>CM048053.1:17712500-18312500 GCA_026259375.1 Verasper variegatus | reverse complement strand
ATGAGGTGAGCTCAGTTTATGCTGAAGACTGCACAAGGTTCCCTTTTTCCAGCTGACCAAGGATCAATTATATTTCACAGTTCTTTTTAACACTGGTGCACTAAGATGGAGAAGGTTTTATCTAAAAACGAACCCAGTTAATGTGTGCTAATGGCATTCATTTTTATTTGATTGATGTTTCTGTATTTCATTCCTAAATCAGACTATTTTATTGACACACACATGCAGTTTGATTGAAGCCTTAGGACAGGAATATATTGTTAACAATAGCAACAAATGAAAAGCCGGTTGCTGATGTTTTTTTTTGCCTCATGCCCTAACTGTCAATTTATCATTGCTAATTGCCACATCCAAAACCAAGTATGGTTTATAAGCAAATAAGGGCTCAAATATTACCTCATGTCACTGGTGCAGCCTCTGTTGTAGGAGTACAGGAAACTGTAACGTCTCTGTATGATTCTGCAGGTGCCAGGTGGTAACGCTGCAGTCAACGCCCAGGCTGCAGCTGACGCCGCAGCAGCCCAGCACCCTGCAGACCCTCCTCCTGGCAACCCACATGAAGTCGGCAACCAGGGAAATGATGCCGAACCTGACGAAGGCGATGATGGGGAGGAGGAGGACGATGATGAGGAGGAGGATGAGGAAGGAAGAGAAGAAGATGCTGCTGATGCCAATAATGGAGGACAAGGTCAGTGTGAGAATAAAAGCACAGAACTGGGATATACTTTGAAATAGTGATTGATTTTTCAATTGGGTTTTATCTCCGTCTTCAGTAGTGTATATATCAGGGGTCTCCAACACGTCGATCGCGAGCTACCGGTAGCTCGCGGGCAGGTTTTCAGTAGCTCGCCTGATAGGTTGACCGAAAAAACAAAAAACAAAAAATAATAATAATAATAAAAAATAAAAAATTAAAATATTCCGACGACAGTAAATGCACCTCATCTCACTTACGTTCACATATATGTCACATTGGTGTCCGGTGTAAATGTAGCCAAAGTGACGTTGTGACGTTGTACGCTCGCTAAGCTGAAGTGAGGAGTTTGGTGGTATTAGCAGAACTTTACACAAACAACAAAGATGGAAAACCAAGGTGGCCAAGTCAAGAAAAAGCAGAAAACATACAATTTCCATTTGGAGTGGGAATGCGAGTTCTTCTTTACTAGCGTGAAGGACAAGTGTGTGTGCCTCATATGCGGGAGCAGTGTTTCGGTCGGCAAAAGAGGTAACGTGGAGCGCCACCACACTCAAGTCCACGGTAACTTTGCACGGGATTTTCCAGCAGGCAGCACTCTACGGACTGAGAAAGTGAACCAGCTGAAAGCAAACCTTAAAAAACAGCAATGTTTATTCATCGGACCGACGAAGAAAGCCAATGCGGCCACGGAGGCATCATTTAAAGTGGCGCACATTTTGACAAAGCACAAGAAGCCATACACCGATGGCGGGATGGTGAAGGAAGCAATGGCAGCGGTGGCCGACACATTATTCAAGGACCATAAAAGTAAGACTGAAATCATGTCCGCTATCGCTGATGTACAGCTTGGCGCAAACAGTGGCACGGCGAGTGTCTGCGCTCTCTGCCGATGCAGTGGGTCAGTTGGAGCGGGACATGATTAAATGCAAATGGTTTTCAATTCAATGTGACGAGTCGGTGGATGCGGCTGATACCGCTCAGATGGCTGTGTTTGTCCGGATGGTTTTCGAAGACGCTTCCACCAGAGAGGAGTTTTTGACATTGCTTCCACTAAAAACCACAACCAGAGGAGTCGATATTTACAACGTTGTGAAAAAGTACTTCGTTGAAAATAACGTGCCTATTGAAAAGCTGGTGTCTATTACAACAGACGGCGCACCAGCTATGACAGGACGCCACTCAGGATTTATTGCACTGTGCAAGGCCGACCCGGACTTTCCTAAAATTGTGAACTATCACTGCATCATTCACCAGCAGGCTATATGCGCCAAAGTCATGAGATTTGATCATGTGATGACACCTGTCATTAAGATCATCAACTCCATTCGCGCAAAGGCCAAGCAGCACAGAAGCTTCAAACTGCTCCTCCAGGAACTGTCTGCTGAACACAGTGATCTCCTTCTCCACACTGAGGTGAGGTGGCTGAGCCGAGGAAAAATACTGCATCGCTTCTGCTCATTGCTGAACGAAATCAAGGCTTTCATGGAGTCAAGAGAGGAGGACACTACACTTTTGTCTGATGGTGAGTGGCTGCTTGATCTTGCGTTCCTGACAGACATGACAGAGAAACTCAATCAGCTCAACACCCAGTTACAAGGTAAAGACAGAACAATTTCTGACATGATCAGTGCTGTTAAGCCTTTTAAAGCAAAACTGTCATTCTACCTCCAGCAACTGAAAAACAAAAGACTGCAACACTTCCCAACAGTAGTTAAGATGTTAGATAGCCATGCAGGGGCTGACTTTGTTTTGGATGTCAATAAATATTGTGACCTCATGTCAAAGCTAGGCCAGGAGTTTGAGGATAGGTTCAATGATTTTGATAAGCTGGAGCCATGTGTGGCATTCATTGCCAACCCATTCATGGAGGTAGACATCACAGAGATTTCAGAAGAGATGGCTGAACTGTTCACTGTCAATCCTGTGGAGATGGAGATGGAGGTTATAAATCTCCAGAATCATGTTCAGCTTAAGTCTCAGCAACACTCACAACATTTCTGGAGCCTTGTAGACCCAGAAAACTACAAGAACATTCACCAAGCAGCACTTAAAATTTCTGCTTTATTTGGTTCGACATACCTTTGTGAAGCTGCTTTTTCTGACATGAATGTCATCAAATCTAAATTCAGAACAAGACTGACCGATGAACATTTAAATGACTGTATTAGAGTGAACCTGAGTGCATACACTCCAGCATACACCTCTTTGGTGGACTCCATGCAGTGCCAGTCATCTCACTAAGTTTTAAAAAGAGTGAGTGTACTAATGTTTTCTTGGACCTTTGATGTTGAGTTATTAAGTTATTGTATTAGAGTTGAGTTATTTTTGATGAGCATTGTGTATTGCAATTTCACACGTGTACAAACAGAAGCTTAAGTCAGTTGATTAATAAATATGTGCGATGTGATGCAAGTAGCTCTTGGCCACTTAATTTTTTTCTAAGTAGCTCTCAGTTGAAAAAAGGTTGGAGACCCCTGGTATATATGTTGTCAACCTATGAAACTATGTCTGCGGGTTTGCCCATAGAACTGTTGTACCCCTGTTTAAATAAACATATACATACATAAAAGCGGTAAAAACTAAAGATTAAACACCTGTCAAGTCTTTTGTGAGCTGTTTTCATTCCTCTACAATGGAACGGGTTAACCTAAACCTTAGCAAGGAAACACAACCTAACCATGGTAATGGAGCTACAGGGGAATATTTGATACATGCTATATACTGTTCATAACTGTTTCTGTTGCTTCTTATTCTCCTTTGCAGAAGATTTAAACTGGAACGCTCTGGAGTGGGACCGTGCAGCAGAGGAGCTGACCTGGGAGAGGGTGGGAATCATTTTTTTATGAATTCCCTGTGCAAGGGCTTTGATGTTGCCATGTCATGATGCTAAAAAAGCAAAGTCAATGGAAGCTGTCAGGTTGTTTGTAGATGAAGTTGCGCTAAATGGCTTGACAGGAAGCGTCGGTCTTACTGTACTTATTCTTGGATATTTCAGTGATGTTTGTTGTTTGACTTGGAGTAGGATCAGTAAAGTACATCTCTTCTTCCATATTCATAGCAGCAGACCAGTAGTATTAAATGGTAACTAGTCTGTATTATACCGTGCTTTTCTAGTCTTGATGACCAGTCAAAGCACTTGACAGTACAGAGTATTGTCATTCACACAAACATTCATACAGTGCATCTATGTGCAGCACTTTTTCTATGAGGGGCAATTCGGGGCTCAGTATCTTGCCCATGGATGATGGCATACAGAGGGGGAAGACTGGATTGAACTGCAGAGGAGGAAGTTTCACTCTGATGGGTGGCTGTGGCTGAGGGGTAGAGCGGCCGTCCTCCAATCAGAAGGTCGGCATTTCGATCCCAGTCGTTCCCATCTGCATGCCGATGGGGAAGATGCTGAACAAGCCCCTCATAGAAAAAAAAGTGCTGCCAATATATGCACTGTATTAATGGGTGAATGGCAAACTGTAATGTAAAGCGCTTTGAGTGCTCATTAGGACTAGAAAAGCTCTAAATGAATACAAACCGGTTTACAGCCTCCCATTACCATGTTCAATTATTTGTAATGATAAGGGATAATTGACACTGATTTCTTTATGTCCCAGATGCTGGGACTGGATGGCTCCTTGGTTTTCCTGGTAAGTGCACACACCTTTTAATTTGTATTCTGTAATATTTCAACATTAATGTGGCCATGGTGACTTAGGGCTGCTGAAAACAACTTTCATCAGGGTTGTGTAAGCATCCTACAGGTTTCCAAGTAAACATGTTTTATTACAGAAATACTTTCAAACACTTGGCTCTGACAAAGTAAAGACAGAAAGTAGCTGCTGGGAATGGTCATTTTGGTTAGCTATAGGGATCTACGCTGTACACCTGCTTATTCATTACATTTGAGGCAGCCAATCATTTGACAGCAGTACAATGCATAAATGGAGAAAAATGTCTTGGACTGTGTCACGATAAGGTACGTTTACATGGAGCCTGAAATTCGTCTTATAATCGGTTTAAAAGCTCAAACAAAATAATAACACTCCACAAACCCGACAATCTGAATAAACAGACTCGTCCTGAAAGAAGGTACAAGTCAGAAAACTGCTGGTCCTTCTGTGCTCACTGTAATTCCATCTGCCTGAGGAGGATATATTTTTGCTGCTGAGATTTAGACACATTAATATCAAACCTGGACTTATCTACTGTAGATGTATCTATTGGCAAGAGTGATCCCACCTGTGTAAATAAGTTGCAACCCATTAAGTTGTCTCTTATAATATTGTTGGCAACTGCCTAATATGGTTAAAATGTCCACTCTCTTATAGTAAAAAAGTGATTTCAGCTTGTAAAAAGTGTGTTTTTGTGCACAAATCCTTGTTTTCCTGACTTTTTACTACAGGGGCGTCCATTTCAAAGAATGGACAACCTAATAATCACAACATATGCCAGTCTGGAATTTGTCTTAAACATCTTCAATATTGATATAATACAAATATAATCTTCATTGTAGCTGTAGCTAACAGAGCAATGTGTTTTTCTGTGTTTTCTCTAGGAGCATGTCTTCTGGGTGGTGTCTCTCAATACACTCTTCATCCTAGTCTTTGGTAAGTTCAACCTGTAGTGTAGTGATGAACACAGTAATTTTTTGATGTTTGATCTGTGTATTACCCTTATTCAAGCATTTTATTTTCATTGTAGCTCAGTGATGGAAAGACAATCAGTATAATCTACAGTTCTACCTTAACCTCTGTGTTTCCCCCCCCCTTTAGCTTTTTGTCCATATCACATCGGTCATTTCTCTGTGGTTGGACTGGGCTTGGAGGACTATGTAAGTGCACAGCGATGTCTGAGAGGAAACTTGAACAGTTTGAATTACTTACTTATATTTGGGTTTGCCATTCACTGATCCAATTTCTTTGATATCATATCTGGTTTCAGATTAGAGCTTCACACTTTGACGGCCTCGTCACCACCATACTGGGTTACATCCTCCTAGCAGGAGCTCTCATGGTTTGTCATGTATCCTCTTCACTGATCAAATTACCTCATGGGTATGAGATATTGCAGTTGTGTTTCTACTGCCTGACATTGTATCAGTCATTTATGTTTGTTTTTGTTTCCAATTCCACATAGTTATTTATAATTTCTCTAATTTATTTCACAGAAAAAGGCCACCACTTAAGTCTTAATAGAAATGTTGTCTAGTCATGCAGTAACATAACAGGTCAAGCCAGTGGTCAACGTTGGCTTGATGAACTTTTGTGAAACTTTTAGACAAGATATTATGTTTTGTTTTATCTCAGGTTGTGTGTCAGTCCTTAACTGTTCCCCATTTAGGTACTAGCTTCATTAGTAAGATTCCAGCGGTCCAGACGACTCCTGGGTGTCTGCTACATTGTTGTCAAGGTAAATTAGGATGCAAGCTTAGAATGTCTCCAAACCAAAAAGTAGCAAAACTAGGAATACAGAAAGTAAGTTTGAAAACAGACACTAAATTGGATTTGTATTGTCACAGGTGTCCCTGCTGGTTGTCATGGAAATAGGCTTGTTCCCACTGATTTGTGGCTGGTGGCTCGACATTTGCTCACTGGTAAGGCAATTCTAAAAAAGTGCGCTCCACTGATTCTGTTACAGTCACATACTGACCCCTTAATGACTAACAAAATGGACTGAATGCAGTTGATGAAGAAAATTGGTCGATGTTCTATTTGGAAAACCAAATTCACAAATTATATTAATTTGACCAAATTATAAAAAGAGATTCTCATCAGTTCTTGTCATTATTATGAAAAACACAGACCATGCACCCTGTCCCGTTGCTGATTGCAGGAAATGTTTGATGCCACCTTAAAAGACAGGGAGCAGAGTTTTGACTCGGCTCCTGGTACGACAATGTTCCTCCACTGGCTGGTCGGCATGGTCTACGTCTTCTACTTTGCCTCTTTCATCCTTTTGCTTCGAGAGGTAACATGGAGAAACTCAGCAAGTCACAATAACACACTGTGAATTACAAACAATTTTTTATATTCCAAATGTCTAACCTGAAAACGTGTTTGTGAACAGGTTCTTCGGCCAGGTGTGCTGTGGTTCCTGAGGAACCTGAACGATCCAGACTTTAACCCAGTCCAAGAGATGATCCACCTGCCCATCTACAGACATCTGCGGAGGTTTATTCTCTCTGTGGTCAGTCGCACATCCCCCTCATCTCTTTTCCGCCCAAAATAACCTTCAGTGGCATAACAACAACATGAGATTTCTCAAACAATCAATCAATTATATCAAATTTTATTTGTGTAGCCCATATTCACAAATCACAGTTTGTCTAATGGGGCTTAACAAGGTGCAAAATTCTGCCCTTGACCCTCATCAAGAGGAAGGAAAAACCCCATTAAAAGCGGGAAAAACATAGAGACCTCAGAGAGAGCCACATGTGACGGATCCCCCTTTCAGGACAGAAAGGAAGGTATGAGATGCCACGAGTAGCAGAGCACATCAATAAAATAACAGTATTTACAACATTGATGAGAAAGGACAGTGTCTAACATAAATTAAGTCAAAAATCCCAAAATACCTTTTTCATATTAAGTCAAGAAAACGTTAGAGAAAGAGAATATTTCAGTTTATTGACTATTTAAGAAGATGAGTCATGAAAATATTCTCAATAGGAACAAGTACATATCAACTCCACAAGCACATTTCTGTCCTTTTAAACAGTCTCGTGAACCAAGTTATAAAGAAGTAGATTGTTCTGTTTTCACATTCCCAGATGAAAAATATGTTTTCAGTGGAGCCACTTTCCATTGAAGAAATAGTCTCTGCAAAACATCTGATGGTGTGGATTATGCAGTAATAGAAAAATAAAAAGACATGGTTCAATCAAAAGTGTCTGTTAGAGTTGAAATTTGTTTGAACCGACCCTTAAATTGTCTTTTTGATTAAATATCTGAATCTTTGAATAAAAAATGGAGAATAATTATCTTGGTTTTTAATGACTATTACCAAAGTAAAAGGTACTACACATGCTTTTCAGCACCAACATGCATGTTCTCTAACTGTAACTAACTGTAACTGTAACTTCTGTGTGTGTTTCCAGGTGGTGTTTGGCTCCATAGTTTTACTGATGCTTTGGCTCCCCATTAGAATCATTAAACTGTTCTTCCCAACCTTCCTTCCTTACAACGTCATGCTTTACAGGTACACATGACATCACACAAAATTAACATTCTAGAAGTTAAAGTTTTTATCTGTTTTAGCAAAAAAACTAAACTGAGCCATTTCCAACATATTTGACAGTGTATTATGAACTGAATGGGACTTGTGTCAAGCTGTGGTTTATTTTGTCACTGCAGTGATGCCCCAGTGAGCGAGCTATCGTTGGAGCTGCTTTTGCTTCAGGTTGTTCTGCCAGCACTGTTGGAGCAGGGTCACACTCGCCAGTGGCTCAAACGGCTTGTTCACGCCTGGACGTTCACAGCTGGATACATGCTGTAAGCGCGACACACAAACAAACTCACACACTGCAAGTTTACATGTTAAATGGTAGAATAGTGTAAAAGCTGAAATATAACTTTTTAAGATGATCTTTATCATATTTGGTAAGATAAGGTATCACAGTGTTTGTGACTGCCAATAGGCCCCAAGTCATAGTTTTCTCTTCATGTGCTATGTCTTGTAGTTAACATGAAGTGACTTTACAACAAAGTAATTCCTCAAGTTTCTCCCCACAGTGACCTTCACTCCTACCTGCTCGGAGATCATGAAGATGAGGACAACCAACCTCTCAACAATCCTCCCGGTCGCCATAACAACAACCGAATCCCAGGCCTAGGGGAGGGGCTTCACGCTGCCCATCAGGCTATTCTGCAGCAGGGCGGTCCTGTGGGTTTCCAGCCGTACCACCGGCCTGTCCAATTTCCCCTCAAGGTGACTGATGCCATGACAGTTCTTCATGTCATATTACCACTGATGAAACTTGTGCTGCTCTTAACATTTTTATTGTTTTCTGTTTGTTTGCCTGTTCAGATCATTCTGTTGGTCGTCTTCATGTGTGTGACACTGTTACTGGCTAGTCTGATCTGCCTGACACTGCCAGGTAAGTTGTAACCACATGCAGTCATTTTCTGCATTTTACTGTTACTCCTCTCTGCTCTGCGCTGTCATTCTTCTCACCTCTAATTCTTACCTGTCGTCCTCCTTTTCCTCTTGTCCCAGTGTGTGTGGGTCGCTGGCTGATGTCCTTCTGGATGGGCAGTGCCATGGTTCATGAGCTGTACACAGCAGCCAGTGGGCTCTACGTCTGCTGGCTGGCCATTCGAGCCGCCACAGTGCTGCTGTCCTGGATGCCACAGGGGCGAAGCATCATCATGCTCAAAGTCCACGAGTGGACGCTCATGGTAATGTGACTGTAGTCTTCCCAGGAAATGGCATAAATGAAACTCTTACTGAGGCAAACTTTTGTGTTTCAATGTGCTATCTTGTTTATTACAGATTCTAAAGACCATCGTGGTGGCTGTGCTGTTAGCTGGAGTGATACCTCTGCTGTTGGGTCTGCTATTTGAGCTGGTCGTTGTGGCTCCTCTTAGAGTCCCACTGGACCAGACACCACTCTTCTATCCCTGGCAGGTAGGACCATGGAGTTTGTATGTAGGACTAATAACATCATCCACTGGTTGCTGATCCGCTGTGTCTAGCACAAGTATGTGTTTCACAAAGGGAGCAAGTCCGCAGCGGAGCTACTATGGGAGGTTTCTACTGTATAACTACTGTATTTCTTCAAATTAAAGTAGCCTGTACACTCAACTAAATACCAGGACTTCTTCTAGTCCTACAATAACAATGAAAACCTTGTAAAAACAAAAGAATAGTTCTGCTATGCACACACGGCACTCATGCATCCCGTGTGGCCTGGGTGTAAGGCCTCAGTTATGCTCCCTTGCTGCAGACTCCAAAGATGTGTAGTAGTTCATATCAAACTACTTGCTAGTCCACTTGTGTTCTACACAACATGAGCAATCAGTGTCCTTGTAGACTTGTGTATTTGCAGATGTGAAAAGTAAAACACTAGTTTAACAAATGACAAATGATCTTCTCTATATGTTTTTTCAGTAGTGCTGGGTATCAGACCCCAGTACTAGACATCCAATATCATGCATGTATTAGACTATTTTATTTTTCTCGTTGATGCTGCGTGTGGTTAGACATTTTACACGTAAAAATGTAATTCTGTCCTTCAAAATAACAAATATATTGTAGCAAAATGTACTTTGTTACTTAAAAGTATTTTTGGCACACTTGTCACTCATTTCGCAAATTCAGCCAACATTTAGTCTCATTGTCAAGGTCACACAAACAGGTTTTCATGATGCGAATACAGAACAGATGCAGAAATGTTGAGACAAAGCTCATGTAGTGTTGTGGTTGTTAATTGGTTGACCTTTGTGTGGCAGGACTGGGCGCTTGGCGTGCTTCATGCTAAAATCATCGCTGCCATCACACTGATGGGTCCTCAGTGGTGGCTGAAAACTGTCATCGAGCAGGTCAGTCTCTCATCTGTCCAGCTTCATGTGATATTAAAAACATAGAGATCAAGATGAAAAACATTGGAAATATGGCTTTATATAAGTACAGTGGAACATATTGTCTATTTTGTAATAAAGTTCACCTGTTAAAAATGTTCACAGTGAAATGTATTGTAAGAACTGATTAAAAAGTTTTAAGAAATACAATTGAGCTTGTGTTGGAATAGTGAAGTAAAAGTATTGGTATCTTCCCTCTTGCTGCTGTAGGTGTATGCTAACGGTATCAGAAACATCGACCTCTATTTCATCCTGCGACGACTGGCTGCTCCGGTCATCTGTGTCCTGCTGCTGTCTCTCTGTGTGCCCTACATCATCTCTAAAGGCATTACACCACTGCTTGGTAAGTCTTTATGGATGGTTATTTGTCTGACCTTCACAAGTAGCAAGTTTGAAGGTAGTGGATGAACAGAGCAGATTCATCTCCTCCGTTTTCCCTCACTTCCCCAGTTTTTCTTATACGCCGGACCTCTTAGTATAAAGTCCGTAGAAACTGCAGAGCCTCACACATTTACGTTCATACATGCTCCTCCACCGGAGAAAATACAGAGGATCTGCTGAGTCCAGCGGATGTCTGAATGCAGCTTAAGACACCCTATTTTACTTTTTACATGTGCTTTTGATGCTGAACCGGAAGAACACTTGCATTTAAACAGCCAGTCAATTGAGTGTCCCAAGCCCTTTATGGAAATGAGGATTTTAGTCATTTAGCGAACCAACATCGAATTAATGAAAAGTGATCATCTTTCTGTTGTCCACCTGCTCCCTCCTTTCCACCCCAGTTCGTCAGTTACCACGGACATGGAATCACAGACATGCACTGTTTTCTCTTTCCCTCCTCGCTGCTGCAGGTGTACAGCCAGTGATGCAGACGCTGGTGGACAGGAGGATCTATCCGTTCCTGCTGATGGTGGTCATACTCTTGGCCATTCTCTCCTTCCAGATACGACAGTTCAAACGCTTATACGAACACATCAAAAATGACAAGTCAGTACACCACTAAATGACTTCCAGCATGAACTTAGACTTGGGGGCAAACAAGCTATGTTTTTATTTTACTTCTGTTCATCTTGAGAAATTTCTGTCAGTGGTCAGATTCTTTGATGACCAAAAACTGGAAGGAAATAAGATCTTTGGGATATTCCACCTACTGAAGAAAAACTGAAGTCATCTATTGACAGTCAACATTCCAATAAGTTGTCAACAGTAGTTGGTAGGGGGTGCTACTGACACATTGTACAGAAAGCAGCTAGTAGTTAGCAACATAGATACAATCCCCTATGTTTTTTCATATTGCAGTTTAAAATGTATATGGTCATGTACCCAATCAGCCACAACATTGAAACAAGTTTTATGTCGTGGCTGATCGGTGTAGAAAACAATCTTACAGCTTATGATCTGTAGTAAACACGGATAAATACTCTTCAGAATTGACCTGAGAATTACTGATGGTTTATGTTTTTTCTGTCATTCATTTACAAATAGGCCTACATATTGTTTGGATGTCGCATCTGTGATATATGTGATTTACTTTTGAGTAAAACTAAACGCAACACAAAAAGGCCATGTTGTTTTTAGAATGACACATGAACCTAGAGCAAAAAAGATCCTCAAACATTCTGTTTTGGGACTGAGAATGAGACTCAAAAAGTAAAGCTGACCCAACTGAAAAGTAAAATTGAGTGCTGTGAATGTGAATCCTTAAGTTATTTCTAAACAGCGATCTTTCCCGTCTCTCTTACAGATACCTAGTCGGACAGAGACTTGTGAACTATGAGCGTAAGACAGGCAGGAGCACAACCAGCGGCGCCCTCAGCAGCTCCTCATAGAGCTGACTCTGCTGTGGGATCAATGGAGCTGACTCGCTGTGTCCAGCACTGGGAGCTCTGTGGTGAAACTTGGCTGTGTACTTCAAACACGACCTCTTAACATATGACTGAGCTCTAGTACTAACTATCAGTACTGCAACAGCAGGTTTGGAGACAAAGACCTTCAACAGTTTCAACGTAATTTTGTGAACAAGGTTGTTAACCAACCTGTGAAGCCCTTCAGCGTGACTGAAACTCAGCAGAACCACGACCGTGTTCATCCCGTCTAATGTGTCTGTTTTCATGTCCAACACAGCTGTCATTTTAAGTGGTAAAGGTTTGAGAAGTGGGGTCAGCTGAGCTAAGTTTTTACCTCAGATTGTGGTTCCCTTGTTTTTTTTTTAATGAAATATTGTTTTGGTCACACTGTCTCTGAACAGGACATTTTCAGGGTTGTGAAGGAGGCAATGGAGACGCCCCTTGTGGGCCTGTTCCTGTTTGTCTCAGATGGCACCCTTCTCCGGATTCAGGTAGTCAGTGATAAGGAGGGAAAAACATCATATAGCAATGTGATTGTATTATTTTTTTTTATTATTATTTTTTTAATTAGATGTGTTTTCATTGATTTTTAGTGTTTAGTTGCTGGAGTGAACTGTTAGATAAGCCTTAAAGGATTAATTTCAACTAAAAGTGTAGAAAAAGACTGAGACACACTCTGGACACAGCTTCCTGTGAATTGTTCAACAGTCTTGGTTGTGTACAACCTTCCTGAGCTTTTGTTTGGTTACAAAACAAGTGAAATCCAGTGACAGAAGAGGAGTTTATGAACCTGAAAACAGTCCCATGTTGGAGTGCAGCACATAAAAGGTGTCAAAGAACATTTAAACAGTAGAAGTGGCCTTTCATAATTCCATTATGTTCTTGAGTAACACCTTTAGGTTTACCCTAATTGCTTTATATACATATTTATTCTCAAAGATTTAAAAAGTAATTGTGAGCTGACTGGTCGTCAGTGGCCTGTAATTCTGTCAATCGGCTGTTCAGACTCTGACTTGCCTGTGTCCTGTTATGAGACAACAGCTGAAACCAACTCTAAATGACAAAACACTGAGTCAAGTGATTCAAATGCAGGTTTCCCCATCAGGAGATCAGTTGGTGGATGTGGCCACTGTTTACCTTTGACATGTCATACCTTTAAACATCTCAGGTTTTCTTTTATCTTCTTTTTTAAATTGAATTTCCCTCGTTGTCCAGTGTTGAGCTTAATCAGTCAGGTTGTGACAGCAGTTGTCTAAATGTTTGGCCTTTTGTAGTGTGATAGTTTCTGGAGGAAGTTTCATCTGCTCTCTTAAAGTTCACACTTGACTCACTTGATCATCATTAAATAGAAATGGGTCTCCCCACAAACTCCCCACACAAATCTTCTCTCTCCACATCTTAGAACCAGGAGATAGTTAGCTCACCATAGCATAGCTTGGCATAAAAACTGGAAACACAAATAGACAAACTGTACACAACTTCACTTTGCAGTATGACAAGGGTTACGTAAAGGAGTCTGCTGTTCGTCTGGCCTCAAGACACAAGTGTTCTCATTTAGAAGGAGAATAAACTTACACTGTATATAATTAAGTATTTGGTATAATGTATGTAAAATCTATGACAAATCCATGACAATTGAAACATTTTCAAAACAGATGTTTGAAAGATCAGTCATAGTATCTGAAACAAACTTCTGCCATTCTTTATGGGGAGATTTTATCTTTTAATTTTTTAATTTTGTTTTTATTTTTCGCAATAAGAGTCAATCAGAGGATTATTAATTAAGATGTTTTTGTTTTCATGCAAATGTGTTAATGGGCTGCACTTTATTACACTGTTAGAAATGCTCTCAGTCTGTGTGTAACTGGGTTGACACAGCAGGGTTTCTGTGTTCTTCACTGAGGTGTCACTATTTCACTGTGGTGACTCTGCACAACAGGTTTCACATCAAAGGCGAATTTGAGTTTAGCGTCTGTTGGTGACACTGTATCTGTCTTAGTGTTTTCACTTGGAGTTTGGTAAATATAAACTGCTTTTCTATTGATAGGGATTGTGAATGACTTTAACTTTAGTGCTGACAGCTATAGTATAGCTGTGTGGAATGCTCACATTATATATGATGCTATAAAGTGACCTTTTAGTATCTTGTTGAACTGAGCTGGACACTTAACATTTTGGTCTTGAATTTCAATTTTTAGAATCAAATGATTTCTATTTTTATATGTGCAAAAAAGCAGTGGCATGTACTGTAACACAAAGGTATAAACTTAAAGTCATTGTTGGTTCACTAACATGAAACAATAATAAATCACTGTACTGAGTTTTTGAGTGCAGTTTCATATTTACAGTGTGGACTTTATGCTCTTCAAACATGTTGCATGTTTCTTAAACTGTGGTTCCCCACCATAGTTGTAGGACATTTCTTCACTTTCAGATTTGAATGCTGCCCCATTTGGAGCCAGTGTGCGCTGACGTCCTGCCAATACATGAGAAAAAATGATTTGACAGAGACTTTGACTTTTTACTTTTGTCCATGTCCCATTTACAACCGACACTGCAGCCAGGCACCAGGGTGCAATTGACTTGCTTTGGCTTCACTTAAGGGGAGCGGTCCTGTCTTCCATCCTTATAAAAAGTCTCACAGTTCCCTATATTGCTGTTGTGACGCCCCCTAGGTGCTTAAAGTGTAATAGCGAGAGAGTGAATAGTCTAGAAACAAGACTTCTACAGACTTCTTTGATGTATTTCATTATAAACGACTGAATGAAATGACTTCAACATATTTATATAAAGACATTTACTTTGAGCCGTTCAGACATCCTGTTCTGTGGTGATTGTCATTTAAGCACAGTATTTTACTTGCTCATGATGTTGCCTTTTGTTGGGTAACCCACGAGTCTGTGAGTTGGTATCGGTTTCTATGTAAAGTAAAATGACGGCCGATCAGTTATTTTCTTCTACATGAGACAATACAGGTTTATTGTCAGTCGTCTGTCTTACATTCATCTAATTAAACAGGCACAGATGAATCACTGAAAAAACACCATCACTGAAAAAACACCATCTGCTCTGAGTAATTGGCATCAACTATTCGCATTTGGGAAAACACCTGTCAGACATTTTATATGTTTCTCTGTAAAAATGGGATTTTCTTCCATGAAGCCACTTTCAGTCAGATATTGACACATGATGCACTGTTGTACTTGATGTTTTCCTTTGTTCTTTGTCCACCACCTGAACTGTCCTCTGTTCTGTCTGGTGATCATGTTCCTTTTGCAGCCAGGGAGGATCTTGATAATATAATTTTGATCTTCTATCCTTTACCTTCACCATGCTTGGGAAATATTTTCTTCCTTAACTCCTCATAAAAATGTCTTTTCAGTCTCGTCATTGTTCACTGTAAACACAATAATAGACAAGAACTTTTCTCCATTTTAAAAGGGCTGAATGACTGAATAAAATATTAAAGTAACCAGAGATATATACTGACGACAATCTACTTAAAATATCGCAACAATTAATTGCAACCTCACCACTTCAAATGGGTTCCGATAATTTTGACAACACAAATGTAGATCTTTATAGCAAGAATTCTGCTCTTTTTACAGTTTCAAATGAGTAAAGACCAAAGAGATTTAAATCATGAAGCTTTACAGTTGCACTGTGTTGTTTCAGTGAGGTGTCACCATGTATTTACACTTCATAGACAACATATTGTAACAGCAGTTGCATCTTGTGTCTTGTAAATGTGTCTGGTCTTTTAAGGCCTCAGTTCTGGGTTTTTCTAACAGTACCACAATATCACAGAAAATCAAAATGAAAATTGCATAATTTTGAAAAAAATGTGTTTTAAACCAACCTGGCTCTGATTTGAAATCATGTCTCTTACTGAATGAAAACGTTCCTTTGGGAAACAGGAAGCAGGGGTTATTTCTACTGAATCCAATTACGCGTCAGCTAATGCACAGTCTTAACAGTTTTGGAAGCCAAGGACAGATTAGCAGCATATGCAGCTGAGACAAGATTTCTCCTGTCAAGATATATCAGATTTTTCCAGCCTGCACTTCATGTTTCAAATTCCGATCAACCTTTTCATAGCAATTAAATCAGAGTAAGTGTCCCTCCTTAAGGAGCTCTGAGGGGATTAATGCTGCGTCAGAAAGGCCTTCCTTTCTTCTGCTACTCTATCGTCAAACCAGACTTCAGGCTAAAAACAAAACAGTAAAACCTTCCTACTGTTCCCGGTCACATCTACAAACACTGACGGATAATAAATTATTCCTACAATTTTTACTGTTACAAATGTGGATGCCTGCAGAATTCGTACAACAATACCTTTATTTTTGAAAGGTTCAAATATTTAGATTGTCTCATGGTAGGATTAGAGTTATCTTTACTTTAGATAAGAAATTGCTACTGTGGGATTATCAGTTTTAATGCATAGTAACTGTAGCTGCCATATAAAAGAAGAGAATATCTTAACCCAAAAGACTGATTGTGTTTGTGTTGTTATTTGTGTGTGGTGTGAACCATGTTTTAAGACCTTTGAGGATTTTCAAATCCTTCTGTTTTATTCATTCAGAGACTTCCTGCAAAACTGTATTCAGCCTTTTCTGTTATCTATGAGCTTTAAGCCTCAATCGGAGTGAATCAGCTGTTAAAATCATATTCACCATAGGGACCAGTTCAGGATTCAATAACACAACTGGAGGAGCTGAAACAGAGGAGACGATGGGGCCTGTGCTGAGACCAAACTCGTGTGTGTTAACAAGTACAATTGTCTCTTAAAGATAGGTTTACGACTGGATTCTTTTATTCATTCACATCATTTTTATTTTTGCTATTTTAAGACTGATTAATTCTAATCAGAGTTGAACTGAGATGAGGAGCCTCTGTAGTGCCTGTGTGAGCTCCTCAAGATTATCGGCAAGAACAAGGGATCTTCATAGCAAAGCAGGTCTTTACTTTGATGGCATTAGAGGGTGAGGGAAGACGTCAGGGTTCCCCTCATGCTGAAGGACATGGATTGAGACGGAGGGAACTGGCTGCCTGAGATCAATCTGACCTGTGTGAATGGTGAGAGGGTTAGAGCAATGTTCCTCGGACCATAGACAAGAGAGAGGAAAGTGACAGCCGACGAAATAAGACTTGACCCATTCACTCTTGTCTTGTTAAAGCCGCACTCACAGAGGGGATGGAGACCTGCTCTGGAGCTATAACTAACAAATATCAAAGCCGTGAAGTGCGTGGCAAAATAACCCTTTTCCTCCAAGTGTTTGTCAGGTCTGCCGTGAACTCGACGATACGATGGGCCAGTCGTTGCTCAAAAAGCACAAGTCGGGAGTTCTGCCAGCAGAACAGATCTCTGATAGATCAGTCGGCGATTGTGCAAGAAATCTTGGAAGCTGTTGACTACATCACTGCAGCTGTGCCTCACATCTGGATCTGTCTCACTGAGATGATCAAACCCATGGTGCATGAGGGAGGAATCTCTGGTGGAGTCCTTTGGAAATATCAGGACTCTGGTGTTCTGCTGGCACACATCTTGTGTTTCAGTCTCTGACTCAAGCATCACTCTGACTCAGCAGTTAGAAACCAGGACTCGAAGGTTTTTATAATGTATATAAAAGCCCATAATAATCTGTTTTAAAGACTGCACTTAAAAAAAACATGCAACTGATGCACTGTCTGAAAACTGTTAGAAGCCGACTCTCCTGTAACTCGCTGGCAGGTACACCAAATTAAATGATTGGCTGTTTGTGGAATGCCAGGACGACTTCAATAGAGATAAAAGGTGAATAAACTACCAACGGTACTAAAGGAATTGATGACTATTTTAATAATACATTCTACTTCTTGCTAGGGTAGGCAGGTGTGTTCAGATTCAGATGCCTTTATGCATTTTACATCAAATGAAACCTTAATGACTCAGACTCAGGCGATGGGGACGTCACTCAGACATGAACTCGTCTCAGACTCGACTCTGACTCTTCCTCTGTGATCCTTGTCCTTCCACTGTGCTCAATGTACAAATTAGGTCACATGGGTGAGAAATCCAATTTAAGCTGGCTGTGTTAAGAGCAACAAAGGATAAAAACAGAGGGGGGCAGGGTCGGCTTGACCAATTGAACTAATGACATTAATTAGGAATATCTATTTTTCTATTTCTAGATTTCTTCATTTTACACATTATTCTCTCTGTTAAGTTATTTGTATGTGGACATATAGTTTTAACTTGCTTGCTTTCTTCTGTTGTCGCTGTGTAAATAGATATTCAGAGAGGTTCAGTTTAAGACAAGTCTATTTCTGCTTGTACCATTTTTACTGTTTATTGTATTCCAACAGCAAACATGAAAACTCTCTTGTCACCGGCTAGAGGAATGCAACAGGGGAGAGAGAGAGAGAGAGAGAGACTAAAGGGATTAACATGCGTCAGTTGAAGCAAATGTCTCTCATCCCATTGCTGGCGATCGTCACAGAAGCCCAGAGTTCCTCCACAGGGAAACACAGGATTAGTTACTGTTTCCAACCAAGACGACGACCCGTTCCTCTGCTTTCCACAGGACAACTTCAACTTTAACTTCCACTCAACTCTTCAATAAGTTGATTCAAGCTGCCTGTCGTCATGATTATACAATGGGATCATCAAAGCTTGTGGTGCCTGTGTGATGACTCTTAGGTTTGGCTGCATTCTGTAAACCATGGCTGGTCTTGGGCCTATCAAACTCGACTTAATGGAAAATGTGACACTGAAGAACCGATCAAGGAGGAATATGTGTGACATTTTATTTCTATTGACTGTGTTTGGTCACTTCATTAGTATAGACTGATGACTTCAGATCATGCACACGATCAAATATTTGTTGGTGACATTGTGGCATAGAGGATTTCTATCGTCTGTGGAGAGCTGAAGATTTATTTGACGATAATGGAGGACTAGCAACAGGTGCAATGATCTTATGCCTCCGCTGTGACCTTTCAGAGATGAAAAGGAGTTAAGGTCAAGAACCTGGCAAGATTAATTGTCGCCTGGGATGAGGCACTGTATTGCGGCGGGCCAGTGGACATAAGCTCTAGGTCCTCCTAGAGTTGTCCTGGCACCCCACAATAATTGAAAAAATTGTGTGGGGGAGGTTTTAAATGGTGTTGATAACGGAGGAGCAAATTGAAGGTTCAAAGGTTCGAGAGAATGGAGCAACTGGAGGACCTGGATTTGGTGATATTGAATTCAGGACCAATAATGGGGCCATGGATACACCTGTCATGTCCATCACTATGGTTGATGAAGATGGGGAAGTCAGCGAGATATCAGGAGAGGAATATCATGAGGAGAGTGAAGTTGATTACACACGCAACTACTGGGAGGATGAGGACGATATCTACCAGGAGTTTGAGGAGCTGGACTTTGAGGCTCTGCCAGATCGATCTGACACACGGAGCATCGCCTCGGACGACTCCTTCTATCCCCCAGACAATTCGGTCATGTCTGACATGTACCGCTCACCAAGCCCTGAGTCCATCTCCTTCTTCAAGGCGTGCTACAACAACAACGCCATCATCGTCAAGATCATGATCAGACAAGGAGTGACTGAGGAGGAAGTGAGGGAGACAGATAGGAACAGAAGAGTAGGTGGTTTAGTGCATTTTTATGAAATGTTGAGGGTTCACTTGAAACCACAACGTCATGGTGGAAACCCAAGAAACCTCAATGTTCTCCACTGGAAACCTCAGTGAGATCACACAGGTCATATCAGGTCATAACACATGATAGGGTCCTTGAAGAATTATACCTGTTTTTGTACATTTATTTTCTCTTTTGACCATTGACCAATGAATTCTGAAGGGCTTCAGGTTCCATATACTGTATATTTGACTATATAACAAGCAACCATTGATTTCTATTCATTCCTTGATGTAATGGTGATCAAGTTCTAATCTAGTTCAAGCAAGTCTTTAGTCAATTTATTAACAATGTTTGACTATATTAGGAATTAAGAATTCATCCGGCAACGATCAGGTCAACCAATGTACATTTGTTAATTCACATTCAAAGTACGTTACAAAATCAGAAACAACATACATGTTGGTTGCTGCTGAAACACATTCACTGGTCAAATCCTTCAAACGTCGGATTAGGCCTATATATATTCTGATCTATTCACTGATTGGGGACTTCCATTATTCATGGAGTTCATGTTCAGCTGAGGAACTGAATTGTACTAGGAGCAATAGTTCTTCATCGCAGTGCTATGCCTGAACACAGATGCATTGTATATCGATGTATTGTCCAATATTGAAATGTGAATTACCACTGTACATCTTAGGTTTCCAACAATTAGGGAGTTTAACCTTTTCAGCATATTACTATCACTATAAAACAGCCTTTCCCCCCCTTACACATGCATCAACCACTACGCCTCAAAATAATGGGATAATGACACCCAGTTTTAGATTAATGTTGATTGGCCATTTTATATAATTTTAAGCATTTTTGCTTGTCCCCAATGTCAACAGTGAAGTTTACAGGTTAAGTATCCATCACGAAAAGTGTCAGTTAAATACATACATACATACATAGCTGGTCAACAAGTCCAACATCTAAGATGTGTTCTAATTTGTATCGTGACTGTACAATGAAGCATAAGATGCTCATTGACCCTGGGTGAACAGTTTCCTCACTGGCAGTCACATCAGGTTTTGCAGGTCGGGCCAGCAGATCCTGGAGCAGCTCCAGGAGCCACTGAAGGTCACGTCTTGAAGGGGAGTTCAGAGCAGTTGGTTAAGCCTCCAGTGACAGATGGGGAGTGTCAAGAAGAAGCTTGCCATCAGGGCTCAGCTTTTAACAGGCTCCCAGAGACATTGACCTGAGCCCTGGGCAAGAGATACTGTGTGTGCATATGGAGCTGGAACACACAAAGGGATTGACCAGGACACTCATATTTATACTGGCCTATTTGAGTGCACTATTGTGTGTTGTGCTCCAATTGTTCACCTGAAGTGTAATATTTGCAACTTCTATGTGGAACCAGTGTGTTTCAGTTATAACTGTGTTCATTTACAATACAGATTCAATTCAATTTTATTTGTATAGCGCCAAATCATAACATACATTATCTCAAGGCACTATCTCAAGGTATCAGCTCTGAAAACAATAACAGTGTAAAGATGCAATTTATTATTAATGATAGCAGCAACAGTTCATATAGTAATGAAGTAATAATAGTTATAATAATAATAATAGTTGTTATGCTGCAGCTCTGGAGTTGGAGATACTAACCGTAGACCTATAGCAGCATAACTAAGGGATGGTTCAGGACTCACCTGATCCAGAACTAACTATAGGCTGGATCAAAAAGGAACGTTTTAAGTTTAATCTTAAATGTAGAGATGGTGTCTGACTCCCGAGCCCAGAGCGGGAGCTGGTTTCACAGGAGAGGAGCCTGGTAGCTGAAGGTTCTACCTCCTGTTCTGCTCTTACAGACTCTAGAACCCAGAGCGGGAGCTGGTTCCACAGGAGAGGAGCCTGGTAGCTGAAGGTTCTACCTCCTGTTCTGCTCTTACAGATTCTTGGAACCACAAGGGAGCCTGTGTTTTTGGAGCAAAGTGATTTAAATCATGTTCAAGTTGTATGTATCAACTTACTCTGTAACTGTACTCGTTGAGGTCCTTCGTCTCTATCCAAAGGTGGAACAGCATATTTACATTGGGTAAAGCCATCATTTATAATTCCTCATTCAGAGGATACTAGATTGTTACTAAAACCCATCTAAACTGGTGGGATGAAACAGACATGTACATCACAACTGCAGATAGGAAGCCTACTATACTGAGAAACATTTGATATGTTGAGGTTTGTCAGTGTTTCTCTTGTGGAACAGGGTCTGAGTGGGGCATCCTCTATATGTAGGATGCCGAAGTGTCCTTGGGCCAGACACTGAACCCCAAATTGCCCGTTCTCATCGAGAAAAGTGCTGCACATAGATGCACTGTATAAATGTGTTTGTGAATGTAAAACTTTGAGTGGTAATCAAGACTAGAAAAGTGCTATATAAATACAGACCATTTCCCATATGTAGCTTAAGAAGGTGACCCCAGTCACAGTAAGGGTGGGGGGCAGAGAGGTTTATTTAGAGAAGTCAATCCCTTCTGTTGCTAAAAAAATATTAACATATCAGGATCTACCCCAATTCCCCAAATCAAGAATGATATAAAGGTAACTTTAAGAGTAAATCAAGCAGTAGTCATTGGACAGTTTGGTGTTTGGTCAATGACAACTCCAGCTGGAGACCAATGGTGTGCCTGAACAGTCGATTACAGTGTCACTATCTGTTTGGCCCACACTGTAACTTGCAGCATTTTGCTTTACTTTCAGGCAGGATGACCAACAAGTGTTTTTTCTTTTTATGAGAGTCCCTGCAATGATTTTCTCCTGAGGGTAAATAAGGTGGTGTAACCGTAAAAAAAGATTCACTGTGGCCGGGAGGAACAATATTGGGTGTTTTTAAAAGCCAAAATCAATCACAGTCAAAGAGAAGAGGAAGAAGAAGAAACTCAGGCACTCTTGTTTTTGTGTTTCAGTCTGGCCTGATCATGGCGTGTTACCATGGCTACTTGGATGTGGTCATCGCCCTCTCTCAGTGTCCGTATCTGGATGTCAACTGGCAGGATAATGAGGGCAACACTGCTCTGATCACAGCAGCGCAAGCAGGTAAACCCGCCAAGGGCCTTTGAACTGACCACCTTTATGTAGATTGTCTCATTTTGTAAACCTCTATCGATATTTGCTGTAAACAAATCAAAGAAACCATCAAAGCAAATCTCTTAATAACAGCAGCGTAGTTAGTGTTAGTATTCTTAATGATGCCCTTAAGTGTCATCAGGGTCGACCAGCACAGATCATATTACTTATTAGCCTCATTAGCTCTCATTCAGACTGTGGGAGCATGTGCACACTGTGCCTGGTTCAGACTCACCTATATGAGCTTTACAAATAAAATGTGATTGATTAATAGCGAGCCATGGTATCAAGGTCCCACTGATTCATACTCTTGGTCAATGATGAGTCAGGTTCAGCTGTCAATCATGACATTGCATTAAAACCAAAAACACATGAACAAACATTATTGGGATAAGAACAGGACCTTCTCTTTTTGAAAAAATATTTAACATGTACTTTGATTTACATTTACTAACATGGAGGAGGCTTTATGACCTATACCACAGCCTGTCACCAGGGGGCGATCAAGATGATTTGGCTTCACTTGACAGCTGTCATGTCGTCCATGTTTACAGTCTATGCTCTTGATATTTACAGGAATAATTTAACTTTCCAGGAAATACACCTATACCTTACTTCTTAGAGTTAGATGGGAAGGTTGATATTTCTCACGTCTGTGTGGTGAAAATGCAGCTTCCGCCAGCAACCTGCTAAACTGGTTTAAACTAAAGACTGGAAATGGACGATTGCCAACGTTCTTCTGTCTGATAGGCTCTACCAATCAGCACATCTAAAGCTCAGCAGTTATCATATTGGCTCATTTGCTTAATATGAACAGAATAAAAAATACAATAAACAAACAATAAAAACCAAAGACTAAATTTGGACGGAGCCAGACTATCACAAGATGTCCTGAGTTGTTTTATAATAGGAAAAGTTCCTCTTCCTGTTCTTGTCATGAGGACATATCACTTTATCTGGTTACATCACAAAACCTTCTTGTTAAGTCAGAAAATTATAAATTTGAGTTTTTAAAATGAGACCATATAACTTTTGAAGGAAGTCACTACACTGAGGGGATTTATGCTGAGGCCAAGGTTGAACAATCAAGCCTGTAAACCCGATTTTCACAGTAAAACTCAAGGGTACCAATTGGACCATTTGTCGGGTTTTTTTGTCTGCCTTCAAAATGAAGTAGTCGAAACTGTTCACTTGTTTACAACCTGTTTGAGCTTCTGACAGCTCATGTTCCTTGATGCAGCTGGATTCTTTTTAGTGATTCTATGAGATTTCTTCTTTTTCTTTGGTGAGTACAATATAATCATGATACAATCACTGAATCTGAGCAACAAAAACAAACTATTGTTCTTTATTAAAAGGTTCATTGTAATTGAAGGGAAATTCAATATGCTATGACCCTGTAACTATTATTTGTGGCTGCTGTTCGAACAAAACTATAATGAGACTTTAGCTGGTTCCTTCTTTTCTGACTGCAATGGAAAGATGTAATCGACTTGTACGAGAAAAGCTTAAACTTACATAACGAAAGAAAACTATTTCATGCACACAAGTGAAGTTTCTACATCTCTTCATCTCTTGTCGGCTGTGAAAGTAGTGACTCGTTTAAAACTAATGGAGTCATCGTGAGTAAGTGTATTTGAGGGAGCCAGTCATGCTGACATGTTCACTCCGACAGGGATCCATAAAAAGATTCTTCAGAGAAGATAGAGAGCTCACTGAGTTTCTTTCTCCTCCATTTACCACAGTGTGGAGCGTTTTCATCGTTACACTTCATCCTTTGTACATTATCGTCCGCACACAACTGTGATCACTGAGGAGGCACACATGTTTGACATGAAAATATCACATCTGTGTCATATGTGTGCATTTATAAGCCCATTATTAGTGTAGCCTTTCTTTACATCAGGTAATCATCCTTGTAATCAATTTAACATCTGATATATCTAATATCCCTCCTAACGAGGCATTTGATCTTTTATACGTTTCTCTCCCCCACTACTTTTACTTTAATGCATAATTTACAGTGGTAGAAACTTCAGTGCAGAGAATTGAGTTTGAAAATTGGTCCAAATTAAAGCTCCGATCATATTATGAGGTCTGGTGCCTGCAAGAATCCCTGTTATTTGCTAACATTAGACAGTATCATCGTTAAGGTAATTTCATAGCGATGCAGCCACATGTATCAGACACAGCGACGCAGCCTCTCATCTGCTAACGATGATGAATGGCTGCAGACTAGTCTTCATTTTCTGCTCCATTAAAAAAGTATTGATCCCCCTTTCATGACAGAGTACTCTGCAACACCTCTGGGGAACAGTGACCAAGTCTGTGATTCCTGCAGCAAAGTGGTCATCAGACAGAGGAGAAAAACTTTTACTCGCTCTTTACTAAAGGAAGAAAATATCTCGACAGCTGGAGTTAACATTCAAGATTTAAAAGAATTATTACGGTGTAACACAATGCAATGGGAATTACAGCTGTAGTCCCTTTATGCTACTTTCAACAAAGTGGCATAAATGAAGGAAAAAATAATCCAGTCTTAGTTTTTTTGTGGTGGAGGATCAGGGATCTTACAGCGTGAGCAAAGAGCCTGGTGATCAGGCAGTGGACACTTATCGTACATGGCAAACAGCAGCAGGGTGAACAGGCTGTGTAGCTGATGGGTGAAATCCCTCATGTCTGGTACAATGAAACAGGTCAGAGAGTTTTAATACCCTGGTTTTACTGAGTCAGGTCAATGTTGTGAATGTTTAACAAAGTGTTGTGCATGGTTAAAACCTGCAGTTTGACTTCAAGTTCCATTAGTCTCAGTGAAGATAGTGATAAAACAATGCACAGTGGAAAGTTTGATGGTGACTTGACATTACGATAAGATAAGTAATACAAAATAAATCAATGATCTTTGATTGCATACATATGCAGAATATGTCTTTAAAGCTAGGTGTTGTTGGGGAAATAAAAAACAAATTATTGCTGTTAAATCACTAGTTTGTGCTATTAATTGTGCTCAAGTGTGAGATATTTCAGTTTTGACCAAAATGGCGACCGACCACATCCAATATTCACTGTTGGCCTCATGTGTAAAGGACCCACATAGCATCATTGTTTTGGCACAGATTTGGCCCACATCCTACATCAGGCCAACATACTGCAGGGGATGATAGTACTTGGACGGTCCGCTTCTGTTTGCCAGATCTAGGCGACCCTAGTTTGTTTCCTGCTATTTGGGCCAAATTCATCATTAACCGCGTGGGTCATTTCAGGCTCACATCCACTTAGCTCAGCCATAAGAAGGCCAGAAGTGTCGCATCATTACCTGAAGTGGCCCACATCCATATCCTCACACTAATTGTTTTACTCAAAATGTTCAAAGGTAGATAGAGGGTTTGTTTGTAATATTGATTAAAAAAGAGAGAGTTGTGTGAATGAAGGGAAGCAAATCCAATGTCAGAATAAGCTACTTAGAGACATGTCCACGTCTAAATGACCTTTCCATGTCTCTCTCTGTCCTGCAGGTCATGTGTTCATCTGCAACTATCTGCTGAACTACTTCCCTGGGTTGGACATTGAGAGGAGGAACTGTCACGGTTTCACCGCTCTGATGAAGGCGGCCATGCAGGGTCGAGCTGAGTGTACGCGGGCTCTCATGCTGGCTGGTGAGTGTAACTTCATTTCCTTTTATACACAAGAACACAGGCAGAGTAAATGAGCATCAAATTCTAGAAAACAACATATTCTGATTGTTTTGACCCATGAGGAGAAATAGTGCTAGTCTGTGATATTGGGCTGTATAAAATTGTATGTATAAGGGTAAATGTATGTATAAAGTTAATCACATTGAATCTATTAAACCAATGGTAAATGGATTGTGTTTATACAGTCATATCATATATAGTTTTATTGTATTTATAGTATTCTAATTAACCACTCACTGCGTTTTACCGCACAAGTTGCATGCACCCATTACTCTATATACATCACTTTTTCTATTAAATACTTTCATACATGGTGGGTACAATATGGGGTTCAGTATCTTGCCCAATGACACTTCTGAAAGCAGACTGGAGTAGACAGGAATCAAACCATCGACCTTCTGGTTAGTGGATGTCCCGCTCAATCTCCTGAATCTTCATGTTTCCAGGAAGTGATATTCAGGCCCAGGACAACAGCCGCAGTCTGACTCCCAGGGAGTGGGCTCTGTTCACTAGTCGCTATGAGACAGCCAACCTGATGCACTGTCTGATGCTGAAGCCCTGTGCTGAGCAGTTCTGTGACTCCTTCGCTCTGGAGTGGCCCATATTGGAGGTTAATACATCCATCCTGACATGGAATTTATATTGTGTTCTTTTTTGAAGTTGTTTCTTTTAAACCACAATGTTTGATGCTCTTGTGCAGGAGCTGGTGGACCAGGCCCGAGCACCAAATTCCTGCTGGAGGCGTTTGATCAACTTTCTCTCCTGCTGCTGCCCTTATAGGTTTTACATCAACAACAAGGTAAAGCCTGTGGATGAGGGTGTTCTCGACCACATGGTCCAGATCACCACCAGTATCTCCAGCCCGCTCATTGCCATAGCCTGCAGAACAGTGTGCCCGGGCAGCCCCCCCTGCATCGGGAAGCGTCGTCCACGCCGTGCAGGAGATTCTGAGGAGGCATCGTGTGGCTCAGCTGAAGCACTTGGGCCCGGACAGACTGAACAACTATAACAGATTATTCCAGAACTCACGGGTCCTCCTCATTCCCAAGGAGAGGGATCGGAGGGCCAGCCTGCAGCACCAGCTGCTCAGTGACGTGGCCATGGCGTCCTCTGTGGCCTTTAGGCGAGCCAGTCTCCTGCCCCTCAATATGCTGAGAAGGAGCAGTGTGCGGCCGGGCATCACGGTGCCCAAAGTGAGGCTCTGCAAGGCCCCGGCTCCGAGCTTTATACCAGAGAAACGCAGACGGAGCAATAACCACAATGAGCTGCAGATTCCCAAGTGGGATTACAAGATGAAGAGAATAGAGAGGAGGCAGGAGCAGGAGAGGCAGACACTGTTAACTCTGACCAAGAGGAGGTGAGGAGACGGGACGAGGACAGGGCACGACATGAGGGACTGCAGCAAACAATCCAATGGATCACATGATGCAGTGTTCTTAAAAGTGAAGGAATATAACTGATCTATTTTCACGTCTGTTTTCTGAGATTGCCGACACTGTTGGATTCATTGCCTTGTTTCTACTTGAGTTCGTGCATATTTTTAAAAGCACAATTTGCGATGCAGTATGGGAGCGACACAGGGGCTCAGGACAGAAATCCACAGTGTATGTAGTACGAGTTCCTCAGTGCTGACAGCAGGCAGCTCAAATATATGGTAAATCCATTGGCATGTGGCAAAAGGTACTGAAGAAAAAGAAGTGTGAGGGTTTCAGAAATGAAGAGCTCAGCAGATGGTCTTGATCTCGTCTGTTGACGCCTCAGAACATTTGCTACCAAGCTGCAAACATATTCATTATAGAACGTTACAGGCTGGTTAAAGGAAGTTTTGTACTAATGACCTTGAAACTGGCAAAGTACATACTGCATTTTCCCTCATATAAAAAACCTTTGGGAACCTGTGGTCAAAAATGGCCTGATGTAGCATTTCTGCTGAAATATATGCCGCTCCATTATTTGGAAATGTATTTATATTATAATTCTTAACCTATAAAAATCTGAACCCTCACAAAGTGTCATGCTCTTTCAGAAAAATAGGAGTCACTGAGAAAAAGATGAAAAGAATAAATAAGATGTTTAATCGAGAGAAAAGATTAGGAAATACCAGAACAGAGGAGAGGCAGAGAATACTGCAGCTCTGTGGCCTATAGTTAGATTTCTTTACAACTAACACAAACGCATCTAGTGCTGGAAGAATTATGTTCAGAGGAAATGTGTGTTTTGAATGAAGAAGCGCTTGATTTATCAACAGCAGCAGAGTGGATGTTTAAGTATGGGCAGTAAAACTATAATAAAAGTGCTTTGGTGAAGATAATGTTTTTTATCTAATGTAAATAAATGTGTGATAAATAGCTGGAGTTTGTCAAGGGACACATGACGCATGGGACCTTCTCTCTCCTCCTCTTCCTCTTCCTCACATGTCTCATCAATACATGTAACTTACTTAAAGTTTCAGTGTGTAAGATGTAGGTGAAAGTAATTATTAAATAATCCTAGTGATGTTTTCACTAGTTTATAATTGTGCAAATTATACTTATTGTTGTTTTCTTTACCCTAGAATGGGCCCTTTATATTTAAATACTTTATATTTACATCGGGATCGGGTTCCCCTACGGAGGCAGCCATGTTTTTTACAGTAGCCCAGACCAGACAAAATGAACACCTTTTGAGCTTTTTTGAGTATTCAGCTGCAACATGCAACTTCACCACTAGATGTCACTAAATTCTGCAAACTGAACCTTTAAATTCTTCCCCTGCAACCACATAGCAGATTGTGATGATGGGGGCCGCTGATCATGGATGATGATTACCACTACAGGTTACGTAGATTTACAATATGCCTGCCCACATAACATACCTCCATCATTACAACTTTCATGGCTGCTCCCTTCATCTCTGACATTTTCTTATGTACAAATTCACTGTCCGTCTATGTCAAAGACTGTCTTTTCTCATGAATGTTGTAAATATTGTTGATGTGTTCTGATAATCGTGGCATCTGTTGCACTTCTGTCTGTCCTGGGAGAGGGATCCCTCACATGTGACTGTCAGAGGTTTCTACATTTTGTTACCTGGGTATTGTGGCAGTTTCTTCTCACTCTTGTTGAGGGTTAAGGTCAGATGGATGTCACACCTTATTAAGTCCAATGAGACAAATTGTGATTTTTGAATATGTGCCTTATAAACAAAATGGTTGATTGATTTATACACAGAGCCATAAAACAAGTTTTAAATAAGTTTATTAAGGCTGTAGTCTGCATCCAAAATGGGTGTTGTACTTCAAGATCACATATTTCTGGTAGAAAACAGCATCTTTGTGACTAGCTGTTACACTTAAATCAGCAACATCGCTGAAAAATGTAATCTGTCATTGTTTTTATAGTTTTTATTTATATATAATATGTTTAGAAATCCTTATTTTCAAGATTCAGAGTAAAAAAAAACTAAAAACTGCAACAATACAAGAGGCCAAACTAAGTTCAAAAGCTTTAGTGAAGGACCTGTACTGAATAAGATATAAAAGGTTGAACAAAGTGGACTTAGACAGCAAATGAATATTAAAGGGACAGAATTGGGGCTCAGACAGGCAGCAGGGTGTCAGCCAGTCTGAGGGATTTCAGCGGGACGGAGAGAGGAGCTGCGACAGCGTGACCAAATGAAGATTTGTGAGAGGCTGCTGCAGCAGAGTGCCACAGGAAAGGATCGCTGAGCATGCAGCAGAAAGCCAGGAAGCCGTTTAACACTGATACATAGCACAACAGGTATGTGCACGGAGGGAAGGGCTTCTTCTCCGGCTGAGCTGAGCTGAGGAGTCAGATCACACAGGCTTTGTAAAGGCTTTGTGGAGAATTTGAAAAGCGGAGCCAAAAATAAACAGCTTAGGGGTGACTTGCTGACTTCCTAAATAATCACACAGATAGTTCACTTTTGGTGCTGCTGTCGTGTACTGCATCCACGTCCTGCTCTGTGAACACAGGACCAGCATGCGTCCGTGTTCTGCATCATAATGTCATTAATGTCAGCCGTGAAAACCCCCCGAGAAGAGCTGTTATAAGATTCAGATGCTTTTCTCAAAATATAATTACAGCACAAAATAAATGAGAAAAATATGAAAGGTTTTACATTTATTATGAAAATCTCCATAAAAATGATACGTTTTTTGCCCTCAATAGTGGCAACGTACAGGAAAATGTTTGCAAACTTGTCCGCTCCTCTCTCCCTCCCTTCAGGTCGTCTTTAAGCTTCGACTTTATGAAGCTGCAGACTTCGGGAAAAGATATCAAATAAATGAAGGATATGAGCCCTTCATTGAGCTGATGTTCATTTGGTGCTGTGGGGCAGCAAACCCCCAAATACTTAATACCCCCTCAATATTCTGTATCTCTGGCTTTCATAAGACCCAAATTAGAGGCAGAAAACCACCACAGGGATGTATGAGCTCTGACCTGTTTGTGTCAGACTGAGCTGGTCTGGACCAGACACACTGCTGGTGCATAGGGAGTCGTTTCCACTGAGGAGAGTGGATTCCTCCCCCTCTCTTTTCCATTCCCCTCACTGATACAGCTGCAGGTTGGTTTTCTCACTGACATCTCTGTAAACAGCCTTGTCTCACTGTCCAGCTGAGACCCTCTAGTAGAATTAACTGGATTTCAGTTGCCAAGATGCAGAACTCGGACTCAGACATGGAGCAAAAAGTGACACGGTACAGTTTATTGTAAAAATGTGCAACAAATCTGGTGGTGGAGGGGACAGGTTAACAAAGCTTCACGTGACCAAAAACAGGATTTACAGCTGAATCCTGAAAATACGAAAGAATCTGATTTCCAGGGTGCGGCAGACGAACAGAGGGACCGGATCGGTAACCTGAGCACAGCAAAAATTAAAAAAAGCCAAAGGAATCTGGTGTGGTGATGAACCAGATTGACCTCACATGTGCTTGATAATGAGGAGGGGTGTGGCCCAATAGCCATGCCCTGGAAAACAAACTCAGAAGAGACACAGGAAAAGAACTAGACAGCAGCCAGGAGAGAGGAGGGAGACGTTCTGCCACATCCTGACACAATCAACCAGGACAGGAGAGGAGATGATGAAGACGCTGATACACTGGTACCTGACTTACTGTCCATAGGAGACTGCAGACACTGTTCAGAGCTGAACACATGATCCCACCACTGCTGCACGTGTTTCACATTCTAAAATAATGTCAACTGTATCTTTTTTGCTGTACATATGATTACCCTAAAAGATGCTAAAAATAACGACTCAGATAAAAAGGATACGTTGGTAAGGAGGAGCTGGGAGTCGAACTACCAACCTTGGTGGACAGCCCTCTCTACCCCTTGAGCCACAGCCCTCTTTGATTATAAGTGATCTGCTTTAGGATTCTTTGCAGGGAGAAGATGTCTATAAGAGGTTTATTGGAGTTCATTCAGACAACTCACGTTCAAACGTTTATTGCAGCAGTAGAACAGGTTTAGTGTTTGGCGTCTAGGCTCCAACTTAATCACTCCCTCATATGATTACACAGGAATGATGGGAGTGATGAGCAAATACTTGTAACCCCCCCGTCGGAGCTTACAGGTGGATGCTGGGGCGGTGGAGGGGCTGAAACAACTGGTAGCAATACTGCAGCAACAGTGCGAGCAAAGGGGATGATGGGAAATGCATCTCTGCTTAAATAGACCACCTGATAAGGTGGGTGTGTCTTATAGATGGTTGTGGAGAGTGAGGTATGTCACATGATGTATGTCTCATGATTGGAGCAGTGCGGCTCCAGTTGGCTGCCTGGAACTAGCTCGCAGGCGTCGCTCCATTTGTGTTCACACTGTCAAACCTCAGAGTCACTGCAGGATTCACTGGGCACAGAAAGAAACATAATGAAAAATCTGTCAACCATAAGAAATCTGTGAAAATCATCCACTAATCATAAACTAAAGGAACTTGTTTTATAAAGTGTGGCTGGTCGGAATAAGATATGATGAGGTGGAAGATTTCCCAAACTTTATTTATTATTTATCAGCAGAGCTTGTGTGAAGGCAGCTCCAGGTGGAATTTATCAGCCCGGCCTCTGGACTCTGCAGCAGTGTGTGTTTTTAACTGTATGAACGTCCTGCTGAGGTATTTGTGGCCGAGATAAGGAAGAAAGATGCACTTTAACCCGCCTCTCATCACCGGAGCTGTGACTGACACCTCGGCCGTGCTTTGTTCCGTGCTCTGACTGTGCATGTGTAATGAAAATCACTGTGACCCGACCCCGGCTCTCAATGATAAAAATCTGTGCCCGTGGTGTGGTGATGAATCTGCAGCGAGTAGCTCAACAGAACAGGCCTCAGAGACTAAAATGGCTGCCACCCTGACCTGTGCTGCAGCCACTCTAATGACCACCAGAGGGCAATCATGTCCCTTGACAAGTTACATGTAGTTGAAACACACACACATGCTTATAAGCATGTGCAGGCACACGTTCAGACATAGTTGCATTTAGAAAGGACCAATCCTCTTTTCTTCCTCCTCTCGTCTCTTCTCTTGTGAAGCTGCTGCAAATATTTCTTCTTCATGACAATCAAACTCATCTTCACATCTCATGATTTAAAACTGGGCCACGGCCTCTCCTCCACTATCGGATGTTTCACACTGATGCATTATACAAAGCAACAGAACATCTGTGATCAAACCGGGCTTTAAACATCTGAAGACATGGTTTTATTTGTGTCCTGCTGTCTGTGGTGTAAAACCAGCTGGAGACTGTTTTAACCATAAGAACAAATCATTTCTCACAAGTTATCACTGTAACAAAACCCTAACAACCAGGCATTAAAGCTGAATGCCAGTGTATTTAAGGGAGTGTATTATTAAGAGAATAAACAGGACTGGTCCAACTGGGTCCCATCTATAGACTTAATAATGTACACAGCATCACTGGCTGATCTCATCAGGCTGGAGGGTCTGGGGTGAACGTGTTCACATGGGGTCTCCAGGAGACACCATTTAGGCCTGTGTTGCCTCCAAGCTCGAGGTGGGTGCAGTGCACATGGTACACTGCAGACGTCCGCTTCATTATACTCCACCAGTGTTTCTCAACTGGAACACGACCGGGCCCCATTTACTTTGTAGATATTTGTTGTTTACTTGTTTAAAAAAGTACCTGCTAAGCCAGACATAAACTGAAACATTCATGATCATATAATAATGGAGGAATCAGTTGATACTGTACTGGTGTAAATTCCAACACAAATTTGTCAGAAAACAAATGCCCTAAAGGCAGAGAACACACAGGTCTCCAGGGCCCCCAGAGACCTGGGCCCCTCCAGCAGTTCCCGATGGTCTGTTTCTAAAATCCTTTGCAAATGTATTCACAGGTGCAGGTGATGCTTGTTTTCCATCATGTGTCTGTTGTAACGTGTCTCCTCTTGTTGCTTTATTCTCAATGTGAAGTATATAAAGACATGTTGCCTTCACAGTTTCCTTTTTAGCACATTGTTACATTAAGGTTATGTTTTCATTCCTGTCAGGATTACTCCAAAAGTACTGAACTGATTTTCTTGAAACGTAAAGGGGGGGGGGGGGGGTATGAGCAGATCTGGATAAACAAGTGCAGATTCTTGGTTCACTTTCTATAACATGGGCTCAAGTCTTGGAGGAGGTTTGTGCTCTCTGATCAATCATCCCTAAATCCAAAGGGCTACAATACTGCGTATGGAATTGCTTTCTTTTTTTGCCTCTTGCATGAGATGGCACATGAGGATGACACACAGGAACTCCACTGATTAAGCCAGTTATGCTGCCACGCTCCTACAAAGGTGGGGAAGAAAAGTCAAGCCAAGAAACACGGACAGAAACAATGCTGGATCTAAAATACTTTTTAAATCCCCTTTGCAAATGTTTTCTGAGGAATGAAATCCACACGTTTGTCAGACCTGAAGGGCACATACACTGTGTTTGCAAGTAATGAGGAATCTAACCTTGTTTATTCACAAGACAACCCCCACAGTAAAAATGTACTTGCTCCTGATTGCGTTGAGTTTTAAGAGTTGATTTCTGAAAAACAAATGAATAAAATAGACAGTTTTTGCTTTGATTCAATTTTCATACGTATCAGTTAACTGATCTTTGACGACTGATGACTACTTTTCTCAAAACAACAAACACAACAACAAAAACAAATTCTGGACAAGAGAACAAACGACTCTCACAGTCAGAGGTTCTTCGATGGTCCGTTTATATTTTTTGGAGCAGTTGCAATCTGTTTGAGGCAATAGAAAGATTCACAATTCTCTTTTTAAAACACGTTTGGTCTAGCAACAAAAAAAAGTTTACCAATGTTATATCTTCATACAGGTCTTACAGTCAGGTTTTTCTGCCTAAGGATCACAAGGACATACATAACGTTGTCAGTTTCCAGATGCTCACTAACAAATACAGCACATCTGCTCTTCATCCAGTGTTTCAGTGGGGACAGTTGCATCATGAGTGGTTTTTAAGCATCAGAAGAAGACTTCTAAACAGCAGTGGGTAAAGAAAACCAGGGTCTGTTGTCACTTTTTTTTTTACAATTTAGCCTTTCTCACTTACAAAAAAATACAGAAACCATTAACTTTCAGATTTACTGACAACAAACACTCATGCGTTCATGGATGCAGATTTTCACTCTTCAGCATAATGATACCAATTGATCAGAATAGGGAGTTTCATGCACGGGAAACACACTTTCAAGAGGAAACAACCGTGAATGTTTTCTGTGATGTGATTTCAAACGGTCACCTGTGACGTGTAAAAAGAAGAACCTCAATAGTTAGGATTTGACAACATGTATTTACTTGTTGTAAATACTTCTGGCGGACATAGCACCTTGTTGGACTGCTTCAGTGACAACGTGGATCCCTGGGCCCTGGTCTACTCTACTCCACATAGCAACAACATTACTACACAAAGTTGACAATTTAGTGTTTTGACCAGGAAACAAAATGTGAACGAAATTCCTACATGTTGCTGTAAACTTTTTTTTTTTTACAAGTATTTTACCATAATGTTGCTGCTATAAGTGACATCCACGTCTGCACATAAAAAGTATATATTTATATTTATATAATATATATCCAGACTCTATTAACAGTTTTGTCTACCATGAAGTTAGAATGGCCACCCATCTCTCAGAAAAGTTTTTTTTTGTACTTCAAACATTGATTATTTTACAACACAGAAATCAACTAATTTGTACAACTTTGGAGGAAGCGAGGTTCCGTCCGGTCACAGTCCCTCTATGGTTATCTTCTTTCTTTTTTTACTCCCTTCGGTTTTTTTTTGTTTTTTATTTTTCATTTGAATTTTTCTGCCCGTTCCTGGTGCATTGGTGAGACAATTTTCATCCCAGTAAAACACAGTTTAGAAAAACCAAAGCATTTACAAACTGGCATTGTTAGACCCGCGAGGATGTTCCGCTAAAAGCTTCAGCAGAACTTGGACCCTTTTAACTCGACCCATTACCTCCCGCCCCTTAGCTGAGGGGGGAATAACCCATGTTTGGCACGGTTATATACACGAGGAGCAGAGTTTGCTCGAAGGAACGGCTCATGGGAACATAAAATGGGGGATTTGAGGCGTTAATGTGTGAAAAAAGCCCAAAGACAGCCTTAAAAACACGAGTTTGTCGAGGAAACAGTGTGAGCTACTCTTCAGGTGTTTGGCAGCTGTTCTACTCTGTGAAAACTATCTGCAGGGCAGTAAGAGGAGTACTGTGACCTACCTACCAGAAATGATGCTTCATGGCCTAACTCATATTCAGCGTTTTATGTGTTGACATCAGTCTGTAGCTGTGATGTGAGTTCAGACAGTCCGAGTGCACTGTGTGTATGTGTGTGGGTAGTAAGTGAGGGAAGTGAGGTTGACCCGGTGGCGAAAGGCCTGACATGACACAGAAAATAGTGCAATGTACAGAACACAATGCATCTTGGTAAATGTACAATGTACATCAAATACTATACAACCAGAATCCAGAATTAAAAAAGTAGAAACACAACGAAAAGAAAAAAACCTGTTCAAATGACAAAGTCCAGAAGCGTTCTTTGCCCAGAGGAGGAAATATCACACTGAAGCCATAGAAGAAAGAAAAGTTTGTGTGACAGACGTTCTACATGTCCTACAGCTCTGCCTCTTGTGCTTCACATTACTAAAAGCCATGTTGCTATACCACATATTTACAGCTTTCTCCCACATCCCACACGCGATCCAAAACCGTCCGTCCCTGAGTCCCCTCGTCTGTTTCTCTCTTCCATCGTCCTTCTTCATCTCAATACTACAGTATTTCCCACTTCTCCTTTTACGCTCTTCCTTTGTTTTTCTCTCTCACCGCATCCATCTTTTTTACATGCTGTATCCAGAGGCCTTCAGGTGCATGAGGTCTTTCTGTCCGCTCAACCTTCTCCAGCAGTTGTTGATCACAAACTAAACACAGAGAGAAAATGTGTCCGTCGGTTTTTGTTGGTGGTGTGCATGCACATGCATGGCCGCTCCTCCGTTTGCCTCTGGTCCTCCTTTGTGCCCCTCTCCCTCCTCCGTCTGAAAAGAGCAATGTCCCATATTTTCTCCTCGCGTCTCCTTTCTTGTGCTCCATCCTCCTCCTCTGTTGTCCTGCTGCCTACTGTATGATGCTACTCAGGAACTATGGAGGAGGATGGGGAAGAAGGGACTGTCCTCTTATCTTGTTTCCTCCGTCTATTTTAAACTCATTCACTGTCCTTTTTCCCTTCCTCCATTCTCTCCCCCTCCTCCTCCTCCTCCCCCCTCACACCCAGGAGTCTGGTGAGGCTGGATAGTGGCTGGTCTCGTAGTTGAGCTCACTGTAGGGCCGCGAAGCTGAGTAGAAGTCTACATAGTTGCCAGTGGACTTGAGGCCCTGCAGGTGCATGTTGAGTTCACCCTGCGGAGGGCGCCCTCCCACGTGAACCTGGTTCTCGTAGAAGGCCTGGTCCTCGTAGCTGCCGCTGTCGGGCGGCGGGGGGTTTTGGAACGGAGGGTAGGGCTCTGACGGCAAGCCTTGACAAGAGACCTGCCAACACAGCAAAAATCACAACTGAGAATAAAGCAAGACACTAAACCCTCATTTCATTTGCTCAACATGCTACAAAGGTTAAATACGTTCTCATAGAGACAATATTACAACCAAAGATCGATATTACAATCGATTTGAGCTTTTATGAATAATCTGAGAGAAAGTTACTTGAAATGTAGAATAATTTACTCTTTACACATGATGAATAAAGACTGTCCAGCAGTTAACGTTAGCATAGCACACAGCTCTCTAGAAAGTCCCAACTTCAGCTGTGTGGCTACACTTCCTATCTGTATAAAGCTGAATGTAAGCGTGTGAGTGGCTAACATTAGCAAGCTAGCTAAACACACTTCCCAAAGGTGACCAGGAGCCATATATCTTCAGTGTTGTGCAAGTTCACACCTCTCATGAACTAGTTCAAATTTCAGTTCATACAAGAAAACATGAATAGTTCACGTTCATAGTACATAGTTTAAATTCTGAACTAGTTCATAGTTCAGTTCATTTCATAGTTTTAAGGTGGAAAGTGAGAATGAAAGACTTAACTTGTTTTTTTAAAGAAGACTTTATCCATCACTACCCCTTGCCTTAAACTGTACTTCATATGTATCAATTCCTACAAGAAATGTTTTTTTTTTATTATTGCTAATTTTGCCTGTTTATTTATTCATACCCTGCAAACAAAAGGCACAACAAATCATAGTGCTATGCCTTGCTATGAAACCAATTATTAGGCTAGACCTTAAATTCTATCATTTAAATTTATAAAATAAATGTGTGGACAGAGGACAAAAAGTTTTTGGGGGGTTTGTTTTATTAGTCTGTTGGACCTACCTTTAGAAAATGGCTTCAGTTAAATAATGTAAATATGTTCAATATAATGAAAATGAAATGAAACATGAAAATCAAGATGGCCATTTTTATCAAACAGCTCAAGAGAGGTAGGTACATCGCGGACATTTTACGGGCACTGAGCAACGACATGGTGCAAGCATTCGATTTAGACAGCGTCTCTCCTCAGGAGAAGGAAAACATTCCGTCACGTTTTAGCTAGACCTCAGATAATATGAACGTGTTCACCGTTCAAATTCATTATTTGTCATTAAGTTGCGTTCAGTTCATCGTTCTCATAAAAATGAAGGTGTTCAATGAACGCGTTCTTTTGAACGCGTTCATGCACAACACTGTATATCTTACACCACTTCCCCCCACCTTCCTCTGTCAGGCTCCACCACCAATTTCTCTGCTTTTCATCAAACAGCGAGCAAATGTGGCATTAGTGGAATTAGAAACTGGAATATAATTGCTGAATAAAAACCTGTAATACTTACACTACTCGTTACCGAGTTCAGCACGGGCCCACAGTTAAGACTAAAACCCAGCCTGTACTGAACCAGACTGCTTCTGTCCAGTTATTCCGGAACTGTTAATTTACAAGGCTGCTTGTTGTTTGCTTGTTTTATACCAGATGTCTAGTGCAACCTAAATCAGACGTCTGTGTTGTATATCGGAAGCTGAATGTTTTTCTCTGTCTTCTGCGATAGGAAAAGAAATACCTACCTACAGGGTATTAAAACAGTTTTAATATTTAATCTTAATCTCTGGGACACTGAGTCACTACTTAATTAGGTTTTGACAGTGTTTAGAAAAGGTGTTTCACTGATTGATAATAAGTTTAAAAAAGCTGATTAATATTTACCAGACAATTTATTTTCAAATATAGGTCGTTGTGAAACCTGTGTCTTTACGACAATACATTTTGCCGTAAAGACAAAACCCTAACCCTAACCCAAGATGGCTGGCTGACCAGAGAGCAACATGAGTGTCAAATAAACTGCTGTGAAAGTGTCGTCTCCAAACTCTGTGATAGGCAACATGAAAAACAAGAAAATAGAACCCAACGCCAGACCCTGAGAAAAACCACTGTATTCCAATCATGTTTAAATGGGGCTCTATACAGGTTCATAGTTTACAGGTTTATAGTGACCTTTGTAGGCCTAATAGTATCTTTATGGCATCACTATTAAAACCCATACAATACATATCAGCCCTTTAAGTCTCACTGTGGTTCCTGTACAGCAGTTCCTTCTCTTATCGTTTATGAGTCATAAAGAGGTGAAGGGGGCTTCATCAAGAGATACATGCAAAGAAGAGCAAGAGAGGGAAAGAAGCTTCTTCTAGTCCGTCAGTGCTGTGGGTGTTCAGATGTCTCTCCCTCAGAGAACCTGGCACACCTCGCATTTCTAAGTTGTTATGTAATCACTAAAGCAAAGTGTACACCACAAGACCTTCTTTCTCCGTGATCGGGAGTCTTGCACTCGTTGTGAAATCGTACTACATGACTAATGGGCATCAGAGGGAAACACACTACAAGAACTTTCAACAGGAAAAACCTCCAACTGCTCCCTAAACTACATTTAATCACGAAAACACAAGAAATTAAAAAGTGAGTTTGACTGATTCTCCTGCTCGAGCTGGAGCAGGTGAAACGTCAGTGGACATCACAGTTGTAAAGAATAGAGTGCGGCTCGGGGGAAGACTATCCAGGCCTGAGCCCAACCCGACAGACATTCTGATGCAGTTTGTGTTAGCTTGTGTTTGTGTTACCCTGTCCTCCACATGAATGGTTAACGCTTGAGGATACCTGAGTACACACATATGCAGATTAAAAAATCAGGGGGAGCATCACGGCATCCCGGTCTAGATTTCAAGCAGGTTGGAAATTTGATCTCAGTCTGTGACACGGCGGCGAGTGCCCACTTAGCGAATGGCTTAAAGCACCAGTTTCTAAAACTGCTGCTTTTTTTGTTTGTTTGTGAACATTAAGCCCTGAGAAACACAATTTTTGTTCCACTGTATGTATTACAGATATGCCTGGAATGACGTAAATAACTTGAAATTTTATTATTACCTGATTATACTTCAGGTCATCAGTAGGTGACACGTACGCTCCTCTGTGTAGTGTTGAAGAGCCACCAGAGATTTGACCTGCAGAGACAGTGAGGACGGCGTTAGATGAACAACTTATTCAGATGTAAAAGCACATGAGTGGTTAGACTCTCTGTGTTGTACCTGCTGCTACACATTTTTCAGTAGAAGAATAACAAAAGAAATAATGATTAATGATAATTAAAGAGAGCTTTGGATTCATTGTTTCCAGCATTGTGAGTTGAGTGCATTAAAATGTCTACAAGGATTAACACAACGAAACACTGAAACCTCCACAGAAGCAGCATTAAAGCAGCATATTGATCCAAATGTCCCATTATAATGGACTTTATTTATGTTGCCAGCGGCAACACTCCCTATCCTTCCTTCATTAGCGAGGGATCTCTGATCACACACAATTGATTCTCAGTGGATGTTTAACTGAAACCATGAGGCAAACACTGACCTACATGTGTGACGGCGTACTCAATAACATGTTAGTTTGTTTGTTCTACTTTAAACAATTGATTGTAGAAAAGTAGACTTCCTCTAGACAGAAGTATTTACTGTTGATTCATTTCACTGATAAAAGTAAACTTTGAAGCAAGAGTTTAGCTAGATAGCTCGTCTGGCTCTGGACAAACATTACAAAAATCTATCTATCGTCTCCTTTAAAGCTCATTGTTGAGGAATTTTTTTAACATCCTCACACATTACTGTATATGCCACTATATATTATATATATTGTATATTACACATAATATCTGTACAGGAGAATAGTGCCTGTATAATTCCACAGATACTCTCTTCTCTCTCTAAGCAGTACCCAAGGTCAGGTTATAGATGAAGGGCCAACCAACAGTGCATTGATGCAGATGCTCCAGACAGAGAGACATCACCTTCAACTCTTTTGCGTATTTCAGGAATACATACTTTAGACTTAACTATCCAATAGGATGCAAACACCTACATGTAACTTAGAGAGCGACAGCAATTGTAGTCATATATGGATGTGCTGTTAGAATGGGTGACGCAAGTAGAGGAAGATATATGGGGAAGCTGTGGGAGACATCTTCAGACTTGGAGGAGACAATTGCTCATGTTACTGTGTTAACGTTTGTTTATTGTTCCACCTCCTGGTCTCCTTGATGCATCAAGTCTCCATTAAAACCTTCTGCATAAGACATCAGCTGCTGCCTGAGTTCTCCTTTCACCAGCTTCCAGGAAACTTCCATAACACTCATGACACACTTTAGCTTGTTTGTAACTCATTTGATTCACCAATGCAAAATCTGAATAGTGAAAGGGAGAAGTTGTGTTTAATTAATCAGAGTAAACAGCGAACCTGCCAGGAAGTAACAAAAAAATCGACTTGGTTCTACACTTTGACTTCTCTATGAAATCAAACTAATGAGAAACAAAATGTTCATTAATGAGTTTAGGATGTGTTGGCAGGTTGATTGTATTTTATCTGGACAGAGCCAGACTAGCTGTTTTCACCTGATTCCACCTAGTGTCTCCTGCCTCCAGCATCAGAACCAGTGTTGCTGTACAGATACAGGCTCACGTAGCCAGACCTGTCCTCACACTGCTGTGTCAGAGCAGAAGAACAGTGGCTGCACCCATCGTCATTTTACTATTCACACTCTGGCTTGTCTATATTACTAAACCCAGGATACAGCGACGGAGCCCCTGCAGACCAGAACATTTGCATGTGGGGCGGTGAGCGTTAAACAGCGACAATCCAAGAAAACAAATTAGCTTATTCCCCGAAACCTCTTTGTATTATTTAATGTTTGTAAAACCTGTGTTTAGATTTTGTTATAATTTATTCCAAAGCGATCGAGTCAGCAGAAAACATAAGATTCATGTGAGCGTGTAATTTGGTGTGAGACATGCAGCGTGGAATTCCTACTCGTCATGGCATCCTTCCGGGATGTGTGCTCGCCCTTGTTGCCATGGTAACTGGCATTGCCAGTCGTCTCATAGTCTGCCTTCCTCTCCTTCATCACCATCATCTCCCTGGGGGAAGCGGGTGCACTTGCTGCACACACACACACACACACACACACACACACACACACACACACACACACACGTAGTAAGGGAGACATAAGGCAGACGAGTCACTGTAAACTGTAAACAGATTTAGGTCCTTACAATGAGTAATACCTAGACCGCACACACACACACACACACACACACACACAAACACAATATCTTTAACCTATTTCAAACAATCACCAACACATCATATTCTTGAGGAGGCGACTAGAAAACGGGGAGGACATGTATTCAGTCCTTTAACAGCGGGCGGCATGACTGATTTGAAAATTGCACCTTTCTAAGTATTCACCTGCCTCACTCTCAACAAAGGCGCAGCATCCTGAATCTTCACTGCGTGTGTTATTTCCTCCAACCATCAGTATTGTGACTCTGCGGGTGTGTGCGCCATTCTTTACAAAGCCTTATCTTTTTCACTGGGGTGTGATTTGAAAGAGGTAAACACTGAGTCATCACTCCTCCCTGCGTCTGCTTTAATCTCGCCTCTGTCTTCTCTTTCTCACCTGACTACACACAGGTCTCTCGTCACCTGTATTTATTCACGTATTTTCTCCATCTTAAACTTCCACTGGATTATTAAGGCCTGCCTGTGTTGTTTTTATACATGCAAAAATCCTCTGGTACCAAACGGGGACAAATATACATGAAATATAGAGCACGCCCACAGTTGGGGGAGTAAAAAATGATATATGAGGGTGGTGGGATCAGTGGTACAGATAATGAGTTAGATCTGGTTAGCCATGTTGGAGGAAAACCAGACTATTGTATCAGTGCCATATGGTTCTGTGACATTTCCTCTAATATTTCCTCATTATCAACAGCTCTTCACATCGGAGCTGCAGCCCGCCAGCCTGTGAGGCTGCATCTGTCTCTTTGTTTTGTCTCGGGTTCCGTGTACATTATAACACAGTCAGCGTTGATCCATACGCTCATTAATGCTCTGCTAATATCATTTATTGTAATATGTGCACCTACACGGCCAATTATCCTTTGCCAGCCGCTGCAGCAAACAGCTGTAGGTACACTGAGGACTATTCACACACAAAGGAACACTTTTTTTTCCAGTAGAAAAAAAATGTCTACAGCAGTAAAATGCAACAAATGGCTTGGTGGACCATCTGTGACTGTTTTCCAAGTTGTAAACTGAGAAACAAAATAAAAAAGTGAAATTAGCCTCCAAACTACAGCATTTATCATTTTGCCACTGTCAGCTGACAGCGTCATAAATCCACTTCTCTCCAGTGTGGGCTTTTAGCCACGCTAGCTTTATGGCTCTGAGGGAGGAAATGTTGGCTCGGCGGTCAGCCCACACTCTCCATCAGACTGAAATATTCTAACTACTGAATGAATTCCCATTCGTTGTCAGCAGAGGATGAACCAAATTGATTTACTGATCCTATTAATTTTCTTCTAGTGTCACCAGGCGGATGATACTTCTGGCTTTTTGAGAATTCTCTAAACAATTCAATACTGGGTGGATTGCAATAAATACTTTCATGGCTTCAAGATGATGAATCGCAATGACTGCTGATTCATCACGTCAAAACTTTGGTTGAGGGATTTTTTTCTGAGGGATTTACATCTGTATGTCCTGATAGCAAAAGTCATCACTCGCATACATGTAATATAATTAACACAAACAAAAATTTCATTCAGACTTGATGAAATGATTGGCTGGCAAACCTGTCTGTCACTAACCAACCTGCCTAACTGCTCACACCCTGCCTGTGCTCCCAGTGTGCATCACAAGCTGGAGAGACATACACCACTGAATCAGACACGATAGCCAGACGTTGGTGGGTGAAAAGTGTGTTTTGGTGGCGTAGCTTTGACGAGAAGGCCAATATAGGGGGTGAGATGAATTGGTTGCATATTTTTGCTTTAATGGCCAAATATCTGTGCATGTGCCTCAGCTGTACTTTGTGTTAAGCTAATTAACAAGAGTTAATGCAAATGTAGGATTGTGAACAAGGTAAACATTACAACATGTCAGCGTGGTTGTATGACATGCTTGTGTTAGCATTTAGGTCAAAGCACTCAAAGAGCCACTAACATTGTCATGGTTTGGTATTCTGAGTGTTTATTTTGTCCTCTTCTTTAGTAAGAGTGTTTTCTGTTTTGTCATTACCTTGTGTTTCTGGACTTCCTTGTGTTTATGTTTGTCTGAGTTGTTTCGGTGTCCCTGTGTTCTGTTTCCTGTTTTATTTTGTTGTCTGGGTTCTTTTGTCTAGTGTCTAGCTTTACTTCCTGTCGGTGATTGTCTGCACCAGTCCTCATGTGTTTCACCTGTGTCCAATTGCCCCTGCCTTCCCTGTGTGTGCATATAAGTCTCTGTGCTCCCCTTTGTCCTGGTCGGATCGTTGTCGTATGTAGTTGTGTTCTCTTGTCTAACTGTGGTTCTGTCCTGTTCTCCAGTGTTTTTTTGTATCCTGTGTCTCCTGAGCTCCCGTCCTGATCTCCTGTGTGAGCCTCCTGTGTTTTCTCCCCCGTGAGCTTTTGTTTCTTCAGTTTTACCTTTTGAGATTCCTGCTTTTGTTATTTTTTCTGTTAAAAACTTTTCATTAAAAAGACTCTTTAGTTTAAACTCTACGTCTGGGTCCAACTGCCTCACCTACTCTGACAAACATGGCTGTAGTCTCTTATGTATAAGACCATTCAGTGTCATAAATAATGATGGAAATGACAACTCGTCTGATAATATATTAATTACAGAAGTGGTACTAAAACCCCTTTCAGACATGCATCTTGTTACATGATGAGGAGGAAGTTTTACTTTTGGGTTAGGTTATTGTTGTTACTGCATCTGGCCCAGAAGCAGAAATGTGCATATATTTACTGTACACATCAAACCTGCATGCAAACACTCAAGAAAACCTGTATTATTAAACTTAAAGTCAGGTTCAGCTCAGTAAATGGTGATCGAGCCTCGCATAATTAATTTAAGTGTCTTTCACGCAGCAGTGAGTAAGCAATGTGTTCACAGAGCTTGAGGGCAACACCAATCCACTCATTGTTCATTTCTTGTGGATTGCTTTTCCAATTTCACCTGAAACGGTAATAAGGAGGTTGACTAAATGTTTTGTGAATACTTAGTGCAAGGGATAGTTTCCACTGGAAGAAAAATAATAAGTAATTATACGATTAGCCTAATACCTCTTTAGGCAGTTTCACGTTTTCTTCTTTTAGGCCAACTCTTAAATAAAGTATCAAAACTACACATGTCACTGTGTCCACACCTTTGTTACTGATATAGAGACTATTAAACCAAGGTGGAAAAAAGGATTTGATTTAACTGCTCTCTACAAAATATTGGGAATTAATTATGCATTATATTACTGTGGCTTTGGTGAGAGGGACTCAGTTATTCATCTATTGAAATATGTATAATTATGCTCCATTATCAAAGGTGTTGACATGAGTGGATGATCTTATCTCAGAAGCTCTTTAAAGCCTATAACACATCAACCTCAGATAGTAGCTCTGTAGACCCAACAGGTAGGAATGAACACATCTACTTGTTCCTGACCTTTTTTGGCAAAGAAACCCTGAAAACTTTATTCTCCATTGATTTTAATTGTTAAATGTCATCTTTTTATTAGGTCAGACTAATGTAAAGGCCTCAGCATCACAAAGTAAAACATGCAGAGAGAAGTTAAATGCACGTTATGTCAACCTTGCTATTAACGTCACTGTCACAAAATTGTTAAATTATCATAAAAAAAACCCACTGATAATTGTGAATGGCATCACTTCCTATCTACACTTAATTTTCATTTATGCCAACTACACTAGCACTTTCAAAGCATCTTGTCATTCAAAGCCTGAGCCCTTCTGGCTACTGTGAAGTAAGCAGAATAAATCATTAAGTTATAAAACTGATTTATTCGAGGATTCACTGTGAGAAGCAGCATGGAGCAACTCTCATACCCAAGATGGTTATTAAGTGAGGTGTCATGTGTAAAAAAAGCTTCAACATCCGTCACCAATGTAGCCTGGACTCCTCTTCCTCCATTTACGTTTCCAACTACCACATCCTCTTGTGCACCAGGAGACAAATAATGATTATCTACAGATATTTACATAAGACAGTCAATGATGCCAGAAATTGTACATATTCCACATCTGAAAAGATTATTCATGCCAGTATTAATGCCAGTAAAAAATTTGAATCAAGGGAAAATGCTCAGACCGGGTATGAACATCTGTCCTAAGAGATTCTTTTACAAGCGGTCAGTGCTAAGTACAGGTGTGAATGTACCTTAATGTACCACATTCACAGGTGGTCTAGGACCAATTGGACCACATTGTTTCAATGTAAAATGTGTCCTGGTACAAGTTGGAAGGTCTTCCTACTCAGCTGAAGTCTCTGACCATCTACAGTTTTAACGTATTTTCACTCTAGTGTCCATATGTTGTTTGCAGCCACTGTCACCATATCAACACTGATCACCACATACTAATTGATACTTTTATGAATTGGCCAAATCTTTCTTTACACCATAGTTGCACATGTTCACCCCCCCCCCCTCCTGTTTCCTCTCTACTCTCACTCTCTCACCTAACAAGAAAAACACACACAAACACAAGCACAGGGACGTAGAACACATCAAAACATCAATTGCGAACAACAAAAGATGTCATCATTTCACAAATACTGAGGCCTTGTAAGACTCATATTAGTCAAACCCTGATTTCAACAACTCAAGGACATGAAGCTGTTTTAGGTGCAAGGATTTTACTTGAATCATTTATCAGTAGCCAGCACAGTGTGAAGGTTAAAGAAGACTTAAGCTGCCTTGATGTAGTTTGTACTGATGGAAAGAATAATGGAGGACAAAGGGAGAGGCGGGGCGGTGGACTCACCTGATCGATTGTTGGGTGAGGTCCGTACGGGAGAGATGGACGGAGTACGGGAGGAAGAGTAAGGTCGCTGTCTGTCTCTTTCTATCGTGGAGGAGGAGCCGACAAAGTGGTACTGAGAGTAGCCGTCCTGAGAGAGAATAGATGAGACTGTGTTGGACATTACATGCCTCACAATGGTATGTTTGGTAATTACTCAATAATATTTATTGAAACATCGACGTAAATGACATTTTCAGTGTTTATTCAGCCAGAACACACTCAGCCATGTGTACCTTTTTGTAGAGGCTGCGGAGGTCTCTGTATTGCCACATGCTGTTCAGGACTTGAGATGCTGCTTTCACCACTTTAGGACTATGTCTAGGAATTCAGCAGAGAGAAAAAAAAGAACACATACAGTATAAAGCTTGACCGTCCTTTATTTTGTTTTCTGCTTTTTGTATCTATAAAAACATCCCAATGCATAATAATGAAGATAAAGACACACAACTCTAAACCTGAATACAAAACATTAATAACTGCAACCACCAAAGTGGAAAGACAACTGAAGATATAGCACTCAAATTGTTCTCGGCCCAAATTGCATAATTGCTTGGCTGATTGATTGATTGTCCAATATTTTATTCTGCCCTGCTTCAGGGTTTGACTCCGCTGACTAATGGTCACAGGTCTAATTGGCTCATGTGGCCTTATCAGCAGCTTGGAAATTAAACTTTATCTATTCAAGTCATTTCGGTGAATGTTATTTTTATTATTACGAATCTGTGATTGCAAATCCTGCCTTTGCATCACTGCAAAGGCAGGGAACTTAAAAATGTTGTTTGAAGAACTGGAACATTTTCAAAGAAAAGAAATGACATGTTTATCTATGGATTTATGTTTTATGTCTATCTCAAAACAACTCCAAACAAGAACTAAAATTAATTTCACATTCCTATTTGATGCAACTTTTGGATGGAAGTAGAAAATACATTTCTCTAGATATGTGGTTAAGACCTGCATCTCCTTATATAAAACATTATGCCATTGAAATGTATGTATTATGTTTCCCATTTTTGACTATGGGAATTTATATAATTTGGCATGGTTTAACGACCTTAAATAACATGTGTTAAATTAACTGAAATTAATTAAATAACATATACATTTCATTCCTATTGACTGTAAACAATCAAAATTGTGTTAAATTTCTTAAACAGACAAGCTAAAATGGTTCCATGCAAAGTAATTGCAATTAAAACTGGCTGCACATCTTTTGTTATATGTCAACACTCCAGCTCGGTCTCTAGGTTTCCTGTCTAACTCTTCAGTCAACTGTTAAAGCAAATGTTAAAAAGGGTAGATGCGCTGAAACAGAGGACCCACAGAGGAACTAACTTTGTTCTGCTGACTGTATGACTGGTGACTCAGCTCTAAAACAAGCACTCGGTCTCTATAAACATCTATCTCCACCCTCCTCCTGCCTCACCTCTGCCCCTGTGCTGCATGATGTCTCCACTCTATCACCACCATAGCCAGGATCCAGCCCATTTTTTTTAATTCCCCCAATTTGCTTAAATCCTCCTCTTGGCCGATTCACCCAATCATATTCAAGCCTGAATATCTCTTTCTTAAATCCCTGATACACCATGCATCATCCTCTTCCACCAGCTTTTTAGGTGTAAATAACCAAATGTATCCTTCATAGAACACATGCTGCCTGAGTAGTGTTAATATGCAAAGGTGTGCATCCTGCAATCAAGGTTGATTGGTAATATAGCTTTTAGTTTCATCTTACAAATGTGGTCAAATGAGGGTCAATTTCACGCTCTGATGTCATTTCAGAACTTATTCTATCATCAAAATGAAGAAAAATGCTATCCCATAATAAGATCTACCGACAACATTATCTTCTCACCCTCCTTCTACACACTCTGTTCTTCCATCTGTCAATATCTTCCCACTCGGCTTACTTGTCTCCTTTGCTGCGGGCGATGCCGATGAGCTTCTCGATGCCGCCGGCGTCCCTCAGAGCCTTGGTGTTCTCCATGTTCTTGGTGATGACCTCATGCAGCGCGCAGCAGATAGCCGTGATGGTGTCGTCCGACATGGTCTTCCCCACCAGGCCGCTGTTGTTGGCGCCCCCGCCACCTCCTCCACCGCCGCTGCTGTTGTTGTTGTTGCTGCCTCCAGGCAAACGGTGCACCAGGTCCCTCATGGCGTATTTACCTGTGGGCAAGCGTCAGTGACAGTCAGTGAGGGGGGGTACGGTGGAGTAAGGAAGGTTTTTCAAAAAGAAAGGAGGAGAAGGTTCAGAAATAAAGTGTGGGAAAAAATGAAGGCTTTTGTTTTGATCATTTTGATCCTAATATATTTGTTTTATCAGTACATTAATCTAACATGTCTGCCTATGAAGCTGATCTCAAAAATCAACTCAACCGAGCTAACGGATGTTAAAAAAAAAACAAGGGGCATTAAAGGTTTCGCGTCATGTCAGACTTCAGCTCTGTTGCCTGGCAACAGCAATAAGGGTCGGACGAGCTGGTGACGGCAATCACGACCTTAACATGATTGGCATTAGTTCATCATTCGCGGTCTACGTGGTCCATGGTGGGAGTGGTCTTCGTGGAGCAGGTAGACCACATCCTCCAAAGGATGCAGCCCCTGAATTCAGACACAGCTACAGTGAAGTTGGGAATTGTGGGCTGGTAAAAAATCTATCTTGTTCCAAAAACTCACATAGTGATTATACCAACTGGTTGATTTAATGTATGACATAATATGCAGATTACAAATACAATGTTAATTAATCTATCCCTACTCCCACCTCCAAAGCATAGACACCCCTCCCTTCATTATAAAACAAAAAGCTGACCCAGATGCTGCTGGAAAAGTAAAATTAAAGCCTGGCTGAGCCGCGGTCAGACAACTGATGGAGACTTGGCCACGTGATCCAGCACTGACTGACCACATTTCCCACGACACCCCAACACTGCTGTCAGGCAATCTTGTCTACTGGGCTCTGTGGCTCTCATTCTGATTGGGTCATCACCCTGGGGTGGTGGGGGTTGGGCCACATTGTGACCCACTGACACTTCACATATACACTACATGTGTTTCCCTGCTGTAAAGATCCCACTGGTGTATGAAACATCTACTACAGAGGTGTTCAATTACTATATAAGAGCAACCTATTATTTAATATAATGAATCACTTTGATGTACCTATGCAGTTTCAGTAATGGACAGTATTTGGTGACAACTAGCTACTTCTCCGAGTGTTGTAGCTGAACTCTGAAAAATGTCCAGACAACGGGGGTCTGGACTTTTTACAGTTTTTCTTTCACCTAGCAGGCAGGAAGCAGGACATAACGTATAAACGTATAAATATAAATTCCATATCGACACGAATGTTAGTCTGTATCACCATAAGATCTTGATCCTCATTGTCTTTCCGAATTGACAACTTCTACTTATATGGCTCCTCTTTTGCATCATGGAATGTCTGTTTTCTTATAGTTTTTTTTAACTTTTGCATCTGTCGCATGTTAGTAATGTAATAAAAGTGACCACTTGTTAATGGTGAATCCTCTGGACAATATCCTGCTTTATTCTCACACGGACTCAAAGAGATAAAGCAAAGTTTTTACAGGAAAAAACTCTGGATCCTCAATGTTCTCACATATGGCCCCACCAGATGATTTCAGGAGATAATCAAATAGTAAATGTTGTAGGTATTTACAGCACTTTTCTAGTCTTGATGACCAGTACAGTGTTTGCCATTCACCCAGTCATACACACATTGATAAAGAGCATCTATGTGCAGCACTTTCTCTTTGAGAAGGGGCAATTTTGGGGTTCAGTATCTTGCCGAAGGACAATTGGGCATGAGTAATGGGGGTGACTGTGATCAAACCACCAACCCTCTGGCTATTACCAGGAGAGTTCAGTACATGTCTGAAAGCCACTTTAATGACTTTCTCTTTTTCAGCAACAAAAACAATTCTCACCAGCTAAAAAAAGTATTTCACGCTTAGAAACAAGCTTATTACAGTAAGTTATCAAACATAATTGAACCACGTAAACAGCTTTATTAACGATGGCCATAGACTCACAGTATTGGCAATATTCACGTACAAACTCTGAGAGGGAAGCTCTCGATAGAATTTGTAACAATTCTTTAATAAAACATCAGCTTTCTCACAGTGGAACCGTCTGCACAGACAGAGTTAGTATCTACTGCTGAAAGCTGAAGGACAAAACTACATAATAAGTTGTGTCTCTAATGCAATTTCACCATGTTAACACAACAAAAGTGAAGCCAAGACAACATGTCCAGTCAAACTATACTGCACATGCATGTCTCGTGGCAAAGCAATATACTATTAGAACTGACATTACAACCCTAAATACAATACACACATGAATGGTTGCATTCATTTACAGACTGCATGCACAAACACAGCCACACACACACACACACACATGCCTAGCTTAGCTCAGAGCCTCAAGCATCAGACAGAGACAGTGGAGGGAGGCATGTGGTTGTTGCTATGGGGACCAACAGAAAAGCACAAAACATTGCTTGTCTCCAAAGGAAAATCAAGCATCAGATGCTCAGTGAGAGCAACAGTGCTATCTGCTAAAGAGGGAAAACTATCTGCATACAGACGACCTATCATAGAGCCATTTATCCCCTTTCTTTTGTTGTAGACACATTCACCGACCCACTGCCCTCGCTCCATTTGTATACGGATAATTCTGCAAGTGGGTCAAGATAATTGCTCTTGTTTTCAGCGCATTCAATTGAGGCAGAATTAAGCACATCAATCCAGTAGTATCAAAAAAAGAACACTTAATAAATGTGCTTGAATAAAGATTATTTGCTCTTGGAAATAATGCAATAACTCACTATTTCTCGTGTCACCTTTTTACCAAGACCGTTTCCTTTTGTACAACTGAACCCCTTCTATGATTTTTTGTTTGATGCGAGTAAACTGCTCACCAATGAGCTCCTTGTTCCTGATGTCCAGGGCCATGTTCCTCAGCGCAGTGGCCACAGCACACACCACCCGGTCGTTGTCTATCCTCAGCAGCTCCACCAAGATGGGTAGGCCCTTTCTCCTTTCGCACCGCAGCCCGGATGTACACCGACCACTAGGGGGAGACCACAGACGCTCTGTTATTCATGTACCTTCCTGTTTTCCGTATTAGTTTTCTTATTATTGTGAAAGAGTGTCACAAAATAATTGGTGTTATTTCTTTGTTATAGAACGTGCTAATATCATCTGATATCATTGAAAAAGAACTACAACTTAAAAAGAGCTTTCTTGAAAAACTCATTATAAAGCACATGATTAAGACCGACCTTAATTAATTTTGGACCTAGTATGCATATTTTAACATATCTAAGTCCAATTATTCAATTTCAGCATTTTTTGGACTTTTTAAGAACCAGTGGAAACCCTGGATACTTTGACACATGATGAACTTGATGGTTTATTCAGCAGTCTGAAAATAAAAAAACATAAAGTCACGTAACTTGATATTTCTGAAGCTTACTGCTACATATCGTGGTCTTTTACAGCAAATACACTTGTTCAGTTCTCTTTGAGATGGTTCAGTTGTTGCTGATAGTTTATGGTTTAGTGTTTTCTCATGTAACCTACGCATACTGAGTGAGTTGCTATCACACAGCGCACAATTTCTGTTGTGCACTGAAATCTCTCTTTGCAAAATGCCTTCTGGCACCCACTGGTATTTCAATGCACTTGTGAACATGCCCTTTAGTATCACAATGATCCAGCCACAGACCTGAGCTCTTACCTTCCAGCTGCCAGCAGCCAGGTTCTGCAGGGCCCCAGCTGCTCCCTCCAGGGTGTCTGGGTTGGAGCACTCAGACAGCAGTGTGAGGTAGGGCTTGACAATAGTGGGGTGCCATAACATCTGGATGCCTTTCGGGGGCTCCGCCAAGTCTGGAAATGGGCCGACACCGTCCCACTGCGGAAGATGGGACATAATTCAAGATAGAGAAGCACTTTGAATTCTGTGTGAGACGAGGTTTGATAGTGGTGGGATGCCAGCAGTCCCCTCAGGCAAGAGCAGGGAAGGAGAGAGAAGATTTACTATTCATAAACAGTGTATAAATAAGCTCGCATTCATCTGTTGTGCATGTTGTTTTTCTATCTCCTCTGTAATTTAAATCTGACATTTTCTCCTGCATCGATGATGCATTTGGAACACACACACACCTATTGTACATTAATAACAACTGTGAAAATGTTGACTGTTGAATAGAAGTGATCTCTCAGTGAACCTGCAATATATTTCACACAGATCAGTGATGACAGTGTGGATGAGTAAATATATTATGAAAAAAAAGTACACATTATTTATTTCCCAGCACAAGACTATAGATTTTTTTTTTGTTTATATACATTCCCCTTACATTTGCATTCACAATGCTGCACTTTCAAAGGCAAATATAACAGAAGTTCAGCAATGTCACCTTAATGTTCACTGCAGACTGAGGCAGGCCAATATATCAACAGTGTTGTCATTAACTTTCACAGGAATAACAAATTATGAAAACGTTATTTTACACATTTCTGTGGTTCAAATTAATGATTAGGATGAATATGAAGTTATTATGATGTGTCTATTAACAGTTCCACAATGGTAGATCACATTTTCCACAATATGTTACAGAATGATAGCAAAAATTACCTTTCCTTTGTTCAGCTTGGAACATGGAGAGGTTTACCAGAAAGGACATTTTCAACCACCTCATGAAGCTTTAGCTCAATTGAAAAATTGAGTCTGACTAGAAGCATGGCTTTTAAAACAAATGAGAAATGTTAATAACGATACAATGAATTGTGAGAAGTGAGTCTGCCGTCATTATCACTGTAAAATGCAAAGATAAAAAGCCAGAGCCTAATTGGGACAGGTTGATTATCAAAGATTCACAAGCCACTTCTTGCACAAACAAACTCCAAGCAAGAGTCCAGCTTTACTGTAGATACTAGCTATAGGTTTGTGTTATTTTATGCGTTTCTTTTTTAATATTATTGTTTTTGTTAAGTTATAGATCTATATTTCAGTACACTTTGGCTCAACTGGGTAGACAGGACTAAAATAGTGGAAGGGGTTCCTATCTGCATCACTGTTGCTCACTGTTGAGTCATTGCAATTACTGAACTTTGGTCACTCGCATAGCTAGCTAGCTTTGTAACTATAATAGATCCCAGAATACACCCATTGGATTCACAAGCGGTAGGACATTTGATGGAGCCATTGAAATGGGACACGAGCCCTGCCGCTGTGACACAATCGGTCTTTAAATGTGGCCTCTGAAGGCTGCAGCCCCTGGGTTGCGACACACCTCTTCCTTTGACTATCTTTCTTTATTTCTACTTCTTCCTCTTTCCCCTCTCCCATCCTTTCGTAATTTCTATCCTCCACTTTAACACAATTTCCCTTACTCTCCCTTTATATCTCCTCTCCTCTCCACTAATTACCCCGTGGTTGACGGAGTTTTGCTCTCCTCAAAAAGCTCCCCAATCGCTACTTCATGGTAATCACCCACAGCTGCACTGGAGTGATAGAGGGGGGAGAGGGTTGGTGGGGTTACGTATTATCGTTACAGAGGGGTTATGATTTGTCTCTTTATTTTCTGATCCCAGGGTTAGTTTTAAGATCTCTCACCCGTCTGGTTCTGCCTGGATACACACGGAGTTTGTTGAGGCTTTGGTTTGGTTCATCACTACCATTTTTGTTAAAACATCCATTCTCTGTCTTTGTTGGAAATGAAAGGGAGGTGAAAAAAAAGGTTGCAGGGCTAATGAGTAATTCACCCTGATCCACCGGAAGGGCTGGGTTTTTAATTCCCACAGCTTCACTAGAAGTTGTAAAAGACCTCTTCCACTCAACTAGAATGTGATGCTGATTGCTTATTAGCATGACAAGAGGCCTACTCCAAGGAAGCTGTTTAGTTTCTGCCAATTCTTCCACTAAAAGAGAGCTCATTTTCTTTACTAAAGACAGGATGAAACTCTGCCTTTTGGCATCAGATGGACACACCCCGAAAATCCAGAGAGAAAATCACTCGGTACATCTGAGTCTGCGCCTGATGCTGCTCTATGATAACTCTGCAGCATGTACTGTATCCATGATGTCGTGGAGAAAAACATCTTATTCAAGAGACATTATCAAGCATTTCTTGATGTAAGTCATGGATGTGACACCAAATAATCCAGGAGATAGATAGTCTGTAGCCGACAATAAACTGTGGATCAAACATCATAAATATCAAAGAAAGATGTTGTGCATTCATAAAAAATAATTTTCAGTTATATATAGCAAAAACACAAATCGCTACATGTGCTTTGGTTTATATCATACAGGAATATTGTCTTAGTACCTAAAAACATACAGCAAAAATGAGCAGATTTTATACTGTATGTACACAATGTTACACAAATGGTTGAAAAAATATATGTAAATGTTGTTATTTAGTTGTTACCAGAAAATCTGTGTTAATTTTGGCATCTAACTTTGATTTAGTTGTTGTAGTTTTTATAAATTGTTTGTTGGATTTTTGTCAAATATTAGTAGCAGTTCTCCTCAAAAGCATGCTTATTGGAAAACACTGTTAGAACAGTTGTCACTTCTTTCTGCTCTACAGTATTACAGTAGATTGACTCTCCTTGGTTTGTTTGTTTGTTCCTGCCCACCTACAATTCAACTCAATTGTTCCCAAAAATACAGGTTTTTTTGGTCAAAGTTTCTTGACAGAAGTACCAAAACCAACATAGCAATATTTGATCAATGAATATCTAGGGGAACAACCGTGGTACCTGCTCATTTCTCTTAATAGCATTATAAGAGATACCCAAAGGCAAAAATAAATAAATAACTGAATTAGTGAGAATTCAGGGTTATGAAGTAGTAATCTTCATGAATACAAGCTGGTCCAGAGGAGAAATTGGTCAGATGTAGACAAAGAAGAAGCCTGTGGGTTTACTTCAGGTACACTCCCACCGAGCCAAAGATGTAGTTAAATTCAAATCAAAGTAAAACGTATTTTACAAAAAAGGAAAACATTGACACACTAGGTCTTCCTCAGGATGTGAGTGTAAAGACAAGTAAAACAGAGGGAAATATGGAGATTCTGAAATGCTAATCTTAAATAGAGACTTCATGATCATGAAGGCTGAACCAGCACGTCATACATTAAATATACAGTGAGTGGCCATGTGGAAAAGAAGTTAATGATTGTGTACAATGATAATCACAACAATAAAACTAACAATACAAATATCCACAAAATTATGCTTCATCTACACTAACACTGGCAGCTGACAGGAGAGAACTGGCTAACAAGTGAGGTGTGAAATCTATTTTCTCATTAAGACTCGGATACAGTAAAGCATTTAATTTAAAAATCAAATAAGTCTCTCTCTTAAGTAATTTATTTAGGCAATCACCCCCTCTGATAAATTGCTTCACACACTCAATACCTTCCACTTTCCAAAGGCTATTGTTGCCATTATGATAGATATGCAAGCGGCGTGCTGTAGTGGAATCTATTTGTGTTCTGCCAGTCAAGCTTTCAAACTGTTAGTGTGTCTGATGTAAAAGGATTCACATTGGTAAGTGAGGTGGTACACGACATATGGGAAGTGGCAATTAATAATTCATTTTCCTTGTCTTGAAATCGTCAGATTCGTTCTGTTGAGTGATGTTGAAACAGTGGTTTTAGTAGTTTGCATTTAAAAGTCCCTGTAGGTCTCTGGAGCCAGTAAAATATAACCGACTGATAATAAATTCAGCCAATAAATCAGTTTTTTCCGAGAACCGGAAACTTGACAGAGACATGATGTTACTGAGCTCAAGGCTTCTAACAGCAGGTTAGATGACACAACTCTTTTGGGTGGTGGAGGAAACAGTTTGGACAAACTATAAGTTTGTGATGCTTCTTGGATAAAGGTCGTTTCAGGAACTTTTCCAGGCTCCTTTTTGTCATTTGCACGTGTGTTACATAGTGAGACAGTCAATTCCATGCTCAGCTTTGATTGGGCAGATATCTTTCTGTGCAACAAACAAGTTAATTTCCTGAGAGATCTGTTACACCAAATTTACTTACTACCTCCGCTATGGAGGTTATGTTTTCACCCTGTCGCCGTGTTTGTTTGTTTGTTTGTGAGCAAGATTAAACTACTGGAACGATTTACCATGAAACTTGGTGGAAGGGTATGAGTCAGGGAAGAATCCATTACATTTAAGTGGATGTGGATCAGGGGGCAGATCCAGGAATTTGTATCACATTCTTTAACATTGTGAGATAGTTAGATATTGCGAGATAGACACTTTTGTCATTTTCACTGATTTTCCCAGGGTATAATTAATGGATCTTGATGAAAAAATCAGGCACATTTAGTGGACTGATATCTTTAAATGTGTGCAGTTTGGAATTTGATTGAATTTAAGTGCCTATTGGTTCTTGGCAGAGGTACAGTATGTGCTCTATTGGGTGCTATTATAATTTGTGGTGGTACTGAAAAGCCTGAAATGCTGTGAACTAAACTGATTTTCAGTCTATCCCATTTAAGTCTTTATAGCCACTTTCTCACTTGATAAAAAACTTACTACAACCCACTAATATTTAGCTTTTCTCTTCTCTTCGCTTTTATCGATCAGCGGTGATGTAAACATGACAAGCAGGTGGATTCAGACTGAACCCAGTCTTCCGGGGTTGATATACAGACATATGCTAGGTGCAACAAGCTAACAACACAAGCCTAATTCTGTGTGCACATACACAGAGAAGAACAGAGTAGATTTGTCCAAGTGTCACAATTCTCACCTGGTCGTGTCCCTTCTTTTTCTTCTTCTTCTTGCCCCAGCATCCAGAACTCTCAGAGTCCTTCCCGCCGGTGTCACATAACAGACCGTCCAGCTCCTCCGATCCCCCCTGCTGGCTGTGAGACGTCTCTGCGGCCAGACGGTACGACAAATTCCTCAGGATGCACACACAGTTCTCTACAGTCTGATAGAGTGAAGGTCAGAAAAAGAAAGAAGATAGAGATGAGAATTGTGTGAAGAATAAAGTGTGGAGAATAAAACGACTCCCTAATGTTGAGGGACTGATGGTAATCAAGCGAACAGAAAAGTTACAGTAAACAAGTGCACACGGACTATAGAAATATACTGTACTGTGCAGACTGTATGCATAGCCATATACATACACATGCTGTGTAATAGTGTGGACAGACAAACACACATGTACACACAATAATCCTATTGTAAGGAGTGGCTATGCAGGCAACAGTCACAGACTTTGATCTCGGGAAGGATTTCTGCGGATTAAAATCTTCACGTCTGCAAGAGCCTCCACTCAACACACCAACATTTACACTGGAAGCACAAACACAAGCACACAAACAGATTCACATGGATGCTCACAGGCTCACATAAAAGCACACACTCACACACACATACACACACACACACACACACACACACACACACACACACACACACACTAGTGATGTTTTCTGTGTCACTGGCCATCTGGGTTGAGTAATATATAGTACACTGTAAAAAAAACGACATTTTAAGCAGGCTCATGGTTTTTATTGTATTTTTGTTACATATTAGCTTAAACCTTTTGTAGTTTGTAATTGTAAAGTTATAAATTTGTTGTGTGATGCTCTTTTAGTGTCAGCAGTATGTCTGTTCAGTAGAACATTTAACCAAATAAAAATGTCAAATACTTACTAATGGATTGGATTCAAGGTAGGTCTAAAAGCAGAAACAACTTAACAAGGCATTTCTTACAGTGTGTATTGTGTTGCCTGCAACCACACACAGACAGACAAACAAGCAGTGGCGGCTGGTTAATATGGGGTGCTGGGGCGCCGCCCCCTCCAACATCCTGAGACAAAAAGCCCATATAAAAATGTTAAAGATAATTTAATAATATATTCATATTTTACTCCTACAATGCTCCTGGAAGTGCCTGTGAGCATCTAATATAAGTTGTTTTCAAATTGTATTCAGTTAATTTCTGTCTAAATACATATACTTCCTGGTGTGGGGTGCCGGCCAAATGGCTGCTCTTTTACTGGTTGTTGCAGATTTTCCACAGGACGCAGCTCTTTGAGCCCGGAACACTCCCACTAAACTTTCAGTTTGTTTAACCCCCCCCCCCCCCAAAAAAAACTCTGCGCACCCCCAATAAATTTCATCACCAGCCGCCCCTGCAAATAACTTATTTGAATTAGAATACACATATAATTTTGACATACAGTGCAAAATGGAAAGATAACTAATGCAAATGTATGTATCTCACAGCCAATCATTACATTGTAATCATCATGAAGTATATTATACAGTAAGCTGCTGGACAAGGATAACGCATACATGTGCATGCACGCTTGTACACAAACACACCACTTCTATCATTACAATTAGTTTTTTATTAAGGTCATTTTGTTGTGCATAGGCTGAAGGCTACAGGAGTGTATTGTATGTGTTGTATGTGTGTGAGTTACCTTGCTGTCAATCTCACTGCTCCCCAGAGCGGTCTGGATGACATAGAGCAGAGCGTCTGTCAGCCCCTCACACTCCCTCATTCTCCTACGGGCCTCCTCGCCAGCAGAACTCACATTCCTGTCACAGACATACACACAGAGGTACACATACACCACATCAATGAACAGTCCCACTAAAAACAAAGACCTGCTACAAACGTTTTCACATTGTAATTCACACAACTTAAATCGCCCAGTGGTTTCTTAAAAGTTTTAAGTGAGTGGGAGTTTGCATGTTTGAATATTAAAGCATATGGATACTATAGCGGCTCTGGATGTGTATGCTTGCCTGTGTGACAGCGAGGAGAGGGAAGAGGAGTGTAATGCCCTTTAAATGTCAGACTATTATAGATGAATAGAGGATATGCGTACCCTCTGTAAGAAATGGCACCGACCTGCCAAAACCCCATTAGACGCATTTGTTTTCCCAGGTTCTTAATAACATTGCTCAGACAAATTTGTGCAAGTTGACACGTTTCAACACATTTTATCACAAAACTAAACAGCAACAACAACATCAGTTTATAATGGCCACATTAGTTTTGAGAGACTGGAAGAAGTGTAATCAAACAAAACCATTAGAAAGAAGACTGACGGTCTCTGCTGAACTGTACGTTATAATTTACATTGTGTGACACGTCAGACTTTCTCAAAATAATAGACTAGACAGATAAGCTTTCTAGTTCCAGTGTAGTAAAAGACCTCTGAATCACTGTCACTGGACTGGTCATAGCTAGCTACATACATGTAAGCAGCAGAGCAATGGCAAGTGACACAGCTTTACAGTTGGTTGTAAGTCACAAAAATGACATTAACAACTAGAAGAGCACTTGGAGAACACATACCTCAGCCAAGGCTATGCCCCTATCTACCATGTTAAAGGAAGTGAAGAAACAAATTGTGGATCTGCCCATTTATTCAGATCTGCTTCCAAATGAATGGGCTCCTAATTGGGTGAGGTTCCACCCCTCCACAAAATTTGGAAATCCTTTGAGTAGGTTTTGAGTAATCCTTCTATTTAACAAAGAAACCAATGCCAAATAACCAAACCCAGAATACAAACTTGAACATGTCAGACTGAATGTATGTATGTTGGAAATGACCTCGTTTCGAGTTGAATATGAATATCGGGGCTTCCGGACACTTGGATGACACCAGACAATCAGTATGGAGGCCTGTTCTTTTTTTCTGTTGTTTTCGTCAGAAGATAGGTCACTAATCAGCTACACTGTTTTGTGGACTCACACACTTCACCCCCCCCATCGGCATAGTGGTGAGTAGATAGTTTCTGGGTGAACTACCCCTTTAAATGTAAATTGCATAAATAAAAAACATGAAGTGTGTGGTAACATATTTTAGATATGAGACTGTTTGTTTCATTCTGAACCTCAGTTGATTCACCATTCATGATCTATTAAATTACATGAGCATCGTATTTTAAGCATACAGTCAAATAACAGCTTGAATCATTCTGGCTGTTGATAGGCTGTTGTGTTCTCGTCTGCATCTCTCCTGGCTTTCACTGTTTAATGTGAGAGTTGGTGCAAGGTCACCTGAGTACAAATGAAAGCAAGCACGTATGCACACTCTCTCTCTCTCTCTCACACACACACAAACACACAGTCAAGTCTCCATGAATTCAGAAGACATTATATTGACTTTCTGGTGACCTTCTCTAACCTTAACCATAACTACTACTTACTACCTTAACCTTAACCTTGAAATTTGCAAATGACAAAAAAACATAAAAAGTACTAAATAAATAAAGGTCTTAATAAATATACTTATACTTATACAAATGTTTTGTCCTTCATAGAAATTGTTCACACCCTGAATATAAAAAGCAAGTAATGCTTATAAGGACTTGCTTTTTGTCATCATTAGGGAGACACATCCCATAATGTGACTGTGTAAACAGATTTATGTCCCCACAACATGAGGAACAACTAGACCACACACACACACACACACACACACACACACATGAATGATACATTCAAACCACTTTCTTTCTTTCATATGTTTCCTTAATTCTGTCAACTACCTACTAATGGATTGGATTCAATTAACCTCAGTAAATGGGGCATAATTAATCCCTCTGCAGCGTTCTCTTGTGATGCAACAGGGCTGCAGATTATCTTTCATTATGATCTGTCGGAGTTGAGAATCTAAATAACGACAGAGGGAAAAATATCTCACTGCAGGTGATATGTTATGTGTCTACAAGGGGAGTTTTCAAACAGAACAGAATTGATATAACTCATAGTGCACTGCTGCTGAGAGAAAAAGTGCAATGGAAAAAAACTGTGTCGCAAGAGGCTCCTCTTTAATCAACAGCAGGTCTCTGCTAAACGCCTCCACATGAGTGCTTGAATTGTGTTGTTAGGTTGAATTCTGATAAGTTTATTTGTTATATTTTAAAGAATCAGTCCATAATCAGAGGACATAATGGATAATAAAGAGGATGAGTGTTCGCTGATGTTGAATTGCTGTCGCACTTATTAGACAAAATAAACAAGAGCATTAGAGAAACAACAAAAACAACTTGCTGACGACTATGAATTTACTCTGTGACAACAATTGTCACCATGGTCGAATTAACCTTCTCCAGAACCCCGGGGCTGGTTATTCTCTGCCACCCTCCTCCAGTCTCTGAACAAGTCTTCTTTCGTACCACCCAGCATCACTTATCATTCATCCACCTCTTCTTGCGTCAGTAGGTTAGCTATGCTTTACTAGATCTCATGGCTAACTAGTTAGTGCCATCAGACTATAGTGGGAAGCTCAGTTGTTAGGCGCCAGTTGCTTTAAAAATTAAATCTAAAACATCTAATCATCTTCTAAGACCCTTTTCAAGGGAACTGAATTCAATATTAAGACTATTCTGCAGATATTAAACTTATGGATTCAGCTACAAAGCTGCGTCCCAAAGTGAAAGGGGGTATCTGGGAATAACATTTTTAAGTTTTGAGCAAAGACAAACAGGTCCACTCTGTATGACATTTAGTATTATATGACATGTAAGAACAAAATTGGAAATTAAGAAAGATACTATACTGGAATGTTTGTGTTTATGTAATTGTTCTTATGCAGTTCTAGCTTGTTTGGCTGTTTTCTATTGTTTTTTACCTATATTTACTACCTCTGACAAGGAAGTTGTGTTTTAATCTGCATTTGTCAATTTTGTTTTACCAGGATAACGCAAAAACTACCAATCCTAGTTCCATTAAAGTTTGCGTGGGGGTGGAGCATGACACTTAGAGAAGCCCATTTAAATTTTGGAGTGGAACCAGATGAATTTTTTACCATGGCGAGATAAGGCGTCAGCCTTGGTGTATATGCGGTTTCTAAGTGCCCTTCAAGTTCTGTACCTGGGCTGCTGTAACATTAAAACTTCCCCCATAGGAATCAATAAAGGGTTTTCTATCAATCTATCAACAGATCACTTGATGAAGATGGACCCACCTCAGGTCAATTGAGATTTCAGTTCTGCTTATTCTCAAACAAATTTTCAAATGTTCTGCCACTCACTCATCACTGAGTAGATGAGCTGATAATGGATCAGATAAAGGCTACTACATCTATTGTCTTACTGTATAAAAAGCTGATTGTGTGGGTGCTGCTTCTTGTTTTAGTCTGGAAGATGAGTCTTGGCGAGATGGTTGCGTTTACACCATTTAAATTGTGTATCTTGCAGGTAGAAATGGTGCAGTAAAGTAAAGTAAATAACCAGCTGGGTTAACCTGCTCTTCACTAGTCGCTGCTGAATATGCAGGAGCTAATTCAATACTGATCATCAATGTGCAGTAGACTAGCAGCACCAGTTCCAGGGCTTCCTGTTAGTTGGGATGACAGTATATGCCCACACACACGCATTGAAGCAAGCAGAGAGTAAACAGAGGGAGAACATGTGAATGTGTCAGAGACAGTGAGGCAGGGACAGGGCAAGGCAGATGAAGAAAAATGATAAAGGAGGGATAATATGATTGAGAGAGAGGAGAGGTGGGGTAAGAATGAGACGGAGCGAGGGAGAAGAGAGTGATGAAAGGGAAAAGGCGGAAAATGAGAAAGCGAGGGGATAAGGGGAGATAGTGAGAGAGAGCAAGAGGGAGAGTGAGGAAGAGCAGGTGGCCGGCGGTGTACCAAGCCCGCCATGAAATATTCAATCTTTAATCAGACTCCCAGCATTCCCTAACGAGGCGTGAGAAAGATGAATTAGCCCTTTGAGTTTAGGGAGCTGATCCACACAAAGCTATCACCTGCAACAAATACACACCAAACAAACTGAATCACATAACAGCACCATGACCTGTGCTCGCTGCCAATATGTGTAAGTTATTTTCACTGGGAGCAGGAGAGGATACATATTGTGTCTGAGATTAATGGCCCGCACATGTATTCTGACACACACACACACACACACACACACACACACACACACACACAACACAAGCTTGCAGACAGAGATGCAGTCCTACTCTATTTCCATTCAACTTGTGCTGCACTTTTGCCACGTCTGCAATATTAAATATTTGGAAATGTCAAGCATTGTTCTCATTCCAAATGCCATATAACAAAATCAATGATGTCTCATCATCAAAGCAAATACATTGTTCTGATTTATAACAAGTAGGTCCGAGGGAAGAATAAGGAATAATAAAATCTAAAAAGTGAGCGCTACATGCAGACGTATGATGTTTCAGGCCAAGTTGTAATTTGTCTGTCTACAAGATGTTTTTTTTTCAATTGACACTCAAATGTTTGATGGAGTGGAACCAATAGCACATCAAGAAAAAAATGAAAAAGACAAATTATAAAAAATATTTGGTAAACAGACTCTGCTAGAAATATTTACGAGCTCAGACTAGACCACAGCATTTTTATCATTTGGAAACCATTGCAGCAATACTAATTTCTTGTTTAGAAATATCTAATGATGAGTTATATCTTGTTTTAAAGGCTCTGAAAAGCTATCTTCTTAAGTAGCTTCTTATTATGAGTAATTGTTGCTTTTTGATTTGCTTTAATGTAACCAGTCAGTAGCCAAAGTAAACTTTCATGTCCTTAACGCAACATGGAAAAGAAATTATTGAAAGTATTGATAACCTTTATTTTCAGTGACAGTTCCACCTCAGTATCTGTCAAAGCAAAGAAATTCCTGCTCTTACTTTTCACTATTGCTGTTCCTCTTCCGATAATCTGCTTCCTGTATATACCAGCATGTGAATGACCAGTGTGCATGAATTGTCATTTTATAGTAGTATGAACAGAGATTCTGATACAGGGCTCAAATGCAAAAACGTTTTAGTTTGGCCATAGCCTCAGAATTATAGTACTTTCATGTGTTATTTTCATTGCATCTGTCATTCCTTTAAGGTAGACAGAGCACTATTACACTGTATTTCTGGACATACAAGAACACATGTATTGATAGAACACAGGATTTGATACTTTCATACATTGCTGCCAGAGTAACTTCCATTGAACTGTATAGAGAGAGTTCACAGTGGAGAGTTGAGGGGATCTGAAAAGAACAACAAATTGTGTCGGTACACCTTTAAGGCAGAAGCCAAGAAAACAAAACAGAATTATGATGGATTCCTGCAGATGAAATACTATAAAGCAATTTGAAAATAAAATTACAAAAGCTAATGGTTCTATACACTAGTATCAGAGCCACAGAGCGATTTTATTCAATTTTACAGAATTGAGAGCTACGAGGGACCGCTATCTCAGCATCACACACACACACGAGGCAGATGATGTAGTTTGTGAGGTTAGTCTGACATTGCCACAATCACACATGCCTCCACTTTCCCTGCTTCCTATTGTCTTGTACTTATAACCATAATGTGTAGGGATGGGTAAAGTCCATTAAAGCTATCAGCAAACAAAAATAAGCTAATAACAGTCATATTTAAATGTCTCAGCTAAGGAGGGACAAGGTATCTTGGTACATAGGGAAATAGATGACTAGGTACACTGCACTGTATATAAATGCAATTAATCTCTGTCCACAAACAATCTGTAGCTTAGTTTATGCTGATGACTTAAATTTAGAGTATGATGAAGTTCATATGATTTTAAATTTAAAGCTGCCATCATAAATACTTTTGTTTTAACAATAGATTAAATGACTACGAGTAGCTGATATGAGTCATTTGGGTGGACATATTCAGACAATTATCATCCAACTCTGCTGTTCCCTTCAGTTCTTGCATTTACACTTCTGAACTTGTTAATTTGGTTCGAGGGTGCACAACTTAACCGTTTTGATTTGGCCTCACAGATCAGGTTCGTGACAAGGAACTGAACATCATAGGGAACTTAGAAGAATAAACAAAGAAACAAATCTAGTGTATTTCCTGAGGGAAAGATTTGGAGCTAGCTCAAATTTTCACCATAATAGGTTGACAATGTTGGGTTTTGTGGGGACCCCAAGTTGCAAAAAAATCGAATATGGTCCCAATCCCCCCATCTGTTCCTGATTTATGGGGCTGATAAGTGGTCAGAACAGCTGTTGGCAGCAGAGCTATAAAATGACTCTGACATAAAAAAATATGTTGTTACATTGATGAGTGTGAGGGTATGGAATAAAAGTTTATGTTTAGAAATTAAAACAAAAGCTACACTCTATAATATATTGGTTTATAGCCCTGATCCCAAACTTGGGTTACATTTAAATATAAAAGCAATGCATTCATTGTATTAATAATATATAAAGCAATGAGAAACATCAGCGGTCAGCCCTCAATTGTGAAGCCACTAGTTTTGTTTTCCCATAGCCATCATGCTGGAGCACAGAGCCAAATCACAAAAAATGTGTCACAGTCTACTACTTCCACATTGCACTGTATGACTAGCATCATGTCTCAAGTGACAAAATGAAAAGCCACTGCAGCTCTAATGCCAAACTGTGAGTCATCTTAGATTCAGCTAAGTCTGTCACTTCTCTGTGTGTCCACAGGAAAAATAACACTGAATACAGAAAGCTTTAAACTCTGTTTGAATGTGGCTGTTAGATGCAGAGTGTGTGAACAGCATAACACCTCTGCAAAGTAATATGTGTCTCGGCTGAAGTAGTACCAACAGGATAACCCATCAGTTGATGCACAATGAATATCAAGATAATAGTATGTAAATTTGGAAATGTGTGAATTAAAATTCCTATTGTATGCAGTTGTATGCCTCCACCAACCACTCACGTTGTAGTTTATGTCCATCTATGTCCAGAGTCCTGTTATACATGTAACTTTGAGTTATGGCCAAAAAAACCTTAATTTGTGAGGTCACAGTGATCTTGACCTTTAGCCACCAAATTCTAATCAGTATCTCCTTGTGCTCAAGGGAACATTTGTGCCAAATTTGAAGAAAGTTCCTGAAGGGGTTTCTGAGACATCATGTTCACAAGGGTAGAACATACAGCTGTGGCAGGAGGAATTATGTTTTCAGTGCCATAAATATGGACAATCTGAAAACACAATGCCTCTGGTCACAGTTGTTGCCGGCATGGAAGCATAATAACAAATAAAACACTTGGCAGAAACAGGCAGTGACACTGACCGGAGACAGCCTGTGGCGTTGCGAAGGACCTGGGAGGAGTGTAGGTGCAGTTTGCGGTCCTCCTGTGTATGCGGGGAGGTGTCCCAGCCCGAGTGAGGGATGATCACAGCGTTGGTCAGCACGGCCAGGGCATCCTGGATGATGGGCATCTTCAGGGCATCGCATGACGACAGGTTCCACAGGACACCTGCAGAGGACAGCAGGGAGACAGGCGGTGAAAACCAATGCAAAGGAAAATGAACAATAGCGGAGCAAGGCAGACAGGAAGCAGGGAGAGAGACAGGCTCAAAGACAACTCCAGGCCAAAAAACACTGAAATATTTAGTAGGTTTTTCATGAGCAGCAAGATAGACAGTTACTGCAATATTGTGATGCTTCACAGCAGTCTGCAAAGCCAGACACGCGTTCTCAACTGGGACAAAATACTTTTTTCCATGGAGGACATTTTGACATGTCACAGTAGGAAAAGCACAGGGGTAAATAATGAAATTAACTATGGCTGAGTTCAATTTGGCTGCTTCAGTTTCAGGCTGCTGATAATGTGCATACTGATTCACTGGCTCACTGGAAAACTTGAAGAGAACACAGCAATCAATAATGTGATTAGTAACACCAAGACTGGATTACCAAGCAAGCAAATCACACAGCCACACCAAGGCTCTGGAGCCACAGGGACCCCAAAGACCCCTGGTTCACTTTGTTGACACTGAGATAGTGGTTGGACATAAATACAGCTGATCTTAGGGAAAGGAAAATAATAATACAATAAACAACAGGGAACATTTATGGACTGATGTGACAAAAACTGCATGTGCATACTATTGAATATTTGAGCTTTTGTTAATAGATGATTTGTAATTACTCAACACTATACAATTTAACTTTAACTTCCAGTTTCAGAGTTTTGTTGAATTCATATCCAGATAGGGATCTTAAAAGGCATGACCACCCTAAATTAAATTCTGTGACTTGTAGGATGCTGCAGCTGGATGCCAAACAGCACATTAGCCTCTGCAGCCTCCCTGATGAACCCGCCAGTATATAAAACAAAACCCTGATACTGAATACAAAGATAAATATATCCCCCCTATAGACTATTATTTATAATTTAAGAAGCATGTCCTTCTACAGAATTGACCATTTTGCAGGACCCATCACACAGTTTCTATTTTAAGCTCAGTTTGGATCAAAAGTACCAAAATTTTTTAGACCCATGAAGTTTTTCGAGTAACTAAAAGGTTCCTGCAGACTGTAGGTCATCTGCGTTTTCACCATGGCCCAAAGACCAGGGGAGATGAGGCAAAAGAACAGCCGATTGCCACAATAAGCTGTTCCGTTCCAGTCCACTAGGAGGCAGTAATGCAGAAGACCATACAACAATGACAAAACTATATAAATCAAGCAACACTACAGCAACAGTAAACATGGAGAAGATTCAATTCGTGCTGCTGTTGACGATGACTTACTGCATCAGTAATAATACACAGAATTCTAGACTTAACATAGACTTAAGAAATGTTGCAGAGATTGATCAGCTGAAATAAAATGCTGGATTACTCAACCAATCAGGCACGTTCAAAGCTGCAGGCTCCACCCCAAAATTTTCTTGTACTTTCCCCAAGCAGGAACTTAATTTAGACCCAGCTCCCTGCGGTGAAAACACAGGCGCCTAGTTCCTGGGAAAGTTTCTTTTTTGGAAACAAAGCTTTTAATGTATTTGTTGGAAAGCATTAGCAGGCAATTTAGGCTAACTAGCCTCCACTCTGTGTGATAACTAGTTAAACAATCTTGCTATGACATTAGTACAGATTCAAACAGACATGGAATGTGTCTCATGATATTTTTAAAACCAGAGTCAAGAAGCTCCAGCACACTGAGCACTGTGTTCATCCCTAAATGATTATACACAGGGCTGAACTAACAGCTCTTTCATGGGTCCGGATATGTTGGTGGAAAAACTCTCAGCAACTCAGACCTGGCAAAGTCATGATGATAAAACAATCAGACGAAAGGGCAGACACTACACACAGAGTACACGGATATACACACACAACTGCTAATTAGAACCCTGCATCTTACACAGGAGCGACGCAAATGTCAAATGTTATCAAATTTCACAACATAACCTTTTATTTATCACTCCACGTCGACACTGTGCTGCTGCAGCTTACAAATAACGAGGTACAACAAATTTAAGAGACGCACCGAAGCATGAAATTCCACAACTCCCTCCTGTTCTTAAAATCCTCACCTAAATCCAACATAGAGTGACCAGCCAAACCAAATGGAGTGACTTGTTTCTTGCCTGCTGTTTTGCTATTCATGAGACAAACACACACACACACACACACACACACACACACACACACACACACACACACACACACACACACACACACACACAAACACTGGCCGTCTCAGAGCCTTTCAAGAGAAGGACAGAGGAGGTAAGAGGCAAATCGCTGCAGTTTGCTGGAAAACACTGATTTCTTGAGTGGTTTTAGAGACACACACTCACACTCACACACACACACACACACACACACACACACACACTGTGCTAATGACCTTGAGGATCGACAAAACATCTCATAATTCTTGTTGACCTTCATCTTGAATAGTGTCTATGTCCTGATCTATGTTCTCGTATAATTATGTGTTGAGTGTCCACCCCAAGTCATATCTGCACTTATCTATCTTTGTTGTAATTGCAGCCGTAGCAGTGGTATAACATCCCATCCCATCCTCATATGTGTGTGTGTGTGTGTGTGTTTGGAATAAGGCGTCCTCTCTTTAGTGCAGTGTTGTTCACCCTTGGCTGAACAGCGACTGTGTAATCACAGCTTCTGTTATCTGTCTTTGCGGGTTTGCATGAATTTGTTCTTGTGTGTGTACATGTGTTTGTGCATGTGTCCGCGCGCGTGTGCATTTAAGCCCCATCAACAAATCAGCCCCAGCTCTTGTCAGCCCTTTGGACTGTGTTTATGTGGACTGTAAAGGCAGCAGTGTCTGTTTGTGGTCAGGAGGAGTTTCTAAATGACTAGCTTCTGGCTTCATAATTAGCCGGAACCGTTATGTCAGCAAAAGTGTCTTCTCTCCCTCTCATCTTCTCTCCTGCTCATGAGGGCAAAGAGGGCGTGCTGGGTTTTTCGATAACCTTAACATTCAGTGTGACACGTTATAATTCTAACTGACCTTGATTTTCACATTTGTTTTTCCCCCCACATGTCATTGTTTTTCAAAGGAACACATTTCAGCAAAAAAGCTTGTTTTCTTCACAACTACATAGGCTATAAAGTAAATTTGATCTCTTTAGGTTTCTCCGTAGGACGAGTATGTGTGAATGCAAATGTCTGAGTAAGAACCTGAGTCTGCCTGCTGCACCATCCCTCACCTGAATCCTGTGGAGAATTTGTTGCTGTTGTGAACGCTGCTGAGCAGAGAATCTCCAGCTGTGTTGTGCACGTGTGAAAGATAAACTGGGGAGAAAGTCTGGACCCAGTTCTCTGGAGATCCTCCAGGGGACATGTCTGAAAACGACTTATGGTTCTGTTATTGTAGACATTTAGTATAAATTTTGTTTACCATTAAGTTTCATCAGAGAGCCATTTAAGTTTTGTGTATTTATGATTGAGTGAAGCTTGAAACTTAATAAGGACTGTTGTCTGTAAATAGATCTAATCAATAACCACAACTCCTTTAAATTACTTGTTTTCTATTTCTACAAATATATTTTACTTACACAAGATACAACATTTAAATGATTTAATTTTGGAGGAGATCGCTGTTATGGGCTCGTCTAGCTGTTCCCCCCTGTGCCCAGGCTTTGAGCTAAAGGCATGCTGTAGGTAAAATATGTAACAGATATATTGCCATTGAAAAAATGCATAAGGGGCTTTGCAACAGACAAAGCAGGAGATTGCCTGGGGCCCCGATCAGAGAGGGGGCCCTTGGGAACTGATTACACAAGTCCCCAGCAATGAGGATTCTTCGAGAGAGAAACCCCTAAAATTCTTTAATCGGCTATGTACAGGAGACTGCAATGATACCATAGCTGTAAACCCCAGAAAAAGACTCCATGCCACAATTTGTCTGCTAAAATCTTGTTAGTTTTTTGTGGTTTGGTTGAAGGCTAGAATGTCTAAATGTGTGTTTATGGTAGTGGTGGAGGTTAGCACTCTAGCACTAATTACTTAATTATTACTTATGGGTATGCACAGTATGGACTTTGTTTATAAGTTTGATAGTAAAAGAATAATTTGAAGAATGGAATGATGTAGTTTGGCATCAGGCATTGATTTGGTTCAATATAGGGCCCCCAGGTACCTTTTGCCTAATTATCTATGCCCCTAATATGCATAGATGCAACTATGATTAAAATCTCTCCATTTGCGTAAAAATATTAACCCAAATTCCATCGTACCCCAAAAGGTAAGATATAAACAAAAGTCCTCACCTGTGGCCCCTGAGAACCACTTATTGAGTTATGGTAGCTTTGTCCTTCTGTAATATCTGCTGCTGGAGTATTCTGACATTTTTGCAGGAAAACATAATCTCTGGCAACATTAGGACTCATCCTTGATGTTATCAGTAACCTCTGTGTGCTCCCTACTATGACAAGAAGTAGTATCCGTTGCTTGGAGTTTCTGGTAACAGCCCACTGGATTAAGGGTATTTTAAAGATTCTCAGATGTTTAGTTGATTTTACAAGTAAAATTATAATTGTGATTGTAATTACACAAATTAAAGTGTCTGAAATCACAATTTACTGCTCGTTTAAACTACTGATTGTCTTTTTTATAGGAAGCAATGAATGAGTGGAAAAGTGAGTGAATTCAGACAGCTTATATCTTTAAGCTTATAAGCTTTACACATCCATCCATTATTTACACGGCTTATATCTTGAGGGTCACAGAGGGAGCTGGAACCAAGGACAGGTGGCCAATGTATGGGGTGACATGCAGAGGAAAAACAACCATTCGCTTTTAGATTCTCACATACGGTCAATTTAGAACCTCCTGTTTAACCTCACCCCAGTCTGCATGTCTTTGGTCTGCAGGAGGAAGTCAGAGTAAAACCCACAAACTCCCATGCAAACTCCACACAGGTAAAAAGCCAAATCAAAATCTATTCTTTCACCACTGTCCAACACTGTCAAGTTGAATGCAAAATAAACCTCTCCAGTTTCAGACACGGATTAAATCAGAATGCAGATGAAGTGCTACAGCCAGTCAAGAAGTTGTGATGTTATTTGGTCATTAGGTGTTTTCACCAACCACACACTGAAAAAGCAGCTGTCTGGTGATCGGGGGACAGGTGAGCAGCTGCTTCCTCTCTCATCCAGGCAAAAGGAACAAAGTAGCAGACAGTTTTCCTCCTCAGCTGGAGAGTGTCCCACACGGCTGTCACGTTCACACTGTGTGTAATGAGAAGGACCAAATTGTTGAACTAAATTGACTCAATAATAATAGGCCTTCATCTCTCAGTTTTAGCTTTTGCCCGCCGTGAACTCTTAGTTTGAATGTCACAGCAGAGAAACTGAAATTCAGAGACATTTAACTAAAGTTAAACTTAAATACAAAGTTTTGTCTTTTGTACATACAAGAATACATTTAGGACTTTGTGTACAGGCAATGCAAACCTCTGCTAAGGAAGTCTCCTTATGAAACCACATGTTAATTCACTTGATCCGGATTTTCATTTGGATCTGCACCAAATTGCACACACCCATGAATATTAGTCCCCTTAACATGCCAGATTTTCATCAAGATCCATAAATGATTCTCTGAGAAATCAATGAAAATGTTACTAAACACCCTATCTCGCAATGTTTAAGAAAGGGGGGAAAATTCCGGGATTTGGATCCAGACCAAAATTTGATGCCTTCTTACCTGACCCATACCACATCCTTACACCAAGTTTCGTGGCAATCCATCCAGTAGTTTTTGCGAAATCCTGCTAACCAACAGACAAACGCGAATGAAACCAAAACCTCCTCGGCAGAGATAATGATAACAACAGTTCTAAATTCACCTTATGGATGATGATGAAAAGGTAACAGCTGCACAAAACTTCCATCAGTTGATTTTACAAACGACACACAAGTTGCCAAAAGCCTACACACCAACACATTAACAGACCAATGAGACAAAGGCAAACAGCCAGCACACAAGCAGGTATTCCTCATTCAAGTTAAGCTGAACCGAGGTTTTCAAGGCTGCACATTTCCATTTGTTACACAGGAGCACTCCGAGCTCATTACAAAAACATTCAACACACACTCTGGGTGCACACACACCCTGACCTCAGCCTAAGACCGTCTGGGCTTAGTCCCAGGCCTTGTCAACTGTTACAAACCCCTCTGAATGGAAGAGAATTATATTTTTTAGCAATGAAAATTTCCATTTGACTAATTCTCAGCAACATCTCCAAAAACAATGTCACAATTACTCCAGCTAATCCACAGAACAATTAACAGAAAGTTGTTCCTATGTACACATGTGTTTTGTAGATTATCTAGAGTAGTTTTAATGTTTTTAGTCACAAAACGGTTAATTCTATAACTGGAATTGCATTTTCACTCACAACACAAAAAAATGCATTGCTTTGCAAGTTGGATGAACCAACCATTTTATAAAATGTCTCAATTCAGGGGCTGCATCCTTCGGGCTGCATTTGAAGACTGATTTCGAGGCTGTCCCATTTTGAAGGCTCCTTTACACATGGCCAACAAATGCGTTGTTCCATTCCTGAGAAACAAACGCTTTAATGGGTGGATCCTTCCTGGCCCAACCTATCCCAGGATTCATTGTGCTTGGGTGACCAACTGTTTTTCAAAGAAGTAAATGGTGCCAGCAAGCAACGAGACGTCCACAGCTTAAGTATCGCGCTTCAACTTAACAAACAGCTACCGGTCCAAATGTTACAAAACCAAGGGGCATTAAAATGTTATTGTCGTGCCCAACTTGTGCTCTGTTGCTAGGCAACAGTATTAAGGGAACAAGTCTATGGGCCCATCCCTCAAAGCCTACATTTTAAGGCAATCACTGTTGTAATGCACAGTACATGGATTTGCCATTCATGATTCAAAAACATTTTGGTTGGATGCTTGTCACAAACACCAAGGCAGTTTACTGTGACTGAAAATAATGAACCTCACTCTGCAAAATCTAAGTCAATATATTTGACGCCCTGCAGCTAAATTGTCGGAGCACAGCGTGTAAAGTCCTATTGTTATCAAACTCTTTCACACAATAGCTACTGCTGAGCACGCATGCTATTGTCTGTCAGACTGCTCTAACTTATTGACCAAAAATTAAATCAGAAATACAATTTTTTTGTTGCCTTTCACCAGTGTTTTTGTGAAACCTGTTTGAAGGAAGGGGAGCATGGAGGAGTGTATCTACGAGTTGCATTGATTATAACAGGCAGCTGCAGCTGCAAGAAAACCACGATTTATTTTTTATTATTATCTTGAGTAAAGTCAGCTGCTCTGCAGAGTATGACATCATCTCCCTGAGGTGAAAGGCAGTGGGACTTTATCTTTGATCCGAGACACACTCACATACACACAAACTGGTACGCTCACATTAATTCCTGCTAATATGAGCTTCACAGGCCTGCACACACACACGCACACGCACACATGCACACACACAGCCGGGTGTATGACAGATGAAGGAGGTTAATTGCCTCCGCCTTACATCATGAGTGGCAGCAGGAGGTTATGAATGCACTGTTATATGGAGGGAGGGGAAATGAATATGCTGGCTATCTCTCTTTGTCTCTGAAGCCATTACCCATTTCTCATTTGCACTGTACTTTGATTCCCCCGTCATATTTCTGTCCTCTGCAACATTGCAGCACATATTTTTGTTTTATTTATTGTATGGCCCCTTAAATCTCCTGGTATGTTTTTTTTATTTTTTGGGCCTTTTTTTGTGACCGACTCTGAATTTTAGACTTTTTGAGGTTTACAAAGTGAGAAAGTAAGTAGGTATATGTGTGTGTGTAGGTTACTATTTTCTGGATTCACCGTTCCAAAGCAACTAGCTGTGTACTGGTTGGTATGTAGTCACCAGAGGGAGAGGTTTGACAACTATAACACAACAGACACGAGTATAGTGGTTCTATAAAAATAGGAAAAAAAACATCTCTGCTGGTCTATACAGAAAATGATGTTGTTGGTATTCATAGCAAACCCTCAGCAATACTTTGTGGGGACCTGAGCATCAAGCAATCCAACTCCTGCCAAAAGGTGGATATGAAAAAACAAGTTAACATTATATTCCAAATCAATTCAAGAAAAAAAAAAGAATTGTTGTGCAGGTCTCAGAATGAATGATTTGAGCCTTAATTCTCATCTACTAGAAAAACTATAACAACAGTGATTACTGTAAGGCTCAGCTAGCAATACTTGGTGTAAGCATCTTACATAGCATTTATTAGGACACCACACTGATGGTTTTTTAATTGCTCTCATTTTCAGGAGGAAAAAGACACAAGAGTTCAGTCGGGGAGAGCTAAATATCAGTGTTGTCACACTGACCCAGCGGCCTGGCAGCTGAAAATGTCCCCACTCTCATTCCTTATATGACACAGATTTGACACATTTTCTAAGCAGTGGGAACAGTGAACGGATACATGAAGCTGCATTTTGTGTTGTTAACATGTGGACATGTCTTACAAGATCAGAATCAAAGGCAAACACCAGAAGGTCTGTTGGTCGATCCCCAACTTCTCCAGTCTGCATGTTAAAGTGTCATTGGTAAGACAGTAAACCCTGAAAAACCCTTGTGTGAACGGCAGTGTATGAATGGAATATATAGAAGCACTATATATATATAGAAGCACTGTATGAATCAGTGAATGTGACTTACAGTGTAAAGGTCTTTAAGTGTTCATTAAATTCACACTCCAGTAGCTTATTACAGCCCTAAACTCCTCTTTTTTGTTCCTCAAAATTACATTATCAAAAAGTATGTAGTGAAAAAAATTGTCCTTGTGGCTTAAATGTTACTCCACACCTTCTTTCTTTCCTACTTTTGTGGCTGAGATCTATGAATATGCTACTAAGACCCTGCTCTTGTCTCCTCACCCTCACAGCGCCCCCTGCAGCTGAGAAGCCTTGTCCACCTACTAAGCCCCACCCACAAGTTGACCGGATTGGTTTTTTTTTCAGGCGGTTTTTCAGACTGGCATTGTTAAGGTGGAAATACTGAGTGATTGTTTTGCTCAAAGTAGGACTTTTATTCTATAAAAGGCAGAAGGGGGACATGTTAATATCGTTTAATATGTTAATATTGTAGTTTTTAATATTTAAAGTTATCATCAAGGTAATGATGTTTCTATTGACTACATAAATATGATTTGTGTTTATTCAGTTTAAATGTGAGAGGAACTTTATGTTGGTGGAATTAAAATGTTTTTATTTGTAGGAAGCTATTATTTCAAGATGCGTGCAACAGTGAATTATGCTATTTATGTATTGTTTTTTACCAAATGCGTCCATGTGACCATTCTTAAGGTTGTCAGAGCAAAGGAGAAGATATCAATTATATGTGTCTCTAACAAAAAAAGAAACTTATACTTTTCCTTGGATTCAGCACTGTTGATGTGTCTGTTAGCACATGAGAGAAACGTCACTTGTTCCAATCAATTCTCCCCTAGCTTCTAGAGAATTCAATGTCAGCTTTGCTCATTGTTTTCATAATGAGGCGAGCATTGATCAGTGTTAATTACTTGGTCCTAACAGGCCTATAGCTACATATTAATGAGAGTCAGCTACAGCTGCAGCTACTGTCATTAGTGAGGAATCTGCCAGCATTTAAAATAATCAATCAACGGTTGTGCCTCTAAAATGGCAAGAAAAAGTGCAAAGATAATAGAGACAATGTCCCACCAAATTTAATAATTTTATTACCATGTGTAAATGCAGAATTACTATTTAATTTATGAACTTTATGACAATCAACTAATAAACTAGGTAACCATGTATTGCAGGTATAGCTTCTGTCCTAATGTGTATAGTCATGTTTACTGGGGTCCTTTTGGTTCTCAAAAGCCTCAATCTATATACCACACTGTAGATTATTCTGAGCTCAAGCAGAGTCGGTTTGTAAAGAAAAGAAAAACACAGCACCTCTTATGTCAAGTACAGTTATTATGAGAAAAATGAGTTCATGAGCGCAGTGTAACTTAAGGGCACACAGCTAGTTGTATGTTTGTGGAATTCACTTTGGTTGCTTGGCACATTAGCTTTGTCTACTCAACTTTTTCTCTCTACCCAACACACAGATATGCTAACATCTTTTTCAATTGATTCTCCTTAAATGTGATTTTATTTTCTTGTGTTTGCTTCAGAAATTGTTTTATAAAATAGACTCCTATCGCTTTTCACATGCATGTTTTTTTGTGGTGATACTTTTGTAAATATTTCTTTTTATTTCCTGGTACCTCTCTTTTTATTTCCTGGTTTAAATGTAAGTTTGTGTTTTAGTATGAGCTCTACTTTATTCTGTTATCCATTTGCTTCTCCTGAACTGGACTGGAGTTGTGACTGCTGAGAGTTCCCATCACAGCACGAGCCTGACAACTTCCATATCTGCTCCTGAAGAGCTGACACCAAACGTGAGCAGCCAGGGTCTGTCACATACGCTGATGTGTGCTGCTGGGACTGGGTGAAAAAAGGTGGACCCACAGTTACTGACAGCGTGTGAATTTTAAAGGGGGATAAAGAATTTGAATGAAGCCCATGCAGAGCTCTGTGAGTCAGGGAGGACAAATTCTTCACCTGGGTTAAAGGGATAGTTCACCGAAAAATGAAAATTCCCTCATTATCTACTCACCACTATGCCGAGGGAGGAGTGGGTGGAAAACACCAAGGAGTTTCAGGGGTAAACAGTGTTGCAGCCAAATCCAATACAATTGAAGTAACTAGGGACTGATTCTTTAGATGTAATACAAAAACACAAGTGTCTGCAAGCACTGACATTCATATTTGACTCAAAACAAGGTCATTTACACCATGTTTTAAGCCTAAATGTCCGCTACCGGAAGTAGCAAAGCTAGCCGACGTAGCCACATGATGTTGTGCCCGAAAGTCCTTGAATGCACATTGTAGAAAGATATCATAGAACATTTAGGCTAAAAACATGGTGATCTCAAATGACCTTGTTTTGAGTCAAAAATGCATGTCTGGGCTTGCGGACAGTGGTGAGTATCTAAAGAGTGAATTTTTGGTGAACTATCCCTTTAAACTGGTGTCATACGTGGACTTGTCTGTGACATTAACAAAAATACAGCAAAACTGTACCTGGATTGACAAACTGTAATCCACTACAGCTTCAGCGGTCTGTGTGTTTTTTTTAAGTTACAGATAAGGATTTCTTATTTGAGAAATAAAAACCAATTCATAAGTTTTTTCACTAATTAATCAATAGTTAATTAATCACAAGGACAAGAACCAATATATCAAACATATAAGACACAAAGACACAACACTATTTCCGGTCTGCTGTAAATGTTTCTGCAGACAAAATCACCACAGCATCATATAGTTTCCTTCAGGCCAAAGCAGTGACGCACAACATGCCTGAGCTTCATGCACTCTGCAAACACCACAATAGTCTCTGACATTATCACATAGCTGCCTGATAAGGTGATACTGATGCATCCTACACCTGTTTGGCAGGAGTATTTCTAGGTAAAAAACACATTTAAGAATTGCATTTAAATATTGTTCTGACCCTGACAATCCTCTGAGGCAGAGGCTTTATTGAGTGTGGTGATCTCGTGACCTTTCGTTCTGCATCACCAGCAGGTCAAAAATAATCACTCCTCCAATGTAATGTTGCTACATTCAAAGATGAATTAGAAGATGTTTTGTCTTGTTGTCATCTGTAGTTATCATCCAGTAAGGAAGACAATAGAAAGCAGTTATTTGTCTTATAATTCCAGAAATCTTTGTCTGCGTGTGAAACACATACCTGGAGAATGTTATAACCGATCGGCTTCATGCTTGGCATGTTTTTAAGGGCCCTGGGAGGTGCAGTGTGGAATTTGTTGCGATTTGGACGTGATATGTTCAATACAAACTTTGAATGCACAGGTGACCAGCGCTCTGCAGCAGTGGCGGCTTGGAACAGGCACTGCACTAGTTTAACATAAAGAGGGAGAGGGACGTGGAGGACAACAACCTTGTTTTTGACTTTTTTGCCATTAAGCAAACAGTACACATGATAGATTGAGTGTGTGTGTGTGTGCGTGTGTGCGTGTATGTGTGTGTCTGAATCTGCAGGCAGCTTGACTCCCCACAGTGATCCTGATTCAAAATGCTCACCAGAGAGAGGGATATGGAGAAAAAGGCAGAGAGGGCAGGTGTTAAAGAGAAAGAGTGGAACAAAGGGAGACAGAGAAAGGCAAAGAGGAAAGGCGAAAGAGAGAGAGACAGGAAGAAAGGGGGAGACCAATTATGAAAACCGTACCACAGAGGGATAAGAGAGGGAGTGAGAGAGGCTGGGAAACAGAAAGTGGGAGAGATATTTCCTCTGGGTCCCTGAGAGAGAGAGAGAGAGAGAGAGAGAGAGAGAGAGAGAGAGAGAGAGAGAGAGAGAGAGAGAGAGAGAGAGAGGAGAGAGGGGAGAGGGGAGCACAGTCTGTCTGCGTCCGGTCGGTCGTTCAGCTGATTAATTTGTGACAGGAGGGATTTCTGTGCTCCGTGCCTTGAATTGCTGCTCTAATTTATATGGTAATCTTAAAGACTCCAGCAGCATACAAAAAACCTTTTATTTCCATCCCTGCTAAGCTAAAGCCTTTCCAATATTCACTACACACATAAAAAAATATACATAAATGCACAGAGTACATGTGGGTCATTCTCTGTATGTGGGAAAATGCGAGGACACCTCTATTTTACTTTTCCAGATAAGGCTTTCCTGTGCTGGGAAATCGTTCAGCTGTTTTCTTTTTTTTCTTTTATTGCTATCCCCTTTTACCGCGAATAACCCTGAAAATGTCTGTCCCTCACCGGAATCTCATGTCACCCTGATGTGAAAACGCTGCTGTAAATAATTTAGAGCGTTTAGGAGTGGATAAAGACTCAAGGGCAGCTTTCGTTGGACACAGGGACAGATTGGTTTCAGAGAATTTGCAAGGACGAATAATAATTTGGGGGCAACAGCTCAGTTGGACACACTAGGTTAAGCCTATACGTCCACGTAGGATGGAAGAAAATAGTGTAACTTGTGGATGTTCACATTGTTGGATGCCTAAAGACAGCTGTTTGATTGCAGAGTTGATCACTATAGTCGTTCAATTTTGGTTTAGTTACTTTGGTGAACACAAGGCATTAGGATTTGTTTTTACTTTTTCAAGCAATTGCGTATTACCAAGTCCCAAGTCAGATATATCTAAGCTTTCTGAAAAATCATAGTTACAGCTTGGATGTTGCAGACTCTAACATTAACATTGGATGCTGTTTATGAAATATGATCAAAGAAAGTGGACAGAGATTGCAGGCAGATAGAGATAGAGACCCTGCTCGACAGATCAGCCCACAGCCTTGTGCCCCCTAATCCCACTTCACCCATCATCCTCTGACCACAAGAACAGTAAGGAGGTGGACAACAGGTAGCTAATGAGCCTCAGCAGGGATGGAGTGAGGCCACAGACTGGGCTGTCCTGTGTGAGCCCCATGGAGACGACATCAGCTCCATGACAGGCGGGATAACACAGCACATAAACCATCCCTGTGTTTTCCCAACAACAAGCCCTGGATCAACCTGAAGGATAAGAGGTATAGATTATGGATTGATGGATGGATGAGTTGTAAGGGTCTGTGCATTCCATCTACACATGCTTAAGGTTAAGGTTGTGGGTGTGTGGAAGGATGGTTAGGGTAATATATGCTATACTCACACACATCAACCCTGACCTCTATGCCATTGATGACTGCCTCACTACACAAAGGGCACAATACTTCTTGCTTTGGCACTGTACCTTAGCACAGGGCGTACAGCGATGTTGCGAAGGCCAATCAGCATTGAGAATGAAACTCTGATTCTGGCACCAACCTTAACTAGAAGGTCAACTAACTGATCACTGGTCAGCACTGGGAATGGCAGTCATCTGGATGCAGCTCCTAGAGAAGATGGTTGAATTCCCAGGGTTGTGTGCACCTCTGCATGGTCTTATGGACCAACACATGGCAGCTCTGGCTTTTCCACAACAGGTACAACTCAGTAATTGTTAGTTAATTAAGCCAGTAGCAATCCACTCCTCTTTTCCAGAAGAGAACAGGCAGGTTGTGTTTACTTGCGAGTTAGCCAAATGATCCTGTGGCCAGACTTCAGTGAGTAACGCAACACAAAACTTTGCCTTGTGTTTGGCGTGAACACAACATAACTCTTGGATCACTAAGATTAAAACCTGAAACGTGTGATCATTTTCTATTTTTGGGATTAAATATCTTTGTTTAAACATGTTTAAAGGTTTAATACAGACCAACAAGCACACAGAGCACAACCTACAGTACACCTGTCAGAATGGTAACACCAGAACAAACTGGAACCACCACTGCCCCATACAGAAAATGGAGAAGGGAGGTGAGCAAGGACTTTTCTTTGACTCATTACAGACCTGTCAGAGTGTCAGCCACTGTAATCCATTTATCCATAAGGTTTCCCTCCTTAGACCCATATATTCAAGCTGTGGAACGCTCAATGTAGTCACCGTCAAGACGGTCAACACCCATAGCATTATTGTTAAATAATGTAAGGGTTTCCACTGCACTGTAATCACTTTCTTAGCAGCTGTTAAACCTGAAAGTACAATGCACTTCTGGTATTTCGGTACCCTGAGCAAAGATAAATCATTCAAAAATTAAGACTATAACATTTGTGTGTCCCTTCCAGAGATGACCTCTGACAATTTGAAAACAGCTTACCAGAACTGAGCAACCGGTCTGCACTCTCGCATCATATGAATAAAAGTGTCAGGCGTCCTTAAGACCTGGCAAAACTTGTCATCCAGTAGCCACAGGCTTCTCATACTAAGACACTGCTTCTGTTTTCTTGATTTGAGAGGAATAAGAACCTGTTCTGCAAAGCAGTAATAACCAAAATCTTGTTTTCTGACATGTCAAGCATTGGAATTATCATGCTCCTCACAGGCCTACAGCAGAGATGTTTTCAAGAGCGTGGGTAAGAAAAATCCATTTTTCTCATCTGGCTCCTGGAATGGAATAAATCCCCCCAGGGATTCTGGACGTAGATCAGTTTGAGCGAGAGCAGTATTCCTCTTTTAGCCATGTCGTGTCTCCATCCTACTCCAGAGGTGAAAGTTCTTTTACCGTGACTGTCTGTGTGAAGGCTGATTGGAAAGCAACTCCCAAGATGTATATAGCTGAAGCTGTGAAAAACACTAGTGTGTGGCTGCACTGGTAATCCTTTAATTCTTTTGGCGGTGAACCTGCAGTGTAGCCCTTCACACAGAAGCTCAGTTTGACAAGTCAACAGCACTTGATGAGGGCTGGGAAACATGCAAGTGGTAAACAATTCTCTCCTGTGTGTGTGTGTGTGTGTGTGTGTGTGTGTGTGTGTGTGTGTATTTGTGCTTAAGTTCAAGTGTAAATAGGACAGTGCATGTGCAGTTCACATTTTGTGTGTGTATGGGTCAACAATAAATGTTCTTCGTGTGAGTGTGGTTGTGCAGGATGGGAACCAACGTGTGTCTGTGTGCAAGTCTGTGTGTGTATATTGCATCTGTGCAGTTGCACATCAGTATGCAGACATGACTATGTGCACATTGGGGATCAAGTATTTTCCTGCACATAACTGACCATTTTTTCAGACATGTAAACTTGGAATTCTCACCCTAAATGAAATTTGATTTGAAGGACATTGGGAGATAATGGACAAAGTCTCAAGTGTAACTTCTGTGGGACAAAGGGACAGTTTGGTTTTGGTGAGGTTGCAAGGATGGAAGGTAATGGTAGGAAAGATTCACATGTTTACAACTTGTAAGTGACCAACATCCAGCTGAAGGATTGCAGGGTTGTTCATGTAAAGACATTGAAATTGCATTTACAAGCCATCAAGATATGTTTGGTTTTTAAGGCTCTAGCATATTTCTAGTGCCAAGACAAATATATTAGAGCTTTCAGAAAAATCGGATGAATCATAATTACACTTTGGATTTTGCCAACCCACCTCTTATCACCAGACAATAACCTAACTATTGTACGCTATTTCTAAACGATGAAATATGTTCAATGACAGACAGACAGAGTGGACTGGGGCTGTGAGCAGAGTGGTAATAGACCCTCCTCGACAGATCAGACCACAGCCTTGTGCTTCCTACACCCACTTCACCCATCATCCGACAGCAGCCTCTGACCACAAGAACAGTAAAAGGAGGTTGACACAGGTAGCTAATGAGCCTCAGCAGGGATGTAGTGAGGCCACAGACTGGAATGTCCTCTGTGAGCCCCATGGAAACGCCATCAGCTTCGTGACAGACTGAATAAGGCAGCACATCCAGCAGCATTTCCACAATGACAGCTACAGCCTTGCATGCGGGAGCCCAAGGCGTGTGTAAGTTCAAACGTTGCTGTGAAAAATACTATGTTAAGCTATAGTAAAGATGAGTTACGATAAAAGCCTGACTGATATGGACTTTTGAGGGGCGATACTGATATTTGGGGGTAAAATTTCTGATATCAGTATGTTGGCTGATATGTATATTTGAGTTAAAGAATTGTCAATGATTCCTTATCAATATGCCTTATGATGTCATTATCAAACCCTAATGATAAATGAATATAATTGAGGCTTGATCTTTTACAGTTTAGGCATAACTTTTTAAAATTACAATAGCTATGAATATTCATTGTTTATTTTTTAAATAAAAGTTTTCATATTGGCGTATAAATGCTGATACCAGTATGTCTAACAACGAATTATTGAAGTGCGTTGAAATTACATTAATGTAGAAGTAAGTAGTCCCAATGTAGCGGTTAATGCTGCCAAAACTGGTGCAACAGGATTATACAGGCGTTCTTGATTAGAGTTTTTGGATTGGAAGACTACATGTCAGACTACAGTTTTATTTGCAGACATTTTGCTTTATTCACTCCAGTTCTGAAGAACTTTTTGCCAAAACACTGAACTGTGTTTTAAGTTGTAGCTTAGTTGTCATGTAAGTTAGCTCAAAACAAATCGTTGCACCTCAAAAGGTGTACACACCTAAAAATGTGCCCATTATCTTAGGTGTTTCTTCAAAGGAAAAGGAAAAGGAACAATATAATTGAAAGAATTCCTGGATTTGTGAGGTCCTCCTCCCCTCGTTCATACAGTCAAATTTTAACGTGTGAAAATGGTGCGTTTGTTTTTTAGTAACCTGTGAGCAGCTCTCGTATCTCCACATCTGTGGTCTTCCGGAGCAGTCGGACCAGAGCGGGTATGCCTCCACAGTTCTTCAGTGCAATCTTGTTGTCGTCATTGGCTTTTCCATATACCAGGTTCCTCAGGGCTCCGCAGGCGCTGCGGTGAACATCAGTCATCCGGTGGTCCAACAGGTCCACCAGCAGCTGGATGCCGCCCTGCCGCCGGATCTGAGGGAAGAGGGGGGAGGAAGGAATTATTATACAGCGACAGAAGAGGAAAATTATAGGAGTTATTCCATACTTTGCCCATACAATATGCCTGCTGGTATTAAAACAGTAGCTGAAGATATTTGGGTTTGTTTACCCCAATGAGAAAATTGGGTAAGTAAATTCAAATTTCTGCTTCTTCACCAAACTTGGAAATGATCAGTGAACAGTTACAGGCTGTCCGTGAATAGCTATCAGTTGCTAATTTGTATCTTAAATATTCACTATTCACACACGTTCTAACACTGTCACATCAGTATTTGATTGATAATAATTTCAATTAAAAAAAGAATGAATTAAAAGCTTAAATTGAAACTGATTACTGTCTCTGAGTCCTGTCTGAGGGGATGTATTAAGAAGTAACACAATGAATTGAGCACACCAAACAAGTCGTGGCAGTGTTTTCAGTGCTGAGAGACTGAATAGGCCCTTCGCACCTCTTCTATTACTACACCTTTCAGACATCTCTCTCAAGGGCAAACAAGGCCTGTTAGGTTTACTGTTGTGTTGGCAGCCTTGCTATAGTCTAAACACAACCATACTTCATTCCTCTATACACTCTCTACATCACTCATCTTTCTTCTCCATCCCGCCCTCTCACTCTACTTTAAGTGCCTGTTGGCGGATCTTTGTTTGAAGAACCTTGTTTGCTGTTAAATCCATCGTCTCCATGGGGATTAATAAAGTTGTGTCGAGCGGAATTGAGTTGACATTGAGGGAGAGAGACGGAGAAGTTTTTTACCCAAGACACAGAGTAGTGATGGCTCTCAAAGGACCGGCGGAATAAAGAGCAGGTTGATATTCAGAGTTGGGTTAAGTGTGTATGTATATGGAAGAGTTAATGCCTGAATTAAGATGTGTGTTGAAACGTCCGCTGTTGTTGTGACACACACAAACACACACCAATAGATACTCAATAACACCTTCATAAACTTTATTGCGATGCATGTGGCAACCCTACTGTGACATCACCCAAACTGAATTAAGGCAGAGAGCTTAAAGACACTGTATGGCCAACTATACTATACCTGCCACCTGCACCACACCAGGCTCCTGACTGCTCCATCAGATGTTGGTGAAAACAAAGATAGCTTTCATAATTCGAGGTTAACTTTATGCCAAGTGTTAAATAATGTTATTGTAGCAGGTGTTCCTGTGTGTCATGAACCTTACAGTACATACATTTGCGAGTCCTAAAGGGGACTTTCTGGCAACCTGGCAATCTACAGGGCTAATAACAAGAGTTTTTGTGATTCCGATTAATTTACACACCCACATTTATAAGTGAAGGAAGATCAATGGAATTGATTTACATTATCTACTTGTTAGCTGTAATCACTGACTAGATATAAAAAGTATGCAACAAAGTTTCCTGCAGGTTAAATTCATTAGCCGTATTGTAACGATAACGTTAAAATAACAGTTAACTTGTTGTGCTGTTTCTTCAACAACCATATGGCTATTTTCCCCTGTTTCCAGTCTCTATGCTAAGCTAACCTAACCTTGTAGCTGTTGCTTAATTTTTTACTGTACATCTGATACATAAACTTGGCATCGGTTTATAGTCCAACCCTTGAAAATAAAGCACATATGTGTACTTAGTGGAAGGTCACTGATAAGGAACAATTTGCCAAACACTATCGTATTGTGACATTATCCTGTTGGAAGAAACAGGTAACAAACAGGTTACAAACCTATTGTAACACACACTCACCCACTCCTTATTTACTTTAAGTATCTTGGTTCCCTGAAATCTTTACCTGAAAAATCCTACTTGAAAAACTCCACAGCAGGATACCTTTCTAAAAACAACGTTCAGCGGAACTCTCATTACCTGAACACATAGCTCAGATCATATCTACATACTAGTGAAAGTGAGTCTATGGGGGGAAGGATGTTGTGTATGTGTATGTTTTGCTTAAACCAACTCTTCAATAATTAATCTGAATAAGGAATCACAGTTCTTGGTGTGGTTTCTCTTCAGAGAGCAGTACCTCAGATTTGATCTTGTTGTCTCCAAAGCAGAGGTGCTGGAGGTAGGCAGCAGCGTTGGATTGGACTGATGGGAACTGATGCTGCAACATCTGGATTACCTCTGGCAGCTCTGGATCCCTCCAGCCAAACTCCCTACAGAGACACAAAGAGAGATAAAGATTTGTGTGTGTGTGCCTGTGTGTGTGTGTGTGCGTGCGTGTGTAGGCAGCTTGCCTCCCTACTGTGACCCTGATTTAAAATGCTCACCAGAGAAAAGACAGCGAGAGGCAGAAATGCAGGTTGGAGATGAATAATAATAAAACAAGATTAAACACACAAATTTGCACTCGCACTGCTCCATGATCAGTTTTAAATATTATCAACTGAAATAGCTGTTTATTTGGGATCACAACAGCACTCAGTACTAACCTAAAAACCCTAATGGTAATTTGCTGTCAGTAGGTGAAGGTTTAATAGTGAGAATGCATCAAAGACATTACACCTGCAAGTGTAGATCTTTCTCTGTATGTTAAATTTGTTCACACACACATATTCATATTTGACTAATTGCCTTGTAACACAATGCTCACCATGTGAATACACAATTTCAAACAAAGAATGATGCAAATGCACTATCAAACATGCCGTAATGCCATGTCTTGATTGTGTCAGAGGACAAACATTGAACATCTATTAATCTGACATTATTGTATGAACATAATATGCTAGAAATCTATATTATATTGTACTTTTGTTGTACTACAGAAGAACAGAACTAAATGCTGATTAGGACAGCAGAGATTAAAACAGGAAAGTTGAAATAAGTTTAGATGACAGTGCTGGAGAGCTGATATGAATAGGATTAAATTCTGATGACATAGTTAATACCCACACTGCTGTGCTTATAACATTTCCATAGGAGCTGTATTTTATCTCCACCAACCCCATAATTGATGTTTAATTTGGTTAAAATCATGAAGGATTCGGTTTATTATAACAGAAAGGAAGTGAATAAGAGATTGCACTGAGTTACAACAGTTAGTGAGGCACGGGCAGTTCAGATGTGACATCATGACTTCAGGAGCCAAATATCAATGTCTCTTGGATGAGATGGACATAATGTTCATTATTTATTCCATCATATCTATAGACCTTGGGCCATGTAGTATAACAACAGCAAAACCTGGCACATGTAAAGCCCTGACATCCCCAATCTGATCTGTGCAGGCTGAACTGACACATACAGATGGTGATTAAAGCTGAAAGCTGTTTGTTGTCTTTCAAGTGAGCAGTGTTTGTTTTGTCAGGTCACATTTCAACACTCATTGAGAACCTTCATCTGCCAGGACTTTACTTCTCTGTATACTAGACATATCCTTTAAATGACCACACACCCAATGCTAACCCATCAATGAAGAAATCATTTTCAAACAAAAACATACACAGCATGGATAGAAATACATGTATACAAAATGTGTATAAGGTCTAGATAATCAGATTCAGGTAATTTCCTGTTTACATTTTCTTAAAAATAAATTCAAAAAGTAAAAAAATCTTTTGGGGTTATGTTTGGAGTTTGATTTTTTATTTCACCACTATGAATGATTTAGCAAAATAGATCTCCAGCGATTAATAATAGATTTCCATGCTGTCAGAAGAGCTAAGTACATGTTAAGACAGTATATGTTTCATCAAATGAACCCCAGTTGAGCAGTTTCATCAACAGATTCCCTAAAACAAACTGACACAGCACACGACTAAAACATATGGGAAAAACAACTTACTTTAAACTACTGTCACTAAGGTTAAAGTGCCCCTTCAATGATTTCATGTATTTTCTCTTGGCTATGATCTATCATGTGCAGCACCTTTAAAAAAGTTGTAACTTTAAATTATGGACAGAACCATGGCAGCTGCTCTCCACTAATTTCTACTAAGCTCATGTGGCACATAGCATACGCACTTGAAGCTGAACATACAGTATAGCAGACCCTTTGTGAGCGAAGCCGCTTCACTTGCTTTGGCACTGGAAGGTGAAGAACAACAGGAGCCATCTTGGATGCCCTGTAAGAGCTCCCCCCTGCTGCAGTGGAGAATCCCTTCCTCCCCCAGCAGCTTTGGTTTTCGTTTGTAACCTGGGTCCACCAGTGCTTTCTGCCTAAAGGCACGCTTTAGGCACCCACATGCAGAAACAAGCCCACTAACCCCACAAATGTGTGTGAAGAAGGACACACGGGGGATTAATGTGAGAAAGATGTGATGTAAGAGAATGAAGTCGAGAGGAATCAGATGGAAGCGGTGGAGGTAGGGAGGGCGGGGCTAATTGATGTTGATTTCTGTAGCCAATGGCAAGAAAAGTGGCACGTTTCCTTGACAGCGATGGTTTCTAGGGACCAACTGAGATGGGTCTTGTTCCCTCCGTGTGATTTTTCATTTATAAACCTAAGTGTGCATGGAAGGAGGGTAAGATACTTGGTGTTAATTTTGCTCCAATTTTGATTAAGAATGTTCCACTCAGTTGAAACATTCTCCTGCTTTTAAAAAAAAACAGTTTTTCTGACAGTTGAGAGAAGTTTGGGCTGCATTTAGAAGCCCTGTTTATGTGGAAGCCATTTCCCTTTGATGTAGCTTATTCTTGATGCAGCAACAGCCCAACGTCCCCGTGGAGATAATTTCAGTTCAGTTAGATCTAACACATGCACACACACCACCGAATGCTGTAGGACAACTCAGTATGCAGCTTAGAGCAGCATTAGATAACGGTAAAGCACACACACAATCCAGCACACTAGTATCGTAGTCAAAGAGTGTGTGTACATGTGTGCGTGCGTGTGTGTGTGTGTGTGTGTGTGTGTGTGTGTGTGTGTGTGTGTGTGTGTGTGTGTGTGTGTGTGTGTGTGTGTGTGTGTGTGTGTGTGTGTGTGTGTGTGTGTGTGTGTGTGTGTGCGTGTTTGACGAGACTTGTGTACAAACCCAGCCATCAGAAGCAGTGCAGAGGAGCCAGGATTAGAAAGCTTGTATCTGTAAGTTTCATTTGGGCCAATGGGATGAAACCAGTGTTTGAAAAATGGGGAAATGGGAAACAGAGCGAGGAGAGAGAATTATTTGAAAGGTTGTTTATTTCTATATCTCTCACTTCAGCAATATTCTTGTTTTTTCGCCCTCACATCTCATTGTCTCTCTGAGTTTCTTTTCCTGACCCCCTCCAGGCACAGCCCTACACAAACACACACACACACACACACACACACACACACACACACACACACACACACACACACACATCCACAGCATTAACATAATCATGATGTTATGCACAAATAAGCATGTGCCTCATAACTATGATCAGAGATGACATAGGCTTGTGTAGGTCACCTTCTGGGCTAATTGACAGATAAGACATATAAAGTTATAGCTGAGCAAGCTTTCAGATCTGTGTATAACTATATGTGTTTGTGTAATTATTTATGTTTTTTGCATTATAAAAAGAGGGGGAGCAGGGCACCAGCAATGGCATGATGTTGACATGAAGGCTTCTTAAATAACCAGTAAACCAGATGACGGCACTATATCTGTCAAATTCAGCTAGTTATGTAATCATTTGGTTAATTTAAAGAGTTAAACTCCACTGGTACAAACAAAATAAATATTATTAACCATTTTTAAAAAGGCTAATGGGGATAGAGGTGTTAGAGAAGCACACCAGTAGAGTTATTCAAGCTAAGTATTTGTACTTTAGTAAAATCTTTCCATTTGATGCTACTTTACAACCACAGCTGCTACTTTTAAATCCTAAAGTTTAGGTCCATATTTTCTTTTCTTTTGAAGCACCTTTCCATATGAAAACTGAAACAGTTGTTTTCAGCTGTAATGATTTTTTTCTGTCCTTCCTGGATGCGCAGAGATCCCATCGTAATGTAGGAGATAGGAGACAAAATCAATTGTGTATGTTCTGTGTGAAAAAAACAAAAACATTTTAAAGTTTTATCAAAGCTTACATAACACAGTAGGTTAAGTCAAATCAAGTGGGCATCTTCCAAAGTCATCTTCAGAGTGAAATTCACTCCCACTGCGGCTCAGAATGGAAACATTGTGTGGGAAAACAGGAAGAGGGAAATCTGCCATCAAATAACTGTAAATATAGATGATTTCACATCCTCAGACAGTCAAAGCCTCATCGGCATTTTTACACAGAACAAAACTGGAATCAAATCAGGAAGAGATCTCGTTGTGGCCAGAATGGAGCAGAGGACCAATTACAACAGCAACCTCTTCAATGTCCAGATGGACATTGGAAAAATGTGAAGCTATCCTTGAAAAGAAGGGTTGGTGATTTGTTTCTGAAACGCCTCTGTGCTCTCCCTGCACATACACTGACATGCACCACAGAAGCAAGTGAAGAATCGCGGGAAAAAAAGTCGGCTTCCAGCAGTTGTCAGTCAGTGCACGTTCATGTGTTTTGAGGGGTGTAGCTTTGATGAGAGGGCCGATGGGAGGGGGTGGGATGTGTCAGTTGCATTTTTATGTAGTGTGTCCTGTTCTTGCTTGGTTTTCCAGTATTACCGACCTCAGCCTTAAATAGGCTCTTAAATCTGAATACCTCCACCAGATATTAGACAGAAAAATTAAATGCATTGGGAAGTACTACCTGTTCAAAGACACGGCCCAGCCTGCAGGTGCCCAACATTCACAGAGAGTTGTGAAGATCTGCTTCTGTTATAATGCCCCACAGTTTTGGAATATAGATTCTGAATGACATCATTGACACCGCTGACGCCTTTCATTCATTGTGTACTTAAAGTTCCACCATTTGTATCCCCGTCATTAAATGTAAAGACCACATGCAGCATGTAGCATCTCTCAGTGTCTATTGATCTGTTTGTACCATTGCCATTTAACATTGTTATTTGACCTTGTTTTAGTTGATGGAGTCTGACATTCTTTTATGTCTGTATGATCTTAGTTGTGTTTTAATTCCCTGCATGTTTGGCCCTTTAACAATAAGGTTTCTGCCTCAATGCGTCTTCTGAGGTTTTTAAATAAATAAATAAATGACTGAAATGAATTCCCCTGTTCCTTTCATCTCACAATTCTCCATCGATATCTTCTTCAACTCTCTCCCCTTTACAAAAACCTCTCCTTTACATCTGGGGCAAGCAAAGAAATTTATAGAAAATAATTCCTTAAAACAATGAATGAGTACAGCAGAAGTTCTATCTGAGCTTTAAGGATACATTTATCAGTGACAATTTTACTCTTGAGAGGAAACTTTCATATGAGCCGTCCGTCAACACTGAATGTTTCTCCAATCTTTTTTCTAGAAAGGTGCCACTGCTGAACTGGTTATTTGAGGTTGTAATTGTGTTTTTCAGGTCTTCCTCGCATTAAAACAGCACCCAGTGATGTTACCTGCACATCAGTTGACGAAGAATTAACACTGCTTGGAGGAGAAAGTGACACAGAAATCTAAAATAATTAATTAAAAACACTTTCTCTCACATTTACCTTCTATCTGAAGTGTGAGGTCAGAGAGGGGCCATACACGTGTACCCGCGAACACACACACACACACACACACACACACACCTATTCAATAGAGAGTGGATTGTGAATGAATGAAGGGGCACAGACTAATTGTTGGTATAATATGTGACACCCCCACACACACTGAAAAAAACCTGAAACAAAAGTGTGCAGGACAACATAATGAGGGAAATACCATTGTCACACATTTTGAGGTGACAGGAAACATGAAAATGCGATAAACAAACACAAACATGGAGAAATTAGCACACATACACGTACATGCTCATACACACTGGTACACACACACACACATGTACAAGGACAGAAGCAGCGCCTATAATAGTTGTAGCCCCACAGTGGCACATCACAGCAGATCTAACTCAACCCTGGACCTCAGGCTGTGATGCTCTGCAGGCACACACACACATGCTAACACACAAATACACACACACACAAGTGCACATACAAACACACACAAACTGATAAATAATGTACATCTTCAACATATTGTAAAAGTCTGCACAGACTACAGGCTTCATCTATAAAATGTATCATACTGGAGCAGAGAGTACACACGAGAGTAATCTACCTACAACCAGAATCTAGACAAAGTGTGTGTGTGTGTGTGTGTGTGTGTGTGTGTGTGTGTGTGTGTGTGTGTGTGTGTGTGTTCTGCCCCAGAAAGCTGTAATGGTTCATTCATTCCCTAACTCTAGCCTGCAGCCGTACTACTTTTCACTCAGTGATTCTCTCTTTCACTCTCTCTTTCTGTGTGTGTGTGTCGTTCGAGAGCATAGGGAACACAGGAGGAAATTGTGCTTCCAGTCCCAAACAATGTGTGACAACATCACAGCAGGATGAGCAAACAATACTGAGCCATCTGTGAACTTTGGGCCAAAAAAAATGTTCAGTGAGAGATTGTTTGCACTGGTTTAGTGTTGGGGTTAAGGAAATAATATGCAGGATGTTTGGATAGCACTGCTGCTGTGACACAGCACATAACAGCACAGACAGTTGTTGAATTTATGTCCCACCATGTCCTGTAACCTTCACAGGTGACAAAAAGCCTATTCTTATTAAATAAAATACTGTTCCATTAGTCTAATAAAAGTAAAAAACCAATGAAATGGCTGCATTATTTATGTAGACTGCAAACACCATTACATTTACGGAGACTGAGATAATAAGCATCATAGATCTTTGCTTCCTAGACTGTGATTGGTTTTCAACTTACTCATCTTTTCTTTAGAATAATAAAATTATATTTTGTCAGTTTTTAATTAAAATATATTTAAACTAAACAACAACACTGAGAGTGCATCCAAGGCTTATTGGCCACTTTATCACCATATTGCATATTCATGTATTAAGAAGTAAAAAATTCCCAGATCCACACCAAAACCTCTCTGACCCATACCACATACTTCCATCAAGTTTCGTGGCGACAGTCCAGTAGTTCTTTTGTACTGCTGCAAACTAACAAACAAACAAATACAGATGAAAACCCAACCTCCTTAGTTGTCAGGCCTGAGTGGGCTCTGCAGGTCTTTCTCTAAATCCAGGACAAAAGCCAGAAAGCCCACACCACTGCTCGCAAAGTTTAACACAGTAATAACTGCAGCAAACTAAGTTGACAATATGATTGGTTTTTAAATGAATTTAGACGTTTTTTACATTTGGATTTTGGCAGCTGGTGGAACAACAATACGATTTGGAAATGTTTCTCCCATCAGCAGTGGAAATTACACCCATGGAACAGCATGGTGTCGTGCTGTTATTCAGTGTTGGAGTCAATGTTACAAACTGGAAATTGACCCAATGGGCTGTAAAAACAAGGCAATAATAACATCACACCTCTTTTACACTGCTTTACTTTTTTCATGAAGGCACAAGAAGGCACCTACATGACTTCTTCAAACTGATTTTGACAGAAAGTTGAACCTCAACCCAGAAACAGATGTTTTCACTTGAGGCACTTGTAAATTGCTGACCTGTCCCCTGTTTTGTTTTTCAAGTTCGTCCTTTATTTTCTCTGTCTGCGCTTTCTATAAATACGCTAATTTTATAACCTTGTCCCTCTGCAGCCTAACCCTGCAGACGGCTCTGATTTTAACACGTCAGATTAAATGGGAAAAAAATCACAGGTGGAAAAAAAGATCATTCTAAAAAAGAGAAAATAAATTAATAATGGTGTGAGGAAAAAAGTCTTTAAGTGATGCTTTACTTCTCGCAGAAAATATGCATACATGCATGTGTGTGTGCATGTGGGCTATTGTGTGAGTGTGTGCGACTTTGAAATCCCCCAAGAGCTGTGTCATTAGGTTACTCATTGGACTGGTGCGAAGTAATGACAAACTGTCAATCTGCTCTTTGTTCCTGGTTCCTGGTTCCTGGGCTATCTCACATCACCACTTGTCTGTGTGTGTGTGTGTGTGTGTGTGTGTGTGTGTGTGTGTGTGTGTCTGTCTGTTTCTACAGTCAAAACATTTACAGCACAATAAGAGGTGCCAGGCTGCAGGCGAACCAACAATTAAAGCTGGTAAATAAATAAACTATCTATGAATTATGTATCCACAAAGCAGGGCGAGGTGCTGTAATGTGAGGGCTGCAGGCAGATAATGCTCACTTCTATATCTGGCTGAAAGGATTTCCTGTGAGTCAGGGTTTTTTAGTGGAATAGAGCGATTTGAAACCGGGGAGCAAAACTATGAGATTTGTGTCGAATATATTTGTGTGTGTGTGTGCGGGTGTGTGTGTTGAGGGGAGTGGGAGTGGGTTGAAATGTGTCTGATGACTCATTCCCCCAAAAGGCGAGACAGAAATACAGACAGACATGGAGACAGTCAGGTTGGGTAAACTAGCAGAGAAAACTGATGTAAGAAGAAAGGAGGGGAGGGCGAAGCAAGTTAAAAAGGAAAAGTCAAGGGCGCTGACTCATTTTGAAGCAGGACATCGACCAAAACTTCAGGTGGCTGATTAACAGCAAACACATTACAGTGTATTTATAGCAAACTAGAATAAATTACAATACACTTGAGCAGAAACTGATCTCAGACCACCAGGGATGTGTCCACAATATGTTCAGCTGAGGATATACAGTAATTAACACAAGAGCTGATTAATGATGGACAACACAGGTTAGACTCAGTCGTCCATGTAAATGTCCTTCAAATGATGTTGTAGCAGGAACTCTCCGTGTTTTCTTCATCAGGTCTCATCTACCCGTCTCACTCCTTCTCTACGGACCCACAAGTGTCCTCTATTCTTCACCAAACAGTGAGTAAGTGTGTAATTAAGATGGTGTACGTCACAGGTTTGTTGTATGTTTGTTGCTATTGTACAGTGTGTGTACTGTTGTCACACAGGAGTATGTGTCTACAACCTCTTATACAACAGCCTGAACAAAGAGAGGCTTTCTCATATACTGTATGATGAAGTATTAGAGCCACCCTAAAAAAGTAAAACTAAAATTAAAAATTGATTAGAAGATTTTTTTTTCTATTATACTTGATAAGAACAAAGACAGTCATATTTCCCTGTGAGTACATTATTACCTCCTCCAATCTGAATTGATTATTGTGATTATATAAAACTACTCCTCTCACTAAACTTGGTGGAAGGATGTTGTACGGGCCAGGAAAGAAGCCATTAAGTTTTGAGATTGGGGGGTGGATCCTGGAAAATGAATTCCATTGTGAGCTATGTGGTATTTTTCAACATTTTAATTTTCTCATTTGCTTTATAAAAAATGTGTGCAATTTAGTGCAGCGAATTATAATGTAGTTTCAACAGGGGACTGTTCTAGTGCCATTCTAGTTCTGTATATCTTTTACATTGGCCACAATAACATATGAGATTTTGTCACCCTCACCTAAAACAGAGATTTTATTACGTGTTGGACATGTGGAACAAGATCAGTGTCCTACAAGATATGATAAACTGACCCAACTAGTCACAATGGTTTTCCCTCAAAAATACAACTTCATTCACACAATATTAAGATTTTATTCTTAAAACATTATGTCTTTGTTATCAGAGACCCAGTAGTAATACGACAATGTATGCCTTAGTGTAAGATTAGGACAAACCCTCCCACATGCATCAGAAGACAGAAAGCCATTAGAGTAGAATTACACTTTTTTCAGGTCTGCATTTCATTCATCAATATATCCATCTTTCAGAGTTAGAGATTATATCTTTCATGCTATTTTGCATGATCTCCAGCAGAGGCACTGACTGTTCCTAGTTGGTCTAAAATGGTTACTTTTATACTTGGGGTCAGAATATATACTGTACATCATTTTCAGAGATAGATAGAACTGAATTTTACAAACAAACTGTCTTGATTAATAACTACTAAAGCATTTGAATAAATAGTCTATGTAGGTGTTTTTTATTAACAAGAACTAAAGTTGGATAGATCACTGCTCCAATATACAATCTGATTGAATGATTGAAATATGAGAGGAATTTATTACTGCATTCAAAGAACGGTATTGTGTGCTTGTGTGTGTGTGTGTGTGTGTGTGTGTGTGTGTGTGTGTGTGTGTGTGTGTGTGTGTGTGTCTATAATGGTGACCCCACCTTAACCCTATTTTGGAAAGGAGTTTAGAGTGGCAAAGAAAAAAGGACAGAGACCATAAGAAAGACTGATGCTGAGAGAAAATTTGAAAACGAAAAGAGTGTTGTCTGTATACTTGTGTCATTCAGATAGAGTGTGTGTGTGTGTGTGTGTGTGTGTGTGTGTGTGTGTGTGTGTGTGTGTGTATTTGAGGGTGTGCTGGTATGGATGACTGACTGGCCCACTGAGGCTGGAAGAGATGAACGAAAGGTCAGGAGATGTCATGCAGAGCAGAGAAACACATATACCCACACACACACACACACGCAGTACGTCTCAACCCCATGACTGAATATGGATCAGAGGTTCTCACTGTGCTTACGAGCATGAAATAAAATGAGGCACTTTTATGATCGGGTCAGATCCTGTCTTTGTATTTGCAGGAACGTTTCCATAAATTACCGACAGCCTGAAGGAGGAAAAGTGTTGGAGAACATAAGAAGCTGTTTCCACAGTAACCTACCTTGATTTGCCAGACGGTGCCAGTGTGTGGCTTGACAAATCAGCTAAGTGTTATTGGTTTGAAGCTTTGACAGGACAAAGATACCATTAGGGAGCCTGGGGCAGACGGTGTCAGTGACCTTACACCTCTTGAGTTATCATGTATTCACTGTGCTGATATAGAGAGCATCAGTGTAATTAGTGATTTGATTCATTTCATTTTTATTCCTCTAGATAGTCTATATCTGCTCCTTCATTTCATAAGAGACACTGAAGTGTTTCTGTAGCTTAATTTATGGTGGATGAGACAACCTTTTGTTCCCCAAGACATAAACAAAAACTACCTTAAATATAATGTTTGATCACAAAACCTGTGAGAAGTTTCTTAAATGAATAATAATGACTATAATGAGAAAGATGAGGATGAGCTAAGTAGAATATAGCCTGAATATTCAATGACCTGAATGCACCCCATAAATCACTTACTGCAGTGCCTGACTGGTACAACAGCATCCTCCACCGCTGGAGGTTAGCTGGCATATTGTTAGCTAACATTATGTCTCCGCCAGTATTATTAGCTAATGCTATGTCTCTGGCAGGATCCTGTCAGCCATAGACTGTATATGAAGGTGGACAACATGGTGGCTCGCGAAAAGTGAAGCAGAAGCATCGTGATTGACCCCTGGTGGCTGGCTGTAGTATAGGTCATAAATCCCATAGAGCGGTAACTCATGTTTTTTGTTTGTTTTTTATTCAATACTGATGCTAAAAAATGGGAAGACTGACTTGCGATTGGTCGAAAATGTGATACACCACAATGACAAGTGCGCAAACTCTGGCTCCAAATGAGGTCATTGACCCAAGATGGCAGCGTTCATTTCGAGGATATTTTGGCTTCATTTCTGGAAAGTGGGAGGAGGTTGTGACAAATCATCCATCCTTATTGATATTTTCTGGCAGTATTGTTAGCTAATGTTAGGTATCTGGCAGTAATTATAGCTTTGAGAAGGACAATTGTAATGACTTAAGGACTATTTGTGTCCACAATCCCAGTCAGAAAACATGTGTCAACAAAAGAGCTGAGACAAACTGCTACTATACAGGCTAGCAGTGTGACATTAATAGAAAGGTAAGCCAACATGATCACATTAACTGCAAGACGATATTGTGGTGTAATGACAAAGTCACTTTTACTTGGCAGTCTTTTCTGGTAGGAGTGAGGGCCAAACTTAACACGGAGCAAGCCACACAAATACAACGGTCACTAAGCACGTTCAGAAATCACCAGGACGGACAATGGAAACAAACAGTGACCGACTAAATCAACAGGTAGATAAACGGATGGATGGATGGATGGATGGAAAGCCCAAGGAGAGAATGAGGAATATTTACAATCTAAAAAACAGTTCCTTCCATCATATACCTACAACTAGTAAAAAATCAACTAGTAATTAATCTGTTCTTTTAAGAACTTCTGGGAGGTTTCAGGTCACATGACAATGATGTCATACTAATATTATGCCATATCATAATTAAATGCAAAGCCTTTTTTTTAAAGCCAATATTCACAGCTATTGTCTAATTCAGAATCCAAATATAGCTAAAAGGAGATTCACTGCTGCACTGTGGGTACATGGGTGACAATACAAATGTGAAATGTTGTCATGCTGCCATTAACATCTGCGTCAATTGGTGTCATATTGATAAGATGGAGCGATTCAGTGAATGAGACAAAGGTAAGATTGATACACAGAATGTATATATGTATAAATAAATAGTTGGATTACTTTGTCATTCTTTGCTCGGCTTGATTTTGATTCCACACAAGGAATTCAGGGTCGTACCTATCAAGGGGGGACAGGCAGAGAGAAACAAGAGAGAGGTATATGTTGGCTGTCTGGCAACAAATTATTCCATAACCAATAAGAGTGATGATTAGTAAATAGAAATCAATATATAGCCACTAGACTCGTCTTTCTCTCTCAACATCTGGTTATCAGGCAGTGGTGGAGGAGCTGGGCAGGGTGACGAACATGCACGTCGAGCAGGTGGAGGGAAGATGGTGGGTATGTCAGGTAAAGAGAGGGTCTCAGAATAAAACAAACTGGGTATCGTCTTGTTCATTTCAGACATTAAGCTCATAGTTGCTGCATAGTGGAGTAATTTCTAATCATCTACATACAAAGTCTGGATCTGGCTGGATATGCTCTCACCAGGACTTACAAAGTGTTGATTTATGTAGGTTGCAAACAAGTGTTTACCAGTGAATTTATAAATTCAAAACCTTTGTACAGTCATGACGTACTGTATATAAGCAGTAAACATGTTTACTGTATATATACACACACCAAGCTTTTTTTAAGAGGTTGGCCCATTAGTCAACTTAACTGTTTAATGGGACATACATGTGAAATTCGTTTACATGTTTTTGTGTGGTTGAAGGTAACAAGACAGGACAAATACCAGTTTACCAGCTAAACTGCTAAGCTTGTTATATGTGGGCTAATTTAAAGATACTAATAGAATAATACAGCAGCTACATTTTTAACTGATGTGGTGGCAAATGATGAATAAAGTGTTGCTCACCTGAAATAACTTTGATAGAAACTGAAGTTACGGTTCATTTTTCTTAATATGTTGCTTTTTTCCTACATTTCACTGGTAGATTACGAATGGATTATGCCTAATGAGGCATGAATGAATAAATGTGGCATTAGCACTTAACAGCGATGTTGACCAATTGGCCAATCTCCCAAACACTGAGTATGTTTGTTTGAATAATGGAACGTCTATGTACTATTTCCCTATTGTCAGCAAAATTGAATAAAAAAAACCAAAACCAATATTGAACTGATTATTATACCATAAGTATTTTCTGTAGTCACAACCTGGCATGGCTTATTCCTCTGTGCCACAGAGCTCATGTGGTGTCGAGAAACAATTAAAATCCCATCAATGAGCCTTCATTGCGATAAACACAGCCCCAGTAGTACCACATGTACTTCCCTGATGCTGTTAGTACTCACTTCAAATGAACATATCATGTTGTGTTATATACACAGCTAAAAAAAATTCCTAACAAATACGCTATTTATTCCTGGTTCAGTTACATTTGCTATAAAACTACAATGCCAAACCACTTGTTTGGGGTTAAGTGCCCCTGATACACTCAAAACATATTGAGAGATTGACTATAACTATTGGTTTTGGTCTTTTTATGGGATTTCTTGATATAGAAAATATTGTATACTATATAGTAATATAATTCCCTCTTTGAGCTGTAAAACAGCAGCTGTGCAGCAGCTTTGTAACCAGCAAAACTGGACAACAGCCGTCCCAGAATATCCCAGTATCTTTATAAATCCTGGGGGACCCTCCCTTTAACGCTGTGCAGACAACAAGCTTCTCAGATAGCACTGACTGTGCGTGTCGTGAATGTAAAGCAGAATGCCATGCATCACAAGTCAGTCCTTCAAACATAGCGGTGCACATGTGTGGATGCTGGAGGATACACATCAATGATGCCAGAGCTAAAGAGTGAACAAACAGACAATGTGAGTGCAGCGTGCACAGAGAAAGAAACACTTGGGCAATGGGTGGAGGAAGGAGCAATGGCTACGAACAACCACAGTCATTATACAGCGATTCAGCAGAAAGCGACTTCCTCATTAGCAATATTATAAATGTCCAAATATATATATATATGTGTGTCCTGCTTACACCTGAGCTGAAGTGCCACAAAGAGAGACGCTTCAACTTTCCTTTGGCTGCTTCTGTCTCTGACAGCTCGACTGTGCAGTCATTAGTCAGAAACAAGAGGCTAAGACAGAGAAATCCAAGACACAATTGGAATAGTATTTCAAACTGGATTTTAATTAGGACAAAAGATAATAAAAACAGCTATTACGCTGTCTCTGTATGTGTCTCTCTTCTCTGTTTTTGTCTGTGACTGTCTCTCTCTCTCACACACACACTGCTACACACACACGCACACACTCACATACAGAGCTCTCTCGATTTGAAAGCAGACTTCATAGAGACTTCCCACATTAACTGTGTCTACTTACTCATTGTCACTGACAGAGGGGCACCTCACTCCTAACAGCAGCAGCAAACTTTTTAAATTGGACCGAGAGGTGTGTGCAGGCATTGGTATGGCAGTGTGAACAAACCCCGACATCAGGCAAACTAGAGAGGACAGTGAGAGATGTGGAGTGATGTGTGCTTCATACTAAAGCCCAGATTCAGCCATCCTTTAACTGCTTGACTGTCACATCCTGACAGTCCGTTATCTGCTGAGGTGCAACACTACTCTATGGTGTCACCATGTCACATGTTCAAGTTTGACTCTTTTTTGTGGATTGTGAATGAACTCTCTCTTTGTCACTGCTGATGCTCAGTGCTTCTCCAGGTTATTGATGCTGATATGTTTAGTTTGGTGAATCTGGCCCTCAGTAAGCTGTGAGTGGAAAGGGAGAGCGGAACAAAGGGCTTCATCTACAAGCCAGAGCTGAACTGAGGTAAAAAGGTTTTTGTTCTTGCTCACCTTGGATCCTTCTGGATGCTGTCTACAGATGGAGAGCGGCCCAGGGAAGCCTCAGGCGGGAGGGCAGGGCCTGACTTGCTGTAAGGCGACTCAGTGGACGGGCAGAACTGCAGAGTGCGATACGGGTTGGCGTAGTCAGCTACCCCGCCTCCTGTGGCGAAGCTGCCTCGCTGGAAGGTGCCGGTAGCGCTCTGGCTTCCCGTTCGCTGCAAAGGGATTGGGTCGACACCGGGAGAAGGCGGGGCTAAAACAGGAATAGGAGCGTAGGGACAGAGCAGATAGTTGAGGACCTCTTGGTACAACTGGTTCACCACTGGGTTTGATGTGGCCAAGGAGGGCGGGGAGTGGGGCACAAAGAAATCATAACCAAACACAAGTGCCAACACAAGGATGCACATATACACACAAACACACACACACACAATGAGCAAAAAGCAACAATACCAGCACAAGCAGAATGCAGGAAGAGAAGAAGCAAAAAATAAAAGTGAATAAATGTGACAAACTGCAGCTCCAACTTCAGGTGAGCTTTCCAAATGAGTTTGAGATGTTCATTTGGATGAAAAACCACAAGAAGACAGAAGCAGTCAAATCAAACATACATGCACTTAAAAGAAAAATACACTTCACTGATCAAACATTAAACTTGCAGCCACATATAAAACATTATTTTAAAGATAAGACGTACAAAATGTCCCATAGAGCAGGGTGGAGTTAATCCAGTTTTGTGACCACAAAGGCAAAAATAAACTGTTGGCCCCCACATCCCATATAAACAGTTGTCTACAATTGAACATCATGCATATATATATATATGAGTTTCACATTTTGCTCTAATCTGAAATGCTGCCCCCAGGTTTCAAGTGACTCACATGAAGCATTTGACCTTAAATTGTGTTCGAAATGCAATAGACTTCATTCTTTCATGACAACATCAGTAGCACTCTGTTAACTCCCTGTTACATAAGGAGCTTTGGCCCCCAACCCAACCCAACCCTAGGGAGTCATTTATCAAAGCCGCCCTTAAACAATCACCCTAAAAATCATACCATCACACTAAATAAACAATATTTTTGGTTGGTTTTCTCGATTCAATTAAATTTGCAACACGAACAAAGAATAGCTTGACTAACCCCAAATTTATTGGAGCCGCTTTGGCTAATAGGTAGTTGGTATCATCTGACATGTATGACGTAGAAATAGGGATTATTTCTAAGGTATAACAAAGGATTATTCATTGGTATGAAATAATAATTTAGGGAATTATCCAGCACCCTTCAAACCCCCCCCGCCCCCCCCTCTATCTTGATGCTTAATGGGACTGATCACCTCCTGTTCAGGTGTTAGGTATCAATCTCTTTGGGCTTGAAAAGAGATCAAATTATTTTTTTTATTTTCTCAGGATATCTAACTATGTCTTTAGGGCCAGCAGCCTTTCTGTTTGTATACAGTAAATATTCTCTTTAATTGTGTATATTACAAAAACAAATTAGCAGTTTTGCTGATAAATGCATTTATAATTGGCACACAGTGATCCCTCAAGGGTTTGTTGTTTACTGTAACAACCTCAGAACACCAGTAGATCCTCCTATGTCAGTCTCAAACAGGGAGAGGAATTCAGTGTAGGAAGCATTTGGGCCGTTACACCAGCTCGCTCTGAGGGAGGTGACATGGGTCACTGTGTGTGTGTAACTAGATAACTGCAGGGATCTCGACTAGGCCTGAGGAAATTCACCTGTGATGTGAAGTCAGCTGAGAACTGTTGTCTGCCTGTTTCCAACTGTTCATCTTGAAACTATTTGAATTGACCTTGAAACATTGCTGGGCTTCAGTGCCTGCTTTGTGTTGCACAGAGGAAAAGAAATATGAAAAGCAGATCTGAATTTGATGCCTGAAAGTGACCTACCAGTGCATACCAGGCGGCAGCCTGACAAAATGACCTTAAAACTTTTAATTATTAAGGTAAATGTCTCTTTTGTGGAACAAAGCCTTGTCGAGAAAAATCTTCTTTTATGTGTCTCTCTCTGTGTATTTCTCTCTACAGCAAACATTCGACATGCAGGTGACCAAACCGGCAGCACAACGTCACAAACATTTTAGGACACGGTTGATTTGCTTTGATTTCAAAGCACCCAAGCTAACGCCCGTGGGATTAATTGAGATTAATTTTCAGGCATGAAACTAATTAGTTAACAGACTGTGACTGAGAGACAAATTGCCATTGAGACCCCAATTGGATTTGCCTACCTGATCTCGTAAATAGTGCTACATGATCAGATGGAAGGAGGAAGTCTCTTATGTGTAGCTGCCTTTAATACAACACCACACCATTAAAAAAACACTTAGTTTTTAAAGTGGGACCCAGCTGTGTCTGGGCTACCTCTCTGTATGTAAAGTATGTCTTTGATCCATCACTTTATTCAGGGCATCATATGATGTCGTCCTGTAGTCTGATTTTTAAATTTAGATGGTTCACTGGGTGATTTATGGCATGCTGCAGCTATTCTTGGTGTTGGACTGTTTGAAGAATATTCTAGGAATCTTCACAGTCTCACTCTGATCTATTAAATGTGATCTATTCCTAATGTTACACTGAAAGCCATGTTCTTTTTCTTTTATTTCTGATAAAAATAATGTCTGTAATCAGAATGTTAGTGTAATTCTTAGTTGCTTTTTTGTATTCAAAATGTGCAGTTAGCCATCTGGATGTTGGAAATTCCCCACCCCCATTACTCAAACATTTAGAAAGAGTTCAATATAAAAAAAGCGGTCCCTTCTCTTTTAACTAATCTCCTCTTCTTCATTTAGTTCCTACAACCTTCTTCTTATCATTTAGGTTCAGAATATACTTTCTGTTAACAACGCATACGCGTTTGGTGCAAAGGTTATGCACGTCCTCAAAAATGAACACACATACGCAAGATTCAATACTCTCATAACAGTTTGGGGCAGTAAGTAAGTGGGTACGTCAACAGGGGCTAGTCATCAGTGACAGAGATGGGGAGTTTTGAAGACAAGCAGTGTAACCTGGTCCGGAGTTACCCACATTTGTATGATGTGTCCGTGCCACTGCACAATACCCGATCGTAGCCTTTTCTGTTTCATTAGGCAAATGTTGATCTCATTGAGTGTTGCCATCTTTGTTTGTATTTACTATATGCAAAGATGGAAGTGGCAGATCGGTCTGAGTCAAAGTCTTTACTCTAAGTTTTGTGATGTGCCCTCCACTGGAATCATCCAGTAACACGTGTAGTACCAAAGCAAGTATGTGAACAATAACATTCACGATGCAGCCGTATGTGTGGTTAAACAGCAAGTATATCGTGATTCTTATTCACAAACAAATCTTTGCTAACTCCAAACCTCCATGTTCACTCATTGTGTCCATCCCAGTCCTCTCTACCCACACATCCTTCTTTTCCATTGTCCTCATCAACTTTGTTGCACATCTACAAAATTGCATGCGCCCCTTGCATTGCACTGATTATCTAAGTGTTTGTTTCTTGCTCATTGTCTCTGTAAAACCTACTTTATTAACCCCTCTGTATGTCCCTCTGGGATTCCGTTTTTTAGACGATGGACTATGGACTTGTAGATGTTGCTTTAACTCCCTAAACAAATAACCTTCTGTCTCATGTCTTTATTCTCCTTAGCCTCAATATGTCTGCCCATGTCTGCTTACCTTGTCCTCTAAGGCTGGGTTTGGTGTAGACTCTGTCTTCATAGATCGGGTCAATGTGGTGTTCAGGGGACTGCAGAGGTCGAAGCTCAGAGCCCAGGTGACTGTGCTGACTGCTGTAGGAACCTCTGGAGCCTGGGAAACACAAGGAACACAGAGGTTAGATAAATTGACACATAGATAGATGGATAAAGGAGTGTAGGAATAGGGGTTTTCTCTGGGGATATCAATGTGATCAGTAAGTGAGACAAATATGAAAGCAAATAACTTTAGGCCACTGAATAGAGTGCTGTCTTTTGACTAACTTCATAAAACATTTATAGAAATGCTTTCATGTTTCATGTGCTCTTTAAACTTTAAAATGCCACGAGACGCCATTTATCAGCATTTTCAAAGTGTATCGGACGGTTTTTGCTGTAGCTACATAAACCATAAGCATAAAATAAGCCATTTGAACAGTAGTTTACAGGAATAGTTCACCTCAAAATTAGACATTATCTTGGACGTACAGCAGCCAGTTCAGTGTTTGGTCATGAACACACACCAATGATATTTCATGTCAGGTAAAACCAGTGGTTCTCACACTTTTTCTGGCATTTCTCCCTGCAGAGGCCGCAAAGGGTTTAAACCCCGACCCCCTTTTGTCAATGTAAAATGATCCAAATTGAGTTTAAGTAAGGTAAAGGTCAACATGACAGCATCGCCAAACTTAGTGGTTCATAATAAAAGATCATTTTCAAAATGAGAACTTGAAACATGGAAAGAGGTCTAAAAAAACAAAGCCAAAACCATTTTTAAATTGAGGCCCTTTTTGTAATCTAATAAATTCTACATAAAATTTCAAGACAATTTCATCAAACATTGAGCAACATGTGACTGTTGAGAACTCATAATATATAATCTCACTGAAGAAAATGTGGGTTAAATAAATAATTTCAGTTGAACAGAAATAAAGGTTATAATAATAAATCAAACAAATTAATGAGATTGGTCATTTATTTGACATGTTCTCTAATGTGATGGAGAAACAGGCATTTCTAAATACTAATAATTACTCACAATTTCATGTTGAATTCAGTTGAGCAGTGAGTTTTTTTCAAAAAGTGAATGTAGGACATGATGGTATTTCAAACACACTCACACATAAAGAAGTAATAATAAAATCGTCCTGACCTCTACCTGCCAGGCTACCAGGCCTTTGCAGGGTTGCGTTGGCGTATAGCTCGTGGGAAATCTTGTAGCCGTCCGGTCCGATGTGATGTAGCATGCGCTTGGTGGGCGACAGTGTGGCATAGCTTCCCACTACTGAGCTGAGCTGGTGGATTGGCGACGAGGTGTGATTGCCTCCTGGGGAGGCGGTCATGGGGAGGGGTGAGGAGGAGCCGGCACCCGATGCTACCATGTTGATGGGCGATGAGGTGCTGCGAAGGGACAAAATTAGACATTAGGAGGTGTTTCTTTGTCCAGAATAATCAATCCCTATTCAAAGTAACAGTCCCATTCGACCATCATACTCATTTAGGCATTTAAAGTGAAATCCAGTTTACACAAGTCTTGAGTGGTACAACTCAACTACTTCAAAATAACCCCAAAATAACCCCACTTCAAACCAGGCATGTGTAGTTTGAAAGACATTGCCATTTACCAGGGAGGAAAAATGTAACAAAAAGGTTACATCAAGATGCATTATGGGAATTGCAAGCCTGGCTCTGCTGCTTCAATCTTGAAAAGTCTTCACTCTCTTTCACAGGTCCCTACAATTAGCGCTGGTAAAAAAAAATCCTTTTCACCCTTTTGTGGACATTCATGGTCAGAGGCAGGCGGCCAAAGATCCAACGGCTGCACCATTAATTCATCAAACATATGTATCCTTGGTGCAAATTGCATCCCTTCATACACATTTCTGCAAAATACAGTCTGACAAACACTATTTGAAAGGTTTCTAAACTTTTGGACCTTTACTAGAATAAACTTCTGTGGGTTTGAAAAACATTTGGCTACACAGCAGGAGCTTGTAATGACCAACCCACCTGCAGTCTGTTATTTGTATGATATGGCTTTTTAGTGTTAAAATGGTGCTTCAGGGATTTTATCAAATACCTCTTTTACACCAAAATTTGACGGTATACGCCGGTTTCTTAAATGCGGGTAAATCTGCTTAGTGAAGGTGATTGACTCCTCTTCCATTGCCAGAAGAGGAGTTTGCCTTTCTGTTTTTCCCCCGGTGCATCTTGTATGACGTCATGAACATGCAGAAATTTCCTCTTTCACCTAAAGTCTTGCCAAATTAGCACGTTCACCCGGGTGTTACTGTTCCATCACTGCCGATCCAAAACAAGAGCCGATAAAAACCTGTCTCTACTGCAGAGTTATTTGGGTTTGCCTATTGCAAACAAAAGGGTTTTTTGACCAGGGGCTTAAGCATTTCTCGTGAACAGAGAGGTGAACTTTGGTTTTGGTAACAACCTCCAATCGAAGCACAGAACAATGCAGTACCTGTAATTGTCTGTAGAGGAGTCAGTTATTGGTGAGACATTCATAGACAAAAAGAGTGTAAGTAAAATAAAAAAAATCAAGAATAAAGTCTTGACTTTAATAATTCAACCATGATAAACTCAAGCATACATGTGCTTTAATGCTTGTTACACCACTAATGGTTCCAGCTTCTTCTTCATAATGCAGCAGGCTGAGGCGTATTAAAGTGTATTGTGAAAATACCATTAAAATATCAGCCCAGGAATCTAACATTACCAATACAAGCACAAAGCTTTTGTTCAGCAACAGAGGTCAGGCTGGAAAGTGTTTTTCAAAGCCAGTAATCTCAGCACCAGATGAAGTAATTGTTGACTCACTGCAATTGATCAATAACCGAATCAACCCCCTGCAAATAAATTCATCAGTGCTTTGGCACCAGTAAAATTCTTACATAATGGACTCCTAAAAATGAGCCCTTATCAAATCAATTGGTGTGACTGAAATGGAACCAACCTGTAGGACTTAGCGAGTCGGCTGGGTGACTGTTTGGGCGAGGACACCCTCTGTAGCGTGGCGTAGCTGGGCATGTCGGAGGAGGCTGATCCCAGGCGCTGCAGCTTGGTAGGGGATCCCACCAGCCTGTAGAGGGGAGCTGACACGCTGTAAGAGAGGAGATGTACTTCATTGAAAGGGAATGTCACTCTCTTTAAATATTCATCCACTCCTATTATTCATATCATTATTTTCAGAGAGATGAACAACGACCCCCGGAGCTGGAAAGCCAGGGAGCAGAGACTCTAATCTGTGATAACATCTGTGATGAAGAGCTTGGAGTCATCAGAGCAAACATAAAGGGGATGATGCTGAACTTTTACAACCAAATAAACTTGAAATGCGACTGCGAGCAATGGGCCGCCAAATGAAGTTCCCTCAGAGTTCCAAACACGGACTCCCATTTTGTGCAAAATGGGGAAATAAGTTATTAAAGTATTTGCAGGGTCTTGCAGTTGCGGAGTCAAAGGTACCGTTTTTAAAGCTCCATTAATTAGGAAGAACGAGGGCAAGATGTGCTGAAGTCAGGATGCTTCAGAACAGTGGACGACACTGTTCAATCTTCAATCTTAAGTGAATCCAAAGACATGATTAACATGGGACTCTCAAAAGACCTAAACTCCAAGTATGAACAATATATTCATCACAGCGCAGCAAAAGAAACAGAGTAAATCATCTCTTAAGAGGACGGGATTTGATACAAGTTTGCTGCACTGTGGCTGCACTGTTGACCAACTATATGCAAGGGTTAGGGTTAGGATATCTCATAATCCCTTTCTACTAATTGTAAGAAAGATTCTCAATAAGCTTTTTCATCAGTTGCTACCCAGATAGCAGTAAAGTAAGTTGGATGAAGAGTGGGCACTCAGCAACTGCCACCAATGCGACTGATACTTTGGTGGTAAAGTAGTTCAGCTCTGCATCGTGTTCTAACTTTGCATGTTTGTCAGGAGGATGTGTCAAAACTAAACAAAGTAATTTGGCTGAGATTTGGTGGACTTCTAGTTGTTGGCCCAAAACTCAGTTGGTTGAATGGTGGATCAAAAATCCTCTTGTTGATATATATATATATTTTTAAATTCATAAATGACATGCTGCATTCACAGGGCGGCAGGACATTCTACAACCTGAGTTGGTAATATGTTGACAAGAGTCAAGTGACACCTGAGGCTGTCAGTCGGCTCGTTTTCAGCCTCGCTGGTTCGAGTACTTGTATGGTAACGGGGTAATAATTGATGAAGGACATGACAGAAGGGTGAATAGAACTCTGCAACACTTGAGAGAGCACAGTTAAACCTGCTGTGCTGCAGTTATCTTCCGTCATTCATTCCTTTGCAACAATTTTTGCACAAACTCATGAAATGACAGGTAGTAAGTCTAAAAGAAAAAAATAAATAATAGCTCACCTCACCAAAATCATTCAGAGACATCGTCTGGGTCGAGAATCTAATGATTTACGTTATTTGATCTTCTAAATATACACTCAAGCAATACACAAAAAAAACCTTGTTGCCTCTTTTGAAGCTAAAGGAACCTTATATATTAATGTTTTAATTTGCAAATATGTTTTTGTGTGTTATTGCTGTTTTCTTGGACTACACTCAAATCAGTTAGAACTGCCAACTATATTTTGTTAAAAAAAATACAATTGACAGAAGCAAGAGGAAAGCCCAATAGTGACCGAAACACTTTTCAGTTCCAGCAGGTGACAGCAGGATTATGAAGACAGGTGAGAAATAAAGGAAAAACCAACGCGATGTGTCTTATCACGGTGTTGGGTGACCACAAGCCACCAGACCAGCTTCAATGCACATCGGTCTGGATCGAAGACTGAAGAACGAAACGATTTTCCCTCATTTGGTGTTTTAATGATTGTGATGGAGAGAGCTGTCTAGCACGATGGTTTAAAATCTCCCATGGGCGTACAGTGAGTTTGAGATCTGGTGACTGAGAGGGATATGGCAGGTGATTCACAGATATTCATCAAACCATCCGTGACCCCTGTGGATTGGGGCATTATCACCCTGTCACTCATTTTTCAGGTTTTTCCTTTAATTTGTCACTTGTCTTCCACCAATAGTGCACCACTGAGAGGAGCGGAGAAAGCATTCATCAGATGACAGCCGAGGCATGTCTGTACTCTCTTCAGGGACTTGTACCTGTGCAGGTAAAGTGGCACAGGAGTAATACATGGACGGTCCAGAAGGTGCAGATCCTCCCTCGGTGGGCATGTGGAAGGCGCTGCCATGGGCCTGCTGGGCAAATGAGTCTCTCTGGGACTGGGAGGGAGAGTCTGTCCCCGCGAAATGGGCAGCTGCTCGGCTGGATGTCACCTGGAGAGAAGCAGAGTGTGGAGAGAGATGAGAAAAAGGGAGGGGAGGAAGAGGTCACGCAGCGAGGGAGAAGTAGAAAGGGATGTAAATGAGACAGAGGATGGGGGATGTGGAGAGAGGGAAGAGAAGGATGAGAAACAAGAGAAGGGACAAACATAGTACAAAGGAATAGACAGGGTGAAAAAGAGACAGGGGCATGAAGGGGAGGAGCATGTGTGAAAGAGAAGATGGATGAAGAAGTAAATGGGTGGAGGAAGAAGAGAAAGATGGAGAATTACAAGAAAGGAGGACAGAGAAACCCTCCCATTCATTCATATTGCGAGGGTGTGCGTGTACCTGGTTATAGCTGTGAACTGCCCCGCCAACCTGCCCCCCGCGGCCCATGACTGTTTCCCCAAGTGCCAGGCCTTGGTTACTATGGTAACCAGCTCCTGCATAAGCATCTTGGTTGTTGAGCTGCAGAGCACTTTGGGACAGGAGTCCTTGTCCTGATGTGACAAAGAAAAAGAAAAAGAGGAGAAGAATCAACAAAGTGTACAAGAGGCAATGAAGAAAAACATGACACAAATTTTTTTAAATTATATTTCAATTCATAAATCGTGGTCTTTTCTATGTGACAGTTGTCACAAAAGCCACTGTGAGACTTGGTGGGACTTTACTCTTGTCGGGGTGATGTAACACTCTGTCTTTGTGTGAAGACGCCTTGAAGGCCTTTTGCAAACAGGTTTGAATGAACGTGAATACAGAGAAATCTCTCACAGGTCTGACTTAGTACTTACCTTGAGACAGAGGGAAGAAAATAGCAGAAAGAGAGAAGAAAGAGAGAAGAGAGAAGACTAAAAGCTGAAACATAATGAAATAAAAAATCCTTGTCCTCCTTTTTTGAGACACCCATTTGCTTTTCACCCACTATGTTATTCCAGGCTCTCTCCACTCTTTTCCTCCAATGCTCTGTGACCCTTAAATCTCACTCTGTGCCTGACCTCCATTTAAAACACACTCCTCCTATGTCTTCCTTTTCTCACTCTCTCTCCGTCTACTGCCCGTCCCTCTCCTTCTCTATTCCATATTTCTCTGTATAATTCAGCAGGAGGGCAGAGAGTGTTTGAATTAGACCAGTAATACATGAACCTATTCTTCAGTACTTACAGCAGCTTTTTCAAACCGGTGAGTTTGTCTCACAATGAAGGAAAAGCCACTAAAAACTCAACTATTCCTTTGGTGCTATATTTTCTCATTTTGTGATTAACTAGTGCAGTGCCTGTTATAAACCTGCCTGCCTGTTTGGAATGAACTGTTCTCTTGACCTGTGTTAATGCTCTGGAACTACTTCAGAAATATTCCTAGTCATTGGTGAGTACTTCTCAAACTGTTCTACAATATTCTATCACTTTTTAGTATTTTGTATTATAAACAGAGTGAAGTAAGAAAACCTTGGGTTCATCCCACCCGATTTATCTGCAGTGAACATTTCATAGTCAATGTTTTTCATTAAATGAAACTGAATTTGCTGTATTACTGTTTGTGTGTGTGGCTGGTATATACGTTTGAATAATCTACTGAACTGCTGTTATGTTTTTCATATATTGCATGTCGACTATTTCAGAGATCTGTTTAGCAAGTGCAACAATCTTCAGACCCAAGTTCACAACCTTTCGAAATAAAAGCTCTGTAATTCAGCTGGATATAAAGCATTGCAGTAACAAATTAATGTTGTGCTTTTACTATGGAAACTGAGTACCAAAGAGGAAGTTATAATACAACTATTTTTGACCCGCGGTTTGACCCAGTTACTGACCCCCGCTGTAGTTTATACCAAGACGTAGAACCCCACCCACCCACCTGACTTATTTCACTTAATCCACACTTTGCATGTCATCTGTCAACTGTAGTCAAATTTAAAGTCCAAGAATCACAGATGCCCTTCTGTGCAATACCATGCACTAGGGCTGTTTTTGGTGTAAGCATTTATGCTTCCATTTCTAGGTTCAGGCCAAAATCCCCCAAAGATCATTGGGCCAGACTCCAGCTGGCCTGTCACACAATGAGCTTCTTTCAAGCAAGCTGCTAGTCAGCCATCTAATTAGCCGATGGTAACTTTCCAGTCCGTGAATCAGACTTGCAGTAGCATCAGTTTGTGAACGTTGATGAAATGTATTCTCACTGGGTAAATTCGACCAGTTTGTCCCTCCTTTGACACTGTAGCTCATTAACAGTGTGATCACAGAGAGGAGATTGACTGCACTCGCGATGACACACAGATACACTCATTTCACACACACAGCTTCTGTCACTGTGGCGAAAAAAATTTGCTGTCATTTGATTTGCACACGGATCATTTCAATTGTAGTGTAAACACATAAACACGCATTGGACTGTGGCACGTGACACCAACAGTTTGTAAATGTTGAGATGCACGCATGCAAAAAAAAGAAAAACAATATTGACAGAATGTTTTGTGGACTGTAAACTGTGTACTCACTTCATGGTTAAAGTTTGATGTGGATTTAATTGAATGAATTGAGGAGGACAGGAGGGTGGGAACTGCTTGTGTGGGAGCCCATACTCTCTCATCCCTCTTATTAAGGTATTCATTTTTGATGCACCCCTGATTTATTCACTTTCGTTGATGATAGCAATGATGTACTTCATCAACATCTTTAATTGCAGTAAAAACATGCTTCAGCAATGCATACATTCAGCAAAACTGCATCGAACAGCAGCTACTTTTAGATCTGTTTGCCTTTTTGGCATACACCTCACTGCACCGGAAAATAACTAAAGTGCATTATATCAGCTCTGAATAGATGCATACGTTGCTGGCGCTCAGTGTTTATGCTCTCTACCGCCGACCAAACTTATCCTCCACCGAGGATGTGTACATGGGCAGCTGCAGATGCCACAGACACACACTTGTTTGTATTATACTCCGCTTGGAGGACCTGTTCCATATAAGCACAGTAGATCAGCGTCTATATAGTCTGAGCATGTGCACTTCAATTTGAATCAAAATGGCAACATCCAAGCCAGAGGAAGAGCTGCTTTTTCTGCTGTTGTGCTTTATTCTTTTAAAGAGGCAGCATTTCCCACAGAATCCATTCAGTCTATAGCAGTATCGCGGGGATGCACTTGCACACGCACAGACGTCAATCTCACGCGAAATAGATTCCGAGTGACATGTACACAGACTGAAGAGTGAAAGACAAGTTCCTCGCGTGAGAGATCTGCATTGCATGAGTCTTGGGGGTACGTGCACAACTGCAGCTGACACTAGGTCTGACTGTCTGAGTGGAAGGTAAAAACTTTAAAGAGGATAGTGTGAGAGGATAGTGCTGCACACAGCTAGATCTGTTATGTAAAAAAAAAATTGGATCATGGGGACCGCCAGAGATAATCAATAAGAAACATTTGTAGAGGTGAGGGTAGCAGCAGACATCCTCACAAAGCACTCACTCGTCAAGTTCAGCATCCAGGTTTTTTTTTAATCTCATGTGCAGTTTGAACCAGTCACAAAAAATTGGTGGGTACACGGCTGCCTACACAGAGCCTCACGTATGCCCTATGAAGATGACATTTACACACTTGCGGATGCATAACGACAGCACTGACTTAAGAATCAAAACAAGAAAGGCCTGTTGTGATTTCTGGTGATTATTAAAATCAAGAGAGAGAACGATCATACACTGCCAGCGGTCAATATCCGCTGCATGGGACAGACAAAGTCAGCACCTAACGGCAAACAGAGTCACTCTTCATCAGCAAGTTAGAGAATAAAGCTGAAGCAAAGTGAAAATTCACTTGGAGTACAACAAATGGCTCCCGTAGGCTGTGGAGCTGGTGACTGCGCATTATTTAAAATGTGAGATTAAGCTGAAGGTACAGAGTGAGTTTACCAGGTCAAGGCCTCCATGTCCAATATAGACTTCAGTAAGTACAGACACACACACATACACACACACATTCTCACATGGGTTTACAAAGTCACAAAAATCAACGGGAGAAATTGTACTCCAGATGGATTCACATACATTGCAAGCACACACACAAGTGCAATGTGTGCACAAAGCCAGGGGATGTTTTCCACATTTTCTGTTTGCCACTTTAGGTTTTCTTCATATGGGCAGTAGAGCCTTTAGGGAGGTGAAAGGCCTTATAAATACATTATCACTCAGATGGCAAACACTGAAGACTCCATTGAATCCATCTGAGGGGAGTTAGTAAGGGAAACTGTGCATGTGTCAGTGTGTGTAAGAAGAGGTCAGGGTGTAGTGTACTAGTGTTTGGATGTCATAGAAGGTATTCCTTTGTGCACACCTACACACGACTCATGCGCTCCTGCTCGGTGGTCACATGCATGAACACACGCCACAGCTGCATGGACCTGCATGACTGCAGTAGTAGTCGTAGTAGTAGAAGTTTTAACTGACTGAACCTAATCGGGTTTTTTAATTGTTAACCTCATTCAAACAAAGTCACAGGCCATTTGCTGGCAGATGGTGGCAGATTTTCCACTTGAAACAATGAGTAATTTTTTGATACACTAGGTCCTACATTTCAGACAAAGGTAAACAGGCTCATCAATTCTGACTGTCAATTCCATCGTATGAAGCGACAACTTTCACGGGCGGATTTCATAGCTTATCAAGCTAATGTTAGTTCCATGGAAACAGCATCTCTGGGGCATGAACCAAACAAAACATGTGGATGTAAAATATTTTTTTCTCCAATAGGGTTTCCAACATTTTAGGTCATCACTGTGATGAATTTTCTGTTATGAGTTTGTGTTAAATCGTTATTTAATGCTATAAAATAGGGGGAAACATGATTGGACTCTCTAAATGATCACCATGCAGCACACGATTGGAGCACCCCTGATCAGGATATCTTGGTTTGAGCGAAGTGAAGGTGTGTCGTCCATTTTTATATACAGTCTGTGGATTGCACAGAATATGTATTTGTGCATATTTCAATTTTTATTATTATTATTCATTTATGTAAAGTATGACTGGTCCTCATTTACTGGCAAAACTTTAAAGATCTGTTCCAAAGATAAGATTTGATTTTAAGGTTTCATTAAGATACGTTTAGAATTAGATCAGTGAGTGTGCTTACAAAGATGGTGGTAGAAATACGTGTGTGTGTGTGTGTGTGTGTGTGTGTGTGTGTGTGTGTGTGTGTGTGTGTGCTTCCCCTCTCTGCACTGAGAACAGCAGGCCAGCTGACACCTCAGCGAGGATGGATTAGCATATCAAACTACTGGCACGACTCCGCATGTCTCCTGACACCTACTTCTTTCCCATGGGGTGGACTATAGAAAAGAGCTGCGTGCAGGGTGCAGCAGGCAGCTAACTTCAGTGGAAAACCTCTGAAAATAAACTGCAAGGCTGGCATCGAATGGTAGACAGAATTGGTGACTAGTTAGTGAACATGGAGAATTTAGCTGTTAAATAGCAAAGTATTTCTGTCAGAAGACCAGACCAGACCCAACTCCAACTGGCCTTGTGAATAAAGCCCAGCACCCCATCCTTGCACGACATAAATGTTAAAAATCCACCTGTCACTTTGAAACATACTGTACAAACGTTCAGTTGCATATATCTAATGTCCATCTTATACCTATGTTTTGGGTGTTTTTTTACAATTTTTACATACTCTTCTTTATTTTTTATTTTTATATTCATGCACAGCAAAAAAACACCAGAACATATTCCTTGTATGTGTAAAACCTATTTGGCAAAAAAAACAGTCTGACTTGGAAACCTGGCTTCAAAAGGCTATATATATACAGTATATAGCCATATTTGGTGTTTCAGCTTGTCCTGAAACTGGTTAAATATCTTTGGTTAAGTTTAAGGCAATAATATGCAAAATTTACAAGAAATTTAGTTCAGCTTTTATTCTGTATCTCCAAGTGCATATTTAGACGATATCCAGCTCATGCAAGCATTTGACCTCTCGACATGAAAAAACTCCTCCAGAGCAGAGAAAAGATGTATTGAATGAATAAAACAAAGTGAATTGTTCATCATATTTGTAGAATGTAATAATGGGAGTAAGTGAGTGCAATGATCTCATTGGCCTGATTAAAATAACAAAAGGAAGTATTATAGTGTCAATTTCAGTTTTTATTTTCGCTCTGCTTTTAAGGAAATATGACTCACTCATGTTTTAATGGAGGCTGGCTTTCTGAAATACATTTGCTTGGTGATTTCATAAACATTCAACAAGTTAATTAGCCAAAACATGGAGACTGCTGTTCTGTGGAGTATCTATCCCCACTGGTCTACAAATGCTTTATACCTATTCTCTCTAAAGCTATTCTTCTTGGCTGTCTCCGGAAATAAAATTGCCAGGGGGAATAATTTCTGCATCCTTTAAAAAAAAGTAAAAAAACGCAAAATCACAATAATTGCTCTTACTGTCTCCTGTAGAGGTGTCCTGGGAGTCCAAGATGCCCGATTCCTGGAGCGACCGGATGCACGAGTCCACCAGCTCCAGGCCTGTTGTCAGCTCTTCCTCTATGTCCTTGTGTCCATCTGCATGTGCAGAAACAAAAGAGGAAAACAAACCTGAAGGGAAAGAAAGACACAGCTCCTTCTGCCTCTTTCACACTGTTCCTCCACGTGTCTGCACTGTGAGATGGGAGTTAAGCCTCATGGCTGGATTCACCCACAAGGGGGTATGAGCCCCCACTGAACCCCATTTTCTCCAGCTCCACATCAATTGTGAATGTACAGATTAACCTTCAAGTACTCATCAAGTACATTTCACACACCAGACTATACTTGATAGACATATACAGGCTATCCTGCCACAGGTTTAAAGTATGTTAAATTAGTGTGCGGAGGCTTGAGTCCGGTTCTGACCAGGTCCTTGCATGTCTTCCCCACTGTCTTTCCCCCTTTCACACTCTATATATCATCTCACTAAAAGTAAGTAGGTAACTGCTGGCAACTGCTGGCAACCAGTCTGACATGATTTTTTATTTTAAGCAAATACAGGCTAAAAAGAAAGTGTATACGTTTACTCTGGTTGCTGTCCATCGTAGGTGACAATTTTAAATATGAAATACAAATAATACTAAAATAAAAACAACAACAATATCCACTTTTTGATTTACGTGGTTGATACAGACTTGTAAAGTATTACGGTTAAAATGTTGGATACAGTCTTTTCTATTATAAGTTATTTACTGTATGTTGAAAATCTATGCAAACAAATAATTTCATATTGCTTGAAAACTAGTACCACTGACCTGGTATTTCTGAGAGCCTATAATTCCTAGTCATGATGATCAAATTGGTAAACTTATATTTTCATACATGTGCTTCATCATTTGTTTGATTCTGATGAGCCCAGTTTGAAATCCAGCCATGGCAATGCTGATTATCTCATACATGCCCTTTTTTTTCATATTTCCACATCCCAACCATCTAAAGGCTGCTCCGATTTTTCACTAACACTGTAAATTAAAATCACACTTGGTTTACAAATATTACTCTGTGTTGGTAAACCTCGTGTCAATTGTAAATAGTCATAATCCAGCGACAAATCTTGCGGGAGTGAGATCTATAGGTCTGAGCCTTATACTCTGTTACCAGGGCGTTTGTGTCAGTGAGAGGCCGATAACATGCCCAGTGCCTTTAAGTGAGTTTGAGGGAGTTTTTCTAAGGGTAAAACCTTAAAAAAGAGCCTTGGGAGAAGCATTAATCTCTCACCGAGGGAGCGAGAGAAATGGTAATAGTAGAGGCCTTAGTGTGTGGATTTAGGAGGCTGATTTTATTGACTTCGACTGATGCAATTTCAGACTGATATTGATGCTGCTGGTGAAAGATTTCCAGTGCAGTCTGCGGCATTACGGTGGATTTACTCTCACCCTTGCACAGAAGAGCCAAAACTCATTTTTAATCCCGTTTGATCCAGAAGTGATAGGTTTTTAATGATTCCAGAGTAATGGCGAGATCAAATGGTTGGATCGGTGCGAGCAAAAGTTTTCCTTTTTCACGACAGTAAATTTAGTCCCTCCGAGGCTGAGCAGTCGAGCTCGAGCACAGCAGATGGCTGAACACCAGGGAGGACAGTGGGAGCTGTGAGTGTGAAGCGTTTTGACCACAGACCTCTGGGTTTCCTTGTGTTTGGTCGCCTCTTTGTTGGCAGAGGTCGCCAACCCTGCACTCCCATAATCAATCTACTGATTACTAACCTAATTGACATGACTGTGCGTTATACTTTCAGCCGAAAAGCAGAGAGGTGTCACAATCGGACTTTCTCATTGTCCAAAGGACTCAAACTCATTGATTCTTGTTGTCCTTTTCGTGAAACACTTCCCATCTGGCACCGCAAACAGGTTAAATTAAATGCTCAGAAGTTTTTGCAAATGCAGTTTGACCTTTACTCGGCTGTCAGAAGAGGTGAGGTTTGCCCGGGGTGTTTGAGAGACAGTTTTTTTTTGTTCCAACAAGCCTTTTCTGTTTGTGTTTTGGAGCAGAGAGGGGAATTGGAATGAGCATTTTAACAGCAGCAGCCACCATGGATCTTGTAAAGCATTACATCAATAAATTGGAAATATGTGACTGGGGATTTTTACAGTGGCTGCCAATGTGATAAGCACAGTCAACAACGCAAACAATGGAGGACTAGAAACACGTATGAGAGTGTGTGTGTGAGGGAATATTACCTTGGTTGTTCCAGCGAAATTTTTCCTCTGCGGAACTGTAAGAGACAAACAACAGAGAGAAAACAGTGTTAGAAATATGAGAAAAAATGCATTGTACCGTACACAACCTTTTGATCTTGTTTGTTGGTGCACTAGCAGCCTAATTTGAAACTGTAACACCATTGCCATCTGCCTCATATGCAATTACCTGTGTATTTTTCTCATCAAACCTAATCCTTTTTGATAAGGCTTATGGTGGAAATATGATACCCTCTCCTAATATTCTGGTGGATTTTCAGTTTCTAGTTGTTTCCAATCTCATTCTCGTTTGCACAAGGTCATTGCTTATTATTCTTTATTAGCTAGACGCACAATTTTATTTAACTGGAAGGTGGTAACTATTGCATCTCACTGACGCAGAACATCAAGCCTGAAAAAATCTGATGCAACGGCTCTATCAAGAGATTTTGGAAGTTAATCCGTCCTAAATAGGTTTAAGTACAATGTGATGCACTTTTTTATTTTGGTTATGGGGTTAGGGTTAGCCCTAACAAACAAGGATAAGGGGTTTAAGGGGCTTGGCTTAAACCCTAATGAACAAATACCCTTGTTTGTTTGTTTGTTTTTGCTTTTGTGATCTGTTTGTCTCATAAGTTGTTGAATTGGCGTGTCTTTCTGGCATTCCTTATGTTTTAGGACATATTTATACTGTGAGATATAGGCTTGTGTTAACACCTCATCTGATAAATCTAAATATTTTATAAATAAAGTTGTAAAACTAAATTGAAGTTATAGTATTGTAATAAAACAGCCTTGGAAAGAATGTCGGATTGTAGAGTTTCAAATAATTCCTCAAGATCTGGGGTACGGAAAACCATTTCAGAATCAATTAGATTCCCTCCAAAACACATTGTTGTCAAGCTGAAAATGAGGCTGTTTCTCTCCTAAATATTTTAGAGACTTATCTTATCAAGAATGTGAAACAGTGTAATCTTGTCATAGAAATATTTCAGGGACCACAAAAGGGTTCAAGATAAAGAAACCATGTTTCTAAAGAGCAGTAAGAGCTGCTAAGAAAGATAAAACATCAGTGTAAACCAGCTCAGAACAGAGTCTCTATTCTGCTCACAACAACATAAATATGTCACACATACCAAAAGAATGCAGGGAGCGAAAAGAAAAAAAAAATCCATACACACACATAAACTGATAAGACTCTAAATAGTAAGCTTGGGAGATAAACAGGAGATAACTCTGCCAGTTTCCATGAGATCAATCAATCAAGGAAATTAGTAGATCCGTGTAGTTAATGTGATATAGTCGAGGTCGACAGACAAAACACAGGTACAAGATGACTTTTAGCTGCAAGGCCGGAGGCAGAAGAACCATATTAGGAGTGGATCTACGGCAGACAGCAGCTCTAGCATCTGTTAATTGTTCGGGAAATGTTAGACGGGTGTTGGACGGGTAACAATTACTTTTAAATAAAAAATTGGCTGTGAGTTTTTCAATTTCCCAGAGCAGATATGAAAAATGTGGTAGTCGCTGGACACAATTTGCAGTCCTGACTTTCTTTTCCTCACGGCTCTGCCTCAAATGAGGTTTTCATGTCAACCTCCGACTGGTAATCACAGGTCGGATGTTTTTTTTGTTATCTCTACTCTCTTAATATCTCACTAAACAGTTTATCAAAGCACAAACTGTGCTATATGGAATAATTCAAGATGATAATGAGTTACATACACAGAAGAAAAATAGCTCATTCCTACTTGCCAAAATATGGGACTGAGTTGTAGAAAGTGTAGCAAATTGTAATGAAACTACATTGCCAGATCTTTGTGACTTTATCCCTGTATAGATATTTTTCTATGTGCTGTAACATCACTGAAATATCATTGTTAGCTTTTTCCTGGCTGTATTTGTAGACAAACCATTTCTGCCACCTGCTAAGATTCTCTCTTTTAGTGTTTTCACACAGCCAATCACACTTTGTTATAAAAATATGAAAAATGATTTGATTGAGCTGCTCAATATGCTAACAGCCCTTTCATTGTCTAGTCTAAAGCTGGCTCTGTTTTTCTTGTGCTATATCTGAAAAGAGATTTAACTTTAGCTTAACAACATTTACAGCAACATGCTCAAAGATTAATGTGTTGAAGTGTATTGAACTGAGTAAGGGTGTTTTTAATTGCATATGATTTCAAAATCTTATTTGTAATAGGAACATTGTTTCATTTACTTATTGAAAAATTGTGTAATCTCACCTTAATGTTCCATCAATCAATCAAATTGTATTTGTGTAGCCCATATTCACAAATAATCATTTGTCTCATAGGGATTAACAAGGTGTGACATCCTCTGCCATTAACCCTCAACAAGAGTAAGTAAAAACTACCAAAAAAAACTTTCAATAGGAGAAAATACGTAGAAACCTCAGAGAGAATCACATGTGAGGGATCCGTCTCCCAGGACAAACAGAAGTGCAATAGGATGCTGCGTGTAACTGAGAACATCAACAAAATAACACTATTTACAACCCAATGTTACAGGCTACAGCCATAGTACTATGTTTTTGTTTGTAGTTTATTTTGCAAAAGAAAAAATCCAAGGGAATCACTGTTTTGGCTCCATGGCAGTATTAATCCCTGTCCACACTAAGGGCACAGTCACACATACCTGAATGTGCAATGGGGGCTCAGCAAATCCACAGTGGTGCTGCTCATGGAGTTTAACTTTGGTGAACTTGATTCATTGTTAAATGCTGAATTTACCTGCACAACAGCTGTTAGAGGGTCAGCAAAGCTTGTACTTGATTACATATGTTGTGTTATACACTGGTAGCTGAGGCTAATGCCTGTTGTTTATCTCCTGGAAAATGCAGACGAATTGGCAAAGGCTACGTCATGACCGAAAAGACTCAATCAGCAAGCAGTTGTGAGTGACTATATTATCTTTTCCAAATATCTCCATTTCTGCCCCTCCAGACAAAGAAGCAGCCCCATGTTGGTGGCTCTAAAACTTGGACACCAGGCGTATACATTGCGGAAGTGATGCGTTTTCAAATGAAAACATGGTAGTATGGCTGTAGCCATAGAAGTAGAAAGCTGAGTTCATCAATTCCTAAAGATCACAATTAATTAAACCAACCCCATAACAAGTCTTATTTTAACCAGGTTACTCATCACACAATCCTGTTTAGCTAGACTGGCTGGAGCTTCTAGCAGAAAGCTAAGTATTGCAGGTCAATGCATACAGAAGCTACCATTAGCCAAGCAGCAAGGATGTAGTGGACCACATATAGGCACAATGTAGTATAGCTAACTACCTGTCAACAGGTACAACGGATCAGTAGTAGTATAGTGAACAAACCATAAGCTCTTAATAGTTTGAGGCATCGGGATAAAATAATCAGCGCTAAGCTGCATTCAGCTCCTCTGATGGGGGTTGGGTAATTGATTTTTCTGATTTCCAGGGAAGCGATGCATTCACTTCTGAGGCTCATTGAATGAAACAGCCTCAAGTGGACTCAGTGCTGCATTTAAACGCATCTAACTGCCTCTTTCTCCTCGACCAGTGAGTCATAGACCACTTTTTAATAAGATGCCTGTCAAAGAATTTGTTACTTACACACACTCTAATACCTTTTAAAAGTGTTTATGACTCATATTATGCATGATCTGAATGATGCTTCACATATGGCTGACCTGAGAGGTCTGAAGGCCTCTGCAGGAATACTTCAGATCAGATGGTTTATGTTTTGTGTTTGGAGCTGCCATCCTGTCTCTGGTGATGTGATAAAATGAACCTTGAGTCTGTATCTCATGAGAATAACAGACATCTTCTCATGACTTATAGTGATACAGACTGCAATTTCTTCCCTCCTATTTGGCACGACCCTGAAATGCTTCTTTGTACTTAAGGCTTTTTGGTTTGACTGTCAGCATGTACGTTAGAATTTATTATATTCAAGTAAGGACAACTGAGGCTCATTGAGGTGATTCTTCTATTCACCACTGTGAACACCGAGTAGAAATTCCGACATCTTCATCAGACATCTGTGCACAAGATTGGATTTTTTTTTTTACTTTGCAAACAACCTAGACCCTCTCCTCCAGGCTTACTGCTAAGCTACTTTCCTGCTGGTCTCAGACTTAGCATACTAAAATGACAGTGGTATCATCCAACCCCTGGCAATTTTATTTTTTGAATTTTCTAACATATGAAATTTTGCAGAAAACCCTTCACATCAGTCTCTTAAAGACCTTTGCTAAGAGACAAATAACAGCTATCCCTTACATCATCAGTATTCAGTCATTTCCAATACTGATAGATTGTTAGGTAGCAGTATTCTCTCTTGTCCTAACTGCTGCATGATTCAAAATAAAAGCCATTTTGGTGTGAAATCCTCCATATCTGAGAGCTAAAGCCTTCATAATTAAACCTACCAATGAATGCTATTCACTCCCTGCAGACAGAGAAGATGCTATTAAATCATCCTTTTCTCTCTCTCTCTGTGTGTGTGTGTGTGTGTGTGTGTGTGTGTGTGTGTGTGTGTGTGTGTGTGTGTGTGTGTGTGTGTGTGTGTGTGTGTGTGTGTGTGTGTGTGTGTGTGTGTGTGTGTGTGACGGATAGTGAGGGAGGGCCAAGCACTACATGTTAATGGGACCCTCTGTCAGCAAAGCAGACTCCTCATTCATCAGGTGTATACCAAACCCACGTACACACACATTGCTACACAAAGAAAAGAAATGAATCACATGAGGCATTCACCCATGTCATGGAGGATGGAGTGTGTTTATATCGGGAGAAATATCTTGGTCAGAGCGGGATGATGAGGATTATTATCACCAGTCTGGGTCTAGACAGCCAGTACTGAAGACACAGTCTGACTTTATGTTTTCTTAAAGGGCAGGACACCCTGCTCCTCACTTTCTTTCCCTGGTTTTGCTGGTGTCAAATGTTGCCACTATGCTCCTTAAAATGCCATAGTGGAGGCAAATGTGTGTTATTTACCAGTGGCCAGGATGGGTTGTAGGTAAAACTAAATGCAGGCTGAGTGCTCACATAGAAACTCTGCAGAAAGGTGTGAGGAAACAAGTCAAGTGGTGTTATCATCAAGTGGTTACATTGACAGGGGCAGGAGCTGGAATATCAAACAGTGCAGCAGGAGAGGAGAGGAGAGGAGAGGAGAGTAGAAGAAAGAGTGGAAGAAGTTGGTGAGGATATAATAAGGTATCTTAAACACTAATATTTTACCAAACCAACATTTTCCTCTGTGTTTGGGCACTGAACAAACTGTTATCCATCATGGACAATCACGAGCACCCTCTTCACCACCTAGTGGACAGACAGCGGAGCACTTTCTCCGACAGACTGGTTCAGCCCCGCTGCCACAAGGACAGATACAGGTACCTCCTGACCTCTGTCATAAGGTGAACCCTCATAACCCTGAGCCGTAGAGTTTCTGTCCACACCAAAACTCTCTGCTTACTCCAGCAAATACTGTGAATTTGCATTGCTCATATTCATATTGTCCTTAAATGCAAACAACTACTGCAACTTTGCACACCTGTCTCTTGTTCATAGTTTGTCATCTCTGGTATAGTCTCTTGTTTATAGGCTTATTCTTTGTTCTATTGTACTTTAGTGTGTATTTTAGTACTTTATTGTGTATTATTCACTTGGGGAGTATGTACAGTTTTTAGTTCATTTTAAGTTTATTACATTCTATTTTGAGCGATTTTAATTCTTCGTATCTGTTTTATTGCTACTTCGATCTATGTGCAATGCCCTTGATATGCTGCTGTAACACAATAATTTCCCAATTTGGGATCAATAAATGTACATCTCTCTCTCTCTCTCTCTCTCTCTCTCTCTCTCTCTCTCTCTCTCTCTCTCTCTCTCTCTTTTGGGGAACAATGAGATAACAGCTTACTTTGTGCATGTCCACTGTTGCTTTGTGTCATGAGCATGCACCAGAACCAATAACAACAATGGTGGCTATATGCAAGTTGACACGCTCCAGTGTTCTTGTCTGTTATTTGACAGATTGTTGATGTAGATTTTATCGCCACCTACTGGTTTTGGCGTGCCCTTGTCTGAAATTTCAATTTCATTTGTATAGTGCCAAATCATAACATGCATTATCTCACGGCACTTTACAAAGTAAGGTAAACAGAGGAAAAAACTGCCGTTCAAGGATATGTCTGCACACAAAGTTTATTATCTGGTAATTAGCATCACACACAAAATGCAACAGAGGCTGAATGGAATTAGTGTTTCTGATATTTTGCCATAAACCAAAGTGTTGGCCTATTGAACAGCTGTGATGATGCTCAAAGAAAAATCAGAGGATGTTTTTATCATTATCATTATCATCAATATTTGTTGAGGTGTTGCATTCAAAACTAAAAATATAAACCTCCACTTGAGCAGAATCGGGGGATCACCAAAATCAGTAAGACAGTGGTTGATCTACTGACCCTGTCCTGAAGGCGGATAAACCTTTTTTCTGCTTCAAGCCTTTAAAAAATGAGTGCTCCTGCTCCTCATAACTTGTTCACTGACGATGATGAGGATTTGCTCCTTATAAAACCAATATACTGAATGTCCTGACATTTTGGAATATCAGATCGAACAAAATAAGCTTTTTGGAAATGTTAGTTTGGGCTCTTAGAAATATTGATGGGGAGAGGTCAGCATTTTAACAATTTATTGGATCGACCTATCCACCATCTAATCATCAGCCAAGCTACACTTCCACCTTCCTCTTCCTCTCTTCTCTCTCCCCCAGTCCTCCTCCTCTTGGCCACCAGATACATCTAATCAGACATCACTATCTGAAACAGCTCATTGACCTGTTGGCCCAGGAAACACAGAGAGCTGGTCTGTTTTTCCCATTGAATCTCTATGGTACATCAATGAGATGTGACAGTATAATTAGTGGGAAGAGAGAGAACTAATTGACAGCGTGATCAACTCGCCTGCTGCAGGTCATGCCACGGCACAGCACTTCATCACCGCTAATGATTTAATGCAGTGTACGTAGGCATGGGGGTGAGTGTAGCTTAGTTTGTGTCCATACAAGACACTTATTTTACTGAGTGTAAAAGCTCAAACATTTACAGTTCAAGCTGGAGGCGAATAAAGGGCTTTAAAAGTAATTAGTGGAAAAAATGCTATGTCATATTTTACTATGCTCCTCCTCTGCTGCTTTTGCTATGCACAAAACACAAAGCGTTTGCATAATCCTAAATAGCATAAACACAAGTGAGGCACAATGATGTTAACTGCATGACTGCTCGACGACAATACTGGATTAGCTCAAAATGCCTGAGGCCCTTTCTACAAGCTACAAAGACTGACCTTGCTAAATTAGGATTGAAACAGTAGAGGAACCTCCCCTCAAGTGTGAAAATCAAACTGGTAGAAGCTCAGAAAATATTTCCAACATCACTGTTTAAGAACTGAATAGCAATATAACTGAAATTTGGCACTAATTGGTGGCTCTTAACCTCTATTTTCTCCCAGCTCAGGGTCATGAGAGGACAGATACAGTTTGTCACCTTTCCAGTTGTTCAGCCTTCCTAAGCCATTTTCAGATATGAACTCCGAGAATGTCCTCAAATTGGTTCCGGACTTTCTTCGGACATGGCAAGATTTTTTTCGCATTCACAACAATAGAACAATAACAGCATATCAACACCTGCATCGGTTCATATCAACAAAAGGTCTCGAATCACGCTTTCTTTCCAAATTGAAATTTCTGTCTGTGTATTCTATGTATGCAACTTTTTCACCCTGAGATATTTCTATTGTTTTTGTTTCATTTTCAGTTTTGCATCCCTTGTGTGTAGGAAACGTCATCAACATGCTCCAAATTTGCTCTTGGTAAATCCTCTGGATAATCTCACATTGGTTCATTCTGACATTATCCAGAGTTATTACTGGGGGGCCGGCAGGAGAATGTCTGCCTCAACTGATTTGGACTCACATGGAGATTGACTGGAGTTCAGTGGATGTCTTAAAGCTGCTCTAGAGTGGAAGGAGGCCTTCATGGAAACAACTAGAGAATGATTGATTCTATTATGACAATGGTTCACATTGTGAAGATAAAGTCATGAGGAAAAATACACTAAAGTGGAATACAAAACTCTTCACTGACCTTTAATTGCTCAGCAGATCATTAGAAGCTTTAAATCATTGTTTGAACAGAAAGATGGCCAAAGGTTCCTGGATCTCCACCAGGCAAAGGTGTATCAAATAAAACCCTAATGCTGCTTATTAATAAAAGTGGGTATGTTTTATCACCTGTCACTGGCCAAAGCCATTTCTGGACAATGATACAAAAAAGTGTAAAATATAAATGTCAAGACAATAGAAGCTATAATTCAAATCAAGTAAATTGCAAGCTCTGTAAAAGCTCTAAATTTCAGTACTTGAGGCCAGTTAAAAAAAGTAGATGGGTAGCATAATGTTATATAATTTCAAATAATGATCAAGTGCTGTTGTACACCCTGACCTGATATTATCAGCTGCTTTATGGTGCCTCTTTGGGTATTTGGTTCTATTCCGAGAGAAAAGCAGGTAATGCTACAAATCAGTCCGCAGCTGTCTGACCTCTTCATTTCTCTAACTGGCTGGTCCGCTGCATTAAGGGACCGGGAAAATGGAAAGAATAGAAGAGGATGGAGAGAGGAAGAGGGAGTGAGAGATGGAGTGAAAGAACATGATACACAAGCAGCAGGAGAGAGAATAGAGGAGAGGTAGACAATGAAAATAGGAATAGAATACAGAGAGAGGAAAGGGGAAACACAGAAGAGGAGAGTCAGAGTATGAGAGAGAGAACAAGTAGTGGAGGGAGAGAGGAGAGAGCTCTGCTAAATCCAATGAGGTAGGTTTAAAAGTGTGAATGCCAGAGATAGCAGTGAAAATCCTGTCATTTTATCCAGCCAATAAACACAGTCTGAACCCAGTCCATATAATCCATCTATTTCCATGTCCCGCATTTTATCTGTTATCAGTTCTGTTCACAATGGCCGTCCCTCTTGTAGACAGAGCTTTTAGATAATAGAGCCACCCATGAAGAAAACATTTTCAAAAAATCTGACAAACAAAGAAAAAATCGGAAACCAAAGACCTTTTAAGCTTTTGGAAACCATACAAAAAAAACCTGCAGCCATTGCTTGTGTCCACATTAATTTAGATTCAAAAGCGAAAGCCACAGTCAGTTGTTGATTTGCTCAGCACCATTGTGCAGACTTATCATCAACACACCACAAACCCAAAGGCTTTTATAATAAAAACACGACGGATGACTTTAGCAAATGTTGATTATTTTCATGCATAAATTTCATTTTAACATCAATCACTGCTTGTCAGCTGCACAATATTCACAGTTACTTTTAGCTGCCTTTTTACGCGTCTCATACAATTTGATTCTCACTCTCTGTCCACAGCCACTGACACTGCACTTTTCAAAAGCTCATAGTCATCGAAATAAGGTCTGAATTAGCATAAAAATGCAACATTTGCTCAAAGTTTTCCCTTCAACATAAAAAAAAGAAAAGTGTGGAGTTGCTTTGTTGTTCCTGAAAGCCTCATCGATATTCATTCTCTTCATTTCTTTGACCATCAATCACTGCTGCTTGACTTTGTTTTGCACATAATCATGCATTTTGGCAGCGCTGTCTCCCGCTGCAGCCAAAAAGCGCACTAATACTACTTTGTAACACTAAGTGAGACAGACAGTTGGGCTATTGTAATGCTGAACACTGAAGACCGACACAGGGTGACAAATTAAAGGAAAATTCTGTAAATAGGTGGAGAGACGTGTCAAATACAAATGCTCCCATTTGAGGCATGGGGGAGGGGGTCTCACTGAATGGTTTAATGGACATAAAAATGATGTGAATCATACTTTACAGTTTTTGCAGTTAGCAGATCTCAACTCTCAACACTGATATAAGGAAGATTGTTTGAAAAAAATATCTATCATGACATGAACAGCATTTATGCTAAGGAGCACTACAGCTCTTCTGCAATATTGTTTTACCAATCTGTACAGCCATTTTCAGATGGAAACATGATGTTCTCTGGAGAATGTCTGCACATACAGCCTCTGCAGAGAATGTCAGGAGAGTTCAATGCTTGTCTGAAAGCCGCTAATATTGGGGATGTTTCAAGATCTTTGTATCTTCTGCTTGTGCATGTGTAAGTCTCCCAATCAGACCTGAACCAAGGCAGGAGCACATGTTAAGGCATATTTATATTAACGGCCATTTTAACCACACTAAATTGTTGTTTTTCATCAACACATATATCACACCAGGGCTCCAGATTAACTTTTTACATTGGTTGCACTGGTGCACCTAACTTTTCACTGCACCTTTTAGCACTGCAAATATAAACCTATTATAGCCCTTATTAACCATGCCTGGGTATCGCCACTGATTTCCCAAATCGATTTGTTTCCGATTCACAAGGTCTTTATTCGATTCACCTATACGGCCCGGAGACCAGACGTTCCCGACCCCTGTGTTAAGCAGTATTCTCTAAAGTATACACTCTCATTACTTTGAAAAAGTAGGATGCCAGTTTGCTACAGAGAGCATTGCCTAAATGTCAAAATGTGTTTTCTACTTTGGGAATGATAGCTGCGTGCCTGTCATATAATGCAACACAAGACTGGCAGTATCGCAAGCTGACATGACTTCAAAGAGCCCCATAATTCACTGGCTGATCCCAGAGGGAGCAGAAACAACACGGCATAGATTGGCTGTAAACTGCATACAAAAATAAGTCATACAGTGGATATTAAGTGTGATATAAAGTGATACTAAACTTTGGTCCAAGCCTCCATCCAACAAATATCCTCCTTAAATCTTTCATCTGTGATGCTGCACTGAGTGTTTAGTGGTTGTTGTGGCCCATTCTTTCTCAGTTGGGCTGAACTAATTATGCATTCAGTACCAGTCTTTTACTCTTTAACAGTTCTCAGACAGGGGGTGGTTACTGCTGCCACAACAGACATCAAGCAAAGGAAAACAATCCAGGTGCTACTTTTATTTGTATCCAAGCACCCTGAATTGTGCAGCTCTTTGTTATCATGACCAAAGTTAAAATAAGAGTCTGATAGTTTGATTATCCATCTTGGCCCTAAATGTTAGCAATGTTTATGATATCAGGCTTTACCTTCAATCTATTACCGTCCTCTAGTTTTCATTGCAACAGGAGTTGTTTGCCTCCTCTGAAAGAAATGTGAGTAGCTGTCCTCTCAAAAAATGTGAGTATACTGTAGCTGCACTCATAGTTCACAATCAGGATCGCGTTCACGTCACAGCTCTGGACAGTGGCCCCACTCATGTTATATAAAACCAGAAATCGACTGTAAACAATGTAGAGATCAGAAATTGTAAAGAGATCAAGTGGGTACAACCAGCATTAATAGTAGTAAATGAACTGTTAGCATTGTTCTAGTCTTTCAGACAACAATTCACTATATTGACCTATTCACACACAAATTGCAGTATATCAAACCCCCACCATTCTGGTTTATGTACAACCTGCTCTACCTCCTGTATTATACTTGAAGTGTACAATTTCTTTTAAAGCTTTCCTAACATTACCTACTGGCCCACTGTCTGTTACTATTAAGGACTCTGAGACCGAGATCTTTCACTTCAAATTACATTTTGGTAGCAACTGTTGGGTCATAATGGGGATATTTTTTTTAATATGTGATGAGGCTAGGATAAAGATTAAATTTACTGTTAAAACCTGCAGCAACTGAGTTGGCAACACAACAATGATGTATCTTCACCCTTTATGTTCATATAGTCAATATGTCAGCAAACTGTTGGTTCTTTATATATCCAGCAGCTAAAAATATATCAGACTTGTGTTATTTGGCCACCTTGTAAATGTAAGTATAACATTCACAGACTTTAAGCTCAGTTTTTAGTCTCCTCTAACTCCTGATGTATTCTACATGTCTGGCTCTTAAGCTGCTCAATGCTGCTAAATGCTAATATGTTCTTCAAGCCGTCACTGTCAACTGTGTCTGTCAATTGTTGGATGCTGAGCAGGGAGTGTACACTTGATTTTCTTAGCTTTCCTGCAGCTGCCGGCTGCTGTGGAAAACAAGGCTATGAGAGGGAACAGTAACAGTAAATAACAGTAAAGTTTTGAGTCTGATTTCACTATAACACTTATTATACATTCTTATAATCAAACATTCACTTTATAAGAATAACCATTATAGCCACTTCAAGCTTTAACCCACTCTATTCGCTACATGATGAAATAAGAGTGGGTGGATGGCAGCAACTTCAATGCTGAAACACTTATGTAGCAGAGAAAGCCAGTAGTTCCATGATACTTACTGGGTCTCTTAATATGAGATTGCTGATTTACCAGCCTGGAGACATAAATGAGTCCATATAGAGCATGTGATATTAAAGGTGAACATTGAACAGCACTTGGAAGGTTAATGAGTGAGAGCATTGAGACCTTTAACGTGGTAAATGCTGAGAGAATAGAAAGAAACACAGGCCATCATGCTACAATAATAAAGTAATAAAGATACACCCTGAGTCCGCAGATGCTGCTGTTAATGAAATGGGACTTCAGTGTGAATTTCCTGCTGCTGTACTGTAGGTGGCAGTCAGACAGCCCATCATCCAGTCAGGGGACATGGTCCAGGCACATCACAGAAAGGCCATTGTGGATCCTTAATTACAGTCTGAGTTGGAAGACATAGAATCCCAGTGACTACGTGCTTTATCTTGCCCGGTCACCTGACTTTTACCTAATTACACATTGTACTGGAACAATAGCAAACTGTTGCTGCTTTGTTCAGGTACTATCTACCTCGGCAGTATCTCATATCTCAAGAGAGGAGATAATTCATTGGGTTGAAAATGTCAACAGCCTCGGGAGACTGTTGAACATTATGACTCAGAGAAGGGCCACATAGAGCATAATGCATGGCAGAATACTGTAATGAGATGGTAGAAAATTCTACAATGCAAGATTTTAGCCTCTGTGCAAGCTGGAGTCTGCGCTGCTGACCCACAATGGGCATGCAGTTCTCGGCACATGTGCAAAACCTAGCATAACACCAGCAATTAGTCACATTCCCTCGTGACGTAATAAAAACTCTTCATACCAAATCATTTTGAAAGAACAAAGGTCAATGACAAAAGTGACACAATTGGTCAACCAATGGCACCGAGGGCATTCACGTTTGTAGGTGGCCCCACTGCTGCAGTCCAGGCTAAAAAAAGTGAACATTAGGCTTCCATTCACCTTTGGACATTATGCAGTGCTGTCACTGATGTCGCCAGCCAGTGCAAGCACGTTGCGAAGAATGCCAGAGGTCAGAATTATTATCAATAGGTGACAAAAATATATATAATGTTTGATGGTAATGTCAGCAAAATCTACCTTTCTCTCCCTTGTATTTCTTTTTCTTTTCCTCCCCTCTCTCCATCCCTCTTGGACTGAATTGAGGCTGCAGTTGCCAAAACTTGCTTGATCATTTTAATTGATAATTTTTAATTCATGACATTGCAGCAGTGGGGATATTTTTGCTGTGACAGTCCCCCTTGTACAGCCAAGACACTGGTCAATAAATGTTTAACAAGTGGTTTTAATTACTGTGAAAAGAGCAAAGTGGCAGATTTTATAATGTTCTTAACTCCAATTAATGTCAACTTTCACAATTTACACTAGTGGAAAAAACTTGGAAATGTTCAGAGATGATGTAAAGTAGAAGGGTCATGGAGAAACTTACTATTCAGAGGGGAACACATATGGGGTGAGATGTCTGCGCCGCATGTGTGTGTGCTAACACCAATGCCATCCAGTCAGATTTCGAGTAAATGATGAGCTTGTCTATTAGAGGACGCAGAAGGAAGCAATAGAAAATCAACTTTGTGCAGTTGCAAATGCAAATAAATAATTCTGATTGCCAGCAGTGCCGCAGCAGATTGCAATCTCCAAAGAGAATATCACTGACTGCAGCCGATAATATTTTTTTGTGAAATTCTGCTCGTTTTTTAATAAAAAAAGCTCAGCATGAGCTGCCAGACTGGAGCGGGTACAGCGAAGGTGAAGGGAGATATCAGTCTCGTCTGGGTCTGATGTACAGGAATTCAGGCGAGGTGGAGTAGAGCTTCATTTTCCTCCACTTACCATCTAGAGAGAGAGAAAAACACTAGACCCTTTGAAGCGAGTGATTAAAGCGCAGCAGGATGAGACACAGCTCGCCATTTCTGTTACCCCGTCCACATGCTCCATACAAATGCTTTTAGATAGAGAGAGAGAGAAAGAGAGAGAGAGAGAGAGAGAGAAAAGCAGAAGTCTCCTGTGACCCAGTAAATTGGTCAGATTGACTTTCTAGACTGCCAGTGTGGGAGGCGGCCATTTTGACTCTGGGCCAGAAATTAAATGAGAAGTGAGGAGGAGGACATGTTGGTTCTCTGTGTGACACCGGCCAGTCTTTCCAGATCCGCTCTGTGAATTACCACGAGACAGATCATATCCCTAGAAGGTATCCATGTGTGTATTTCTCTTGGCAGATGAATAATCCATGTGCCAAAACTCTCCAGCAATGCAAATTAGTCAGGATTTCTCTGAAAGTGATGTGGATAGAAATATCTCTAGACAAACATGATGTCAAAAATGATTGGCTATGATACATCTCTTTTATGGTGCTGTATGAGCGTTGAAGCCTTCCTTCGAACGGAATCAAAAATGAGCCTTTTTGCATGACTACAAAGAGTCTCTGAGAGCAGAGCTTCAGGACTTCACAGAGTGGCACGATCAGTCGTCTTTTTCAGCCGAGCACCGTACAAACAAAAACTGATGTGTGCTGACTTCAGTAAGCCAACGCTCTCTCCACATCTCCACCCCTTCTTTCCACTTATCAAGGGCCGAAAAACTGAGCCTGTCAAGAACTATAAATAAGTGTGATTGTCAATAGACAAAACTTTCCTTTGGGATAACAGCTCAGAGGACATTTATCATCAAGACAGGAGTATTTTCTTTCCTGCAGAAGTTACGGTCTTGTCTTGTAAGAGACGGGCTACTTCAACTTTGTTACAAATCAGTCATATAACACATGCTGACACACTCTCTCATCTGCTGGTTTTAGGAGCAAAAAGCAATACTTCAAGGGAGGCAAATGTTTCCCAGGCCTCTGCACACTTTACTTCAATCTTTCTACAGGGATTTTGTGTCCCCAATGCTGCTGCCTGGACAAGTTCTCCTTGAGAACTGATACGTGACATAGGCCCGGTGCCAAAACACAGTGTTTAGCTCAACCGTCAGGGCTTCAGCAGCAGTGTACCATGTTTGTTTTTTGTTTTTTTACTTCCGATTGACAAGCCAAAGCTATGGCCATCTACTCTCTAGCTAGATGTCAAATCAATTTGCCGGCTTTGGAACTGGCCTGTTCACACACACACACACACACACAAACACAAACACACGTCTACTGTACACACACACTATCAGAAGCTGTGTGCCAGGTCTCCTTATCAGCATCGATCGGCTCCAGCCAAGCCACTTTACTGGATGGCAGACACCCAGAGCTAAATTAAGGGAAACATCACTTTGTAGCCAAAATGGCCGACGATCTATCTTAGGTCCCACTGTGCTGCTGCAGCTGATTCCCAGGTGTGCTTAACTTTCTAACTGTCAAACTGTATTTAAGGAATTACGTTAATCATGTTTTGCTATCAGCAGTTTATCTCATAGAGCGGTGTTTGATTTTCTTATTTGCCCATGTGTGGATGAAGCAGCTTGAATTGGCAGGTGGCCTGTTTTGTATTGTAAAACCATGTTGCCAGGTTTAATTCTAAATATTCAGGCTGTGTGAGGGAGTGTGTGATCGGAAATTGATTAAATCAGGTCCAGTTAAATCAAAGTTATATATTTTTAAAGGTTTTTGATTTACTGGATACTGAATAAGGACAAAGCTGCAGTCATGTGCATGACAAGCAGTCCTAACATCTAACTAGTACCAAAAGCACCATTAAAAAATACCACACCTGTGTTTTTGGTAAATGTGGAGTATCATCTGCAAAAGGTGAAAAATGGTCCTCGACTGCCAAATTATTATACATTATATTGAGAGATTGTTAACAGTGAGTCGTCAGTTAGTACAGGGATTCAGGTGAGGTGGAGTAGAGCTTCAGTAGCATTTGAAATGGTCACCAGGTAAATCTCCAGAGGGCATGCAAGCACTGATGAGAGAGCAAAGAAGTAGTTACACAAATCTGTTTTCAGTCTTTTTGACTCATATTAGATTTTTCTTGTTGTTTTTGGCCTTGAAAAATTATTGAAATAACCGTTTGTTGATGTGACTGCTACCAACTCATACACATCTGAAATTTGACCAAGTCCTGACGAGACAATACCTTTTTTTAAGAACTCAGGCAAAAATGTAAACTTTAATGATGCATTTTATCTGCATAAGCTTATTATGTGTTTTAATGTAGAATATTGACCAAAAACAACTATTATCTATATGTCCAAAAACATAATAACTGCATTTTTCTTGGTTTTCCAGAATACGATTTTAAGCGTGTGCTTCAGAACAGGCTTCTTTCAGGTTAGTATGAATATGTATCTGTGTGTTTGTGTGTTTAATTTCAAGATTGTGTGTCTGTGTGCAAATTGTGTGTGTGTGTGTGTGTGTGTGTGTGTGTGTGTGTGTGTGTTTTTCCAGTAAGAAGGTTCTGATTGGAGCTTAACTATGATAGTCCTGAGTCTGTGAAGCTAGCAGATCAATAATGTTGTCGCAGATGACTGTACAAACACTGGGAGCCACACACACGTACACACAGCCGTGTGTGACAGAATGGGTCTGTCTGTGACGGTGGAATATATGAGGTCTATTAAGAGTGTCTGGCTCTGCGAGTGACTCATGCTCACTCAATGTGTGTTTGTGTGTGTTTGCAGGGCGGCAGGTTAAAGGGGCTTAACATGAGAATGCCTGCACCCCTACTCCCCTTCTTGCCTTATCTTGCCATTCCCTCGCTCCACCCGCCGCCACATTCATGTTGACTCCCCGTTTCCTTCTCTGTTCTCTTTTCAACCCTCTGTCCTCTTTTCTCCTCCGCGTTCCTCCCCCAGGTGTCTTCCTCAGCTTCGCATATGTGACAGCATTGGAATGATTTTTTGTTCTGTTCAAACAGACTGGGAAATAAGGATGCCAACGAGAGGACACCACAATATAGCAGCAAATGATGCCTAACTCTAAGTGGTGAAAGGCATAAAGTGTATACAATACCCTGCTGCATTACAGCTCCTGTTATTGTTGCATATAATGTGTAGCACGGCAACTACAGTGATCTCGTCTGCTACCATGACAATTGTTGGCTGCGTCAGCATTATTACAATATAAGACCTCACTGACTGAGGTTGAAGATGCCACTTGTCTTCTTTACTACAAGGACACTGAGTTGTTTCCTCCTCTTTATCTGATCTATTCAGACAGATGAACAGAGCTGGTGCCCCACATAAAGACATGATCGAAATTGAACAGGTTAGGTTATTGTAGATGGAGTTTGCAACGCTTATGTGCTTCTTTGCTGATTATGTTCCAGCCTACTAATGGAGTCCATTGTCTTAGGTTAAGCTTTACTTTGCTGGTTGAACTGTAGAGGTTCCTTAAGAGTGCCCAAACCTATTTTCATGGGTACAAAATTTGGTGTGGCTACGATTAGCACAGTTAGGGTCTGGCCCCTGGTTCTATTACAGAGCTTTACTTCCTATGCATCTAGACATGATCTAAGATCTTTATACCAACACTTGCAAGTAGTTCCTAAGTCATGGCTGGTAACCAAATGGGACCAGGCTTTTGCAATCAGGGCTCCAAGGCTCTAGAATTTCCAGCACTGAGCCTGTTTTTAAATTATTGCTTTTAACTTTTTATAGGGACTCCTTTAAATCCGATCTTATTAACTTAATTATCTTTAACTTGTTATTTTAAATGTTGTTTGTTTTTAATGTTTGCTTTTATGCTATATTTTGTTGTTTTATTCCCATGAATTTAGCAATTTTTTAAAATAAAGGTTTTTTTTGTATTTATTGTTTTCACGAGTGGAGTAAAATGAAGTGACAATTCTTGTTGGGGGTACTTGGGTTAAAGGCAATTCTATTTTAGAAGGGCTGCTTTAAAAGACAGGTAAACCATACAAGTAATAACATATTTTTAAGTAGTACATATTCACAAATAGATATGTAATAAATAAAATTATCACATTAGTACAGACATCACAGGTATCCGAGGATGTGGACATTTGACTACAATGCCTAGCTGCTACTCCAGCCTAGTCAGTCATAAAGTGAAGTGACAATACTCTCCTACTATCTTTAATTGCCAATGACATTAAAGCTCTACTCCATTACTGAAAAAACAGTAAAAGTAATTTACTTCCACTATTGCCAGTGAAATCACAGTGTGTGAAATTGCACTGAGCCTACTGTTTGTTCCAGACTCATGTACAGTAATACAAAAACAGCTTCTTTCAAACAAGCATACTTATGCTAGTATTTCTGAATAATGCTGCCCATGCCTTTTGAAAACATGGAAAAGTAGAGAGTGATTCATTTCAGCTCCATTTCTTTTTCCCAGTCACAACACACCGACTTTCTTCTCCACATTCACTCCATCAGATCAATACGTAGAGTTCAGTATGGATCAGACCAAATGGTAGTGTTGTAAAAATGTAACTTGCACCCTCCTTCCTATCTATCTTCTTTCTCCTCGATCAGTAACTAGAACACAGGGACAAATTAGCTGCTGTCAGCATCAAGCAGTCGCACCTCTGTGGATCAGTGAAGCTGCAAAACTTCATCATCACCATCATCATCATTATTCTCACCGTATTTCCACATTTCTTTGCTAATGAAGAATGTAATTTACATCCAAATAGTGAAGAAAAAGGGGGATACATGAGAGTAATGATGATTCACTGTGAAAGCCCTTTGATATGATAGTGAAATAAAGAGCCCTAAAGCTCATTGATGCACATAAGCACACTGCTCCAATGTAACACCACAGTTTCCTTAGTGAATAGAAAAAAGATAAGATATAGATATAGAAGATACTTGTTATTTCCCTTTTTCTAAATTAAAACTTTTTGAGCCTATACAACGTTTCAAAATACCAGACAGCTCAGCCAAACTGTCTACAGCATTTGGGGACATTGGCTGATAGGTAGTGGCCTTTACCTAAAAGTCTGTCTGCATTTTATCCAGGAAAGAAACAGTGACATACCGACCCAGAGCACTGGCATTTAGAAAGGAGCGTATAATGGGATTCCAGATGATGCAGTTCATGGCCACAGATAGAGAGACGAGTTTAAAATGTCCATCCCAAAAAATAATAAAAACCCACAAATAAAATTAAACAAATACAAAGTAATTAATCAACAATAATTGGTTCACTGCAGAACACAGCACTGACGTTAACAGGAATTTACAAGCATTATTGTCCGAGCCACGTTTTTCTGTCCGAGCCAGAGAGGAGACTAACTGAGCCAGTCCCCAACCCAACAGGCACTGTGTTCTTTGCAAGTATATACCTTTGAGACTGGGTGCAATGTTTGCACGCTTCTCCCTTTAGAGCTGGATTAGCTGCACACATCCTATCCACGATATCATTGTTTTCAAGACTTGTTACTGATAAAAAGGCATCATGATTCCTGACATATTTAAGCCTCCTCAACAGAGGTTTGAATGTTGTGATGAATCCTCTGAGGTTATGGTCATGATGTCTCAAGTCTTCATCATTGATAAAGACACATGTCCGCCTACATCCTCACAGTGTTCTGGACTTAATGTGCAGAAATAAAAAGGTTTTTTTTAATCTTGATGCAAATGATTTTCTGCTCATCCACAACACTTGTGCTTATCGATCTCACAGTTCGTTTGCCCATGCACATGAACTCCTCATATTGACAGACATCTCCACCTCAGTCTGACTCAGAGCCATGTGGTAAGTGTTTTGCGTATGAACTGAACTAACTGACACGATGCGCAGCTGCCAAAGAAACATTTAGCAGACAAATGTCCAATTACTTCTGAACCCTTGAGATTTGGGCCCTATGTGTTAAAAAGGTTGTAACTCAGCACATTCAATATTGATGTAAAACTACTCACTCAACTTGGATGAACTGAAGACGTGTGTAACTGTCAAATTACTGTAGATCTGGACTGCATGAATCTTAACAACAGAACTCCACTTATTTCTCTAACTTGTGTCTCTGAGCCAGGACATTGAAACTAAATACAGCCCCCTTTCTCCACTTTCATGGTCAGATAGAGTAGAAACATCTGCACACTAATGTATCTGCTCCTGTTCTTTGGGTCTTAAACTGGACTTTGGCCTGATATCTGCAGAAAGCCAGCAGCCCTTAGCTACCAAAGACAGAATACATAGACGGATTGAATTGAAATCTCCATTGTTTCCAGTCAACTGCAAAGGCTTTGAATTACCATTATCAAACACAAACCAAAAGTGCAGATCAACAGACAAATTTAGAACTAGACAGCCAGACACTGCTAGCTACCTGGTTGTCCAAGGTCAAAACAGTGTCACCAACTGCAGCACATCACGTTTATATTAGAGAATGTCAGGACCCTTTACTATCAGCATCATGTTACTATTCATGATCAACCATTTTGTGCAAATTGCTATAAAATAATTTCTTTGACACAAGCAACCATTCGCTCTCAAGTTCACACCTACGGCCAATTTAGAGTCTCTATTGAACCTAATCCCAATCTGCTTGTTTTTGGACTTTGGGAGGAAGCAGAGAAAACCCACACAGACATGGAGGGAGCATGCAAACTCCACACAGAAAGACCCAAGCCAAACCTTCTTGCTGTTAAATTTACAATTTGATAACTCAATATTGGCATTTCTAACTTGTGTTAAGGGTCAATTAGATCCAGAAACAAACAAAAACTCCATTAACTTAACCCCCAAAAGTTTGTGTTATTAAAGTTTGAGGTAGTACATAAAAAATATAGTTTATTTATAAAACTCCATCATGTTAAGCTGTGTTTGTTATCACTGAGACCCCCTTAAAGAAGCAATGCATAATCTTGTGTAACAGACTGATTAAAAATGTCATCACCTCAAAATCATGTTAGGAGCAATTCTCATAAAATGAATGGATGTCAGGTATTGAGGTATCGAGCTGCTAAAACAATGCTATATATGTTTATTGACTTGTTTAAGAGGGCCTGTGGTCTCCAAGATTAAATAGACTAATAAATAAAGAGGCAATGACGTTATTCCACTATCCGTAAGTAGTTTTTAATTTCCCAAAATTCCACAATAATCCATTAAACGTCAGGCTCTCTATAAAAGATGACCACGGCATAATTACTGCACATAGTGACACTAAACTATGATTCTCATTCATGGCAAAGCTCTGCTTTCTTCTAACTTCTCTCTTTCCCTCCCTTTTCTCTATGGCAATCCTCCTCTTTCCCTCCCTCTGTTTTCTCAGAAGATTAACATCACTCGTTCTTAGAAAATAGTTCTTTGATTTAAAACAAGTAAACAGGTAACTAGTGATGCTGCCCCCTCTCTGCAGACGTCTCTGTTAGTGTATGTGTGCTGAGGGAACACAGGTTGAAAGCTGGCAGCCGAGCGCCCTGACAGCTTCAGGGTAATGGGCCCTTGCTGGGCTCGCAAGACGGGTTGCATTTTCCAGCCAGACCTGTTGCGGTGGGTCTCAGCCGGGTGCTGTGTATACAGCCAATTCTTATGTACACATGCAGATACACACGCACCACTCAGCAGCCAGACATGCACGCAGCCATGCATTCGATTACCGCACAAATGTCACAAATAAGCACAGCCAAAAGAGGCAGACAAATAGCCCGCCACAGGGAGGAGGCTCTTCCTCGGCCAGCAGGGTGGAACAGGGGACCACAGTTCCATCACAGCTAAACACTCTATCTGTATCTGTGTGTTCCATGTCAGAGGTGATACACTGTTTTTCCTTAGACACATTATTGTTTCAGTTTGAGTAACAAAGCAACACATGCACACACAACACATACACTGGATTTGAGCTTTTTGAAGCGACAAAGCAGCTGCATGTGCACAGTGACCTGTGGTGACTGATTTATACTGGAAACAAAGGCCGAGCTGAAGAACTCATTAGCACCTCTGAAAGTCTTTATCTTCCATAACACAGCAGGAGCAGGTTTCTGAACTCCCATTGCCCCAACAGCCAAACAGCTGCAATCAACACTCATTCATACTTTTCACTGCTATAAACTTTTCTGGAGACACAATATCATTGTTTCTGGTACCTTGATAAACAGTGAAGGACTTAACTCAAAACCACAAAACAAACTGATGATTCACCGATTTAATATTTTTAGGGAGTACCTTCTTATAACACAAAACTGTGTTTTCAGTACAAACAGATTTCATGTGATGTTTCATCTTTCCAACCTTGAAGTTAACACAGGACAAGCTCATGAAAAGTCACCCTGAGCACAGACACACATCTCAGTCTCTATTGTATCTATCTAGTGCAACCATCTGCCAGGGTGTCTGAAAGCAACACACAGCTATTGCTATTGTCCCTGGTCATAGCACCGTTGGTCATATTATATCTACTGAGCCTCAGTCTATGAACCTGTGGTTTGTCTGGGCATAGAAACTAGAGCTGCTCCTTAGGGACAGACAATAAGCCTGTCTGTGAAGGAGAAACACTAATGAAGCTTCCTGACCTAGAGTAGCAGATCCAGATTTTACCTCTCTATGATATTACAGATCCATCTTAACTCTCTTAACTGTATTTAATCAGAATCATCCTTCTAAATAAACTTTTAATGTGTTTTCTAATTAACATTAATAATCATGATATAGCTAGACTGGCTTACAAACGATAAGCAAATTAGTACAAATAGCTTCTTCTCAACTTTCGGGTGAGAAACGGTAGGTAGCAGCATTAACATTAAACCCACCCAACAAATAATACTAGGACTAATGAGTAGACTAAAATACTGTAGCGGCCAAAATGCATATAGGCAATGCTAACATGCTTATGCTAACATTACGAAAGAAAAACTGTGAAATTTATCGAAACAAATTTGGTTAAAAAAGAAATGCTATTTCTACAAAGTAGGGCTGGATATACATCAAGTGACAAATTAAATAAACAGAACACTGCAACAACTTGAGTTACATTTTCCTTCACTATATTCAACCTCCTATCTTAAATGCTGTGTACAATATGCCTCACCATGAATGCTACCAAACGAAAATCTTGTATGCTTATAAAATGTTGGCCCTTTTCTTCACAATGAAAAGCAATGTTGAATACAACTACAAACCTGCAGCATATTGCTTTTGTGGATTTATTTGTGTTTTGCCAAGGCATTTGTCCATTTGGTAATAACCCTAAGTCCAACATAGTGGATGGCCTATAAAAAGCAAAAGAAGGCAGTGTAATCCACAAGACGCTCTGCTCCTCACTAAATAATAAACCCGTCTCATTGAGTTAGCAAGATGGCAGCTTTTATTCCATCTGTGTGCAGATGGGCGATGGAGTGGAAGACCTGTTTTTTTGGACTCAACACCTCTTCCATCTCCCATGATGCGGCTGTTTTAAATGTGAGCCCTCAATGCAGCCCCGCGACAGCGCTGAAGAGCTAACTGCATACAGCAGTTAATTAGACTTGTGACTGACCATCTTCCCTCTCTTTGTTGGTCAAACCCGCTGAAATCAGAATTACAATGCAGGCACATGAGTAATTAGTTTGAAATGGATGGAATCGCCACTTGCTCAAAAGGTGATGGATTGTGCGTGGCTCTATTTTTGTGGGTGTATGAGAGGGAGACAGAGGATTTAATTGCGTTATATTGTCCTGAGAGACAGACTAAGTGTATTACCACGAATGTGTCAGGAGTGCTGTCTTCACACAGGGACTGGAAGGGAATGTATAGAATGTGCTCTTTGGGCTCAGAGCAGAGACGAGGCTCGGGTCCAAACTCAATCAACAGCAGATAATGTGACAGTCTCTTCACATTGTGGACAGTTTACCTCCTCTCTTTACAAAAAGATGAAGGCCCTGAGGAGGATAATGGACTTCTGCAACAGCTGCACATTGTTGGATTCTTTGTGAGAACCAATAACTGCTTTTAATGGATGATGTAAAGCATATTATATTAGTAAAGATGAGTATTTGTCAGATATGGTACAATTTTTTGCTTAGGTTTATATGTTAGCATGAAAGAGGGTCAAGGTCTGTTTGTATGTAAAACATGTCTTTGACAGTCAAATACATTGTTTGATTGTTAGTTCAGTCACATACTCAAATCTAGATTACCTCTAATATCAGAAGTGACTTCAAAGATTAAATCCTTCCGTCGGTAAAGGATCCATTCCTCATGCACCTCTGTGTTTAAAAATGTGTGAGTACTTAATGTGCAGTTAATAACTTCAGGAAGGAGTTTCTGACAGATTTATATCCTTTCTCGAGGAACACTGTGCACATACAAAACACATTATTAGTCTTTATTGTACTTTTTCTAAAATGGCACTGGACTGAACACCTCAGGTATTATCTTATGAAGTTTTAAAAACTTACAAGTAGACTGAACATTTCTTATGAATTAAAAGAATGAATGAATATAAATAGTATAAACTATTTTTAATACCAACAAATCAGGTGAATGTGTATTGTAATGCCACTTGATAATATGTATGGTTTGAGTTGTAAGTTGTTAACAACTTGTGCTGCTTTAAAATTAATGGTGAGATAGGATAACTATCTAGTTAGCTCTATGATAAACGTCTGTAATTTGAAAATGACTATTATAATGAAGTAGTTCTTTTGATAATTAGTTAATTTATTCCTGTTTTCTTTCTTGTTATTTATGACTCAAAAGTGCAGTGATTATTGGTGATAAACATACTAGACTAAACAGTGCACATTTAAACACGCAGTCCTTAACTGCATCACAGCGTCTCAGTATCCTCAAACTAACTCATGGATTTGAAACACATCTCTGAGCAATGAGACATAAACTGATAACAATGGATCACGCTACAACTCTGCCCACACAGGCAGAAGAAAAGCAAGAGCTCCCAGATGAATCTATCAGCTTCCACTTTGTTCATTGTGTAAATGAATAAGAAAACAACAATATAAATATATGTATAGGCAGCACTGCAGAGTAACTACTGAAGTAAGTATGTAGTTACAGGAGAGGGAACACGATCCAGTGCACCAGAAGAATTCAGGAGCTCTGCGCCCACTGACTTCAAAAAAGCAAAACACCGGTGTTCCTGAACTGTGGTTTGATCCACCGAGATGAAATCTGGATAAGAGTCAAGAAGTGTATCAGCTGTACAGCCATCACCTGCATGAGAACAGCTGACACATACACAGACACAAGCAGAGCGTACAGAAGAGGATCGGACGGGTGCGAGACACACACACACACACACACACACACACCTGATGCTTGTCATGCTTCCAGTCTCAGAGCCAAGCTTGCATCTCTCCAGCTGACTGGCAACAATCTGTCGTTCGGCTTCCAGCTCCCTGGTCAGACGTTCAAACTGCAACTCCTGGAGAGAAAGAGTAGAGAGAGAGAGAGAGAGAGGAACAGAGAGGGAGAGAGAGAGAGAGAGAGAGAGAGAGAGAGAGAGAGAGAGGAACAGAGAGGGAGAGAGAATGTGTCAAAACAATCTGTCTATTTATTTACTGTTGGATTTTACAGCCATCTTCATCATTATTTTGGCTCCAGAGTCACTAACACATTTTTAATTGTTGTTAAAGAGACTCTGCAATCGGTGGTGGGAAAACACACAGTCACACACTGACAGATATTCAATGCCAAGAGTTTGAACTGCGACACCAAACCAAAGACATCACCAATGTGACATTTGATATTGTGCGATGAGACAACTCCAGGAGGAGATGATGTTTGGGAGAAGAAAGTATTAGTCTAATGCTTGCCCGACAAATCATCTATACACTCAAACCTTATGGATTTGCATCCTGCTGTTAGCACGTGGCAGTAGATACAAATGGAGGAGAGACGGTTGTCAGCCTCATCACCCAAGTTAAAGACCCGATCTGAAGCTGCAGTAGAGCGCCTCCTACAGAGACATGGTCACCAACCTACCGGACGAATCTGATTAAGTATGCTGCATTTAATACAACAGTGCAGTTCCAAAATTTAGATTAGCAGATTGAGAACTGATTAGTATATAAAATATGGTCGTCTCTGGACAATACAGTGCTTCATTGTGGAAGTATTTGCAGTTCAGAATAGGGACAATAAAACCTTGAATGCTGTCAGTTAATGTATCAAGAGCCAGTTGTGTCACTCTTGATGGAATCAAAGTTCTTTGTGGTAGAGTACATTTACAAAGGAAATTATTTTGAATAATGGGCCTCACAAGCTTTGTTTTCGCAAATGAATGTGGCCTTCCATCAACTACCGTTATGTGTTATTGAAAATGTGTTCCTGGAGATAAACAGCTGCAGGTGCTAATTTTCTAGTCTAGTGCCTTTAAGTCACTGCAGCAGAGGGCATGAGATGACAGAGCTCCAATCAAACCTCAAACAGGAAAACATGATGAAAATATGGCATCTATGTTTTCTTTTGTGTATTCATTTGAGGAACGTTACATGATTGTTGCAGTTCTGAAACTCTATTTTAACAACTTCATGACACGGTCTGAAGCACAAGGTGCAGGTGCCTTTAGGCCCTGTTTAAAGTCACTTTTACAAGTTAGACGGGAGAAAAAGATGCAAGGTTGTTAATTAGTACTGCATGTGTTTTAGCTGTAACATACAATAAACCAATCTGAGTGCCACACCCTATTCTCCTTTAAAGCCAGCTGTCTTTAAACCTTGCTGGATTGCAATAGGTATAATGGAGAATGCTTCTCTGCAGACGTAAAGGAAAAGACTGAAACACCGGGGGTGCAAGTTTATTTGCTATTTAAACAACGTGGGATGAGAAAATGACAATTACATCAAGACACTTGAAGCCGAGTGTAAGAAAGGCCCACTGATGCTTTTAGTCTGCTACCGTTTTTCTCCAGTTTCTGTGAATGATCAGGTAAAATGTGTTCTTGTACATTCCGATTAATTTCTGAACCTGTAGTGTTGTCGTTGTTGTTTTCATTTGTTCAACACAAGGACTTTTCCATCTCGGCAGAGAATAAACATTTCTTGTGATACTTAAAATTGGAGTATTTCATATTTGATATTTCTCTTGTGATTCCTTAAATACATGAAAACATATTTACGCATACACATGTAAACATGAGTATGCATGATTGTTTTTATGATTAATTTATGTAATTCATTATGTCATAACCCAATACCATCCAACCAACAGCTGACAATAGTATTTGTTTCTGCTGCTGAAATGATTGAAGCTGATTAAACATAACTGATTTCACCAATTTGTGCAAAAGACAATTTACTCCAATTGGATTGTAGATTGTTTCAAATTAGTGAAGAAGATAAACTGCTCACACACTGGAGCAGTTCTAAAACTATGATTTAGATCTTAAACTGGCTTCTGACAGTTTTCTAGTTTACAGACAATAAAACTGATCGTTTGAACTTCTTCATCTGTCTTTCTAATGAGAGACATACAGCACTTTGATAAACCCAGTGCCAGTGAAGCATATTTTGCTCAAACAATAGCCGTGCAAGACAAATGGTCTGTTGCCAAACCAACACTGAAGCCTTGTGCCGTTTTCAGCCAGACAGAGCTACATCACATGCATGTCATTAAGAGTGAATTCAAAGTCAGACTGCTCTGTTTGCACGGACACGGCCTTTAAAACGGTCTGAAGATTTGAAATACGCTTAAAACATCATAAAATTCCCCACTTAAAATGAACATGAGTGCTATTTATAGTAACTACACAATTTTCTGCCTATACGGGTACTGACGGAGAGCAGAGTGCTGGTCTGTGGGAGCTTAAACGCTGATGATGCCTGAGGCAAATCCAGGCTTTCCACCATAATGATACAATTTGATTATAATGAATCATTAATGTAATAAGTTAAGAAATCAAATTGCAAATTTCACTGTAATTCTGCACAATCTTGTCTTTAGTGGTAATTGTGTATTTACACACACGCACACACACATGCAGAGAGGCAAAGACGAGCCTGAATGCATTGTATTAATTGTGTACACATCTTAACGTGAAACACACACCTTCCACACATAGATGATTAACTGCTGTGTCATATAGTGGATATACAGAGCCAGTTAAGTGCATTGTGCTGTTGCCAGTTGTCAGATATGTTCTGCTGTAAAACTATAAATCACACTTAATTTTGCTTCAACTTCATAATGATGGTACGTGTACGTGCTTACAACACGCTGCAGATAATAATAGTCACTGCTCTACGGAAATAATAAAACAATCACCTGTGGTGAGTTGGCTTTGTTTACTGCACTAGTGTTATACCATTTTCCAGTTGAACAAAAATAATACCCATTTTAAAATAAAAATCCTTTTGTCACTGGTTCCAGTGTTTTTCTTAACTTATAGCATGGAGTCAGTTATCAAAGGCACATGGATGATTTCAGAGTCTAAGATCTCATTACTTTTTGTCTGATTTGAAGAAAAAACGAAAAGAAATCTTTGATGCAAAGAAGCCACATTTCTATTTTCATCTCAAACAGCACTGCATGCGAGAAAAACGCATGCTTTTGCCCGTGTGATCTGACTTTTTGCAATCAATACACCCTCATCAGCTGAAGAAAGAGAGCAAAACCGAGGGAAAACAAACTACTTTGAGGCAACATCACCACAGCAGATGAGGGAAAAGATGAAAAGCTCCTTTTTATATATTCCTAAAACTGAGAGCATGGCTGAGAGGGTAAGCAGGCTGACTAACTGGCTGGATTGCGAGGATGGATGGTCGGAAGGCTCCTCGAAAAACCAAACCAAGCCAAACAAAAGCGAACCCACCCCCCGCCCCTCCATCTCCCTCCAATTCAGGGCTGACAGGCAGACACCTGTTACTGTAGAGAAGGAAGCACAGACCATGGTGGAATGTGTGCTGGTGCAGTATTCTGATGTAAAAAAGTTCTAAAATTAAATTAGAAAAGGGAAAAAGGGAGCACACATACCTTCACATGGACCATACTTCACAGACAGAGACAAAATCACAAGGTATCCCGCCTTTCTTTACTCCCCTCTGGTCAAAAGCATCAGAACTCCTTCTCTCTCTCCCTCATCCAAACACTCATCTGTCCTGGGTCAGGACACAGCGAGCAACAGAGAGAGAGAGAGAGAGAGAGGGAGAGAGGGGGAGAGAGAGAGACACACTACAAGTGTCACTTGAGCTGACTGCAATTCACCCCCCCTCTTTCTCTCTGTGTCCCAGTCTATGTCTTTTGCTCTGTCCCTCCTCAGGGGCCTTGAAAGACACACACACATACACACACACACACACACTGTGTTCACTGAGGCACAAAGGTCCCCATGGCAACGAAGCATTTAGAAGCCCCGTGGCATTATTTATGCAACGTTGCATCACAATGGGCCCTCCCACTGGTCGACCTTGCCAAAAAAGCCTGCTGCTCGCCAGTCACTCTTTGCCTCTCTTTCTCCACCTCCCTCTCTCTCTTTCTCTGTGGCCAGACCATCTGCCCCCCCCCCCCCCCCCCCCCCCATCCCTCCTTTATTCCCCCACCGACCATCATTGAAAAGCAACAACAGGTTTTCGGAGAATAGGGGGCGGGAACAGAAGAGACAGAAGATGGAAGGGGAGCAGACTCACACACACATTGAAAACAGTAGACTCATGTCTCCATACAAACACACACATGCCTGCACACACTTGCACACCATATCCACATGTGTACTGTTTTAGGGTTGATGGACGTTGCCCTCCTGTTGCACTCTGGTGTTTCCCCTCCTGTCTGTTCCCTCAGATTTGTTTTGTCCCTTCAGTGTGTGTGTGTCTCTTCTGTAATTCCCCTTTTCCAGCAGAGCTCCAGGATCACTTTCTTGCTTGTCACCGTATCCAGCTTTGTCTCGTCTGTCTGCTCAGCCCCAAGCCTCAATCCAAACAAAACCTGCCTGGAAATCACCCTGGAAATCAGCCCTGTCCCTCCATGCCCTGATTGGACTTTTGGGTCCTTCATCAAGAACCAGACTCTCTACTAAACTTGTTAGTCAGACTACAATTAACCTTTAAATGACGTACTTCACAATTCAAAGTTCTTTTTAGCTACAGACTTTATTATATGACTTTACTTTGATGAAACATATCCTACTGGTTTTAATAGCACACTTCTCACCAATGTATTAAAAGTGGCCTTTCATGGGTTGATCATGGCTCATGAGATTCAGAATTCTTTGTTGTCATGTGCACAGTGAAAACAGGCATCGCACTGTACAATGAAAATTCCACCCAGTAATTTCAACCATCTTGGACCTTGCAGGGCCAATGCTGATACAGAGTCAACAATTTGGGACATCATGACATTTATATGGAAGTTAAAACCATCTAATAAAAAATAGGGTAGGTTTAATTATAGGACTGGGGAACTATTGTTTATTTGGTCTTATTCCAGTAGCATAGCGTTAGCTTTGGCACCTCCCTACAACAAATATTCTCTTAGGGAGAAACACCCGCACACACACCTGGGTAAAGCACATTAATCCTAGGGATGGCAGTGTGTTGTCTTTAATTTGTTGGACAAACTTTACATCTTATTCAAACGTTCGATTGAACTAGCCTTATGACTAACAATACCACTCGAACACAGAACCCACCCGCTCTCACACTTGCCTCACCGAGAGCATCACTGGGGCTGGAGCCAAAGTCTCGAACTGATGCGGCTCGGGACCACTCGGGACCACCACGGTCCTCCACCACATTAATCACCACTCCAGGGGATTCTGGAGGAAAAACGTGCCAAAAACGTGGCAAAGGTGCCTTCGTGTTGCTCTGGCTGCTCTCCATTTTTTTAATGACCTGAAGACATAACTGACAGCCACTCTCACCTGCACCCCCACCTCACATGCACCCCTCTCCCCCGATCCGCCTCCTCAGCCACCTGATGCAGTGGGTGGAGTGAGGCTCTGAGCTGGGTGTGAAGTTACACTTTAAACCTTTGTCAGCCTCTACGACTTGTGTTCTTCCTCGGTGTTCATTCTGAAATATTAAATGTAAACACCTACACACAAACACACATACACACCTGACCTACACAGAGCAGTGGCATCTTAGACAGATCAGAGCCTCTCTTATGTGAACAGACTGAATATTTGAAAGCATATAAAACAGCTTTCAGTTCAGCCTAGTCATTTTTTCATTAAAATCACCACTGTAATATGGGTTTGCTCACGGAGTCAATAAGCTGCAGCGAGACTTTCATGAACTTTCACATGAGGAATTGAGCCACTGACCTGAACTGTCCTGACACTACCTTCAGAGAAAATAGAGTCCAAAATGGAATAAAAGGAATCATATTACCTGTGTTACGTCTTCAAATTTAACCCCAAACTACCTCTGAATAAAAACTGATGCACAGAAGACCTTGCCAGCTGCAGTAGTCGCACCAGGAATGCACAAAACTATACTTTGTAAGAAGCCATTTTGAACAACACGAAGAGCAAGGTCAGTTCAATTTAATCAGTCCTGGAGAGTATGAAATAGAGGACGATATTCTATTAACTGTTTTGCACCAGTTTTACAATCCATTTGGACAATCTGTTCCACAAAAGAGGAATAGACTCAACAATTGTCAAGCGACCAATAAAGGATCTTACTAGAGTTGACATGCCAGCTAGCTTGTTGTGTTATTATGATAATTTCTTCGTCTAAAGTTAGCGTGTAGAAATAAAGAGTATCGTATGCTACACATACTATGAAGCCTTTGTGGGAAATTTGTGATTTTGGGCTACATGAATATAATTGACTTCACTTGATATGTCCCCAGGTAGCCATCACGTTACAGCTCCACTAGTTCACTAACACAGCAATAAAGACAGCAATAAAATCTATATTTAATTAAAGCACTTTACCACATGCCTGAAAGCCTTCATCTTACAATTACATTGAATGGGAATTTTCATTTAAATATTGCAATTGTGTCTAATTTGTTATTTTGCTATTGGTTACACATGCATGTGCAAAAAAAGTACCCAAGGGGAAGCAAAGTGGAAAAACAGCACCGCCATGCACAACCATCGCTTACCCAGATGCAATTGGACTCGAAATTCGAACCCATGACTTCACAGCAAGTATCACAGCCTTCAGCCATTATCCACAAGATCTAAAACTTGTTTTTGCTTTGCTTTCTCCTGACTTGTCCTCTTCCCATCTCTCTGAATGCCACCAACAAAACCAACTTTCAACTCACAGCAAATCCAGACTGCATGCAAAACCCTCTCATCATTTCTTTATTCAAATTTTGGACTGGAGCCGTTTACAGGTGAATCACAGCAGAGCTTGTTTTATCCTGATATTTACTCTTGTGTGACAGGAGTTTTCATGTCTTTTTCTTTTTCAGTTTTTTAGGATTTTTTGGGTGTTACACCCTGAATAATAGGATAGAGTTAGGTGGGAAAGAAGGAGAGAGGGGGGGGGGGACATGTTGCAAAGGGCCAGGTCGTAACCGAACCTACCGTGACTGCAGAAGAAATACAGCCTCTGTACATGGGGTGGACACTCTAGATTTAAGTCATTTATTAAATAATAATATTTTTTTCTCATAGCACAATTAACTGAAAATAATGTTCTCTTTGTCCAAAGGGCAAAGTTTAAAAAACACAATTTTAGCACAGTAAATAACAAGTTGTTGTAATCTTGATTGTGTTTGATTGAAAGAAATAAAGAAATAAAAAGAAAAATTAATTAATTCAAGTAAATCTACATTTTAAATGTAGGTATTAACTGCTCCAGTGACAAGTTTAATGTGTGTGTGTGTGTGAGAGTAATCATAGTTTGATAAGCAATTAAGTAAAAGGGACAGCAATTAATTATGTCTTAATGAGCATCAAGAGCTTGTCAACTGATTGTATTAGTAAAGATTCAGCTCTATTATTGAGCCTATTAATGGAGACAGGGAGAAGACAGATAGAGAGTTAGTGTGCCGCCACTAGCTTACAGGAACAGGCTGGGCCTTGAAAACCCCATTATAGCAATTAGTAAAGTAAAATAAATGGCTGTAGGACAGTGGTGGGCTGCATGTGGAGCAGAGTTGGTGTGCATGCGTGTGTGTATGTGTGTGTGCACTCCCTCCAGTGCAAAGTGGTCTAATTGTGCCCTGTAGTGTCCGCTTGGCATTTGGTGGGTTTAGAAGAGGGGGAGCTGTCCAATGAGAAAATGTCAAGGTGGCTGTACAAGTAAGAGCACTGCTGTCTGGAGCTGTTTTAGGTTGTAAAATTATCGAGAACATCAAGTCGCTAACAAAATCCTCCTGGAGGCAGAGGAAAACAAGCCAACATTGGAAGGTGGTGTGCAATAGAAAGACAGAGATCAGCGAAGCATAGAGAGAGAGAGAGAGAGAGAGAGAGAGAGAGAGGTGAAATGAAATAAAGGAAAAGGAAAACTGCAGCACCAGGGAAGACAGATTCGAGGAGATTTAGCAGTCTGCAGATACCGAAGATGTTCATCCTAAACCTGCACGATTTGTCTGGTTTTATTTATTTCATTCCTATGATGTTGTGTTTCCTCCACCACCCCTCCCAGTGCTGAAACTGGTTTTAAGCCCAGGATTAGACACAGCAAATTATGAGCAACTGTAAAACAAACTCATTGTGCTGCACAATTGGCGAAGTGTTCAGTCAGCATTGAGGTAAAGTTGTTTATTCAAACTGCTGGGGCAAATGAAAACCTCAAGAATGGTTAATGCTCAAGGCCGGGACAAACAAGGAAAACATCTTAAGGGTGAAAGTTCTGCAGGGTTTTCTTGAGATTGTTGCGTCAATAACATTGAAACACCTTGTGGTCTTATTGCCTATTGATGGGTAGACTGCCAAATACTACCCCTACCAAGAAGCTCTTTGTATCTGCAGGTGCTGTTCAGAAAAGACAGAAAATGAGCCGCTCTGACCAGAGTATGAAGGCAAATATTTTCTGTTTCACAAATGAATCTATGTCTGTTTGTCTTTTTGTGCCTGTATGTATGTGGCTCGCATTTATCAAGAATCGTTCATTTTCTCTGCATCACACTTGGCATGTGTATTGTATTGTTTTGAGCTGCTATATTAATACACTTTGAATGAAAAGGCAACCAGTGCTTTGCAGCAGCTGGAGCTGGAGCTCAACAGAAGTCGAGGTTCAGTGAATAGCTGCAGCTTCAGGGGTCTGTGGACTGAGTCCAGCAGCTGGTCTTTACCTGCCACAGCTCAATTACTGCAGCTCCCTTTTACATTTTCAGTAAGAAAATAAAAGCAGCTTCACCACAGACAAGGCGAAATAGCCCATTCCAAACAGGCAGGTTTAGAACGGCAACTGCACTAGCTTAATCAATAATTTAAATGATCTGAATGTACTTAGAAGCAACCGAAGGTGATGGTGGAGGATATGAGCTAGACTTATGATCAATAACATTTTTGTCCTTCTTTCTTCTTTTCATGGAATCAATAATAAAAAAAAGAAGCTTAAGATGTCTCCAAGGGAGCGATCAACCATCTACACTTTTAACGTTTCAATTTATACTTACTTATATTTTAGATGTAAAATCTCATCAAGTAATCTGTTAATGCCTGAGAGAGAGTCCAATGTGTGTCCTTTCACTGTAAGTTTGCGTTGTTTGTGTATCTGTAGGCTTTGGCAAATTATTCATCCTTGAGTCTTCAGTGATGTCAAAGAAGTCAGTTTCCACAGAAGCTCAGCTTTGATCAAGAACATCTATTAATTTTGTAAATATATGAGAGAAGAACTTGTACTGCAGAGGCTGTGAGAGAGAGGAACTGCTTACTGATTTAGTTCTGTAGGAGTTCTGACTTCTTGTTCTACAGAGAGTTTAATGCCTCTTGTGGACGACACTTAGCTCTGACATTACACGCTCTCTGCTCTGTTGCTCTGACTGGTTGTGTGGTACCACGTTCCACTACACAATGTGGGTTTCAGTAGTGGCCTGCATGCTCACTGCAGCTTTGTGAATTTTTTTCAATCTGCATATTTGTCAGACTTTTTTGTTCATATTTTTTAATTATAATTACTGTATTTGAAATTACTTGATGAGAATAACTACGGTTCAGCACCATCATTTATTTTTCATTAAAATGACAGATGCCTTTTGGACTTATCTATAAATGTTAAATGATTAAAAAAATCTAATTAAAAGCAGAACCTGCTCGTCAGTGGCCTTCACTTTATTTACCCTTGGTGTAAACAGGGATAAATACGGGCATGATAAAGAAAACTTACAAATTAAATGAGGCACATGAATATAAAAGAGAATAATTCAAGTAATTACAGCAAATAAAGATGAAAGCCATAGGAACTGCAATGGGCTTGTTTGAAAGGTCTAGTTATCAAAGATAGTTATCTGTGGAAGTATAAGTTGGAAACAGTGGTAAAGGAGTGGAAAATAGGTCTGATAGCAAGAAGTCAGTGCTCACTAATGCATTAACTGAAATCTTGGCTCAGGCTACTTTGCTGTAACCTCATATGCCAGAAATAAAATAATCAACAGACTTATGCTCCTCAAGTATATACTGCAATACCTTTTCCTTTGCAGTGTCAACATCTGCTCAGGTCTCTACATAATTTAACTGAGAGAGCAGAAGAAGTCAAGATTAGAAGACAAGACACACACACACACACACACACACACGTCAGTCCCAAGGCACTCGTGTTCTCTTATGCACAGGACACGCTTATGATGTTTGTCACTCACTCGTCTCATGGAACAAGTGCAATTCCAATTCATCAAATGTGTTAATTCTCCCTGAATCTGAGACGTCCGTCACCTTTTCCCCTGTGGTCTCCCTCAGTGAGGTTTGAATTGCACTTACAATAATTAAATAACACAAATCTCCAGTTCTGAACTATTTAATGGTATCTGTAATCACTGATTAAGGCTCCTGGTGTCACTGTGAACCGTCAAGCTTCACTATAGGCTCTCCTGGACCGCCACGGAGGATGCGGAAATAAAATCAATAAATTAATACATTTTAAAAAGATAGTTTTCACCCTGTGACCTGGTACCTGGTAAACTATTTATATCCAGTAATCTGCTGTAAATCAGCCTGGTGAAGACAATTTATCAGGCCGCTGTTCTCTCAGATCCACGGGCAGCTGATGAAGGAAAGACGGTTGGTTCTGAGGCTGAACGTTGGTTGGAGTCTGTGTGGACCGAAGAGATCGAAAGCATGAGTTCAACTCTACCCACAATCCCTCCATCAATCCCCAGTCCTTAAATTTCCTGAACTGATCCAGTTAAAAACCACTTCTTATGAACATCTAACTTTATTTTATAATTTACACAAATTATCCAATGTATTACACAAATTTTAATTAATCCTTAAGAAACAAATGGAGAGAGTGTCTTTGAACCAGATAGCACTCATTAATATCGCAGGGCTGCTTTAAGGAAACACCAATAAAAGAACATTATGAATCATTAACAAGTGACTACAATTAACAGAAGGTTGATTGTTTTTAAAGAAGCTATTAGTCCTGAGTTTCTTATCATGTCATGACACCAATAATGGAAAGTATTTATTTTTAAGTACCTGTGCTTTGAAACAAAGAAAATGTGATGAATTAAATGAACAACACCGGTAATAGTTCCTTATTAATGGTAATTCAAGCAAAGAGAGGAATTGACATGAGCTCAATTAGATGTAGAGAAACTCAACTTCAATTACCTCAGCCTAAACTGCTTTGGATTTGGATTCATATGAGTTGTAGGTCAGACTGCACTAGAGAAGCCGTTTTCTGCTGCAGTGCCAATTAGAGTGAACACTTCCACAGAAGACCATGATTCACATGAATTATCCCCTGGTGGCTGAGAGGCAGCACAAACACAATACCCTGCCTAAAATCTCAGTCCTGATAACCAATGGAAATAATACATTTACTTCTTTGTGCTTTTCTTTCCCGTTTGTGGACTTCTCTCTTTGGCCCCATTTTGACCCCTAACCCTAACCCCCCCGCATGAACTCCGTCATTTTCATCAACCTTTCCTTTTTGCCTTTTTGAAGGGTTTGACATGTTTTCTTCTTTTCTCTGATGAGGCAGTGAATGCAACATCTCTTTTCAGATGCTCCTTATGTTGCACCAGTGTTGTGGCTTGTGAAAGCACAGCAGGGGGTCATGTTGCCAGCAAGCTGGAAGGTTGGACCAGTAATGTGCGTCCCAGTTTGGTAATAAAAACAACAACCAAACATGTGTGCACTCTCTAAGAGGGATCAAAATAATCCATTAAGTTTTCTTTAAATCCTTCATAAGTTAAACTCACTTACATGTGTATCCTATGTGACGTCATGTTCATTGTTTCTAACAACAGACAAAGAACACTGAGTGTAACATTTAAGAATGGTAGTAAAAAGAGGAGATGTCTTCCTTTACAAATTTCATTTCATTGCAGTTATACTTTCCTGAAGTGAATGTTCTGTCACTTAAATTCTTATGCATCATTGAACTTTTAAGTGGGTTTATGGAAATCCTGAAGAGTTTTATAGCCTAAATGCCAACAAGTGTTTTAACATGCCACACCCACATAGCAATATAGATTTGGCCCACATCACGATTATCCCATATCCGTCCAAATTGGCCAATATCAATAATAAAGCCAGGGGTGGCCCAAATTAGTTTAGTGCAATTTGGGACATATTGACTCATTACCACATGGGCCACTTTAGATTCACTAATGGACTACATCTTACCTAAAAAAGGCCCACATTAATTTTGGGATATTTGGGCGACATTTGCTTTCATACAAGTGGGCTACTTTATTCCATTTAGCTTTCTCTGTTTCAGGACCCTGACACTAAAGCTGTCACTATATGACAAGCCAAAATGTGTACTGTGAAAAACGCCAATATTGTAAAGTCATTTGACTAGATAGTGATTTTAAAACTCAATCACTCCCACTTAATTAAGTATTGAGTTTGCTGCTGCTTCAACCACATCTCAGGAGACAGATAATCACCGAACTGCCATCTCATCTCTGATAGTTTGATTCACAGGTTTAGAAGGAACCTGATGTGAGGACAAACACATGAAGGCAACTGCACTGAATCTGAGCTTCACAGAGAGCTGCTGTAGCTGTAGAATACCCTGTCCTTAATTTACATCTGGCTCAAATAGATATCTGTCAATCTATCTATCTGATACTGCCCGTTTTAAAGGTCAGGTCCGATGTTTTTGTCAATGCCAGTGGGGTGGTAAGATATGTACTTGGAATGGGTTACAAATATATAGCAACAAGACCAGAGCCGGTTTCAGACATGTCCTTGAGAGAAACTCTGGAGAATTGGGTTCGGACATTCTCCTGAGGTTTCCTTTGACACATGCACAACGTAGCAGTAGATTCTTTGTTCAGATGTGTTCACAACAGCAACAGATTCTCCGCAGGATTCAGGTGAGGGGGAGGTGCAGCAGGCAGAGGCAGGACGTAACTCAGCTGCAGAGATCATGTGATTTGGTTGTACAGCACATCGACACCAGCGTCTGCTGTTTTCACCAATAGCTCTCTTGACATCTTAGTCTATGTCTTTTATGTGTGTGGCTCCCCTTTTCAATCCTGAGATATTTGTTTTATTCTCGATATTTTCATTTTTGAGTGTGTCGCGTGTTGGAAATGTCATCAACTCCACCACTCTTGCGCGGTGAATCTTGCGGAGTATCTCCATGCTGTGTTTTCACATTGGCTCCTCTGGACTTTCTGCAGACTTTATACCAGGGGGCCAGCCTGAGAAACTCCGGACGCTCTCACTCGGACATTTGCATTCACACATACACCTTCTTCTGAGAAACTGCGGAAGATGTGTGATATGGTCTGTATTTATATAGCATGATGAACTTAAGATCAGTAATACACACACAAAAACATGAAATATTTAGCAATGCTGCATTACTCACACTGTACTGCAAAACCTCAGCATGAAACTTTAGTAAATATGCACAAACCAATATTTAGTCCCACAAAAGGGGGCAACAGAAATGAAATATGTGTTTTCTAAATGACTTTTTAAAGAAGTGCTTGTTTGTGCTTTGTTTGTGTGGGATTTTCTTAAATACACATTCACATCTTTATATTTCGCAACTGACTGGATTGTTTGGACTGTTGCCAGGCTGCAAAGCAAAAGACAGTTCATCAATACCCTGGGCCACGTTCACCTGTCTCATCTGTCATGTAACAAGACAGTTTGTCAGATTTGGCCACATGGAACCTCTGTCAGAGCTGTCACTTTGCTCTGTTCAGTTGTTGAACAATAAATTATTGACATTTCATCATCAATAGAATTTTTTATTCGTACAATGTATTATTACATTAACACATTCTTTTCTTGTTTTAGCTAAAGGAAACATATATGGAGAAGCTCTCAATCTATTACTGAATCACAAAAAGTGAACAGCCACCCTGCAACAAATGCAGTGCAAATGTGGCTAAAAAAGCAAAAGAGCTATTGAAAAGGGCCACAGGAAACACGAGTGGAGCATCATCTCTCAGCTTAATACAAATCAAATCTGTGCCTCTGGACTTTGTGCGGAGTCCAACCCCCAGTGAAAAGTCTGCAGAAAGTCTGAAGGAGCCGGTGTGAGAATACAGCAGGAGCACTGCGCTCCCAGAATTCAGGCTTACTTGTTGTCCCTAAAGTCTCTGAAAGCAGAGAAGGATCCAGAGCTTTCAGCTATCAAGCTCCAAGCATAAAATATCATATGATGGCGAACTACTTTCTGATCAATATAAGCTTTAAATTGTCTCTCTCACTCTTTTACTAGAGGTGATATCTTGGATTAATTCCACTGTATAGGCAGAATGTTGCATGCGTGTCTGCACAGTGTTTTTGTTTAGAGTTGGCATAGCCTATGGTTGTGGCGGGGTGGGAGGGGCCTATGTGCGATATTTTCATGGGGCCCGAAATCCATGGCTGATCGTGCCTCGTCAATAGCAGATGTGTTGACAGCAGAGATGATGAACGATTAGAGGACAAAAGCTGACAGATGTGATGAATACAACATGGAATGGCTAATCAATCTCATGTGGGTTGGATGAAATGGACGAAAAACAGCAGCAGGGATCTCCTGGTGTGAGTCGGCGGAGGCAAAAAGCTGAGCGGCAGCACGTAAGTGTGTGTGTGTGTGTGTGTGTGTGTGTGTGTGTGTGTGTGTGTGTGTGTGTGTGTGTTTGTGTGTGTGTGTGTGTGTGTTTGTCTGCAGAGTGCCGGTGTGTGTACGTCTGTGTATCCAAATGTGTGTGGAGCCTTTTCTTGGTCTCTCATGCCTGACCTTGTCTTTGTGTGTGTGTGTGTGTGTGTGTGTGTGTGTGTGTGTGTGGGGGGGGGGGGGGGGGGGGGTATGTGTGTGTCGAGACACCCTGCCTCCTTTTTGCAGGCTGGTAACAAACACTGGCAACAGCCCAAACATATTGAAAAATAACACACAAAAACGAGTATGAAAGAAAGTGACAAATGACTTAGGAAATAATAATAACTTCACAGTGGCGCAGGAGCATGAAATATAACGACTCCAACTCATAGAGGAAGAAGGAGGGAGGTGGAGGAGTGAGTTCGCCTACACTCTGTTCATAACCAACGCTCCCTCCACTCCTGTCTTCGCCTCGTCGGCTTTTATTCTCTTCTCCGCAGAAGGCCATTACCATGTCCTAGATCATCTGTAAGTGAGCGTGTACACATGACCTGTGTGTGTGTGTGTGTGTGTCCACGTCTACATGACCTACTTAGACCAGGAATGGTCTTCCCGAACATTGTACTTACTCAAAGTGAGGCTTCAGTCTAAAACATGCATTCTTTTTTTCTACTCTCAGCATTTTACTGTCTATCTTTAGCTTCTGAGTACTTTTCTTCAGTACATCCCATTGTACTCAAGGGCACACTGTATCCACCATATCAAGTCCCCCTCAACACACACACAAACTGCATGCAAAACTTCACATCACCAGACAGAGCTAACTGTGCTATTCACTGTTATAGAAGTAAATCTGTCCGATGTATGATGGACAACTGAAAAACAATGATCAAAATCAATCTAGAAGAATCTGAGAAGCTTTGCTTTGTATTCCATGCATTACACGCCCTCCAAAACCTTGAGCATGCATTACCCACAATGCAACTCAGCCACAGTTATATTAGTTAAGTTAGTAAGGACTAATGTAGTCTGAAGCCTCTATCTTCAAGCTGAAATGAGCTGAAGTGTGAAAGATCACTTCCTTCTACACACACAAAAACCCCAACCTTGCACTATCGTAGTGAGGACACTCATCAACCCTCAAACAGAGAGTGAGGACCAGGCAAAATATCTTTGCTTTCCCAAAATGTACTATAAGTTCGAGGCTCAAAATGGTCCTCACAAAGATATATAGTATATAATAGTACACACACACTTTTTTCATTTTCAAACTTGTAGCCTTCAGCCAAAAGTGATACCGGCTCAAGTGACATCACTCAAGGACATTGATCAGATTTCAAACAGCTCCCTCTGGAGCCACAAAAGGGTTTGACAACTTTTCAGCACACACACCATAGCAGCTTCCTCCCCCAAGATATGTAAACAGACTTTGATGTGTATAGTTCCCCTTTAAGTTTAAATACATAATGAGATCTCACCCTAACATCATATTTTAAATTGTATATATTTACTCAATGATGATTGGTTCTGTGAGACCGTAAGCTAAATAAAAGTAGTTTTAAACGCTGGGGGTTGGCAATGCCTGTGCAAGAATCCATCTGTTCAACAATTTGGTCCAGAGTAAAATATGTAAACAACTTTTGGATGGATTAATGTTTAATTTGGCAGAGGCTTAAATTGTTTTCTGTGGTTAAACGCTTATGGCTTTGGTGATCCCCACCAGTTTAACTCAGCCTATCGAACAAATGTAGAGATAGTTTTCAACAAAGTGGTTCTGCCAACATTCCTCCTCAGGGGATCCTAGCATTGTTGTAGATTTTAATTGTACTAAATCTTCGATTTCAATGTTCAAGATTTAATCATCTGCAAAACTATTGAACATATGCAACTGTGACTAGACAAGAGTGCAGCAGTGAACAGTTAATACTTTGTACACTTTCAGACCTGTAATTAATTTCTTTGTATGTAAAGATGGATGACGTGTCTCCACTTCCTCCCACTGTCAAGCCAAAAATACACTGTCAACGAACGTTGCCATCTTGTACATTTGGAGCCAAAGTCTGTGCAGTAGCAATTAGGGAATGGAGCCACAGTATTGAGGTCCCGCCCCAGACACGCGCTTGACCAATCACGAGTCAGTCTCAGCTGTCAATCATGATGTTTCACACTGTCATTATAGAATCAATAATTTATTAAATTAACACCTAGACATACGTCAGTGTGATAAGAACTACCTAAAATTACAAAAAAAAATCTTTGAGAAGAAATTACATGGATTTTGAATTTTGAATTTGGACATGTCCCATCCAGTGACATGGCGGAGGAGGGCTTTATCAACTATACTTCAGCCAGCCACTAGGGGGTTATCGATCCGTTTTGGCTTCAGGGAGCTATCATGAGGTGTCCATCTTCATATAAAGTCTATGGTCCAGACTAAGAATGGGTCATAAGGATGAGCTCATTCATTGGAGAGTTATGGTTCTTTCTGTTCATTCATTGTTACTTTTTAATCAAGGACATGGTGCAAACAGCTCAGTTGTTATTTCTTCACTTCCTAATATGTCCGTGAACAGGAGTGGTGACATATGTGTTACCCCAGTCCACTGTAAAGTGCACGGACATACAACTTTCACACCAGCCTAAACCAACCAATCCAAACCGTCCAATGCACCAGAGTCACTGAGTCACTATCAACATCTTATATTATATGGTGATGTTCCATGTTCTGGATTGATTGGTTGAAGAACAACTTAACACTAGCTGATAATCTTGGTACTCCAGAGTGTGTCACACAGTTATCTGTCGTTAAAGGTGCAACAGAGCACAGTCCTGACCGCCACCAACCAGACTGTTCGACCACAGGGTACAGCAGAACACTGCTGCTTTTCAGCTTAGCATTAAATTAATCTGGATGTTGGTACTGTAGCAGCATGAAACTGTGTCAGAGTCAGACGGATTGGTGCATGTTAAATGTTAACCACTGTTCTAAATCATGTTCTAAATCAAGTAATTAGCGTTGGAAATGGGTTGCAATGTACCATGATTATCTAACTGTGAGTAGAAAATTCATAAATCCAGGATAGTTTTCTATGCAGTGTCTGTAAAAAGGTGGGTATGACACAATGTGCAATTTGTGCCACATTAGCTCTGATGGACATTCTGTCATTTGTGTTTACTGTGTTCTGTCACCTTGTGTCAGCCTGTAAGAACTGGAAGACTTGTCCTGGACAATTTTGGGTATTCATACATTATTCAGTATCATTAATTATCATGCCACACACACGCACACACTCACACACACAGCTCTAACCTGTTCCTTGACGGAGGCGAGGATTGCGGAGGTGGTTTCAGACTCAGAGCCGTCTCCGTTGGAGGCATTGAGGACGGGGCTCAACATGGTGGCAACGCTGGCAGTGTCAGACGCCACCTCAGGCACTGGCATACCTCCTGGAAAAACAAGAGAACTACTTTACTATTATTAAAGACATGCTGACATGCCAGCGTTCAGGCTGAGTGGCTGTCACACCTACACTCTTGTTCTTATGGATAACCATATGCACAGATAAGGACATCACATGGAAGGAAGAGGTAAAGAGAGGCACACTTTTGCAAACACACATATACAGCATCAAACCAGTCTGCTTATGGAAGTCTTGTAACATTTGTATTCCAGTTAATATTCATGAGAGAAGCATTAGAATGTAATGTCCATATTCTGTTTTGACATGATAAATCTTACATTACTGCTACTGGAGCAACATTCTGACCAGTGCTGATTGATGTTTTCTGTTATAATTTATATAGACTTATTCATGTTCAGGGTCATGGAGAGCTGGAGCTTATCACATTATGCTTTTGGCAAAGAGCAGTGACATATCCTGGACAGGTGAACTGGTACATTTCGGTAACATGAAATCTAGGCCAGTGAGATAAAAGAGTGCAAACGTCACAGCCCTGACAGCAAAATAACTGGTGGTAGTTTCTTAATAAAAGTGATAGCAGTAGTACTGACAGCAGAGATTATTGAAGAAGTAATTTGGTCGCAGCAACAGCATTATAGGACAAGTGTAGAACCAAGTAAAGTGGCAGTGGTGTCACACATTAGAGCAGGAGTATATTATATGCTCCTTCCAACAGAGGTATATCCCGTCCTGGTGAAAACAGAGTAGATATTCTGACACATTTGCAACAAACGATGCTACAGTAATTTGTACCTGAGGCTGTGTAAGTCATCTAGCTAAGGTATATCCTACACAGCCAGCATATTTCAAAAAGCACAAAATTAACTAACTTCTACAACTATTAGCTGTTGCTAAGGAGAAGTAGCAATAACAAAAACTGTCCAGTAATAACTATATATCTTACTGTAGACCAATGTGTAAATCCATCTCTAATCTCTCAGCCCCAACCCCATTAGCACCTCCTGATGAAATATATTAGAATTAGTCAGAAACATGTACCTATTGTAAAAAAGCTTAACAAGTTCCTCAACAGCTGACAGCTTAAGTGTTTAGCACAGGTTACTTTAATAAGAGTTTATAGTACGCTTGTTGGGAACTCTTAAGAAATGGATTAATACGCATTTGATGTTGCATTTAGTATTTCCAGCAGCAAGACGGTGTATATGGGATTAACTGTAAATAAACTGCAGAGTGAGTGTTCATTAGTAATAAATGGATGTCACACAGGGTAACACTGTGGTTCAATGATAGGTTTTGAATATTTTTTCAACAACAATGGAGCTCTGTGGCACAGGGGACTAAAATGGATTCAAATACATTATGCAAAACCCATCCTATGAACCAGTCCTAGCCATTGGCACACACACACACACTCACACACATGCACACACACACACATGCTTGATGCCATGTGTCATCCTGTATTTGACCACGTGTGGGAGGACACAGACTTCACATGTGCTATGTAATCCTGATGCTGTGCAGCGCTGGTCTAACAGCTGCATCAGCCAGCTTTTACACCCTGATGAAAGACTTGTCATCACACACATACACACACACACACACACACACACACACACACAACACAAAAAAGGCTGGCTGTCGGCATGAGGCAGCAGTGGCCTAGCCAAGGTGAAAGTAAAAGTGAAGCCTGTGAGCAGAGCGGAGGAATAAGAATGGAAAGGCGGGAAGAGATGGGAAGGTGAAAGGAAAAGAGGAGTGGAAAGAGAGTGAGAATGACAACATGCAGAGGGCAAACGAGAGGAGGAGGTGAGGGTTAGAAGAAAAGAGAGATACAAGAGAAGAGAAGACTCCTGCTTGCTGCTAGGCAACAATCGCTGGTCACTGAATGCTAGGCTGACCTGGTTCTGCTTGTCTTCCATTTTGGAGTGTGGGCTCTTCCTCCTTACCTACCTACCCCTCATCACATTTTCAAAACTCACAATTCCTCATTACCACCCAGCTTTCTATTCACACTTCCTCCCTCTCTCCTTGTTTCTCCTCCATTCCTTCTCTCCCTGTTGCATCTTCTTTCCCCTCCTTCCTCTTGTTGCCTTTCTGCCTCTAAACTTCCTCTCTCTCCTGACCACTTCTGTTCACTTGACCTATTTCAGTGTCTCCTCATCTTTTCTGCAAATTTCTGCTTCATTGGGCAGCACGCAGCAGAGCGTGACACAGCGGAAGGTTGCTGGTTGGATTTGAACCCGCGACACTACAGCACACCTCAGCCCTCGTGACTCCATCTACTCCGAGCATGCACTGTACCTCAGCTGCTTATCTGACCTCGTGACACCACTACATGCCTCACAGTCATCATGCTATCTTGATTTCCTCTCCTCTTTTTACTGTTCAGGTCTGCCATCACAACAGCAGAGCATTGTCATGTCTTTCTTTTCCTCTACACGTTCCTCTTCCATCTCCCTCCCTCTTCTCAAATATCTTCTCTTCTGTCCCTCTTCACTTGTCCTGTATCACACACACACATCACTCTCATTATCACCTCTACTCATCCTAATCCATCTTTATCCCTCTCTTTCCAGAGAATACACATCTAAATCCCTCTAATACACTTTTATTTTTGCCTTTTCCTGCGAATCCAAGTGATTCAATTTGTTGCTTACTGTACAGCAGTATCCATCGAGTTTCTTTGTCTTAAATTTCAAGGATTGTCATAACAAAGTTGCTTAAATACATTATGATTAGTTTGTGAAAATGAGAACAGGACAAACAAGTGGGTAGCAGGAGATGTCATGTGTGGAGGGATGTTGTTTCTTTGAATCAGTGAAACCACCAGTTTAATCTGTGACATGCTAAATCACAAATAATAACCGTCCACTGTGTCAGTAGGCTTATATCTGTCGACTGACATTATCCTAGACTGTTAAAGATAAAGATGAATCATCCACATCCTTGCACTATCCACAAATGAAGCAAAATATCTTGGATATGAACAACGCCATCTTGCACATTTAGAGCCAGAGTCTGTGCAATAGCAATTTAGGGATGGTGCAGAGGCCCTTGACCAATTGTGAGTTAGTCTCAACTGTCAATCATGACGTTTCTACCCATTTATTAGCATCACATAACTGACTTCAATCCAAACTTACTGGAAAATGAACAATTGAAACTACATCAGTGAGATAACTATACCTTAAACTGACAGAAACCATTGTTTGGACCAAGTTCCATCCACTAACATGGAGGAGGTGAATTTTATGACCTATACTGCAGCAAGCCACCAGGTGGCAATCACGACTTTGGCTTCACTTTTGTAGGGGCAGTCATGTCATCCATCTTTATATACAGTCTATGGTCAATATGTCTACATTTTACATAAGCTAATAACCACTATAGTCTAGGCAGACCAAAACAAATAAACACAGTCATATCAGTGTTTGGTAAAATTACAAACTCGCTGCGATTGCGTACAATTGCTGTGTAAATTGCAGCAGGCAAGGGTGTGTTTTCGTTCTTTCGAATTGAACTTATATATAAGAAGAAGACTGTATGTTTTCAAATTTGCAACTTCTTCATTTAATATCGTCTTAATGTCAGCACAACTTTCAGGACATTATATGTGAGTAAAAGGGAATTTAACTGCTGAGGCCGAACATGTAAAAAAAAAAACTGCTTGACTTTGTAATCCATACTGAGTCATGCATTTGGGTATGAGTCATACACTCATGCATACTGTGCTAATGCAGAGGAGATGATGGGCCTTGCTAACACCAGCCACATCACCGTTCTTTGTGAAAATATAAAAAGCAGGGACAACAGCAATATCTCCCTTTGGAGAGCCTCTTTGAGCACTGACATTGTATTTCTTTAGGGTGCAGGCATATATACGACCTGATCACAAAACATTCTTTGTACAATATAGATGATTAACACATATTCCATTATTGTTACTGTGAAGTTCATTTATTCATAAACTTCTTTTACAATGTTGAATGTGGAGCCGTATTAATCATGTTTGCACAAGCAGCACCACTTTTCGTTTTGTGCATTTCAGTCCTAGTCAGTAGATTGTTGTTTTTTTCCCAAACAAATCTTTCTGTATGGCAGGGTTCTGGCGCAGTAACATAACCCACAACCCTGCCAAAGTGTTGGTTCATCTGTCTGTTGGTGTCTGAAATAACTCAACAAATGGTGGATGGATTGACACAAAATTTTGTAAAGACATCCATGGTCTAGGGAGGCTGAATCCTATGGCCACCATACCACCATTTTGTGAAATATCAAAACATATGAATTCCCATGTAATCTATTACAGATATTTATGTCAAGGATGAATTGAAGGCGTTACCTTTCTTAAAAGTAAACTTATGACCATGGTAAACATTATATCTGCTCAACATTGGCATGTTAGCGGGAGAGGCTGCGAGTTGTGTTAAAGCTGGCATTGGTAATCCAACCCCTCTCATCAAAGCTAAGCCCCTAAAACACATTTGAACTTGCACTCCCTGACAACTGCTAGATGCCGACTTTTCCGTGACTTGCTGACTAACTTCTGACTTTCGTCTTTGATTCAATGATTAATGTCTCCCCAGCTTAGTGACAGACAGGTACGAATCATTTCATTCAGTCCCAATTAAACGATTGGTTGTGTTTATTACACTAATGTGAGGGCCACAGACACCGACTCGCAACCTGATGCTATTCATCCAATGCAACAAATGTGTATGCAGTGTTTCGTTTTAGTTTGTCTGGAAACATCCATATGCATGATATATTTCATATGATAGTAAGCTGAGGCTTGAACTTGATCAGAGAACTAGATCAGGGAACAAAGAAGACTTCCCAATTTGCCTAGAGAACAAAACGAGAGAAGCTATGGTATTGACTGTACAAACAGGGCGGACAGCCAAATATAGGTCAACTCAACAGGCCGTGTCCAAGCCCTCATCACACAACTGACCAGTACAAAGCAGCTTTTCCCCAATAACAGCCATCAGAACTAGGTTATAGAGGCCCACAGCCAGCTAGAGACAAGACTTTGAATATGGATTAGGACTAAGGCTTTATTTTACTGAAGTATAATCTTGGATTTTTAGGTCTATATTTCAGCGCCGTAATGCAGGGGTATTTAGCCTTGCATTTCAAAAGCGGTAATCTCTGATGTTGCTGCAACGTTGTAAATGCAGATCGCCATGCTATGATTGACATGGCTGATGTTGGGAATATGGAGCTTAATCTTTTGACCCTTTAAGCTCATCAGTCAGGTCTGAGACAGGCATGTTTTGCTGGAGACGGAATTCCACACAGATCAGCAGCAAATCAGCTAAATGTCTGTGTGGAAATTCTTTTTTTCCTTTGGTGAAAGTGCATGTGTGTTGTGCACTTGCTTAGTTGTATACATGTTTGTGTACATAGAGCACTAGAGCATGCTTGTCTGTGTGTATATTTGTGCGTGTTGCCCTTTTGGGATCGGAGTGTTTGGTATGTGTTTGACAGGAGTCCCCTGTCGTCTCATTAAAACTTGCTGCACTGTTTGGTTTTGGCTTCACCAGTCATCTGTCCTTTTTGTCTAGACCCTGCACTCATTCTTTAATGATAACAACACTTTAACACTTTTATTAACAATGCAATTAGCAAGGTCTGTGTCTCATTGTGTCCTAACATCAAAAGCAGAGAAATGGCTGTAATTTTTGATTGACTGTAAGAGCTCTGTGATCTGTGCATGGTTTTCTCTTCCGCCTTGTTTCGAAAACAGCACAGTGAATTAGTCAAACTAAATTAAACATGGGGTTTTGGGGATGGACATTACCAAATCCTTTGATCTTCCTTTTCGTATTGACACCTGAACACAACAGAAAACAACTCGCAGTGCAACAAACTCGACCAAGTGTATAATGATACCTTTTGAGATTGAGGGTCTGTTTTGTTTGTCTCCTGCACACGGACAACAACACACATACGCAAGATGTCCACAGTACCATTGATTTGACACTATTCCTGACTGAGAATTATTGCACCAAGAAATGCAACAATACACCAGTAAAGGCAGGACAAGACAACTGCTGCTTAGTAATGCAGGACTTTAAACCAAAAATCCACAGGGAACTTTTTAGTTCACTGGCAATGTTTCTTTCAATCCAGTGAATGTAACATCCTCACAGCGACACTGATAAATAGTTTTAAATGGTTTGATAATGAATGAAATGGTGACATGTACTGAGAAAGGGTTCGCTCATAATGCTGAAATATTCAGTTCCTTTCAGATGACCCTAAAAACCTGATATGTAGGCATCAGTGCTAGATGATGCTTGTCAGAATGTCACATGCAAGAACACAGAAATAAGGAGATTTGAAGAGTGCCACAGGCCGCTGGTGTAGCCATCAACACTGGAGACATACAGAGGTCTGCTAAAGCTCACTTCTTTTTTACCTCCATCCCCCCAAAACTTTTCATTTCTTGTATTCTCCAAACCCAAACAATGCTTATTCAGGTGACATTGAAACAACTCCCTCTGGAGCCACAAAAGACTACATCAATATCTCTGTACTCTCTTTAGGTTTTTGGTAGATCTTGAAAATATCAACGCATTCCCATCTTGTGCTTTAACTCAGCTTTAATATTCTTTCCCTAGCTTTAACCAAGCACTCTGTCTTACCTTAAAGTTACCATGAAATTGCTTTAACAAGAGCAGATTTTGAGATATAGGCTATTTTCACAGGAGAACCACAGGTTTAAACTAGAAAGGCACATACCTGCAACAAGGCTCATCATTCCCCTCGTATAACAACATTTAAATTCACTGGATCCAGTATTTTATTTGGATCTTAGTGATATCTTAGTCATGATAGCAAGATTTTTGTTTCAACACCGACACCAAGTAATGAATTTCGATACCAATACTTTTTCAATACTTTTCTTAAAAAAAGGGAGTTGCTCTATCCGAGCCAGTGGCCCCAGACTTCTGTAAGCAGAGGGCCATATTCATTTGTAAGGCTACTGGTATTATGAGGGCTAATCCTTGGTTTGAGCTTCATCACCATGAAATGCAAGACTTAAAATAACAATTACGTTCATTATTTTAAATTGTAGTTCATCTGTAGAGTGTTATCTTGTTTGTTTGTTTTCATGCATGTAGGTGGATTTTTGACAATGGATAAGTAACCTTTATTTTATAGCATTAGGCTATATATAATTGGGATTATTGGAAAGATTAAGGGCATAACTTGTTAACTTTGATAACATAATGTGTTATTAAAGCTTTTACTACACTAATTTTATGAACCCTGTAGCCTACTTGAGTTTGTGATCTCTTTGATAGCTTTATACAACCAAAAAAACGTTTCCATGTTAGCCACACTGGTAAATTAGCTCAGAGGGTGAAAAATCTTTGCAAAAATAATTAGCACTCGTCTAAAGGAAGGCACTGCAAGTGCGCCTGCATGGAGTGGAACCAAAGCGTTTCACAAAAAGGAAATATACCGCTCTTATTTAAACACTGTTTGAAAGCCCAACCACACATATCAGTTGTGTAGTTTTCGCATAATCCTGCTATTTAACAAACAAACCAATGCAGACAAAAACACAACCACTTCGGTGGAAGTAATAATAATGGTGACTTGCTGAGACACTTCAACCAAATTAAGCCCCTGTTCGTTGGTTAGTTTAACTGGTTATTTGAAAGGACTAGACTTTTAACATGAATACTAAATTAAATACCTTCTCTTCACTAGAGAATTGTCACTGGCAGACAGTGGCAGATGGCCTTACAAGCACCATTAAGGGTTAATCGCCCATCAACTAAATCTATGCCTGGTTAAAGTCCAGATGCTATTGGGTATTTATGATAAGTGCACACTCACACACACACAATCCGACTATACCACTGTGATATAGCATGCATCCCTCTGAAGGTCACTTAGCAACTCTGAGGACAAATCATTAAGAGGCAATAGGCCACAATAAAAATCTATTATTTAATGAAAATGTATTATTAAAAGCATCACAGCACAGATCTAGTTGCAGTACAAGGGGAACACATGCCAACCACTTCAGAGAGATGCTGCTGTGTTCTTATTTTACTGTCTCTACTGTGCCTGGTTCACTGAATATGGATCACAATTCAATTGAGTCTGAATGATTGTGGGGTTTTTTTTATTTCACACATCTATATCTATTTTGGGCATAAAGGCTAACTGATTGATGTCATTGATGTTTGTTGGTGGGTGATAGAATGTACTGCTGGTTACACAATCAATGTAACCATGGCGTGATGATGAGCTTCAACTACAGCCCACTGGGCTTTGATTTTATCTATTTTATCTCTCATTTCTCTTCTCTGCACAGTCACGCTTCACATGCATACAGCTAATTACCCAGAGGGATTAAAGTGCAATGGTCACACGGTATTGTGTAAATATGGTGGGAGGTTTTGAAAAAACAGTGTGACTAACAAAAGAAGCTCTAAACTGTTGTGTGACAGGAGGTGTTATTGAAGAATTCAGCTGCTGAGGAATGATGAGGCTTCGTGATGGTTTTTAAGGTCCAACAAACCTTCAGGCTCTTGACAACATTAAGACAAGAAGTAAATATGGTTGACTGGACCTGGTGACTACCACATTAGCACCAAACAGTACAGAATTGAACTACATTTAATCTAAACTACAGTGCAATGAAGAATCGCTCGGTCAAGAGGAACCTCACAGAGAATTGCAAATACAAGAGAACAGGAGAAAATAATGCATCTGCATTAAGGAGGATTCGTCATGCTGCAAGCTCATCCCATTTCCTCGTTGTAACCTGGGTCTAATGCTGCTAATTAATCACAGTATCTGCAGTTGATTTTTTAAAATTGAAACCAAATGGCATTGAAAATAACAGGAGAACAGCGCTTTTGGCCTCGTAAATCTGTCACAGTATACTGACCATCAGAAGCACCAGGATGAATCCTACCCATGTCAGTGGCCATCCATAAAGATCTTACCGTCTTCGGCAGACAGGCGGGATTCACACAAGTTCTCTACCACAGGTGTGTTGTCCCCCACACTCCTTGGCTTCAAAAGAATATGGAGACATTCTCCCAAGTAAGTTTGGTAAAGTTTGGGTCAAATTTGAAATACTTTGAGTATATGCATGCACACACAGACAGGGGTAAAAACAAAACCCTACTGACTGGCTCTGAAAAAGCCCCAAGTCAAAGGGAGAAAAGACAAACACTCGATATTGAGAATCTGAAGGAAAAAGCTTCAAACTGTGAGCAGAGACAACATCATAGCTTTTATTGCTCTCAGAAATAAGAACTAGTCAGGCAGCATCAAAGCAGTGAATGTAGAATCACATCAGCTGTGATTTCAGTGACTTTCAACTGACTTGTCGAAAAACATTCCATCAGCATATATATAGTAAATTATTTATAGCAAAATACCCTTTTAAGTTATTTTTTCAGCTACATCTTCAAATACTTAAACAGTGGAGTAAAAATAGATTTATAATCCCATGCAAAAAACGAGATATACTGATACACAGCCATAAAAACTGTGCATTTAATACACCCACACTTGATGTTTTGGCTGGACTGTACAACCCATAGGGACATTGCACATTGTTACACTGTTTTATGACATCACAGTTATGCTGTTAAAGGCTCCAGATTATTTTCGCTAAATATAAACTCCACACAAGGGCTAGAATAAACATCCAACAGTGGAATTCAATTAGCAGTGTTTCTCTGTGATCCAAGTCTGCTGTTTTAATTAGTGTTGCTTGTGAAGGTGCTAGGGTGTACACCTCTCCAGAGGCTGGCAAACGCCTGCTATCTCCGCTTCTACCTGTCCACCACATTATTAAAATCCAGGCCTCTGCAATAAGAGATAACTATTGAGGTTTCCTTCTTGAGATACAGAATATTTTAGATTTTCTTTGTGATTCATGGCACAAAAATAATCTCAATGTAATACAGTAAGATTTGCCCATGTTACTACCAGGTTGTCCAGTAGGCTCCCGTATACTGTACAGGGGCTTGACTCCTCCTGCAGCAATCGCAGGTCTTGTTCAGTCCAAGCCCTCTACTGCGTGTTTTATCCCATTCTGTATTTTACACTGTTCTTAAAGCCGAAATGCCCCCCAAAAAATATCTTTAAAAAATCAGAAACACCTCTTAATGTAAAATAATCAATGACAACTTTGACACATATAATTCAATGTCAATCAAATGGAAGAATTTATTAGCAGCGCTGTGGCATTAAATTGAATTAGATTGTACAGGCGTACAATATAGTTATTATCAACATGATGCCTACAAGCAGGCACAGAGAAAAATATACCCTTATGACCACACCAAATATAGATAATGTCATTGTTCAACCTCTCAGGAAAGTATAATACTAAAGACATCGAAATAGTAATATACTAAATACCAGTTCACACACACACACATATGCTGCTCTGTAGTAGTGACTCTCACTGTAGCCAACAAATCTTCACCTCAGCTCACTGAGTCAGTCTCTCTGGAACTGACTCAAATGAAGACAAAAAAACTTCCTCAACGTCACAACATTAGTGTTAACCAGTGATTCGAGTGTGAAAGGTTTTAATGGTGCCCATGTTAACGCCTGTCTCCTTGGTGATGTTTACACTACTGTACTGTAGTGTGTAATTATTCTCAACATGGATCTACTGCTTCCATCTCAGTAATGGAAATAGATGAAGGTTCATGTTGCATTAACACAATGACCATGACAGTGCACAGTTCATTTCATTCTACAATTATTATGGGAATTGTTTATTCAAACATTTCACTAAAATAAATATTTCTAGTAAATCAACATTCTCTAATTGCCTCAACGCTGTGTGGAAATTGCTGGAAAATTGTTGGAGGAAATCTATGGAGAGAAACTAGACTTGAAAAGATGAAAAGTGCTCCAAGCTCACAGAGGTACATACTGTTATCTGATCTGTTACCTGAAATATTGAGCGTATAACGTTCACATGGCACAGCCTACACATTTTGCAATGTTGTTTCTTTTTAGCCATGATCATTCAACAACTTTTACCACCATAGTTATTTTTGTTACCACGATGATGAGTGGTGGGCTGCATATGCAGCACTCCTACAAGTAGTGTTATTGTTACTATGACTACAAAGGTGCATGCCTGCTGCTGGTATGCTCCTATGTGTTATAGCAGTGGTCAACAACCTTTTCAAGCCCAAGATCACTTTTTAATTCCAAACGTAAGCCGAAATCTACCACCCCAATATCTTCAAAAGATCCACTGTCTGAGCCGACAGGTGGATGCTGGGGTGGTGGAGGAGCTGAATCGACTGGGAGCGATACCGTCCCAGGGCAGCAGAGGCATTGCCAAGCAAAGGGTGTGATGGGAAAGCTGTGCATCTTAAATTGACACCTGTCATTCAACCACCATCTTTGCAGTTTTTTAAGTTGTTTCTGTCTCTCTCTTATGTCTCTGGACTCTGGATTGAAATGTAAGCCACAACACCACCAACCCCCAGTGTCAACTAAATGAATGTTTGCATAAATGGTCTGTAAAAGTTTAAAGAGGTCCTGCTCTGTGATACCCATCATCAATTTTGAACCCTAAACCCAGTTGTTTAATAAATAAGTCATAGAGCCACACTGTGATTGGCTGAGCGTCTCCATGGGAGACCCCTGGTGGCTAGCTAATGGAAGATCAACAGAAAGAGAGAGAGAGAGAGAGACCTTCAAACAAAGCTGACTTCCACATACTTCAGGTCATCGCCAATGTGCTGTTAATGATAAACTCACACACACACATACACACTAAGAGCTGAGGCGAGAGTTCACCAGGACCAGGTTTCCCACTGCATTCAATAGAATGCTGGACTCATAATCATAATCTCTCTCAAGCACACACACACACACACACAGTTCAGTTCAGTTTACCACAGCAAAGTGAATCGTTTTGCATGTAGAGAGCGGACTCCTTGTTAGTGCTTATGCGTTTCATGGCTGAAATATCATGTAGTAGGTCCTCTTCAATTTAAAATGAAAGAAGGCTCTCAACATTAAAATTAGGTCACTGTAACGAACAGGGAAATGTGGGCGAGTCAGAACTTAAGGTAATACCTTTTTTATGTTGTGTAATGGCACTCACTAGAATGGCAGAGCGTTGAGCGTTCTTGAAGCTCTGTTTTAGCTTGAAAGAGACATATCAATTAAACAAGAGTAAAGAATGACATTAACTAAGGCACTGATGTGGACTTTTTCCCCTTTGAAAATATAGAAGGGGGTACCTGAGAAAGAGAATAAAAAGAAAACATCTTTTAGCACAACCTCCCAACGGACAATGGACGGAAGTTAAAAGAGGAGGAAAAAAAGCTGCTTCACTCAAGTCATAGATCCTCATCTTCATTACAAAGTAACGCTTGTTTAACGCAACATCTCTGTCTTCAAACAACAAGCCGGAGTAGCTAAAAATACGATCAACACCATGAATTATACATTTTCCGCAGATCCTTTGGGTGAGCTACGTTCGCAAGCGGCTTCACCACATGGTATAATTAGAGAGGTTACAACAGTGGTGATAAACACAGTGCACAGACAAATTAAAACTTGCACTATCCTTCTCCACCCATGAAGGAATCTGTGTGGCGGTAGACGCATCATGACAAAGCTGTTGGTGACTGAGGAGTATTCGGGAAAGAAAGTAACAGCCCGAGACACTTCAATTAAGTGCGCTTGTCAAACTGCAGTGTTTTGCTGTGGGAAATAATGTGCCAGAGCATTTTTAAAACTAAACTCCTGAGGGTTTACATGTGCATTAGTGAAGTAAATACAGGGGCCAGGGTTATATTGCCAGGGGGATTTTCTTATTGTAAAACCGCAGGTTCAATTCTTGAGTCTCAATGAACATATCCCCAAGATACTGAACATCCCAGCAATGAAACACAAACTCACTCTGAACTCACCAATATAGCTTGAGGCTATTGAATGTGTGTCAGCACAGCGTCATTCTACACTGCTATTGAAATATTCTTTACAATGGCACAATCTATTAAATGTATGATAAAAGTCCATAATCCATTAGATATACTGCTTATCCTGTAGGGTCACAGGAGGACGAGGGCAGGTGGTGGTGGTGGGGGTGCGGGTGTTTGGTCTGGAACCTGTCCCAGCTGACATTGGATGAGAGAGGCCGGGTAAGCACTCGAAAGCTTGTCAGTCTATCACATGGCTGACATATAGAGATAAACAACATCCATGCTCACATTCACAACTCTGAAGCAATTAGCCAATTAGCCTATGTCGACTGAAAGGAAACCCTCATAGGCACAAGGAGAACATCCAAACAGAAACTTCCAGCAGGTTGGATTCAAGAACTGATCGTTGCAACAGTGCTGAACAATGTACAACGATGTGACTCTCGTTGACACAATTCTCCATGTTGGTTTTCATGACCTATACCCACATTCCCTTACAGGCAATAAAATCCATCCATCCAATACCTATATCACTTTGAGGGTTTGCGAGGGGAGCTAGAGGGGAGTACCAGCTGTTCAGGTCACCTGTGTTTCATAGGGCCAACATACAGAGGGCAAACAACCATTCACACTCACATTCACACCTAATCAACCTAACACCAAACAAACTAATGTATCTATTTTTCTTTTCTTCACTTTAATGTTCCACAGGTAACTTTTTTTGTTTCATCAGGTTCGCAAATTAAATAGTTACCGTCAATTTGTGTTGCATAGCAACAGGAATGGCCTTATGCTCTTTACTCCCCTTTACTTGCGCAACCATTATTATAATTTCTTAAATTAAAATAGTTTACGAAGCTGTATTTTATTGCAGCTAAAGACCTTGTGTCAGTAGAGCAAAACCTTCTCAGAATTGAAATTGTGTTATACAGCTCCAAGAAGTCCACTGCTGCTCTAATATAGACAGAACAAGTCTGCAGCTGTACACATAGTTTTTTGTGGGTGTACAGTTCTTTGAGCCTAAAATAATTATGTTAAAATGGTGATGTTAAGCAAGTAATGTTTAGCAAATAATGTTCATGAACTCTCTTAGTTTATGGTGTTATCATGGTAACATTGGGTAATATGCTCTAAACAATGAATACAACAGTTGAGGTAATATCTCCAGGTTTATGACCAAATTCCTGAAATCTTGACCTGATGAAATGCTATTGGAACATACAGTTAATATGATTCATTCTGTGGGTAACATACCAAAAGTTCATGGCAACCCATCCAGCCATTGCTAAGAAATTTCACTGTCGACCTTCAAATCCTACGGATTGAAAATTGAAAATGTCAACCTCCTCATGATGCTTTGAGAAGAGTTAGAGTCATACTCATTAGAAGTCATCCTCTGGGCACAATAAATGCCAGCATTTTGTGTAAATCCATCCAATAGTTGTTACAATATTTCAATCCCCTTTTTCAATCCCTGTTTCGTGCTAGTAGCATGGCTAACACACACTTTAGTTGTTAACAATTTTGGAAAACAGATGGCCTTAGTTTTTGATAAATCTACTCTGTCAGGAGCCAATGCAGATTAGATTATGGGGGACAAAATATGGTTTGGAACACACACTGTGAAACAAAAAGAAGTCTAATGTTTCCAGTTGCCAACATAATTAGCTGTCAACCTGATCCTGCTCGTGGCAAATCCAGTAAACTCATTAGCTTTTTCAGTGAACACTTTCAGTCAATAAGGCCAGTGATTTACTGTCTGATGTTTCAATCAAGTAAACTTTCAACTGAACACTAGGACTGAAAATGTGTCACAGAATATAACAGGAGAAAAACATCTCTCTTAATGATCTTGAAAAGAAAAAGTGGTGATTAACATTCTTGTATCTTTGGTCCAATGATAATGTCAGTAAGCCGCATTGTTATGTAAGATTTGTTTTGCTACTAACTTGGTAAATAAGCTTCTATGGGATTTTTTAAAAATCATTGTACAAATGGCTCTTCCATCCTTCCATGATACCTTGAAACCTGGGATTCTAATTGAAAATCTTAAATAAAAGGTAAAAATAAAAAAGAGAAATTGTTGTGTGTGGCAGAGTATAAAAAAGTATGTAGTATGTATGTCAGTATGTAGAGTCCAATTATATATTTATACAGTGGTTGCCCAAGGATAGCATTGCACTCATACATAACTTAAACAGGACATACATTGACTGAAGCCAGCCTACAGCACAAAGGCATCCCATTACTATTCTAAGCACCACGAGCATCACTGTTCAATCTCAGAGCACAAGCAGCACACTGGCTAGCTACTGTAGCGCTATGCATAATACATCAGCTGGACTCTTAAGGGCTTTTCTCAAAAGAAATGACATCACTGAGGAGGTCGCTTCTGGAAGGAACATCAAAGAGGCACAACCACCCTCGGCTTCAGCCTCAGACCATGGCTAAAGCTTGACTCCAGGTATGAGAGCAGCAGCAAACCAAGTAAAAAGGTGGATGACATGATGCAATTTAGGAAAGAATCTATGAAATGTTAAGAAGCAAACTAAATTCAACAACAGACCTCTTCAGCATTATTAAAAAAAAATGTTTGTGTTCCCCTCACCTTTCTCTTCTGTTTTTGACTGGTAAGGACAATGTATTAGAGAAAAAAAAATATTTAGCATCATATAAAGTTATCATTACTCCAATTCAGGTTATTCAGGTTTTTTATCTTTTATTTAAGATATTTGATGCTTCTTTGGCCTGAATGCTGGCATGTCATGCAATTCTGGGTCGCATCACTCTAAATGATCTTACATCAAAGGCAACACAGTGGATGCTGTCAAATGATGAGTGGTCCCCAAATATTCATGCATTAATAGTCACAATTTCCCTTATGACTCCCATTAATTTAGCTTAACAGTTAGCTAACTTTGGTGCTTAGTAGGCCACTACAGGAGGACCAGATTATGACTTCTAGTCTCTTTAGATTTGTACATTTGTACTCACAGGTCACAGCCTAACATAACAGAAATTAAATGTTTCCTAATACTGTATATCCTCTTTGCCGTGGCTTCTTTTGCTGTCTTTTCATGATTATCTCCAGAAGAACAGTACATGCTGTTGCTTTCCCCGCAGCACTGCTACATTTTTAGCAGTGTGAGCTGAGCTACAGATGGGCCTGAGTCGTCACAAAGAGATGACACAAATCCAGTAGCGACGCTTCCCCCAAGCATCTGTTTAGCTCTGTGGAAATTAAGAAAAGCGATGGCCAGTGGATGCAGACTCTATGGAAAGCACTTGTACAGTACTGTCCAGTGTCATTACACATGACATATGTGCATTCTGAAAACTGGGTGCAATTCCTCTTCAGCGAATGAAAAAGTGATCAGCCCTGGAGTGTATTTGGTGTGGCCACTTTCTATGTCTTCGACTCTTTCTCTCTTGCAGTGCTATAAATAGTGGAGAGTGCTGCTGTCTCTCATATTTCATGTGTCACTGGCTCAGTGGTGAAGAATGTTTCCCCCGAACATAAAGCCTCTTCTTGCCTCCTTTCGTATGCGTTTACACTTCCTCACTCTTCTTTGTGCTGTCTAGCATTCTCTCGTCCTCTCTTCTTGCCTCTCCACAATTCAGCCTGAGAGAAAGAGCCTAAACCATGTTTCAAGTATCAAAAGTCTTACACCCTGGTTCGTAGGGCAATTTAAGTAGAAAAGAAAGAGTAATGCGTTTTATGTCACATCCATAATTCTCATAGTCTCACAGAAAGTTCTATGGGAATGGAGACCTTATATTATATAAATATATACATTTCATGTATGGAAAAATGTAAATATTGCCAAATGATAATTGAATGTGCTGCAACACCAACATGCTAACTCAAGGAGCATTTCACCTCTTAAATGAACTAGCATTGCTTCTGGAACCTTGTGCTCTCTGAACAAAATGCGACAAAGAGCCAACTAAGTACTTCTGCTGCGCACCTTCTCTGCTAAAGCAAGCAGCATGGAACTAGAATGACCTGTTCAAAAATGCACATTCTCATGTCTAATTTGTTCGAATAGCCCCACAGTGTATATACGAAAGTGAAAGATGAAACATTACATTTCCATCTTTATGTTTTCTGTTTTAAGTGTGAGAATAGTTTAAGAGTTGTACCCACGTGATTCTACATTCCACATGACATCTGGTTCAGACTGTAAAACCCTCTGGTCTTAAATCATGAATACTACATATATATATATATATTTATCTTTTTAAATGTCTGTAAATGCATTATGTTTAAATCATGAAATAAGCCTTCATCAAGGAAGCCGTTAAATGTGATGAAAACTGATGTAAGAGGCAATCAGAGGAAAGTAGGTGATCCAGGCCTATAGCATAAAGGTCTAACACTGTAGATACAGATAGATCCAATTATCATTGTCTGATCAATGTCCACCATTAACCATTAATTAGGTTGAAAACCAAGTTAACTGAGGACATCGTTTTATTTTACTGCAACAAATCAATGGGATTCATCAATTTGGCCTGAAGGCTAAGATAAGTAAGGGCACACTGTTATTGTACTAGAGCAGCTGAGAGCAGTGCATAAAAGGAATTCCCAGACCCAACTCTCATACTGCAGCACATGGAGTGCAGCATGTTAGACAGCTGAGTGAAAATCTCCGAGGGATTTGACCCTTAGCCAACAAACTGCAAAGTCTCCTCATCTCTCAGTCAGACACAATGCTTAGTCATCAGCTAGATGCTCAGCTCAACCTGACAAATCCTTGTGAGTCAAAGTCAAAAGGTCTGAGAGAAAATGTTTCTTTTAAGCTATGTTCAGATGGCTCCTTCTGTGTTCCAGGACTGCAGTCAAGGAGGGGGGGGGGCGGGGGTGCCATTTTTAATTAGCGGCTGCTAAATGCTGGAGCCAATTCTGGGTCTGAGAAAAAAAAAACACCAGCAAAGCTGACAGACAGTGTCCGATGCCTGATTCAGTCCAGATATAAAAAGCACAAGCATCTTTGATTTCATGCCACTCCCATCTCGTCCTATTTCCCAAGTGAAATGTCCTGTTTTCTTTTTGACATCAAAGCTGATTAAAATACCTCAATCTTCTTTATTTCCAAGATGAAGCAATTGAAAAAAAAAAAAAACAGTTTAACAAGTTCAATCTGATGGGTTTCCAAATGTGCAAGGTGTCAGGGTTAAATATAATCAAGTGATAAATGTTACAATGAAAGAACACCACTGCTATAAAATGTTGAATTAGGACTCATTCATTAAAATGTGGGTTAAGGTGAGTTTTATTAATTGCATCTGTATGTGTAACCCCAAGCCAAACTCCAGTGCTCTTTCACAGCTAATCCCAAATCCACAAACAGTGCACAAACAGCATAGACTTGGACCCTGGGAACCAGGGGTAATTGCGCAGGAGGTAACTGGAAACAACATCCTCATTATTTGCACACAGCTTATTTTGTGTCTAAATATCTCATAACAAGACCTTTTTTAGTTCTGTCACTGTTTCCCCATATAATATGACACATTTCCAGGGAAAAGAAACATAATCAACAGGTGCTTTTTTTCTTTTTCCTGGATAAAAAAAGGTTGTTGAGCGTGAGTGCAGAAAGCCATTAGCAAGGTCATTAATTGCTGTGGCTGCTGGTAGATCAACAAACGTAATGACTCATATCTTCCTCAAGCACAAAAGGTCCTAATGTTTGCAAACTCATGAACCCATCCTTACTACTGGGTTGACAACATGTAAATAGAGGATGACTGTGCAGTTAAGGTTATTGGATCACACATGTTACAGACGCCGCACCTCACAGTGACCTTTCAGCCTGGACTCTAAGGCTATCCTGTAGCACAGCAGCCATTTGAACTAAATGCTAGCGTCAAAATGCAGATGTTAAACAGGGATTATTTGCACATTATTTACATTATTTGTTTACAAAAATCACCATGTTAGTTTGGCTTGTAAGCATGCTAACTTCTGCTGGTTACCCTGAAACACAAAGCCCAGCCAAGGCTTTTGGTTGCACAGTGTTTGATCATGCACGAAAGTGATGAACAAATGAAAACTTTGACTAATGTTGTTGCTGGCAGCACAAGACGAGATTTTTTGATTTCAGAAAAGATAGTTGTTACGAATAATCCTGAGGGGAAAGTGAATAAAAGTGCATAACAATCCATCCAATATGGAGATGAAATATCCATTGAGATATTTCACACAAAACCCCAAGTGTAAATGTCGTGGTGGCAGTGGGGGTATAAAGTCAAGAAATCACCAGAGTTATTAGGGGTCATCATCAGAACATCACAATATTATTTCTTCAGTTATCACCTCATCAGTATGCATCTAAATATACTCCAAATTTGAGTGAAGGCTGTTGATGTGGAATGTAGAACTGAAGTCGAGAAGATCCAGATACTGGAATAAAATCACTCTGTATGAGATTTGAGATTAACAACAGGGGATTCATCTTCTGTACTCCATCTTTAGCAAATTCCAGAGTAATCTATCAAAAAGAACTTCATCAATCTCATGTTGACCGTAGATGAAAAGATAGGAAATAACCAAAGTCACTAGGATGCATCCTCAAGGGAGCGACAGTGGTTTACAAAATTACATGGCAATCCATCAAGTAGATTTTGAAACATTTCTGTTTGGACCAAAGTGGTGGACTTATTGACCTGTACTTTTAGCATGGATGGAAGCGTTCAAACAAGACATAATCTGGGACCAATGGAACATAAAGAAAAAATCACTGTTGCAAAATGACAATCTAATATCTTTGCATGTCTGAAAATTTCTTCTACAGCTTAAATGATGCTCCACACTCATTGCTCCAAAGTACAATGACAACTAATGGACAAAGTGAAGCGGTCAACTAGGAGTGCAGCATTGCTGCCTGAAATCTTTGGTCTGCACCCGCCTGAATGGGACACCAAAGTGCTGAGCAAACCTTTAAGATAAAGAGGAGATTAGTTGCTGTCAGGGCACTGGCTGGATGTGACTACAGTGAATGAAGAGGCATTAGAGCCAGACAAAGCTGGCCCTCACTGGCCGGACGCTACTTCCTTTACTGCACGCTTTCGTACACGCACACACACACACACACACACACACACACACACACACACACACACACACACACACAAATACACGCACAAGCCCACTCATGCAAAACTTGCAAAGCAAGCAAATACTTACACATGGTGAGAAATTAATGAGGGTTTGGGGCACTAAAATGCCCTTTAAAGTTTAAAAAATGCTTATGAAATGAAAACTTTCAGAGTGAAAAAACAGATAGCCTCCCCTCTCTCTCTCAAAGTGTTTTTTTTTCCTTGCTGGTCACCCTTTTCATATTAAATTGGTTGAGTGGTCATTTTTACACATTTAATGTTTTTATTTTTTCTTCTGCAGTTGGGGTTAGAAAAATGGAAGAGTTTTAGGTCAGAAAAAAATCAAGGACACAGCCTGAAGCAAAGGAATACACACAATGCATCCTCCAAAAGACCCCCACGCAAACCACTGAGTCAACAAAACAGCAAAGAACCGACAGGGTAAAAAACGAAACAATGGAATCGTGGAAGGTGAGGTGGTTGGGGACAAAGAAAATAAAACAACACTTTTACAAAATTTCATCACTGGGGAATAAGTTGGAACAAACCTCAGGGGTGCAAATGTATTGTTTTATTGAGGTAAAAACAAAAGAGGAAACAGGCTTGAAAGAAATCACACCAACAGGGGAAAAAAAATAAATGACCCTTTGCAAAACCATCAAGGCATCCGTTCCAAAGAACACAGGCAGGGAAATTAAGCAGAGAAAGAATTGTTCTTATCTCGGTGATAAGTGGTCAATGGATGTTTGACCGTCACGATTTTTTATTTCTTTCTAAAGAGCTTCAAAAGCTCTTCTGGATTCTCCTATGGAAAAGAAGCTCATTTGGAATTATGTAAGGCCCACTTGCACATAAGAGTTCATAAACACGAAAGGCATGCAAGAACAAAGAGCAGCTGTCAGGCTGCAGCCAGTCCTTCATCGCCCACCCAGTCAAACACACACAGCACACACATGCAAAAAGACAAAGGCATGCAAAGTCACACATTAGAAAATGAGTACACAAGGATTTCTAAACACCAAAACTACTGATTGGAAAAAGAGAAAGTAAGTCCTAATTTAAAATAGAGACAAGGTTGGATAATGCGTCACAAGTGTAAACAGTTCAAAAACTGCAAATCAAACAGTCAATCTTGTTTTTTTTCTCTTACTCTATATTTACTACAAACCATTTTTGCATATTGATCATTTATCCCATTCTGGTTATGATAATATGCTATCAACATTCTGTGTAATTACTGCTCATAGAGTTTCATGCTTCATGTTAAGTGAGGCATTTAACGCAATTCTATGTGTGCAAACATATTGTTTGCGGTGCTTCACCAAATCCATCTCCTAAAATTCTGTTTACATACTGTTCTATGTATTTGCATCATGCAATTAGAAGACACTGTAATTGCCACATGGCTTTTGGGAAGTACTATGTTTTTGTACCGTACAGAAGTCAGAGGTGGTCGGGTGGATAATGGGTGTTCAAATTGTAAGACGTTGCATTTGGGATGCAGCCCCTTTATTGGTACCAACACTTACCTTATCAAAGCTATATCATAATAATTGAGCCCAATCTGATTACAGCTCTTTTTGGAATTTCTAGTAAGAGTATGGATATTACTACACCCCAAGCAAACTCTATAGCATTCCCCTCTCTTCTAGCTCGGAGGCATATTCTCCGCAATTGGAAATCTGAAAAGCCCCCCTCATTCATAAACTGGATCAGAGAAGTACTACTTTTTATCAGGTTGAAGAAACACAGATATAACAGATGCAAGTCCCGTCAAAAAATTTGAGACACTTGGTCCCCCTTTATAGAATTCACTTTCACTGTCATTCTCAGGAAATTATAGTAATCTTTTCCCCTCTCAATTAGCTACCCTGTCTAGTTTATGTGTCAGCACTGGGAATGGGTGATGCTTTTATAACTCAGGATGTTTAGACCTGGAATAAGTTTGTTGCCCGTGTGATATTGTCAATGAGTCCTGTGTTTTATATGACTTCATCTTCACCAATGCAGGTATACATCGGTTTCTGTCCAAACCTTATTATATATTTTTAGATGTGGGTGTATATAGCTTTTTTATGTATGTACTTACTGTATACCAACCCGTGTGTGCAAAAGTAACCATGCAGATGTGTATGACTGTATACCTTCAAACTAGGGTATCTGATTATTGATTGGTTCCAACTATAACAGTGAATCAAGCCCCTTTCACATTTATCATGTGTAACTCCTTTTTTAATTAGGGCCTGAGCACCGACAGTGGGAGGCCCTATTGAAATTGTAAGGATTATTATTATTATTATTATTGTAACCCCAATGAATTGGCTTTTTTAGGGCTTTAACATGCTCAAATGCTTACCAAACTTTGCAGAAAATTAGAAAGTGGCGAAAATGTACGTATTCTGTAGTATTTTAAAATGGGCGTGGCAAAATGGCTCAACAGCGCCACCTGGAACGCAGACCCTAGATTTTTATTGTTATCTTCGTCTATTTTACTCAATATATTATTTATTTAAATTGTATTTATCTATTTTAATTAGTATTATTATTATTATTATCATTATTACTTTTACTATTACTATTACTATTACTATTACTATTACTATTATTACTATTATTATTTCTACTATTTTTCTCTTCTTCATCTTAATGTTTGCATGTTCAATTACTGAAAAACTTATAAATAAAGTTGTTTTTAAATGCAACTTTTTTTTGATGAGCTTTTTGAGCATACCTAACCCTACTGACAAGAACACTCTTCTGATCTACTTGTCTACCACCCAGCCTTCAATCTATCATTCACTGCTGGAAGATGATGCTGTGAGTGAGTCACAGGCTAGCGATGCCCTGACTCCTGCATCAGCTGAGACAGTGCACACCTGCTGACAGCACCATTAGCCAGACCGCTGAGCTGAGAGCATTAGAACAGCGAACAATAGGAACTACAAAGTTGCACTGACGCCAGGAAAGATGCCATGTCTTTTTTCCCTGAAGTTCGAAATTACAGCAGCACTCAAAAACTCTAAATACTCAATACATTTAATTAAGTCCCCACTTGGTGTATACTAAAAGAAATACAGCATTCAAACATACCAGCAGTGCTGTACTGTGAGGCAGCTAAAAATATGTGCGTCACAAAATGAGAGTTGACTTGAGTAGGAGACAGTTCTAGTAGCAAACTTCAATTTGGATGAATCATATATTAAGCTACATGTTATGATTCTGACCAACGTACATCTTCTCAGATTTACTTATTCTCATGTTTTATACTTTTACCAGCTTCCAGACAGTATTCATCTTTCCTTCACTTGCTTACCGTGGGAACTGTTGGGTTTCCCTCTATAATAATGTTAGGTCTGGACCTTATTTAGTAAAATCCTTGAGATAATGTATGCTGGGATTTGGCTCTTTACAAATAACCTTGACTTGATATTTTAAGCCAAAGTTCGTTTACAATTTAAGACTGGTTTTCTCTTGTTGAATTAAAACAGGGGTTTACATAAAACATATAAAGTACGGTTTCAATAACAATATAATTTTGCTATTGGCATTAAGACAGTGTATTAAGTATCAGCTGTTTAGCCACACTGTACAGAAAATGTGCTCATTGTTAAAGAAAAGCTCTCTTCAATCACCATTCCATAATTTTATGAAAACGTGCTGTATTCTGCACATATTACAGAAACAAGCATTTGCACACACACAAATATACAGCAACAAACTTCCCACTCACACCCACCCACTCACTCTCTCCCCCTCACACACTCCAAGCTAATTGTGAGTCGCCCTTTGCTGACCTCCCCTCGCACACAAAAAAAAGTCATCGCCGTGACAGCAGAATCTTGCTCATTATTCCCAACAAGGGTCGGCCTTGTACAGCCAAAACTGCAAGGCCGCACCTGGCTGACATCACAGCAAATCCGAGTCCCTGTTGCCAGGGCAACCACAACTTGGCAACCTGCAAGTTGGCAACGTCCCACTCCACGGGGGATTGATTGGGTGAGCAATGCAGTAAGAGGTGGATTAGGCAGAGTATTATTGTCTCCCTCGATGCAGAGGGACATGCAAGGCCAGAGACGTGCCAGACACTAAGAGGATGGTGGACTCACTGAAACAATGAGGGCAACACTGACCTGACCTCGGCTTAACACAACGATAAAACATGCCTCTCATCTATCAATTACCCATAAATCTACTAATGTGCTGCCGCAGTGATAACAGAAAGTGTGGAGTTCTTTTGGCTGGGCAGCTTCAGGTTTATTCCATGCTTTATTTTTTCACTCAAATTAACTAATGACACTTTTCAGCTGAGACAAATATGGCCACATTTTCCCTCAAGTGTGTATTTAAAACTCAACCAAATGGGTGCCATCATAAATATAGGTGCAAAGCGATTTTGCACAGAGAGTTTTCCAGCTGCAAAATGCACACTCAAACATCAAGTGAAATGAACAAAACTCAAGTGACAAAATTATGTGTCCGACAAACAACCATTACCCTCTCCATAGCACCCGCTCGGCTCCTCTCTCCTCATAGGGCAACAGAGAAGAGGGAAAACCACTCAGTGTCTGAGACAGGGAAGCAAAGTGCAGCTGTTATTTGCTATCATCCATTAGCCATAGGCCCGGCCAACGAGTGGAAGCTGCAGAGACAGGAAATGGTTGGTGGTTGTTCAGTCACCTGAGTTGTGCACCTGATCGGTGCTGTAGGTATTAAAATTACTGTGCAAACAGCAAAGGTCAACACCAGCACTGTCAGTGGCTCCATTTACATGGACTCTGCAATTACCTCTGTGCCTTGTAACTCAAATAACCTGGTTTTAAAGTAAATGTGAGCATCAATATTAAACTATAGTAAATTTAATAAAGTAAAAGAGGGAAACATAATTTCATAATTTAAGGTAGAATTTACACATTAGGTTCTATGCATCAGCACATTCAATTTCAAATTAAATACTGGCCTTATTTTGAGAAGTTCAATGTGAATATAGATAGAAATGTGTCTTAGCTGTAGCCCTTTTAGCACACGATGCCCAAATTGCAAGGGTTCAAAAGTAATTGGACACTTGGCTGCTAAATGTTTCTTGGACAGCTTTGTGTCATTTCAAGGTTAGTTCATGCACAAAATTGCTCCCACGTGGCTCAGTGCTGACTGAGACCAGAGAACTTCCAATTAGATTGAGTTGGAGGTGTCGATTATATGAGTAGTAAAGAGGTTCCTGTGTAAGTGAAGAAGAGGATAATGAGTCCTTCAAAAAAAGCTAAATTCTTTCAGATAGATAGCAAAGGAATTTGATTTACCAAAAAAAAGCTAAAAAAAACTGACTGCACCCAGGAAGACTATAACCTGGCAAATGACCTGGTAGACTGAGAAGCACAAGTCTTTGGGATATCCAGAAAGTCATGCGCATGGTGAAGAAACACCCCTTTATAACTGCACAGCAAGACAAGAGCACTGTCAAGGATGTTGGCTTGTCAAAAATATCATGACATAACCTTAAGGGGTTCACATGAAAAAGAGAAAGCCAAGGCTGCAGTTCACAAAAACACACAAAAAGAACTGGTAGAGATCTGGAACCAAGCTCTATGGACTGAAGAAACAACAATCAACCTCTATCAAAATGATGAAAAGTGGAAAATGTGGAGAATAAAAGCCACCACCTCATCTGTCAAACATGGTGGTGGTTATGGCTCGGGCATGGATGGCTGCCAAATGAACTGGCACCCACTGGCATTTATTGATGATTTCACTGCTGACAGATGCAAGAGGATGAATGCAGCGGTACACAGGAGCATTCCTTGAACTCACATTCAGTCAAATGCATCAAAACTCATTGGACGACATTTCATCATTCAGCAGGGCAACGATCCTAAACATACTGCCAAAGCAGCAAAAGAGCTTTTCACTGTGAAGAGGTGGAATAGCCTCAACTGGCTGAGTCAGTAACCCAGTCTCAATCTGACTGAGCTGCTCTCCACTTCCTGAGGAGCAGACTAAAGGCAGGAGTCACCCAACAACATGCAAGAGCTGAAGGTGACCGCAGTGACGGCAGTGAGCTTCTCCAAGGAAGACACAAAGTATCTGCTGATGTGTAAGGCTCCAAAGGGAGCTGTGCAAACTCTAATAAACTGACTCAAGTAATATCACTTAACTTAAGAGTTTTTTTGTTCAGAAGACGACCAGTTTGATGACTAAAAACTGGTTGTGGAGCAGGAGAAAAGACGGCTGATTCCACCTCGGAAGGTCTCGTTCACCTCGTTCTCTCTCATCTCATCAAGGTGGCTTGAGGCTACATTAGTAGAAGGTTAACATGGTGGTTTATAGGGAGAAATTGTGGCTTTTGAAATACAGTTTATACAGGAAAAACTAAATAACTTTCCAAAAACAACTTTCCAGTAACAGCACAGTATCATCTGCAAATATGATGATGTGCTATTGTGATCAAGGAACAAATTAAATGACATTAAAAACCGGAGCAGATGTCAAATTGTATCCAATTGTGCAACACATCTGAAGGTGTATAACTAGTATCCACACACTGCAATGCTAAACAGCCAAATACAACAGTAGTTTATAAAAGACGATGGTGCGAGCAACATATGTATGACCTTGAAGAGGTCAAGTAACAAGGTTGAACAAAGCTAATGCAGTTTTACAGCTCAGTCATCCCTATGGTGATAATAGTAAATGTGACCTAGCTCTAAAATGTAGCACGTAACACTAGTATGGATTGAAATAATTTAACTACATGCTTATTTAATTATAACAGTGTAAAACCTAATATAATTGCACAATCACTGGTTTTATATCGGTTGGCAATAGTTGGTCTATTCTTTTGTTGAAATTATTTTTATGGATTTTTTTCTTACATAAATAAATTACTTTAGCATTAGTATGTAACCCTGATAAAGGCTGTCAGCCATAGCACATTGGTTCATTTCATCATCATTTTCATCATTTTACTTTCTCTACATCTCTTGCTCATGATTGGTATAGTGTCAGCGACTTGTCCTGCTTTTTGAATCTCCTACTGAATATCTGCCCTGAACAGTTCAAGGAGTAAAGCTGTTGTTGACTTGGCAACCTATCTTCTCCATCTACTCAACTGGAGGAGGGGGCTCACCAGCTGTGATATGAATCAGACACTGCCATGATTGGAATACAGTGACCCAGCAACACACAGTCTCTCTCTCTCTCTCTCTCTCTCTCTCTGAACAAGGTTATCAGCAGAGATTATCAGGTTGGGACAATGAATGGCTGGTTCACATATGTAGCAAGTGTTTGTGGCGGGGGCAAAACCATCTCAGGCCGTGATTGTCATTTTATCTCATGTAGGACAATTGTTGTTTGGGGAAAAAAAGGTACTGATAGTGACAGACTGGTGATAAATAATTCTTAATGTAGCCCTAGCACTTTTTGAACTCTGCAGTAGCAGTGGCAGAATGACCTTGGGCCTAGGAAATTCTGCATATGAACATATTCAATATTATAGCATTTGTTGAGTATTTGCATAATACAATTATTAGCAGTGCTACTAATAAAACCATCACCATCAAGAATTCCTTAGTTAAATACAGCTGCTGCTTCCTCCATGTAAACGTACACAGCGTCACAGGGGTTACACAAGATAAGCATTCATGAAAAACAACTTTAACTTTGAAATTACTAAAGCATGCTCTTACAAAAGTGGGGCATATGATGTTTCATACTAATTAAGTATTTAACAGCCCCCTATATACTGTATATACAGTATCTGTAGTATCCCTGACGGCTAGTTTCAAATAGTAGATGCTGTTCTCCTCTCTCGCTGCAGTTTGTTCTTGATTTTCTAGCTCTGTGCTCCTTGAGGTATTGATTAATTTAGTAGTTTTTTTGACAAACGTGCCTGCAGTTTAAACACAGATTGTCTAGCTGCTTGAAATTTTTTGTTTGCTGCCAATAAAAAAAGCGAATAAAATGCTGATTGCCACAACTCTTATGTTCCCAGATCCAGGAAACATCGTTGAGTCAAATGCATCATAACAATTGAAATTATGGCCCACTCTACAAATTTAAGACCCAGGTTGTAATAAACGGTAATTATTATTTATTTTTGCATGAGCTGTTGATATCAGTTTGTCTGTCTTCCTTTATGTTTTAGTCCTGTGAAGAAAATTGAATGCAGCATCCACATTATATTCATTAGTCTAAGTCGAGAGACCAATAAAACATTATTTAATTTGGGGTTTTGGGCAGAAAGCAGTGAATCATATCTCAGATCAGTCTCACTTAGAGGTTATTAAGAGTTGGGCCACATCTCATGTATCATCTTCTTAATATAAAAACTTAATGAAGCCTGTTGAGGCTGCAGTAGCCGAGGCGAGTCTTTGGAGAAGGATGAAGGCGCGCTCTTAACACTTCGATGAACCATGGCGGTGAGCAGCACTTTTCAGACTTTACACCAGGGATGAAGCTATGGGGTCACTCCACTATCCACAATGAATCTCCTGCAATCAGGGGAGAGGTTGTGGTGAAGAACATAAATGTGGGATACTATGTTATACCCCAGGGTAGTAGGTGGGACTTATGGCTTCCTGTGATGCTGTGCAGGATGTTATGGAAAAAGAATTGCTGCAACATTTGGGGAAAAAAGCTCTATGATCAGTTAAATGTTGTGAAACGAGATCACTGGCTCATAGTTTCAACTGTGTGTGTTTTAAGGGTTTCTAGCTCCACTCTGAGATGTTACATGTCTGGCTTGTAGCAGTCAGTAAACACATGCTGTTTGCTAGCATTCTCACACACCAAATAAATCCTGGAGACAAGGAGGTCAAACTATGACCATGTTCATATCACAGACAGTCACTACCTGAAATAAATGTTTGTATAAAAACACTGATAATGTATGTTTTGGATTATGGGGCAAGAATGGTTGTTCAGTAGTTCCCAACATAGCTGTTGGAACCTTTCAGAGGGCGAAAGATCAGTCTCAGCAGTCTCAAGATGTTTGAATTTCAACTTTTTACTTAATTTTTAATTTAATTTAATTTTATTTGGTAAAATATGGGATAGTTTTACTTCTTTAGTTTCTTAATAACTATAAAAATTGAATGCAGCCCAAAAAATCACAAGGGTGTATATTTTGTAAAACATATATATTTGCTGAGGATTTGCAGAGGGACAGATGACAAAATGATACCACTTAATATCTGTTAGTTAAGAAGCTGTTGTCTAATTGATTTCACAGTGCAGACAGCTTTGTTTCCACAAAATAGGGCTGGGCAATGAGGCCAATAATGTTGTCAAAGTAAACATTTTAATGTCAATCGATATTGATTATTATCACAATAAAAATCTGACCATTATTTCTTTTGAGATTAAAGACTAAAAGTTGAAGGAACCATAAAGTTGATAATGATTTTAAACTCTTATATGTATTAGTAAGTATATCACAATAGTTATTGTTATTGTTTCATTGCTCAACCTTGACAGAAAGTCAGCGCATTCAGCCAAGAAGTCCTGCTCATAACCCCAGTAAAACAACAAATTGTTGTTTGTACAATGCAATTTTTTGTTCAAATCCAACAAACAAGTTCTAACGTGTTAATTAGTGCCGTCTTTAAGCTAACAGGCTGCCATCTGCAGCTTCATATTCACCATACAGACCAGAGAGTGGTATCGATCTCCTTATCTAACTCTCGACAAGATAACAAATAAGTGTATTTCTGGAAATGTCAAACTACGCATTTAGACAGTGAAAAGTCAGTGGGCTACTGTTGAAAACACAACTAACACAACACAGCTAAACCTTGTGAAAAGCATGTTACTCGCATTTGACAAATGTTCGATAGAGAATGTAGGACTTCCAGTCAGTTCCCTACTGCCACCTCAATGAATCTGAACACCATCATCACCTTTAATGCTGCAAGATCCACTGATCCTTGTCATGTTTTTCCACTCAAGCCTAATGGAAAACATCTGCTACCACATACTGCATGTGCACAATAAAAAGGTCAGTGCAAAAAAGCTGCCTGTTGACAACAACTTAATAAGATATTTCACTGTCAGACATCATCTGTACTGCTGGCCTGATCAGGAGCTCCTCCTTGTCCTCCCCCAACCCCCCTAATGTCCATCACATTAAAGTTCTTATTACGGCTGGAGAGCTCCTCCATCTTGGGGGAGAGCTAAGATATGTATGCCACTGCAGGTCATGACAGAAACCCGGAGTGAAGTTGAGATGAGGCGTCAGTAAGCCCCTCCATGCTGTTAAAGCTGTATGAGGACTAATTCACTGGGGCACAAGCAGGCCACGATTTCTGCCAGGTCACAGGACACACATCCTGACAAACAGGAGCAAACACCACCGTCGGAACACAGTTGTCCTGGCAACGTGGTGATTACTGTACAATGCGAGGGAGAGCTGATCAGAAACCAAACTGTGGTGGTTTGTAGTGATCAACATGGTGCGACTCGTCCGGCAGGCAGACATGCAGGCAGGCAGGCCGGAGCTGGAGCACTGGGGCAGCAAGGTGCTCTTCATCCGCTCACACGGCCGCTGATGTGCGCGGGAAACAAACACTCAGTCTCCCGCAAAAAGCAACGCACAAAGGCGGCGCAGCCGTCCACGATGAGCCGCTGTCATCCGCGGTAATCTTGCGAATATCACTCATATTTAGGTCAATCTGAAAGTAATAGCGTTTTTCGCATCAGACAACCTCCCCCCCACCCCCCCCCCCACCCCCATCCCCTCTCTCTCTCTCTCTCTCTCTCTCTCTCTCTCTCTCTCTCTCTCTCTCTCTCTCTCCTCCGACCCCCACACACCCCGGCCAAGGATGGATGGGTGTAGGGATGGATGGTGGTTTCAGTCCACGATCAATGCAAGCGCACCACAGCCCTTTAGCGCATCACAATAAATAAACGCATCCCAACACCACGCCTCGGAATAAACTGACAGCAAAAAAAGACAAAAAAAACATCTGGCACACAATACAACATGCAGCCACATTCCCGGCAGGCTGTCATATTCTAGCATCTTTTTTCTCTCAAGCATTTTGCACAGATGAGGATGGGGTAGGGGGGTGGGCGGTTGTGAGACGAGCGGAATGAGGAAACTGACATTGCTGCCTGCTTACTGTAAAATAAATTCCCTCGGGGTGGGGGGAGATGGAGAGCCTCCTTTTTGTCTTCTCTCTGGACTCCCCTCCTGTCCGACGTGCGAATTCCCCCCGAAATTCAGACCATGCAAAAAAAAAAGAAAAAAGGTAGTCAGTCATTCCATGCCTCCCTCCGATGTGATCGGTCCGGTGGTGTGTGTGTGTGTGAGACGGGAGCGAGGCGAGCCTGCACCGGAGAGAGGAGACTACCAGCCAGCTGTGGTGGAGGAGGAGGAGTAGGAAGTGAGGAGGGAAGAGGAGCGGCCGAGCCGGAGCACTGCGCACGGGAGAGAGAGAGATGAGGCTGGGAGCTCGCTCTCTCGCTCTCTCTCTTACTCTCTCTCTCACCCCCTCTCTATTTTACAATGCAACATCACACCCACATCCCCTCCGCCCCTCCTCCCCGCCAGAGAGACTCTAACACACACGGCCTTGGGTACCATCGGCAGCAGCGACACCCACCGGTGATGAGAGGAAGTGCGGTGTGGGTTGTGATTAATGCCACAAAGAGGCAGCAGCAGAAACATGCTGTCATCGTCAATCAGGTACCTCAGGGCATCACAAAAAGCCTAAACACGAAAGACCATCTAAAATCACAAGTTATTATTGGAAAGAAGAAAACAGGACTTTTGGGTTATAATGCTTCTTCAGCCCTCAAGTGAGTGAGTGAGATGACAAGCGCTCATGGTCATCCCACGTACCCAGTTAGAAAATAAGTTGTGACCCCAACTTTATGGAATACAAACCATACATTTTCATCTTCTTTATTGTTAATTACATTGATGACAAACTGTAGGCCTTCTGGTCTTTCTGTGGAGAACTGTCACAACATTTTTATCCTAGGACTCCACTAAAGGAGATTTGCACGATTCAGTCCCAAACTGTAAAACTAAGTAACTAGTAGCTAAACCAACATAATTCTTTGTCAACTTCTCAAATCCATCTGTTTATGTTTGGGATTGAATCTGACTGGGAATATGAGAGTGGACTGAAAAAACATCTGTAGCAACAAAGAGCATTTAGTCTTTCAGTCATAATGCGTATGTACATTTTTTACTATATATGCCACTATCAATATTGGTATGTGAGGGAAATGTGCTAAAATGAAGACTGAAGCGGAAAACATCTGCTGAAATTCAAAAGCTTACATTGCTACTGACATGCAATTCTGCTGTCTCCAAACAATTGTATCGTCAACCTGCACCATCAGTTATTAGGAGTCCATTAAATGCCAATAATACCACTCAAGCATTTGTACAAATACATCTCGCTGATACTTCTGGACACATTTTTAGTGATGTTCATGGAATCATTGGGTGTTTCGAGTCTTTCAACATCATACACCCTCCTCCAGATGACCCAGCTTGGGCTGATCAGAACCAAGCTTGTGTCCAGATGGTTCACTATCTACTCTGCCCCCATGGCTCTCCACCTTGAGGTGGGGACACATGATGTCAGCTCATCGTGGTAATAGAACAAACCACTGGAAGCCTCCATTCAGAGCAGCCTGAAGCCTGATCTTTTGTCTCATAGGCTTCTTAATACTTTTTAATATTCATCTTTATATCTTAAACTTTGGCCACATTTATTATGGGCATCCAACAGAATACCTTACATGACAGAAAACAAAGAAAAGAATAATATGTCCCCTTCAAGTAGTTTAATGTGCCAGCTCATCTTTTAGCTGAGCAGTTGCCTTCTTTCTTATGGTTGTTTTTTTGGGGGGGGGTATCTCATTCAGCAAATCAAGATGCACGGACAAGATGTGTCCTCATATGCAGATAAGAAGACAATAGCTTGGACGTTAATGGAATGTTGTTCCAAATCTGAGGCTTTCTTGGAGTTATATTGCAGACTTGTGTCTGGCTGTAAGTCACTCTGGTGTGGTAGATGAAGTGGTAAAATTACCACTTCATTCAAATACAGCTTAACTTAAAATGATTTCATTAGCAATATGCAAATGAGTTGTGCATACACAGACAGAAAATCAGTGGCATTCTAACTCACTGCCCACAGTGAAATGAAAAAAGTTAAACTTCTAAGTTGTCATTCTGTGTCAAGATATATTTTTTACATCGAACAGCCTCTTTTTCTCCCTGTAAAGTTGAACTTGAGTGCACATAAATGAGCTAGCAAATCCCATTCATTATTAAACCACACTTGTTCATCAACAAGCAGGTATAGAGCAATACCTTGAGCCCCTTCTCCACTGATCAAAAACCCCAACATCATAAAAAAAACCCTGAAAAGCCAAACTCCTCTACTGCAACAGACGAGTCAGTGTTTTTTTTATTGGGCTATTTTTGTGTAAAAGAGGTATAATATAGGAATCTGACTTTTCAGGGTTTCAATTTCTGCAGTAAAGGATGTATTTACAATTCCAAAGGATGTCTCTGAGGTCTCATTTATTTTTGTATTCATCCATTATTTACCCATTTTAAACTAAATGGGTGAGTTAGGTGTGTGGAGGCAAGAGCAGAACATTACAGCCTTATGTCTCTAACTAAGCCACACCCACTTCTTGTGACCCAATCACATGCTAAGGATTTGATTTCATACCTTAATATTACCTTAATATCCCCAATATTCTGTTGAAAATAGGTCACATGACTGAAGATAAAGGCGCTCTTACTTTTATTACAATGCGACTTAAATGTCTTAAATGTGCGTCAAAAAAGTCTCTATTAATCTTAACTGCCTGTTAGACCCTCAGGTGAACCTCTGGCTGTTAGTGTTAAGACAAGCTAATCAGGCCTCATTAGGTGGCCTCTAATTGGCTGAACATCTGGAAGCCTGCCAAGGGGAAGCAATATTTCCGAACATCACCTCCTCCTGTTGGTGTGGAGGTGCTAAAACCAAAACTGTAAAACTAAAGCTGCATTCAGACATGCACTGGAAACCAGAATGTGCGAAAGCAAATGTCCAAGGGAAACTTTCTCTGTCTGACCTCTTAGTATAGTCAGTAGAAATCCAGGAGAAGTTGATGTGCAAACAAAGCAGAAATTCCCCCGCTGGATTCACCACGAGCGAGTGCAGGGGTCGATGATCCTTCTAAAACGCGACAGACGCAAAAATGAAAAAACAATAGAAGAAAACAAAAACCTCCAAGAGAAAAAGCGGTGTCATAGAAGACACAGACGTAGATGTCAAGAGAGTTTGTGGTGATAAGAGGTGACGGTGGTGTTGAGGTGCTGTAAACATGATCACGTGATCTCTGCAGCAGAGTTAATACTTCACTTCCTGCCTCTGTTTGCTGCACCCGGCTTCTCCACCTGTGTCTGTGCAGAAAACCTCCCGCTGTGTTGTACAACTCTGTAGCTAATTGTCTGGATTTTACCCAGGTCATGTCTGAAAACCGCTTAAGTGACGAGTAGGTAAAACTAAGTAGCAGAAAATCACTGATTCTAAATGGAGAATCTGTACATGTTGGAGTGTGAATCTGGCCGATAATATGAGAGTGGACAGAACTAACATCCACAGCAAAAAAGATTTCTGCAGGACATTTCTGTTTATTACGTCATTACAGGAAAGTTTTCTGTAATATAAAGGTGGATGTCAATCACTGTCGATCTGAACAAATTATTAGTGATTACAGGAACATGAAAGAGTTCTGGTAAAAGGAGAGATGTGGTGTAAGAGCATATTAACCTGAATGAAAGACTCAACTTCCCAGCCAGTCGTTGAAACAGTCCTCCAGAAAGCCTTGTCTAACCAGCCATCTGCAAACTGAAGGGTGGTGAAGAGTGCTCTATAAATACTGTCATATGTAAGTTTAAACTCCAGACCTTTTGGTTGGCAGACAGCTACTCTTTACCTGCGAGCTACAGTGTGTGCCAGTGCAGTCAGTTCTTCACAGCTAACAGTTCCCCCATGAGAGCTTGTCTGAGTCTTGTGAAGGAGGAAAGTTGTGGTGAAATAAATGGAAAGACAATAATCATTAGAGAAAGTACATCTTGTACTTCTCAATTGAGAGCCTTAGCAGGAGAAGCTGAACAGGATTTCACTCAGCTTTCCACACTGAAGGTATGATCACTGAGTTGTGAAGCTTCTGGACAGAGTAGGGATAAAACCACCACAGTTGGGTGGACCGACCTGACCAGGGTTTAAACCCCCAGTTGGAGCTTAAATGCTGTAAGTTCAGGTGTTGCCTGCAATTCAGGAATCATTTGTGAAAAGTGTAAAAGTCCTCACCTGAACAGATGTTGCCAGGAGTGCGGCATACCCTGCATATTGCATATGGCAACCCCCAACAAGGCCCACACCTTTAAGGGGTTTCATCCATGGGTGTTCCTGAACTCTGGAGACAGGATGAAATGGAAACTGCTTTGTGGCAGATAGCAAATTTAAGTTTAGTTTTTTTTTGTTTTGAAAGAAATCAATACTACTTTTAATATCACAGTTATTACCATATTTGTAAAAAATATATATATTTATGAGTTGGACATGGCTCATAAAGCCACCTGATGTTACAAACCATCTTGGACATTGCAGGGCTAAGGCTTACATTGAGTCAATGGTTTGGAATGTCTCTACATCATGGCATTTAGATATAAATGAAAGAGGAAAGGTGGCCTCATTTTCAAATCTATACCAAAACAAAACCCCTAACCCACCACATCGTCTACCATTCAGAGGCGTCCACCATCCTCTCCTGCCATTGGTTCAAACAGCTTTTGAAAGACCATGTTCTTGGCTATCAGGAAACTCGAGAAGCCCTCTATTTCAGGTGACATTTTTATCCCACAAGTGTGTGTGCTGCTACTGTAGTCGTCGCTCATAGCTAGATAACCTGGATAACTTAGCTAGTCTTTTGTCTCTTGTGTGTGTGTGCATTCTAAAGGCATTTTTGTAATTTCCAGGGAAAGGCCCTTCAGCCAAAAAGTTACACTCTAAAGTTTGTTTTTTTTCACACCCCCAATGGCCATTTGAACCAAGCACATTGTTTTACTTTGTGTCCAGAATGAACCAATTTTTCTGCCTCCACAACACCACCCGCACTGCTCTGAGTCCTTACCAACTGAAACGAGACATAGCCCCTTTGGAAAACTGGCAAGCAAGAATATAATACATGCACATGCCAAACCAGGACAAAGCCTTCACAAGAGGGAGTCAGATCACAAAAGGAGACCAGAAAAAAAGTTTGTAACCCAGTTGATCTGAGCTCTGTACATCCTCCTTTCTATCTGTGGCTCTATCTATATTTGTCTCCCTCTCTTTCTCTCAGTCCCTCTTTGTCTAACATTTCTTTGTGCAGTCAACTGTAAGCTATTTCCAAATGCCACCGTCAATGGCATCAATGGCAAACAAAATCTTGCACGCATTGTTCTCGCATGCACTGTGTGCTTCACTGCGCGAGAAATTACTTTGAATGTTTTGATTATCTGCACACACCACAGTCAAAATGTCATACAGCGGAAGAGCCAGCAATTTTAATTCACAGCAAATATTTCAATGTCACTACATGGTAGCATATGTATTTGTGTTGCAACAATGTCAACTGCTATTAATCTTAGCGTCACTTGCTGTATAATTCACAGTACACTGTCTTTTTGCTGTTTCGTGCACTATACTCCATTTCAGCTATTCTTATCCATCGCCTATCCTCCGCTGCTCTAATGACCTGACATCTCCGCAGGGATCATTAAAGTTTCATCTGACCTAATCTAAAAATTGAAGTCCCCTTAAGCCAGGCACTTGTCTGCTCCAGTGGAGCTGCTGAGTGTCCATCGGTAGGAACAAATGTGGTCATACAGTATTGCACAAGAAGCTGCTCGTAGGAGTGTGTGTGTGTGTGTGTGTGTGTGTGTGTGTGTGTGTGTGTTTTGTGTGTGTGTGTGTGTGTGTGTGTGTGTTTTGTGTGTGTGTGTGTGTGTGTGTGTGTGTGTGTGTGTGTGTGTGTGTGTGCGCGTGTGTGTGAGTGTGTGTGTGTGTGTGTGTGAGGCCCAACGCTGCAGGGAAGAACACATGCTCATTTAAATCTATGCTAACACAAGAGAATATGTGAACCTGTGTGTTTTGGTTTGAAATCAGAGGGCGGTGATGAGACAATGTGGTGATTATGCTGTAGTTAACTGTGAAGTTTCTTATATGACTTTTGAAACTGTCAACACAGCACCCACAGTGGTGCTTATTAGTGATATGATGTGAGTGAGAAAGAGAGACAGAAAGAGTGAGATAGATAGACTATACACAACACTCACACGCACACGCACACATACACATACACATACACATACACATACACATACACATACACATACACATACACACACACACACTCACTCACTCACTCACTCACTCACTCACTCACACACACATACACATACACACAGAGAAGCACACACAATTTTTGATTGATAGACTCCAATTTAGTCTGGTAGCAATATGTGATCCATATCTGGATAAAATATCTGGGCCATTTCCTGTTATTAATAAGTATCCTAATTTTCTCAATTTTGCCCTCACTGTGATTGGAATCTTAAATTGCAAATTAGTTAGAGGACTTATTGAACTTATTAGCAATCAAAGCGAGTCCCAGGTTATGTGATACAATCCTCTGCTACCATATGGCCCCATATGGTAGCCTACTTATTTTTCCTTGTGGATGGGAATATTATGAGTCAATCTACCCATGTGCCCAGGTTGAAAGATCTCAACAACTAGGCTTACAATCAACCAAAATCCTAAAGCCTTTGACCTTTTGGGGGGTTATTGTTATCTTCCATCTTTGTGTAACTACAGTGTCTGTGTGTTGGGTCATGACTGCTGCCACAACACCCAGTGCAGTGTCCAAACACATCCTGTGTAGACTGAGGACTGAAGATGCAGCTGCTCCCTCAATGTGCTGCTCATGCTACACTTCCTGAGCAAGAGTCGGCTGACCAGCGTGAACATCTACACTCGGCTGGGATCGGATTACAGTTTGGCCCATCATCAATTGAGATTGTTATTGCTAACCAAAATCTGTTGCTTTATTATGAGCTATACAAATATTTCTAAAGTTACAAAATAACACATAGTGTTTATCTACGTGTTTGAGAATAATATCAGGTAACTATCATGTGCTTTAAATCTTTTGAGAAAAGATTACCCATTATCTGATCTGCCACATTGTATCTCATTTATTGCTGCATTATCTCTTTGATAATGATACAATTCTAGAGACCTTGTTCCACATTTAATATGTACATCCATTGTAGTTAAGCTGTGTGATGACATACAAAATATACCCTAATTAAACTTCAAAAAATAAAATTTGGCTGATTTGTTGACTGCTACAGAAAGATATGTAGAAATCAGCATGTTTTATCCATCTATCTATTGTATCTATACTTTTTGTATTCTTTCTAAATATGTTCGGCATCATAGTACAACTCATATCTGAAGAACTTATTGCCTTGATCAGATTTCAGAGGTATTTTAAGAACTGAACTTTGGCAGACTGATTTGCATCAGTCACCTTTAATTTCCTCCTGGCTGCTATTTTGAACAGGAGCAACCTTATAACTCCACTACATCACTCAACATAAAACTAATTAATTAAAACTTGAAAGAAAAAACCATTCAGATTAATGCTGAGATAGCTTCCTATCTCTGGAGCAGCTCCACCACTGATAAATTCTCCTGTAGACTCAGGTCCACTCAGGTTACAGCTAACCACATCTTCAGTAGTGAATAAAACATGACACTGAGGTTCACTGAATCACGTCTTTTTCTGTTGGAGCAGCTTGTACCGAAATTCCTTCCTCTGAAGGTTAACCTTCATCTAAAAATCAAAGAGACAGGAAGAAGCTCTGGGCACTGTGTCTTTGTCAGTGGGAGAGTGAAAACTGTAATGTTTACTGAAGATACTGCAGGAAGACGCAGGCCATGCATCCTTCTAATAAAACGTACAGAAGCGTAAGCAAAGGAATTAGAGATCAACCTCAAACCAGGCCAACCAACCAACATTTGTGACAAATGTATCATCTCTGTATTATGTTCAGACACTATGTGAAAGGCTGTATCAACAAACTGCACTGAGCTCACTGGGACATACTTGGGTTGGATGATGGGTCCAGAGTCCTTCTGTGGTTTGATAGGCAATAAAAGCATTTTGGTTCTAGTCAGTGAAAGATTGTGGTTTTGGTTAAATGCTAATAATCATGTTGTGTCTACTTTTCAGTTTTACACCAGACCACACGTTTGTTGCTGCTGCCTGATAGAAACAGATAAATTATTATTTCAAACTCAAATATCCTGATGAAAACAAAAAAGTATGATGTCAGTGAGCAGTTTACTGTGCGTCAATAACAACAATTACAGCACATAATGTTTCCTACAAAAACATAGTATTTGCTGATACAAATTATTTTGAATGAGATAGGTCTGAATATTAATGTTATCTCCCAAAGAACAGACGCACTTTTAAGACCGATAAGGAAAACATGACACATGTTATTTCTTCTGAATCTTGTGCCTGCACTTGATTATGCTGATATAGAGTATGTGCATGCATCTCCCTCTACATTGAAGCATCATGATCATTTCTAAGTCTATTTCATCTTGTGGGTAAATGTGCGTTGGTCTTCACAACCAACAGATTTGACTTGCACTATTAATTATTAAAAATCACTGCACAAAACACTGACCAATTACCTCTGCTCTCTGATCACATAATGAATAATCAATAGTTAGAAAATAAGGACATTTGGATTTTTAGACAAAAACTGCTTTTCAAATAATAGCCTCACTGAGGTAAAAAAAAAAAACGTTCAAATTAAAATCTTCCCTTTCTTTTTAAGGATTTTAAGGATTTTAAAGTGCTAAAGCTATTTTATAGTGTGTAAGGTTTAGCTGAAAGGGATCTATAAGCAAAATGTTTCTATAAAATATTCGTAGTGATGTTTTCACAGTGTGTTTCATCTAAACTGTACAAATTGTTGTTTTCTTTACCCTAGAACAGGCCCTTTTTATTTTAATACTTTATACCTAAATCAGGGGCGGGTCCTCTCTACGGAGTCCGCCATGTTTTTTAAAGTAGCCCAGACTGGTCAAACTAAACATCTTTTGAGTTTTTATGACAACTGAAGGCTACAACAGGTTCTTTTTTATGTTTGGAAGGGGAGGCTGGTATTCAGCTGCAACATGCAACTTCACCACTAGATGTCTCTAAATTATACACACTGAACCTTTAATGTTAAACCACTATTCTTCCCTCTAGCTAAAAGATGAAAAGTGAGCTTGAAACCCCCCTATGTATTTATTATTTCAGCTCTATATCACAAAAGAGTATTTTTGAGTGTGCTCGGCTCCACTGGGTTTTTCAGAAAAGGCTGTGAATCCTACTGAACACATCTCAGGCACTGCAAACGAGGAGAAAGGGGGCAAAAAAACGACTTTAAACTTCTCTCAAATAGCTAAATATGACATTTTCAATCATAATACGTATATTAATTTAAATTGTTAAAAGCTGCAACTTCAATGCAGTAATCATGGATGGTCTGCAGGTTATTGTGGAGGAACCAGTTTCAGCAAACAACTGAGTGGTACTGACAAAGCTTACAGAGGGGTATAGCACTGCAGTATAAAGAACCAGTGAAGTGAGCTGTTCCTCTGTGGATCCTGCCACCAGCACAGATCTAACAGTGAAGAGGCTCCACACAGTTCCTGAAACTGGTGGCAGAGACCTGATCTCAACTCTTTGCTCCTTATCACAATCCTTTTCACAACTGCCCAGATGTGTTATACTGAAATCCTGCACCACGAATACAAACGTCAAGAAGATGTTTCCACAGCAACACAGCCTGAGATACTCACATTGGTCCCTAGCTGCACTCATGTCATTTTTTGTTAGCTTTACCTGCTGTTTTTATGATATGTTATTACATTATTATTATTATTAGTAGTAGTAGTAGTAGTAGTAGTTGTTGTTATTGTAGTAGTAGCAGTAGTAGTAGTAGTAGTTTAGTATTAGTATGAGTATTAGTTCGTATTCATAACTCTGAAATGATCCTACTAATGCTGACTCACTGATTGCAGACAAGATACTTTTCATTGTGTAGCACACTGAATCCCAACCCTCTCCAGAAATGCTGTTGTGTAGTTGAAATAATTATTGTACTTAAAGAGCAATTTAGCACTAAGCTGAAAAGCAGTGTTTTGATGAGTGTGGTCTGAAGTGTGCTCTGTTGAATTGGTTCCCAAACTAGATAGAAAAACTATAAAAATAACAAATGTCATTAGCCTTCCAATTTTCTTTGTCCCCACATGACCAATGAGATCATTATTACAGGACGTCAATTTACAGAATCACAGAAAACATTGAAACATGTGCACATAGGTGATTAAAACTAGCTTAAATCAATACCCTTCCATTTTCAGGATTAACGGCGGTCGAAAGTCTCCTTTTATTATTTTGGTTGGTGGCTTAATTGTTTGGGAGTCTCTGCTCTCTTGTGCCTAGAACCTCACCCAGCAGTGATGTCATCGTATCCTGGAGGACAACTGTACGTCATTGCAGCAAAGTGAGAAGAAAAGATTTTCAAGGGGTGTTAATTTATTCTTTAAAATACAAGGGTATTTCAGTACAATGATGAATTATACATACAAAAATATCATCCTTGCATCGCCCTGTTGATAACTTTTAATAACAACATGAAATTTGGTGTTAAACTCAAACATTGAGTCAGACTATGTGATCCATGTCTTCTGTTGCAAGAGGAAACACATTGTGACTCTGTTGTTGTTACTGGGTGTAATTGGTAAGCAATACTCAAATTGTTGTATTACATATTAAAATTCTTTCATAATCATACAAGACACAACACAAACGACACGGAACACTCACAGGATCCTCATTGTTTAACTACAGCAGTGAAACCTCTAGGTTTGGCTTAAAGACAAGTGATCACGAAACGATACATTCATTCATGCTGACAAGAGCCCCACCATGTGGTCAGAAGGAATATTGCACAGCATTACCTCTGCATTATCTTGTTTCCAATCTAACTTTACGTCATCGCAGAGAAAATATCCTGAGCACTAATGCACAGTGTGTCCCTGATCTGCTCTTATGTAATCATTCAATCCAAAAATATTTTAAAGAGAGATTTATATGTCAGAGTTGAATGAGAATATGTTTTTCCTTCCAATTATGCAACTTGATTTTGTCTCACTTGGAAACTGAAAGCTCACTGTATAATCCAGAGTGGCGCTAATAGATCTTTAAAACACTATATTAGATCAAGATCATTCTTTTTTCTGAATAATATTTGAGCTGTACTTCCACTGCATGCGTTGCAGTAGGTTGTAAATTCAACAGCTGTGGTTGCAATAAAAAATTAAAAGGATATATATAACATATTAAATATACAATAATATTAGACCGGAAAAAAACAGTAACCGCTTACATTTGAGAAGCTGGGACCATTAAATGTAGCCTTTTTGTGAGATTAATGCTGACTGAAACAATTATTTGACAGTACAAAAATGTCTCTGATTAATTCTCCATCGACTGACGAATCATTTAATCAATAGATCTTGTCAAATTTACACATAATTCTACAAAAACTCATCAGTCTGCAAATATGCATATACTGTTTCCATTTAAACTACAGTGTAGACTTTGGTGTTTTATTCATTAGGTTACTCCTCGCTGAAGCTGTGTCTGTTTTTAGCTGGAAAAAAACAGCAGCCTGGCAGCCAACAACATCTTAACCCTATGTCATGTAGAATTAATCTTAATATGAATTTAGAGTGACAAATGTCATAACACATTTGGACATGATGATTGTTGAGCATTTGCTGATCCTGAAAGGCCATTTCACACACAGGGGATATTACCCCACATTAACAACTTTCTTATTTGAATCTAAAGAATATAAAGGACTTCACAACTCATAGGTAATGTCAAATTAACAAATCTATTCAATTAATACAACAATCAAAATAAAAAACTCTTCCCCTCTTTCTCTCAAACACTATATATATTATTCAATTTTTTGTTTGTTATTTGTAATATTTATATATGTTGTATATGTTATCTTAATCATTAATTGATTTAGTAGATTGTCTATTCATCTGCACATGTATGTTTTTTATTGGAAGTTTTTGGAAGGACTATATATATATATATATATATATATATATATCTGCCTTATAAATGTTGATATTAATACAGGTTAAGGTAAAAAAACAGCCTCCAACAGAGGGGAAAGCAGATTTTACGAGATGACGGTGAAAGCATCATGAGGCTGCTGCTCTCCTCTCATCCTTTTGTGTCTCCTGTCCAATCAGCGCTCAGACGCGGTTAGTTGGCCGCTGATTGGTCGCGGAGGAGGAAGATGTGGCGGCCATGAGAGCGGATCGAGGACTTGTCCAAAGCTGCTGATGTGATTCATGTCGGTTCGTTGTTTTTAACGCGCGGACACGTTGTGTCATGTGAGGCGGTTGGACTCGTGGTCGCTGCTCGCTCTCGGTGATTACTGTTCTTTCTATGTGTTTTGTATTGTATTGATATATGTGTTGGATCGGGGGAGGTGATGTCGGGCCCGTCGATCTGAATTGTCGGTGAAGTCACTCCCTGGTAATGTAGCTCGGGGCTGTTGCACTGGTGGAGCTGTCACTGAGGGTAAGTGGCTGCTGAAACCAGACCCCACATACAATACAAGTCACATTATGTCAACGCAACAACCTGTTTAGACATGTTTGTCCCAGCTTCACATTATACTTGACCCGTGGGCCTAATTGTGGGCTGGCAGCCTGGGTTAGCGTGACACACTTCATATTGTAAAGATGTCCAAATAAAAACAAATAGTGAAAAGCAGAGCTAATGGTTCTGTGCCTGTAAAGCACTGTGGGTTTAAAATGACATAAATCATTGCATCAGGGTTTAAAATGTAATCTCAGTACTCTGCCTTTTTGATGCCTCATAATTAATATCTACATGTATGTAAAGTCGTAGGATGTGTAGCTTCACCCAATTTTACTGTGAAATCACTGGCTTCACAATATTTGGACAATAACTTACACTTACATATTAGGGAAATATGGCAGATAACCGCATGAGATGTGTGCTGAGTTTCGTTTTTCTTCTCCCAGGTGTTGCTGTGTGAACGATGCCCGAGCGATGTCTGATGTTGAGGCCACGTATGCAGACTTCATTGCCTCTGGCAGGACGGGACGAAGGAACGCCATGCATGACATCCTACAGAGTCCCACCGACCCAGAGGGACGAGAGCTGCCCCTCACCCTGTCACTGTCCCAGATGCACATCAACGCAGGAGGGGGAGGTGAGTACTCTAAGATACTACTGTGTTCACACATGGCAGTAGAACAGCTACAATACCTTAAACAATATAGTATATGGTATAGTGTCCTGTTATAAAGAAGTTCAGGTTAGTTACAGTATTCTTGCTTGGCTTAGTACATTTTATTGAAGCTCTACAAGGAAACCTCCATGATCTTCTTCATGTTTGTCTTTAAAAACATCTATTTTCTATTTGCACCTGAGCAGACACTGTGGCCACAGGCTGTTTAATAATAGTTTCATCACCATACATTTGACCATAACTCTGCCCCATTCCTGTTTCAATGCAAGTCATTTTATACACTAAATACAAACCAGGTTCCTGAGAATGATGCTGATCGTCCTTTACAAGGATTACAACATATTTCAGCTGATTATGAAAGTTTTGACACGATGAACAAATTAGGGCTCATGGTTCGACCTCGTTGAGATGAAAGTCATCTAGTGTTCTCTCATTGCACTTCTCAAAATGTGTACTCAAGAGTCAAGGTCTTTACTCTCCAACAACATGAGTCAAACTCTGCTTTAAGAGTTGTCCTGTTGCATTGCAAGTTTCCTTTGAGAAAGTTCAACATCTGCATAAAAGGGGATTACATTGTGAACTACAGGTGCAGTTTAAGTGCTTTAAAGATACCTTTCAATGTTACATTATTAGTCTGCTCGTTATGTACTCCCACTTTCTGCATGCTCATAAGAGATGGATTTCCCAAATTGACAGCCATTTTACAGTTTTTTTATTATGCATGGTGTGCAGGCAGGAATAAAGGTGTACTGTGGTTTAGGGTTGCTATATGTTCTGCTATATTGTACATATTCTACGCCATGCTTCATACGTGTATGCATTCTAAACAAAGGGAGACAGTCTTGCTGGGTTTTGGAACAAACTTGAAATTATTGGGCTTTATGGTTGAAAAGTCCAATCATCAGTCCAAGAAGCTAAGGACAAATAAAGTATGTATGGGAATACAGACAATAACACTGATAAGGTCTTTCTAATGTCAGTTCAAATGTTCTCCTTTTCCTTATTGTCCTGCAGAAGGAGACGACCCGGAGGACAGCCAGAGCTCCTCCTCAGCACATCGGGAGGCTGAGCAGAGGAACAGCTAACCCACATGTGTGATGTGTGTGGCTACGTATGTGTGATGAATCCGTTTGTCTAAAGTGGGCCGGTAGCCACAGGGTAGCACCACCGCTGCTGAGGTGCCTATAAGCAGGGCAGTGACAAACTCTCATGTCCCTGTGGCTCTGCTGTGCAGTAGAATAACAGACTGATTTCAGGGTGTTTTTTCAGAGTCGGTGTAAGATGAGAGACACATTTTGTAGCTCCTGTAAAGCTGATCTTCAGTCTTAGTTACTAAACACACGGTTCGGACAACTGGAAAGAAACAAGAAAATAGAAAGAGATCCTGTGTGAGTTTTGTAATAGTGTAAGCAATTTGTGAGACCACTGAGACGTGCTGATGTAATGGGTCACAGTGGGAGTAGCATGTTTGTAGAGCTTGTGAGGCTGATAGAGATTATATTGCCAGTTAATGGCTTGTGCTTCTTTTAAATTGACAATACTGTAGAGGGAATGGAACTTCTCCGCTGTAGTAGAGCTGGAAAACAACATAAACAAAAACACTGAGGTCTGGTTACTGAAAGGTGTAACTGTGTTTGCTGGTTTTGTAGAAAGTGTTTGATGAACAATTTTCGGATGTGTACTGCATGTGACACTGGACTATTCTGTAGAAAGCAGTGTATCAGTAGGAAGGAAGGTGGTGAGATACCAACCACATACAGTTAGAAAAGGAGACATATACCAGTGGTTACAAGAGAAAGGATGATGGTGGATTACTGTATCTTTTAAAATACTTTTGTACTCGTCTAATAACACTATTATAATCACAACCTTAAAGCTGAGAATTAGATTAACACCACTCTCATGTCAGTAAATTAAACATGTAGCAGGAGTCAGCAGAGGGGAAGTTTAGCTTAGCACTAAGACTGGGAAACAGCTAGCCTAGCTTATCCTAAGGCAACATAATCCATCGGCACCTTTAAAATTTAATAATTAGCATGTAGTATCAGTTTGTACAATTTAAAATGATTGTTTAATTCCTACAAAATTCCGCCGTTGGTCATTTTTACTCAAATCTTTTGAATTAATTACACAAATGAGATATAATAAGTTAAGCTTTAGAGCCTAAGAGGTACCGCTAGGCTACATTTAATATAAAGCTGTAAAGGTCTGGGTCTGCTGATTTGTTTTACTCATATCTAAATTTGGTGATGATGATTTTTTTACATTTGATATCCATTTGAATGGATAACAAAGGAACTGTTTTTTAAGGAACAGTAATTAGACCACAGATTAGCTAAGTTTGTTCAACTATTCACCATTAATGCACTTTAGCCTTACAGGAGCAATACTGTTGTTCTTCCTGTTTTAGAAAACAGGTCCTGATATATGACAAAATGGTACATCAGCTAGCAAGCTACTTAGCTAAACTTTGCTGACCAGCTGTCTGCTCCTGCTGTATGATCAGTATACACATGTTAGAGTGGTATTCATCTTCTCATCTCAAAGCAGTAAAGTGAATTTCCCAAAATGTCAAACTATTCCTTAAATGTAGATATGCAATACTCAGTGGAGCTTCCAGTACGTGTAACATGTTTGTGTAAAGGTTTCTGCCTCTGACACGGAGGCTGAGCTACATCCTGCAACTTCGTGTTATAATGGATACATCCCTTAATCACCATCCATGACGACCATCATGCATGCATCTTACAAGCTGTATTTTGTCATTTTTCGTCCCCAGTTTTACAGAGTGTAATCTTACTGAAAGACTGCAGCTTGACTGTGTATCTTTCTTATTCATGCTGATAATATTAAAGTAAATATAGCTCCTTTTTATATAATACTCGTTCCGTCAGGTTTTCAAATTGTAAACTGCCATGTGACTGTATAGTAACTCACTCGCACTACACTAACTACACTGTCTAAACCCTGCTGTTCGTTATTCAGCATGTAGACACTTGGCAGATGCATGATTCTGCTAATTGTGTAGGTATTTGTCTGACTGTATATAACCATGTTTTCTACTTCTTGTGTCAATGAAAGTAAAATAAACAATGGATGAGAGTGAACTGGCCAAGTTTCTTGTGTTGTTGTACTTCAGCAGTTTGGCCAACAGGCAGCACTGTGGGGAAATGCATCAAATTTGACACTAAAATCAGCAATACACTCAAAATGTGGTAAAATGAAACAACACATTTAACAATAATAACAATCATTGGTTTGGATCAATTATACATACAGAAGAAGAAATGGAAATGTGATAGGCCACTGCACAATTCTTTAGCTGTCTTTTTTCATGAGACACTGTAAAACTCTTATCTTCTTCAATATTACCAAACTTGTTTCCATATACAAAGGCCTCAAACATCACGTGTCTGCTGCACCTGAGTGTGTATGTGTCTATGTGCTGCTGATTATGCAAATAATCATTAGACAATTGTACCAGGAAGTTTAAGCAAGAAAGAAAATTCCCCAACCATTTTTTCTAAGTTCCTCATTCTGTTTAGCTGAGGGTAACAGTCCATGTGTAGCGGCTGACCCACTTGTCAAGCCAAACAACACCAGTCTGTACTTTAGGAAACTCACACAAAGGAAATCTGAGGACTACAAGACTAAACATTGCAGTAACTGTTTCCTTGACCAAGGAGGGGGACACACGGATAAAGTGGTAAGTACAAATGAATGTGAGGTGTGAATGAATCCAGTCAGAAATGTGTATTACACTCTGTTCATGCACAGTCGCACACACAGACGAACAGAGTTTAGAAGTTTGTTGAATGTGTCTGTGACTAGAATGGAGATGATAAGCTTACCTGTTCATTTTCTTGAAACTGTTCCCTATTTAAAATGTATTTCGATTGTTCTGGGGATTTATCTTCAGTGTGAGGGAGCGTTTTACTCGTATGGATAGTTGATTTAAACTGTAAGTAGTGTTTTTTATGGTTTGACCAAGACGCACAATAATATAGAGCTATTGTATTAAAAAGGTTTAGAGTTGCTGTGTTATGTATTTTAAGTCTCATTGTGAGTAGATATGGATCTGTTATTGAAGTGTAACCAGGAAGATAACCGCTGTTAAAATACAATGGCTAATAGGAATCTTAATATAACTGTATTTGTAATACTCTCTGAGCATCTAGAAAATTAATAAATCACCATTTTAACTCAATATTAGGTGGGTTTTTAGGTGGCTTTGCTCCAAATGTTGTCAGATTCATCAGCTGCAGTACTTACATAAAATTCCACGTTGGGTAATTTCCTCTCCAGTTCTTTGTCTCCTTTCATTCTAAGCCTCCCCATTTTGGCTCAGCCAGAGGAAATGAGAAAGTGTATGTTTTTTAGAGCATTGGAAATTGTGAGTCTCTGTGTGCGTGCATCTGTGTGTGTGTGCGTGCGTCTGTGTGTGCAGGCGTGCGTGTGTGCGCAAGCGCCTAATCTCCTCAGACCCCTGGTTTCCGGCTGTTTGCTGACTGTCAAGTTAAAAATATAACAGAGGCACTGAACCCACAAAACACATGGCAACCTCGTCATAAACCATAAACGTTCTCACACTTTCTTTACAACAAAAAGTAATGGCTCACAATCGTATGTCAAGTTGTGTCTTGTTTATTTTGTGTGGATTTACTTGTAGAAACCTTCAGGCTATTTAGACAGGCTAAGCTCCAGTTAGTGTTTTGGGGTTTGCCCCTTCTCTGTCTGCCTCTTGGTTTTCCCCCTAACTCTTCAAATAACCAAAGTCATATTCAGGTAAGTCTGACTCACTTGGGCAGCTTGACACTGCACCAGACGCACCATCTTTGAGGACAATAACCACTATTGTTTTGCATACTATCACTCATTACTGTATCATGAACTCAGTTTCCTGTGGACGAGGGAGGTTACGATGCTATTTGAGTCCTTAAAGCAACCGGTTTAATTAGTGATTCTAAAATGATTTCATGTCTCTAAGTAGTGCGGGTGGCGGTGTAGTGCGAGTGGCAGTGTCTGTCACCATGGTTAATACTAAAATATCTCACACAGTCATCCGTGTTCCCCTTTTTCTTTGATGATCCTTTGACCGTTCCTATAGTGTCACAATTTCCTGAATATTTCCTGAATATATTGGTTAGAAATGTTGTGCAAACATTCATATCCTCTTGGAGATGAATCCCAATGACTTTGGTGATCCGCTGACCTCTACCACCAGCATTAAGTAAGATTTGTGCTTTTAAGTTAACCTTTGTTCTACTAGCTCATGCAATCATCCTGTGCCACTGCACTTTACCTTATAACATTTTTATACAATCCACTACAGTGAAAGGTGTATATTTTGTACATACCCAGGATTTTTATTTCATTTTTCATTTTTATTCTATTTCTTTTTTATATTTATATTCTCATTTCTACCTCATTCTGACCTGCCTGCTACTGTAACAACAGATTTTCCTGGTATGTGGATCAATAAAGTTGTATCTTATCTTATCTTAACTACAGAGGTGAAAAGTGTGAGGGACCATTGATTCCAGAATTGTGTATTTTCTGTATTACCATTTAAATAAGATCTTTACACAATGTCCTTTGTGTTGCTGAACACAGAAACAATACTAGGGCTGTTACAACCCTGGTTATGTTTTTTGCCTAAATGCAACTCAGGAGTCCCAGTTAAGATCTACCTCAATGTATATATGATTGATCTTCAACTTTTTGTCACATAACCACATATGTTCTTACACAGGTCTGAATCTTTTGTATTGTTCATTTACATGGGAGTATTTCGTGTTGGTGCAAGTCATTGAGGTAGTTGAATTGAGTCTCGTAACACAAGACATGTTTACATGGACTCCAACATTCCATTAAAAACATTTAGACGTAATGTATTCCAAACCAAGTAGCATTATATTCTCAATCTCATTAAAACGTCCTATTACCTATTACCTTATGGCAGTTACCAAGTGCTTGACGACACATGCCCTTAGTTACACATCCTTTGTTCAAGTGTAAAACATAGTGGGACATAATGTTGACAATAGTCATAATCAGACTTATGTTCTGTAACGTGCAAACTGGAATATGAATGGGATTTTCTGGTAGCAACTCATGTAAACATCATAATTGAAATAATGTCCCATGCAGAATAAGGTAAATATACAGGATATTGCTGTCCAAGTCTACATTGAAATTGACTGAGAGATGACAATTTGTGTGTGCATGTGAACTAACTCTGACCACATTGTGACAAGTGAGAAAAAGAGAAAAAGAGAAAAAGTCAAATGTCACTGGTTTGGTTCTGAGTCACAGGTGTTTGTTGTTTGTTTTCGCAGCTATAAATGTGCAATAGTCCATTTCATGCTTCCCTTTTCTGATTTCCTCGTGCAGCAGGATGGGCTGCATGAAATCCACACTGAGTGAAGGTCTGAATGGCAGTGTGCCAGAGAAGAACAGCCAGCGGACAGAACATACCGACCAAACGCACTATGTCAGAGACCCCACTGCCAAAAAACAACAAAAAATGGTAAGTGGTCAGGCAGCTGGGCTTGGGCATTAATACTAGAAATTCAGTAAAAGAAGATTACACAATGTGATCTGCTCTCATTGGAACAAAGTGTTATGATGCTGATCTTAAAACGAATTTAAATGACATGTGTGTTTTGCTTTTTTAACATAAAGTAAAACCATATTAAGTAATGACTGTTGTAAATGGGAAGTATTTCAGTTTTTCAGGCCATTTTAAAGTTCAGATACACAGATCACCCTTGATTAGGAAAAAACAATGACTTAGACTTTCTCACATGATGACATTATCATCAGCTTGAGAGAGGCTGATCGAATTTACATTTCTGCTTCTCAAAACTCTTTGTCTGCTTTTGCAGAGTAACCCCCTGCTACCTGGTCAGGTGTTCCAAAAGTTGGAAGGTATGTCTCCTTCTTTCTGTCTTATTGTTTCACTTACTGACTGACTTCAAACGTGTGAAAGTACAAACACCTTAGTATGAGAGCTATATGAGGGTTTGTTCCAGATTAACGTTCCTTGTAATACAGGCTATATTAAACATTTCTAAAAAGCCTGGATTGCAATAAAGGGTTCTATATTTACAGTACACACAAATCCCAATATGTACAGTTGTTGAAGTGTTAATACGAACATTATTTATACAGCACTTTTAAAAACAAGTTGAAAAAGTACATAGATACAGTGAGGCAGTATAATTACATATTGTAAAATTAAATAATTGAAATAAGATGAAAGCAAAAACAAATAAGCAAGATTGGAAATAAAGACAGTGTGATAGCAGTTACAGAAATATATAATAATATGAGCCACGAAAGCTTTGAGAATTTATTTAAGACATACTGTTGAATCTGCCATTCAGCTCGTCAGGCGAGGAGTGCAGGAGCTAAGGGGTCTTGAGTGCAGACGCTCGGTGTCTTATCGATGAATATAAACATTTCTGCTCTTCGTTCTGGCTCTACCTAATAGCCCTTGATTTTACTGCCACCACAATGTAATTTTCTTCAACACATCCATGTAGAGCTAAGCTACATCTTCCAGGCTAGCTTAACACAAACTGGTTTGAGCGTGTTTGCCAATACTGAGAGTTTGAAGTTTAGTTATGTAAGGCTGCATTATATGGAGCCTCAAATGAAAACATTGTAGAATTAAAACTACAAAGAAGTATCTGGTTTTTGACTTACAGTACAGTTAACTGACATTACTGTTCAGTACGAGTGCTCGCAGTAATAAAATATTGCATTCTGTTGATAATGAAGTTATGGACCTCATCTTTGCGTTACTACATTTAACATGTCAATATCTTTTTCTGTTTCATCTCTCAGAGCAAGGTGCAGTTGGCAAAATAGTGGTCGGCCTTTACTCTTACAAAGCCGTGCACCCAGATGACTTAACGTTCAAGAAAGGAGAAAAGATGAAAGTCTTGGAGGAGTGAGTGTCTGATGTTGATATTAGAGTGATTCAACTCCCAGAAATGTTATCCATCATTTATGTACTGCATCATGTAAGGTGAAAACCAAAGATGAAAGCTTACACCAGCTATGAAATGAGCGCTGATAAAACTGCATACTACGAGCAGACTGTCAGAGTCAGGTACAGTTCACACTTGCCCATTCAACCCTGACAGACGCAGTAGTTGAGTCATCATTACACACTGTTGCATCACTTCAGGAACATAATTTAAATTCTGAGTAAGATCCAAATGTTTTAAAAGAAAGGCTGAATTTGAATTTGGTACATCTATCAGACACAATATTCCACCTGCTGTAGGCATGAGATGAGTGTTTAAGATGAAAATTGAGAATATGTTTTTTAATTAGTTTTTTGTACTAAAGTGAATATTCAACTTCAACAATGATTATCAAAGGAAAAACAATAATTGTGCTAAAATTAGTTGACGTTTATTGCAGATGTGGTGAGTGGTGGAAAGCAAAGTCACTGATAACCAGCAAAGAGGGATTCATCCCGTCTAATTACATCGCTAAAGGCCGACACCATGGAAGCAGAAGAGTGAGTAGCTACAACACCTTTTGTTTGTTTTCTGAAAAACCTTTTACAAACATTTTGTTCCAAGCTAAAGACCGCTTAATTTGACATTGTATGAAAAGTGTCATCCTTTATTAACTTTGGTGTGATTGGGAAAAATATATAAAAAGTCAATATAAATATGAGGAATATGTCAGTTTTAGTGTATTTCCTGTTCATTGCAGGTGGTTTTTCAAGGACATCACAAGAAAGGATGCAGAGAGGCAGCTGCTGGCTCCAGCAAACAAACCAGGCTCTTATCTTATCAGGGAGAGCGAAACGTCAAAGGGTAAGGAATTCACAACAGCACATTAAGAACAATCTCCACGTTCCCGTTATGGATTTCATATCGTGCTCCTGCTTCATTTAAACCACTTGAAATGACTAAGCTGGTTTTTCAACAGGGAGTTATTCATTGTCCATCAGAGACGTGGACCTTCAGAGGACAGATTCAGTCAAACACTATAAGATAAGAACGCTGGATATGGGCGGATTCTACATCTCTCCGAAAATCACATTCCCTGACATTGACAGCATGATCAAACACTACCACAGTGAGTATGACTCTGGAATAGAAGAACTAAAAGAACTTCAACAGTAGCCTAAGGAGTAAAAGACTTTACTTGTTCATCACTGCAGCAAGTAGAGAAGTTAAGCTATCGGAGGTCAGAAAAAACCCGATAAGAAAAAAAGAGGGCACATACCTCTCTGAGTGAGGCCTAAAGTTCCCCTTATGAAATTGCAAAATTGTATTTGCATCTGCACCAAATTTCACACATATATATATAGAAGTCCTATAAACTTGCCTGGTTTCTTAAATCAACATCCCTTATTAATTCTCTGAGAAATTTTGAAAATGTTGAAGACAATGATCCACACCAAAGTTTAATGAGATCTTTCCTGACCCATACCCCATTCTTCCACCAACATTTGTGCTAATCCATCCCAATAGTTTTTTCATAATGCTGCTAACTAACAGGCAAACATCAAACAGCAGACAAAAACATAAACTCCCTGGTTGACTCCTACACCAATTATATGTTTGCAAAACTTAGTTTGAAGTATTGATTTTGTTAATGATCGACATTTAATGTAGGACTAAAAATAGAAGTAGAGGTAGTTTACTTGAAACTTTACCTTAATAAACATTTTGTTTTTCTGTACACAAACAGAACCATACAAAGGACAGGTTGTGCTTTTATACTGAACACCTCTGGCTGGCTGCCAACCCTACTTCCAGGCTTTATGCCAAGCTATAGGAAAAATACCTCAGAGCTCATCACACACTACGTCATTAAAAACATTGTGATCCTCTCAATAAAGGTTACTTGAATAGATGTGCTGTGTTATTGATTAGCCTAAAGCAGATATACACAGTAGGTCTGTGTGTGTGTTCCTTTACTGATATCTTTGTGAGGACCATTTTAAGCATAGACCCTATCGAGTGAGGACATTTTTGGAAAGTGGGGACATTTTGACCGGTCTTCACTTTTTCAATGGGCTGTTTGAGGTTTAAGACTTGGCTTTAAGGGTTAGAATTAGGCTTAGGGTTGGGCATTTAGTTTGGATGGTTAAGGTTAGGGTAAGGGGTTAGGGAATGTATTATATCAATGAGTGTCCTCACTAAGATAGAAGTACAAACGTGTGTGTGTATGTGTGTGTGTGTGTGTACCTTCCAGACAAACCGGATGGCCTGTGTCGTAAACTAGAACGCCCATGTGTAAAACCCAAAGCCCAGAAACCATGGGATAAAGACGCCTGGGAGATTTCCAAAGATTCCATTAAGATGTTGAAGAAACTGGGAGCAGGGCAGTTTGGGGAAGTCTGGATGGGTGAGTACAGACCAAAACATTTATTTAAACAATGAGGTTGACCAGCTACTGCTTCTAATGTCCAAGAGTAAATAGAGGTTGAAGTTGGAAAAGGAGGACTCTATATTTACGTAATCCCCTTTGGGATATACAATACCGCGCAGTGGGTCCAACAAAGCTGGAGTGGTCTCAGTTAGGGAAACTGAAATAAAGACAGTTTAAAGGTAGATTAGAGGGGAGGTAGCATAGACTGAATATAAAGATGGACGATGCTTCCTCCCACTGTCCAGAAATGACACCAAAATATCTGGATATGAGCGCGGCCACAGAGCACACAGCCTTAGTCTGCGGAGTAGTGATCAAGGGATGGAGCCATGGTAGTGAGGTCCCATCGATCTGGACGAGCTGGATTCATCACAGATCAATCCCAGCTGTCAATCATGACATTTTGACCCGGATTTGATAGCGTTACTAACTGATTAAAACAAAACTTACTGAACAAACACCAGCGTGATAAGAACTACCTGAAAAGACAAAACCATCTTTGAAAAAATTTAAATTTGTTTGTATGTGAGAACATAAGAGTGAATTCATTGTGGTGTAGCAGTATTTTTGGATGATTTGCATGTGTGGTCGGTAGGAAAATAAACATGGGCGCTGTTAGTTTCACAGACTCACCAGCTGTCAGTATGTGGAGGAAGGGGAAGTTGGGGCAATCATGTTTGGTAAAAGTAAGAGACCAGGTTTATATCAAGACAGTTTCATGAAGTATAGTGCCACCATCAGCCCAAACTCATTCAGCCTTCTTTTCCCTTTTGACTCCTCATCCTTCTTGTCATCTCTAATAGTTTCAAGTCTTCCGTGATGATTACCAGGATTATATGCAGACAAATTCAACATGGTCAAAGAAGGATCGCTGACACCCGGGTTTATCGCAAACTTGAGTTGATTTTTATCGCAAAGAAAATATTGACTGGCAAACTTAGAGATTAGTTGAGATGGCATTCCTTCATCTGAGAAACAAATAGATTTGCGTCATTAACAGGAAAGTGGTTTAGAACTGCACTGTGGGAAATATGAGATCCAGTGTTTTTGGAACTTGACCAGTTTTTGGGGCGTACAGTTCAGGACACCTCAGCCTCTACTGCATGACTTTATGGATGGGCAATACTAAAATGATGTTGAGTTGCTAAAACTGACAAGAAAAAAATAATGAATTTTCAGTGAAAAGATCGAATAACAATTGTGGTATATATTTAATAGTTCAATCTTGCATCAGAATATTGATCACACATGTAATAGTATTTAAAAAATGGTTTGACAGATTAACATTGTAGTAATGACTGTTTATAAAGTTATGGCTGTAGTCTGTTTCAAATTCAATAGACACTGCATTTCACTGAAACCATGCAGCATGTGAAGCTGATGATTTCGTCAAAACATGGAAAAAAACACTACTTTCTGTTCCCCATTTCACCCCCCCTCTGTCTGCACAATCAGCTTACTACAACAACTCAACCAAAGTGGCGGTGAAGACTCTGAAGATCGGCACGATGACGGCTGAAGCCTTCATGGACGAAGCCAACGTCATGAAGACGCTGCAGCACGACAGGCTGGTGCGGCTCTACGCTGTCGTCACCAAGACACCACCCATCTACATCATCACCGAATATATGGAAAATGGTAAATGGGTAAAATGGTAAAAGGGATAAGCTTATATGATTTGTATTTTGTAGAAAGCATCTAATAAAAAGCGCAAATGTCAGCAGATTGGTGTTGGGATATACAGTATTCCTGTCACCACACAACTTCCATCCTTCGATTTTAGGCCCACTTTAATATTCCCTTCTGTGCCCTCTTGGCTCTCTTTCTCAGAGGCATTGTATCACCTGTTATACAGATGACATGCAGTTTTAACTACCAGTGACACCTGACAACACCTGTTCATTGAAAACTCTTCTTAACTGCTCAGAAGCTCAGATGACTCCTGCATAAGTAAGAAGAGAGGGTGAAAGGGCATTGGGAGCGAGACAGCTTTTTCCAGAGGAATGGTCATATGCTAACGGGAGGCTAATGCTGTTTCTTGGAGCCATTTTTAATAAAACATGTGGAAACATCGTCTGTTACATCTCAAACAAGATAATGTAAAGCCTTACTATCGAGGGATGGGAGGACGACCTGAAAAAGTGTAGTCATATAACGCTCACCTCCACTACTATTTCAGAACAGATACTGCTATCTCACAGTATGTTACACCCACAATCATTTTCACAGTATCGCTCCAAATGCTGAGCACTGCAAAGGTTAACATACAATGCACCTCACACCTGTGCATGACACTGATAGTGTTTCCTATTCTGTCTTTACTTTAGGCAGCCTACTAGACTTCTTAAAGAGCAACGAAGGGTGCCAACTGCAACTGCCCAAACTCATCGACTTCTCAGCGCAGGTGATTTTCACTCAGACCACAATGTGCTGCTTATTTTCTCACAGCTGAGTTGCTTCATTGTTACAAAACAGTTGTATCATCACTGTTTCCATAAAATGAGGAACCACAGGCAAAAGTAAAAATCTGAATCTTCACTGTTTCAACACACATGCAGCCTACCACAGACAAAGCCAAGAGAGATGGTGTAACCAGTTGTTGAGTTTCAATTTTTAGCTTGTTTGTATCACCCTCCGACTGATATAATATCTCTACAACATCTCTTACATCCAATACTGATTTTGTATGTGATATCGAGACACTCTTTCCTAATGAAGTTAATTATATCTGAAGTATTGTGTACTATGTATTAATTTCTCTTTACTGATTTACCTACCGTCTTACTGTTGGTTTTCATGTTGGTTTGTTTCAGATAGCAGAGGGCATGGCATACATAGAGAAGAAGAATTACATCCACAGGGACCTGAGGGCAGCGAATGTCCTGGTCTCAGAGAGTCTGCTCTGTAAAATCGCTGACTTTGGACTGGCAAGAGTCATAGAGGACAACGAGTACACTGCCCGAGAGGGTAAAGTTTGTAATAGTGTATTTTCATATTCAGGAATTTTGTTTTTCCCATCGCAAACGACCTGACTCCCTCACTGAATGCTTGACACATTAAAATAAAATTCCCCTCCAGACAGCTAGAGGCAGGATAGTCTACTTATTTGAAAATACCCTATTTTTGCATGACAAGCCAGACACTATTTGTTTCATTGTCCAGTTGATCATGTGCACCCATACCACATTGAACAGTCCCCCTGATGGTAACACACACAGCCTCTATTTCCCTCTTTACTGACACCAGGCTGGGACACTGATATATAAAGTAGTCTGGTATTTAACTGTGTGCAGGGAGATAGGAGAGAAAATGTGTTTCACTGCATCAGAAGATGAAACCTACTGATCACTGATCTGGAACTAGGAGATACAACAATTATACTGATAAACTTTCCATTTGTAGGAGGTTGAGTTATTGATATGGATCATTTATTATCATAATTTTCAGATTTCCTAAGATGAATCTTTTATAAACTGTATAACAGTGTGATAATGTAAATGAAGTGCGTGTATGTGTGTTGTCCACAGGAGCTAAATTCCCCATTAAGTGGACTGCACCAGAGGCCTTCAACTATGGCTCTTTCACCATCAAGTCAGACATGTGGTCCTTCGGAGTTTTGCTCTACGAGATCATCACCTACGGGAAAATTCCTTATCCAGGTAAACAGGCTCCTTTTAGATATTACCACTATACCCACATCTCATTGTATTGAATATAGATGTCGCCCTGTGTTTCCTGTATCCCAGCTGTGCGACCAGTATTTATTTATTTTTAAACGTTGAGCTTCCCGCTCAATAGTTTATTTTACCTCTTTTAATCTAGTTACCTTGTTTATTCTACTCTTTTTATTCATTTATTTTGCTTTATTTAACTCTTCTTTCTGATTCTACAATGATTTATTTTAATTCTGTGTCTGTGTTGTTCTTGATGTCCCTGTGCAGCACCTTGAATCTCATAATAATATAATTCATTTGTAGTAAATCACACCATAAGGTTCACTGTGAGTTGTTGTCGAAGCTTTGTCCGAATAGGTAATATTGTGATTAAAATAAAAGTAAGAGAAGAGAGTGTATAACCTGTTATACTGCTTTTCGCCAACAGTACATTTCAGACAAAATACACTGAGGTTTATGAATGGACAGGACAATCATTATTTTCAGGATATTTAGTATTTTAATCAAATTCCAGGTTGTTTCCATGAAAGTAAAAGTGATGGAAAAACACTGACGTAGCAAACATTCAACTCAGGTGGCTGGTCAGCTGTTTCCATCTTCTTCTTCAACACAGGAGCAGGCTGTTTATCTTCTTCTCTGGACAGAACAGTTAAATGTGGCACTCAGCTGACATTAAGCATCATTTAAATTCTGCTTACTCAAACAATTTAAACTGTAATTCTGACCCAAGCTCTGTTCTATACAGTCTATGGTCCTAAGGCGACTGGCTTTGTCTTTTCTTCTACATATTTTTGGAGGTTATTTTGTTTCTGGGTCGACCTCCTCTTCTTCTACTGTTTATTACTGTAGCGTATACCGCCACCTGCTGACGACACTACGCAACCTACTTTATTGGCCCCAAAGTAGATGGAATGTACCTGGTTTTGTCTTTCTTTCCCTCTTTCTGTCCCACTTTCTTTTTTTCTTTCTTTCTTTCTTCTTCTTATCTATCATTGTATATATTTGTGAAATACACTAAACTAAACAAAAACTAAACTGAAGCAGCTAAATGTAAAAATACCTATTTATACATGTTTGCTGATATGTTAATCTTTTGCTTTTTTAGAATCTAAACTTTGACTTAACGTTTTAGAGCCTTTACAGATAAGGCTCCCAAAATAAATAACAATAACTTAAAAGTGATATGTTATATTATGAGTCATGTTGGAAGCAAATACTTTGACATTTACTCCTCTCTACTGGTGAACTTTAATTTCCATTCTTAATGGGAAAAACTTTGATTTGCATAGATTGCACTGCCTCCGTGAGCAGTGCTGCCATGGAGATAAACGCTAGAAGTAAATAAACTTTTCTGTTCCTACTGTTTCACTTGTTACATATTCCTCCTCACACATCCATGATTGTGCTGTTTTCAGGTATGACTAAAGGGGAGGTGATGTCCTCAGTGCAGCGTGGCTACAGGATGGCGCAGACTGACAACTGTCCTGCTGAGCTCTATGAAGTCATGATGTGCTGCTGGAAGAAAATGCCTGATGACAGACCCACCTTCGATTACTTGCAGAGTGTCCTGGGTGACTTCTACACTGCAACAGAGGGACAGTACCAACAACAACCATAGAGAGAGAGAGACGGACACTTCCATAAAGACTTTGACAAATAACTTCCCTCTACTTCTACTACTTCAAATATATGTTTTTATTTAAAGATATTTCGTATCTATAAATGACACATTCTATCCTTATGATGTTTGCTGTCGAGGAAATCCTGCAGGTCCCAGTATATATGCACTGTGGCCACTTACCTTCTCTGTGTAGAAATACAATATGTCCAATGCTGTTGACTATCACCTCGAACAATAATCTGAGATACATTGAGGAGTAATATTGAACAAAATTGATTTAAAAAAGAGCTATGCCTTATGTAAAATATGCTCTTGTGCCCGAGCATGTAACAGGCTGTTAGATCTCCATATATTTTCTAAATATGTGTTTGTGTACAGAGGATCTGAACAAACAACTGACTTCATGCAAAGAGTTTGCAAATATACAAGAGCTGGAAGCTACACTGGAACAGTCATCTCATGTAAATGTTAACAAACAATATTGTTAATACTGTTTTAATTCTGCTGCTTGCTGTTCACTTCATATTGAAGTGCTGTAGCCTTTGCTTATTTTGTTTGTTTCAGGAGGTAAATGTAAAATCTGTTTGTCTTTATCATTTCATCAATGTCATTTCAACCATGGTCTTTATATTATGTGTTCTTATTGAAGTACGTGGGTTTGACACTGGGAGGCTCTTGGTGTTCTCTTGGTGAGTAAAAGAAAAAGTAACTTCAGTTTAAATGTAGCACACAAGCATATGGGTCGCCTTATACAGTGTCAGTGGAATGAATGAGCCGTTGAGCTGTTTGTCATGTAAAGATAAATTGAGCTGTATACTTGTAGCTATGTGAATGAGAATGTGTAAAGACTAAAGAAATATGCAATAATTTACTTTGTGTTGGGTGCCTTTGTATGTTTAGCTCATGTTTAAGAGGTTTAAGCTGTGACTGTTACATTGAAAGAACTATCCTGAACAACTCGATTTACCTTTAAATCAAATCGATCTTATATGATTTTAACTTAAACATTTCATTTGCCTAATTGCATTGTACTTGAAACAACTTTAATGAGTGTAAAATAGTCTTTTTTCATGGTATTAAGTTAGAAGAAGTTAAGTGCTTATTCATTCAATGAAAATAAAACACATATTATGAGAAAGAGAAAATTGGTTGGCCAAAGGAAGGTGGTTGTATATTTACTATGTTTATCTTTTACAATAATTCTGAGACCATGCAACACAAGGAGAGAACTTACTTATTTGCAAGTGTGTGAAGACTTTTCCAAAATAATGCAGTCAATTTGTTTTATTTAATACATATTATACAAAAACAAATAAAGAAACATACAATGTTATCATATATTGTCTTGAGCAACATTTAATTCATTTAGTAAAAGATGATGGAAATTTTTGGAGCAAGTATGTTCAATATCAAACTGTATTTAACTGAATTTGGACCCTAACCAAAATAATACAGAGACATTAGTTTTATTTCGCAATACGATATTATATAAAACATGTGAAGGAACAGAACAACGCATCATACATTATTATAATGAATATTTAAAGAAAGAAAGGCAGTCTTTTATTTGGACACCCCTACCTTCTTCCTGGTTTGATCACGTGGCTGTCCAAGATGGCCGCGCCCTGGAGCAGAGCTGCAGCCGCCCGACGAGTTGTGTAAGCGGCTGTTTGACAGTTGAGGAGCCGCAGGTCGTGACTTCCACCTGCAGAGAGACGGAGGAGCCAGTGACCAGGTCCGATCATCCTCAGACCCGCAGACATGAGCAAGGACGAGATCATACTGTGAGTAGCTGCTGTTAGCACGTAACGTTCACACTCTCCGCTAACGTTAGCATTTACTTGGCAGCTACAAGTAAACAGGCCTGAGAGCTGCCTGTGTCATTGTTATGGAAACATTTTAACCCCATAATGAATTGAACTGAATCTTGTTTAATCATGTCTCAGTTCACGGATAGTACAAATAAACCCCGATGAACGGAGCTGCCTCCATTGTGGAGAAATTAGTTTCAGTTTTTAGCAATTAAATGTTCTCTTGCTCATTTTTAAAAGGTGGATTCATGTATTAACGCGAATCATCAGATTCATCGAACACTTCGGGTCTCATGATGAATTCGGCATTAAGGTATTTCACCAGAGAGAAGTTCATGTCTTAATAATCTTTTCTAAAATCGTAATTAACTGTTAATTAATATCCAAACAGACTTTTAGTGAGGAAGTATGTATTTGGGGAATATTTCTCACTGCAATGTTATTAATGGGTTTGTACTGTATCAAAGTCAGAATGATAGTAGATCTCAACGTGTCTTCTTTTGTTTCATATATTTAATTTTCATTTTTATTGTTATTTCTACTAGGCACTGGTTGTCCATTTCCCCGAATACACTTTATATTTTTAGTATCACTTACAATACACTTTATACTTAAATTACACACTGTTATTGTGCTCAAATTATGTCACTGTGCAGTGTGTTATACATTTCATCTACCAGCAGGTCTGCATATGTAAAATATTCGTCTGAGAAATGAGCTGAAGTTCAAATCAAGTTAACATAACTATTTTTCCTTTTTCCAGTGGTCCTCCTCATCTAACAGTTTGATTTCCATCAAGGTCGTTTTTGAATTTCAGTCCGGTTGTGATGCATCACTGATAACTCCACAGCAGCCTTTCATCCAACCGTCCTCTCTGCTGCTGGGACACGATAAGAGCAGAGGAGCATTATCTCCCCAAATCAGTCTGTCCTTGATGGCTCCTCAGCTGGTTTACCAAAACGATTGCAGAGGCGAGGGAGGGGCACGCTTGTGTTTTAGATAACGGACGCTGGCTGCAGCTGCATTGTGGCCTTCAGGTTATTGTCATTCTGGTGTTGGCAGCTAAACTCAACTCTCACCCAAATCTGTATCGTGCGTGTGCTTCGGGCTGTTAAAATGGTCCCTCTGCAAACATATCAAAGCCAATATTTGCAACAGTTTGCAGCATTTTGTTCTACTGTTATGCTTAGTAAAGACTGAATGAACATACACATTTAATATAGTCAGTAGGACGAATGAATGTGACTTCGGGTCCACCCAAAGAAGATCAAGTCTCCTATCAGCTGATTTTTATCAGGCAGCCAATATATTCCCTGGGCTCTAACACAAACACATTACTATACGGATGTGTTGGGTCACAAACTTTCATTGCTTTGTTTAGATGTCGGCTGTCCTGATGCGAATATCTTTTTCTTTTCTTCCAGTCCAAAGGACTTCCCTCAGCTCCTGAATGACACATTCCTGCGAGCAGCGCGAGGAGAAGAAACTGAACATGTCCCAGTCTGGTGTATGAGACAGGCTGGTAGATATCTACCAGGTACTGTCTTGCAATTCAATATAGAATTCACTTGGTAAACTGTCTTTTTTACAGCAGACATTGTGGCCTGTTATAGTAGGAAGCATTAACGATGGATCTTCTTCTCCACTGTCCCTGTAATACATGACACCATGGCTGTAAACCTGATTGGACAACCATGTTATTTAATTTAATATTTATACCTGTGCTTTTCCTTCTCTGACAAGTCAAAATTACTTTTGTTTAAAAAAGATCTCATCCCTTTATTTTACAAAGACTTTTTTTCAAGGTGTCCATTTATTTTCTGTGTACCTATATGCATATGTTCAGCACAAATTTAAATTTTCACTAAGATAACTTTACTGTCAATGTGCCAGATTATTCTCTTTCTACATTATCATTATGATGATCATTTGTATTTTTGTTGAATCTAATCTGCAGAGTTTCGTGAGGCCAGAGCAGGGAAGGATTTCTTTGAGACATGTCGGTCCCCAGAGGCATGCTGTGAGCTCACTCTGCAGGTACAACACTGGACTCAGACAGAAAAATACAATTTCAGTCATTTAAAAAAAAAAAAAAGAAGCTGTTTTACAAAGTTAACAGCCAAACCAGCCTTGACTGATACTTTCAAGTTGAGTCACATTGAGATCAAGGAGTGATTTTTAAAACCCCCCCAAACACTAATATATATATCTTTTAGGTGTCGTCATGAGACAACAAGAGTTGTTTTCTTTTAAAAGATAAATTCCTCCCTTTATTCCACTTTTAGCCTCTGAGACGTTTCCCCTTCGATGCTGCCATCATCTTCTGTGACATCCTGGTCGTCCCACAGGTAAGAAGACCAGTCTCATTCTTTTAACATGTCCACAGCACATATCTTATTAGTCTGTTACATCTTTAGGGTAAGGTGAAGTTGCATCACTGACACTTGCAGTTGTCAGTATTTTTGATGATAAAACTCTAAGTCAAATGAGCACATGTTATTTAAAAGGGTTTGTCTATGGAGCATTTTAGCTTCTGTAAGTTTTACAGTATACACATTATTAGAGTTCTAAAGAGACTGAATATTAGACCTATTGTCACGAGCTGCCCAAAAGAACAGCTTTATTTAACAGTGTTATGTGTTGGCTGTGTATCTGTCAGCTTGTTGTGCCCCCTAGTGGCCACATTGTTGCATACTAACAGTCAGCTCACACCTGAACCTTTCATTTTCAAGGAAGTGCCAGTGATGGGACGCTGTGCACAGTAAGAAATCTCTGTACAACAGTTGACTGTGTGAATTCTCCGGTTTCCTAACACTATGTCTCTTCATCTGTTAAAAACTGCAACCATCTCTCAAATATTGTCTTAATTCATCCTTGCACTGATCTTCCTCCCTGCAGGCCTTGGGTATGGACGTCCAGATGGTGCCAGGTAAAGGTCCAACATTCCCGGAGCCCCTGAAGGAGCCAGAGGACCTGCAGAGACTGCGGGTCAAAGTGGACGTGGCCAAGGAACTGGGCTACGTCTTCAAAGCCATCACACTGACCAGACACAAGATTGAGGGCAAAGTGCCGCTCATAGGATTCACTGGAGCTCCGGTGAGAATAAGAATTTGGCTGATTACGTTATTTAGTATTAAAAAAAAATGATATTGATATTTAAGTATTGTGTTTGTTTCTCTTTCCTCTTTGGTGTGTCCCTCAGTGGACGCTGATGTCCTACATGATAGAAGGCGGTGGCTCTCCCACTCACTCTAAGGCGAAGCGTTGGCTCTACAGACACCCTGAGTCCAGCCACATGCTGCTGAAGATGCTGACAGACGTGATAGTGGAGTATCTGCTGGGGCAGGTGGCCGCAGGAGCTCAGGTTATTACTTTGCACCATTGGTGTGACACATAATAATTCAACTTCAAATCAGTGAGTGTCAAGTCTTTTTCTATGACTTGTTGTGAGAGCAATAGTTATATATATATATATATATATATATATATATAATAGTTTTTCTGATGTGAGGAGCTTATCATTGAGAACAACCAAAAGCAACCTTCAGAGCTCAGTCAGGAAAAACTTTGTTGTGTAGAACAAGAACGGCTCACATTAGGGGCTGGGGGCTGCATTACCCAAATAGAACTTTGTGTCCACTATTTACAAAAAATGTACAAAAAAAAAAATTCTACATCTAAATGTTTAGATGCCAATGTAGGCCTGTAAAGACACAATGCCATCTGCCTTTGTTGTTTTCTTCCTTGGAAGGTGGATGTAGCTCTATGGTGGCTTGTTAGCAGGTTGAAAAGCAAACCAGTTCTTAGACGAAACCAACTCTAAACTAAATACAATTAAATATACAAAATGAGTTTTAATGTAATTTGAGATTTATGAAGTGATGAATTCACACTTTCACCTCACAAACCACGTCTTAATGAAGCGATTTGTTTTTATTACATCACTTTCAACTGCTTTACACGGAAAAAGTTACAACAATGTCAGACGTAGTGACAGAAAATATCGGGTATTTCCCACTCTTAACGTAACACTAACTTTGAAACACTCAGTCCTGCCTGTATCCAGATATGTATAAAACAAAGGAAAACCAACATTTACACAGTTAAAATTAAGTTAATTATTTGTTCTCCTAAACTCTTATTTTGGGAAGACCTGTTACACAGCAGTCTGTTTGTTAATTATTAATTGGACTGCAGATATTTCCGAGCAACCAATTTGTACATCATTGAATTCTTTACTTCCTGAGACATTCCTGGAGGTTTAATGTTTCCACCTGAGTTGGTGCATTTGTAACGAGCCAGGAGTTCATATATTCTCAGGAAGATCTTTATACAAGTCAGTAATGTTATTGATGAATAGATGGGGCAACACATTCTAGTATATTATAGAGTTTATAGAGTTGGATTTATATTGATTGTGTTATATGCTTCTGCTGCGCATGTGTTTCATTATTGTGAGAAAAACGTACCTGGATTCTTTCCTCTGCTGCTTTGCAATGTTCAGGCTCTGCAGGTGTTCGAGTCCCACGCTGGCATCCTGGGACCCGTCGAGTTCAAAGAGTTCTCTCTGCCCTACCTCCGAGACATCGCCCGCCGTGTCAAAGATAGACTGAAGGAGTCGGGGCAGGATGTTCCCATGGTGAGAGACAGAAAAGGTGTTTTTGTCCCAGTATATAAATATGAGCTAATTATGTACACATGAGACTCAAGTAAACAAGTCAACAGCGACAACAGTTGTTTTTATTTATTTATCTGTAGCATTATTGTGTGTATTCTTTTGTATTAATTGGCTTCAAAAACTCAGATCTATTCTTATCGACACACTTCTGCTTCAACATTGTTTCCCAAGAGAGATCATTACAGATGCATCTGTTCTGATGAAAACCACTTTATACTAGATGTCCAGCAGGTGGCAGCATTTCACCACAAATTTCACTGTGTGTGTGTGTGTGTGTGTGTGTGTGTGTGTGTGTGTGTGTGTGTGTGTGTGTGTGTGTGTGTGTGTGTGTGTGTGTGTGTGTGTGTGTGTGTGTGTGTGTGTGTGTGTGTGTGTGTGTGTGTGTGTGTGTGTGTGTTTTCGTTTTCTAGATTGTGTTTGCAAAGGATGCTCACTACGGGTTGGAGGATCTCTCTCAGTCTCATTACGAGGTTGTCGGGCTGGACTGGACCATTGACCCACGCTCAGCACGGTAACACACACACACACATGTGTTTGTACTTCTGTCTCAGTGAAGATTGGCATAATGCATTCCCGAGGCCCTAACTCTAACCATCCCATTGAAATGCCTAACCTAAAACTAATTCTAACTCGAACACCAATCTTAACCCTAAAACAGCCCTTTGAAGAAGTGAGGCTCGGCCACAACGTTCTCACTTTCCAAAAATGTCCTCACTCTGTAAGGTCTATGCTCAAAATGGTTGTCACACACACACACACACACACACACACACACACACACACACACACACACACACCATGACCCTAAAACCAACAAGCCATTTGAATTGTGAGTTCTTCACAACCACACAAAGGCAATAACACACACACCAATACAAAGAGCTATTTGAGTTTATTAATGATGAATTCTCAATAATGATGTAAATGTCTTAAGATGACAACATGGAACAAAAACACTAATTGAAATGACCCATCAAATTTAATCTTTTAACTCCACTGTGAGATATTCTGTTCTGCACCAAGCTCTGTGTTAAATACTCCCCATCAGCTCATCGGTTGTTTGTCAAAGAAGTTAGAATTTTCCACCTGGTTGGCTCATGTGGTTGTAGTTTGACACATGAGAAGTGTTGAAACATCTATGTGATTTTCGAAAAGGATTGATTGACGTACTCTGTACTTAAGCCTCAAACCGTAACCTCTGTCTGAGTGTGTAAAATCCATTTGAAGCTGAATCGGAGCTGACTTCATCTCAGGATGTTGCTGGTTGTGGCAGGAATCATGAACCCTACTTTGGCGTTTCCTGAGGAGCAGGTTAACCATTGCTGACCTCTCCCTCTGCCCTGGTCTGTCACAGGGTGCAGCGTATAAGTCAACAGAGTCTGTCCGTGTTTTCTGCTCTACTCATCAAATACTTACCCTGTCGGTTAAAGGATTACCCGTGTGTCCTGTGTTGTGTGTCTGTGTGTGTGTTCAGGGAGCGTACAGGAGGGAAGGTCAGCTTGCAGGGAAACATGGACCCTTGTGCTCTCTACGCTCCAAAGGTAACCTCCACTTCCTCTCACAGAAATAGTGTAGAAGTTTGGTCATTTAGGAAAAAGACAAAACAATTCTGTGTGTCACTCAGTAGAGCACATACATGTACCTCTGCTAAGGCCCAACAGACCACATTTAAATTCACTAGATCTGTATTTTTATCTGGTTCCAAACTGCACACACTCACACATGTTTGTCCCCTAAACATATGTGATTTATTTCATCAAAAGTGTCAAAAAGCACCTTACCTCACGATGATAAAGGAAATAAATCCTGGATCCACTCCCTGACTCAGATCTGCATCACAATGTCATGTCTTCTTCCTGGACCTATACTGCATCCTGTCACCAGGTTTTGTGAAAATCCCTATCGTAGTTTTAATTCTGATAATTATCTGACAAACAAGCAAACGCAGGCAAAAACATAACCTACTTGGCGGAAGTAGCCATGATACAATAACCTCCCTCTCATCCTCAGTGTGACAAGTCAAATTGGACACAAGGATTAACAAGGACATTGATAATTAACTATACATACGTGTGAACAATGTTGAATAAATCAGTAAAAAATAGTTTGTGTGCCTTTGTCTGTCGGGCCTTGGCAGAGATGTGCGCTCTACTGAGTTGCATTCTAGTTTTCTTTTTGATAATAGTATAACTTTTAGTGTTGTTTTCCTTCTCTGTCAGCAGCAGCCTGCAAACGTGCTACTTTCAGTCCCCAGCATTTCACTCATTTTATTTCTACTGAATAGTCAGGTGCTGTAATATAACGGTTTAAAACCAAAACCAATAAAAAGGAAAAGTTAACCTGGTCGTCATCCTCATGAACTCAGACTCTCTAAAACATAATAAAGTCTTAACAGTGGAAGCATGACTCATCTAAAAGATCTGCCAGTTGATCGTTAACTCTCTCTCTCTCTCTCTCTCTCTCTCCTCTCCCTCTCCCTCCCCCCTCCCCCTCCCCCCCTCCCTCCTCTCCTCAGGAGCGCATCTCCGAGATCGTGAAGAAGATGCTGGAGGGTTTCGGCACGCGGGGCTACATCGCCAACCTGGGCCACGGCCTTTACCCCGACATGGACCCTGAGAATGTGGGCGCCTTCGTCAAAGCTGTTCACCTACACTCTAAAAAGATGAATAAACAACTATAAAGGGAGATGTGTGTTCGACAAAAACTCCTGATGATTGTGATGGAAAAATAAATTACATTTTTTTTTGATTTTTTTATTAAAGAGTATGAAAAGTACCAAGCATTGGGGTTTGAATACTTAATGGAAACATTAAATAGAAAAATGTTGCTGCTTCATATGTGTTTCAGCAGGTGATAAATCCACTTCCAGTGACTCTGATGATTCTGTTACATTTTAACAATTTTCTGCATGAGGCGGATGAACAATGGCAAACAGGAAAAACAACAAATGCTTTGATGTTCTGGCACAAAAGTGTTAAAAATGGACAAATGTTAATTTACATAAATTCAATATCTTTTCATCCAGTGCAGATTTTCAGGAGAAAACAACATGTTGGTTTTCTAAGACTCATCTATAATATGTTGATCTGACCAGGAGTGGATTATGTGTGTGGATTGGAACAGGATGATATTCTTGCAAGTACATGTTATAAATGCATTTTCAGTGGTATAGGATTGTATTTTTATTAATATGGTATTTATTCAAACCGCTTTGACTTGTAGTCTTTGACCTAAAGATGATATTAGTCTTAGATGTGGCTCACAATGATGTCGCTTTAGAAATACAGCACTTTCTAACCGTAATGGCTGGAAAAGCTCATCAGTAAAAGCTGAGCTCTTCACCAGTACGAGCAGGTTCATGAAGTGAAAAACATGCAGACGAAAAAACAAAAGCTGCTGGTCTGGAGTAAGACTCTCAGGCAGGGACACACTGCTGTAGTGATACAATCATTTTTTAAAGATAAAATGCCTGCACACAGCGGTGGATCGTTCCTGTAGCTGACATCTTAGTGGTGAACAAATCACCTGCTGGATCTCAGCATGGAGACTTTTATTTTTACTGTTGTGGATGGAAAAAGCTTTTAAGAAAAGCACATAATGAGAAGATGTGGGACGCTTTTAACCTTAATCTGGTTTCATCTATGTTTTATTTCATCAACTCAGACATTGGCTTATGAAGTGAATCACAGTTTAATTATTACATACAGACAGGTTTAATATGAATGCAGCTTTCCAGAATATTAAAACATCCAAATATTTATATCAGGGTCAATTTAATTTTGGGTGAAATTTATATTGCTTTGTATTTTATATTATTTGACCAGAGAATTTAGCTCAAAACTGTATTTCAAGCGATGCTGTTCCCAACTGATTTGAACCTGGATGGACAATAACCCAGAAAAGACGATTCCTTGCTGTATATCTATTGGTGCATATATCATGGAAGACATATAAAGATAAAACGTGGAGAAGATAAAACGTAGAGTAGAGTCACAGTGCATATGTCCGTGACAAGGAGTATTAACATGGAAGAAAGTGAAGAATCAGCCAACATCGCTGATAACGTCAACAACAGGGCAACCAAAACATTCCCTGGTCCTGGCCTCATTTAAATTAAGAATACTTATTTCCAATTTTCATGCTCACAAATCTTTTCTTGCTTAAACCCCGGTTTGTAGTATATATTTTTAGTAGGAGTGGTTTGATTTCAAAAGTAATTGAACTGTAGAAATCGCGGTAGAAATCGCCCTCAGAGGGGTATTTTATACTTTGAGTACATTTAAGAGCCTGTACTTTTATACTTTGAGTACATTTAAGAGCCTGCAGTTTTATACTTTTACTTGAGTAAAGAGGTTGAATCAATGTACATTCACTGGAGTCATTTTTGACACAAGGATCTGTACTTCTACTTGGGTAAAGAATGTGAGTACTATTGCCCCCTCTGACTTTACAAAGACAAGATCAATCATGACCATTAATAAGAAATACAGTTTTGTGAAGGAGAGTAGGATGTTCTGATACAGTCTAACATCATGTGTAGGTTGGTCACTTTGCAGGTCTTTGCAGTCTGAAAAATTCATAGTGAGTTGCCTGCTGCTATTTGGTCTCACCAAACTGTAACGTTGTATCCAAGTGACGACCAGTGTTGAAGTCAGTCTGACTGTGTTCCGCTCTATCCAGGACCCTGTTTTAATCATGTTGTATCTTCAGCAGCAGAAACTAGTTTGTGGTTGAGAATATAAGATGGTGCACAGGGTTGTAGTTGAATGTAATATTTAGTGGTGTCCCACCTGAGTTTGGCTTCTGATGTCAGACACTAGAATAAATGGTTCATTTAATTCTTTGGATAAATAAAGAATGACGGACCTTGGATGCAGGTCACAGTTAGAGATCCTGTTACCAAGATGGATGTCATAAAGTGAACCTTTTCAAATTTTGCTGAGATGTTGGAGAAAAAATTCCTTGGAAATGTAACTCTACAGCAGTTCACCTCCATGTTATATAACTAAACAATGTATTTTAACACATGAAGCCATAAATATATCGAGATCGAAACTAAATGTAGTCCGATGCTACTGATTTACTTACAAATTACAACACTAAATGACACTCATCTCAATTTGAAGTTGATCTGATGTAAGCCCTGGTACAAGTACCTCAAAGTAAAAATGTGTAATATTGCCAAAATGGCCACTAAATGCAAAATGGCGGGCTTCCTGTTGCGTTTTTCATAATGCCCCTTGAGACTTTTTTGTTTGTCTGGTCATGATACACCTGGGCTACTATTTTTGTGAAGATCGATCAAAGGGAAACCTAGGGGCTGCATTCCAGGGGGCGCTGTTGAGCCATTTTGCCACGCCCATTTAAAACTACTCCAGAATACGTACATTTTCACCACTTTCTAATTTTATGCAAAGTTTGGTAAGAATTTGAGCATGTTAAAGCCTTCAAAAAGCCAATTCATTTGCCTGAAAAAAAAAAAATAAATAATCCTTACAATTTCAATAGGGCCTCCCACTGTCTCCTACTGTTTGGTGCTCGGGCCCTAATTATTCCGCTGCATGAATAAGAAAAGGTCAAATAAAATGAAGCATCTTCACCAATTCAGACTCGTCTCACCCTGGAAAACTGACGAGGGGTTAACATCCAATCAGAACCCTTAAAGTCTTTGTCTCCATGTGAATTTAACAATTGATTTAATTGGGGCTGAAGACAAAACTACATTTTATCAAAATGAGTTTGGCTTAAAATAAAATCATGTGCATTCTGACTGTAATCATAGTCGAAGCTCTTTACATGAGGAAGAAGAGATCAGTTAATCCCAAATTGTGTTTTTCTCTGTTAGCTCAGCTAAGAACGTCCGATAAGCAGATTCTGGTAAATCCGGTTGTTGTTGCTGCTGCTGATGTTGTTGTTGTGAAGGATTCCAGCAAAAGTCATAACATCATGTGACCGGCCCGGGGTGAAGGGAGGTGTTTGTTATTTCAGGGGCTCCCTCCTCATCAGGGAGGAAGAGACGCCATGGTGTTGGTTCTTATCAGCTTGGACAGTCAAAAACAATATATTAGTCTAGAATCATCATTTTAATAGTCATCAATCATCAATTTAGCTGTTTCTTAATTGAATCATTATTAATGACATCATTAATCCATTTTAATATGATTACAGGAAGATAATTCACATATATATATATAAATGGATTGTTATATATTATTGGATTATATATATGCTTTCAGGATTGTTATGCTGGTACAAATGAGCAACAACAAAAAGCCAGTCCTTTGATCTATAAAGGGCCTTCAATTGTAAATGAAATTCACGGATGTATTTGTTTTCTATTTGGTAAATAAGCCTTAAGCTAGGCAGATAATCCATGACAATAAACATGAAATATCTATAATGTGATTTAGGTCAATTGTATGGATTTTATTATGTCCCCTAATAACAATGTAAACCATATAAAATAAAATAAAAAAAAACAATGTATTGAAATCTACCAAATCATCATTCAAGTTGTTAAAATTCATTTATTTAGACAAATCTGGATTAAACACATTAAAAGCCTGAATACAATATCATCGCCCTGATGTAAACCAATACCAACCAACCCTTATAACACCTTAAGATGATAATTGAGGGATCAGGCTCAAACTCAAGTAGATTACTGAAGTCAGAAATTTTTTTTATAGTATTTATAATCTGCTTAATTTAATAATTTAGAGGTTTTCAAATGGGGTTTTCTTTGATTTTGTTCTTGCTTTTTAAAATTATTTAAGAAATCAAAAGGAGTTCTGGCCCCATAAAACTCATTGATTTAGATGAAGGTGTTTGATGGGTTTTCAGGGATGAATACAAAGTTAATCAACTGTGTTTTATGTTTCAAAGTGAGCAGGAGAAAATCTTGCTTCAAAAGTTTCTAACACGATATCATCCCTGTGAAATATATTGGAGCCTTAGTGTCATTTTCTTAAAGCCCTTATTTGACTCATTCATGTTTTAAGACATAAGAGGGTCTTTACCATTTGAATTTACTGATCTAATGTCGCACATAGACCTGAATTCACTCTAAGCATCTTTCTGATCATCCCAAACCACATTGTTCTATTCTTCTCGACTTCCCTGACTTTCAAACCTTGTCTGTGACATTCAGTACAAACCCGCTGGTTCCTCCTGAAGACGTAGATCTTTTATCTGAATCAGTGGCTTAATAATTTCCTAAATCGGCTGCAGTGTAGTTCTTAGAAAACATTGTTCAAATGGGGCCTAGTAGTGGATATGTTGGGGACTATTTTCAGCTGCGGATTAATACAAACTCGGTGGGTTTATTAGTATTGATAACAGGTGTATGAAAGATGAAGTCAAAAAAGAATACAGTGTGCGTTCATGATAATGAAAAATATCTGTCTCTCACACACACAAAGCAGTAACACATCTTACATGTGACGGACAGATGGACTCATGGGAAACACGATAGACAGCAGCAGTCAGACACACACATCCCCACTTGTTATTATAGAATCAATTCATTGATGGTTTTGCTCTTTTCAGGGATTCAGTGACAATTAGCAGCATTTTGTCTCACATCGTAAACCGTGCACACTGGGGAGGTTCCGGATTACAGGTGAGCGGTGCTATTCCACATGGGCTGAAGGCTGTAGATCCTTTATTGATTTTCCTGCTCAACACACTTCAATTTCAAATGGAAGGGGGAGATGAAATGTTGAACTGGAGCCTCTGAATGATTGAGCCTGTACAGCAGCGAGTGGACGTCAGCACTGTTAATAAACACAACAGTACTTGAAGCTCAAAGCCGCTAAATTAATGTTGATGACGGGAGGAAAGCAATTCTTGCTGAAACGAAAGCGACCCTTCATCCATCTTTGTTGTTTGTGCTGCTGCAGAGCCATAAATACACACACACACACTGGGCTTTTGTTGTCGACCCCCTATTGTGTAAATAGTGAAGACAAAAGAACAAAAATCACCGCTGATTGCCGACAGGTAAGACTGAGGAGGCTGGGACTGTGTGTCAGTGGGCCATTTGGGAACAAAGTGATGGGCCTTTGTTTGTGTGTGTGTGTGTGTGTGTGTGTGTGTGTGTGTGTGTGTGTGTGTGTGGGAGTGCATGCTTGCATGTGTGTGTGAGAGAGAGAAAGAGAAGGTTTCAACAATGAATCTGTGCTCTTTAGAAATGGAGATCAATTTCCTCATGGTCTTTTTTAAAGGCTTTGGCAGGAGAATAATATATAAGTGCGTGTTTGTATGTTTTTGTGTTTGGGCTTTTACGTGCACAGTGATTGGGTTTGTGTGTGTGTGTGTGTGTGTTTGAAGGAGGTCCAGGTTCCATCTCTCAGCAAATCAGCAGGCTTGAAAATCCAATCTGCCTGCAGAGACAGCAGGCTGTACATCATCTGCCATGGATGGACACTATCAGTGCTTTATCAGGGACCACCCCCCCCCCCCCCCCAAAACACAAACACACACTCTCACAAACACACACACACACACAGACTATATCTTTCAATGAACACATGCATGAAATGAATGAACACACACAGTCACACACAGCCCACTGTGACAGAGACTGATAGGCTCTATTATGGTGGTGGTTACACGGGGAGGCAGAGGGACAGACGGAGACTCTGGCTTTAGTCTGAAGACCTTGAGAGGCTTCACACTAAAGCCATTTCGACCCACGTGCCAGCAAGATGTAACTTCTTGCATCATAACGCTGAGTTCATCTGTGTTACCTTGGAGTGCTGGGTAAAAGAACATGTTTTTCTTCTATTCAGCAGAGGAAGGTTGGAGATGTCAGTATCATTCATAATTATGGTTCATAGAAGACAAGCACAGATTGCTGGTAACAGATGGGGAACAGACCCTGGGTTTTGGAGTTAATGCTTGAACACGCTACAGGCCCATGATGCATCACTGCAGCAGCAGCAACTTCCTGCCTCCTGCTTCCTGATCTGCTGAACATAATTTCATTTGAGTGTTTTGGGAACAAGGGGCTGTTTTAGAATTCAATACATTAAAGATTTATCATGACTAAGTTGATTTATTTAGATTGATACATGTGGTGAAAAGTGCTCTCTAACATACTGTAGCATGTTGAAAATACATCTCAAATGATCTAATGTTGTCCACTAAGACAACTTACTACTGCATCTGTTTCTGTTTGACAGTATAATTTACCTCCATTCATCTGAACTGACCCCTGCTGCTCCCTAAGAACTCACAAAGGCATTGTCCAAGGCCGCTGGCTGTTATTTGATCAACATGTTGTTGTGATTTGGTCTTAAATGACGACCCAGAGGCAGACTTTGGCTAGGTCCAATAATAAAAAAGTTAATTGTAAACCCGGCAGAGATAAAAGGTAACGATGAGGATGGAGTTGAGGCACTGGCAGGTGATTGGCATGTGGTAACTGTGTCATCACAGGGGGTACAGGGAGTCCTGAGGAGAGTATGTTTAGGCAGGCAGGTGTTGGGTCTGGCTCCAACACTGTGTCACAGTTGCTGTACGATGCAATAGAATTTATTAGGTTCTTTGTCAGACAGACACCGACGCAGATCTGAGCCTGTACGAACAGACTGAAGAAAATCTGCAAAGACGTCTTCTTTTATGCAGTGAGACTCCAGAGGAGTCTCCACTCATCTTTCTCTGAAGTTTTATCAAACTGATTCTCTTTAATGGTGTAACATCCCATTTGGAATGTTACAGGATGTCCAAATGACCTGCTGACAGGGCTTTCTTCCTCAATCCAGGTCCATTAATGGGTGTTACCTCCTTCCCCCCGCCTGTGGTACTTCCCGTTTCCATCTATGATGCCTGGGGTGTGTTCCAATAGTCCATTTTCCTAAACCTTCCTAAGTCAGTGAAATGATTTCAATTTCAGAGGCCACCTCTAATGATAAGGAAATGAGCCTCAATGCTTCCTAACTTATCTCCTTTTGCATAGGAAACATCTGACCATCTTTATGAAAGGAAAGAAGGAAAGATCTTCCCATAATCCATTGCTGCAGCAACATTTAATGCAACACAACCTTGTAGTTTAACCTGGACACACCACGTAAAGATAAAAAAACATGATCCAGAACTGATGTGAAGCCTCAAATTTGTCTTAGCTCCTGATTCCTTCTCTGTCACATCGGTCCAGTCAACAACAAGCTGACTGAACTTATAGTTCAAGATATCATCATCATAAATATGTACGAATATAATTAACATCATAAGAACTAAAAAAAAAGGGAAAGGAGACTATTTGGACTGTGACTGAAGCCCTGGTGTTAGTATAGTCCAAACACACACAAGGATCTTATACAGGGAGGGCAAGAGTGCTGGAGCCAACAGTCATGAAAGCTGAGTAGCTATTTCCACATGAGCTGACTGGTTTATATACTGCAGCTGATGATGAGTCGGATGAGAAGCAGATGTGCTCAGGAGCCTGCGCCCACACACACACACACACACACCACACACACACACACACACACACACACACACACACACACACACACACACACACACACACACACACACACACACTAGACAGAGAGGAGGTAGCCATGGTGGACAGCTTGACACTCTGGTTCCCCTTTAACTGTGAAAGCAGCAGTTAATGTGTGAGACAGTTGTTTCCTGAACCTTATATTGATAAAGTTTATCCCATCCTTGGTTCTATTCATAGTAAACGGTCACATACACTAATACATGTTTCGATTTTACAGGTAAATATACACCCAGATCCCAAACCATGGGCTTTATTCACATTAAAACCCAATGTAAAAATGCCAGGCAGAGGAGAAGTAACCGCAGCAGGCCCCACATTGGAGGCCTCTGTCTGACGCAGGAGCTTTTAAAGGAGGAGTTCCACCCCCAGGTAGTTCAGGGGAAGCTGATCCATCTATGAAAAACAACACTGTGTGACTGCTCGAACAATTCACTTTGTGTGCTTCACCAAATGTCTATCCATTACTCTCTCTCCATGTATTTGTCTGTGTGTGTGTGTGTGAGAGTGTATGTGAGTGTGTGTGTGTGTGAGAGAGAGAGAGAGAGAGAGAGAGAGAGAGAGAGAGAGAGAGAGAGAGAGAGAGAGAGAGAGAGAGAGAGAGAGAGAGAGAGAGAGAGAGAGAAATTGGAGTACATAGACCAAACTGAGGAGAAAAAGATTGAGCATATAGCAATCTATCTGTCTGGATAATTAATATAAATCTGCTCATTTACCATCAGCCAATCAATCTCGATTTACACACACACTCTTTCACTCTCTCTCTCTCTCTCTCTCTCTCACACACACACTGACTCACGACCACACTGATGGTCTGATTGCCTCGGTCCTGTAGCTCTGCAGAAATCTCTAATGAATGAGAATGAAGCAGGTGAAGGAGGGAGAGAAGAGAAATATTCTGATTAGAGACAAATGAGTGAGAGATTGATGGGACCTACATCAGCCTCCATGTGCTTCATTTATCATGGCTGCTGGGTGAGAAACGTGGGATTGTGCCACACCAGCTGGGACACAGACAACTCTGTAACATCATTTATGTGTGTGGTTGTGGGAGAGAATCAGAGGCTGGTTTTCAGGTGTCAGACCAGAAACGAGAAATGATCAGACAGGAAGCAAACAAGACTGTTAATCATATCATTTAAATCGATACTGTTGAGGTAAACCATAACGGAAACATGGTTAGTCAGTCAAAGTTGTTTATGAAGGACATGGTCACAAATCTGAAGACTTGTTTAATAATGTCTGACAGTTGACTGTGCATCTCGACTTTGGTCTCAGTGACGTCACCGTGTTCCTATCTCAACCATTGTGTAATGTAATAATGATATTATTACAAATAAGAGCGTAAACACAATGGACAGTAAACACTTTAATAAGATATAAATTGGAATAAACCAGAATCATATCAAGCTGAAACTATTGTTAATGACAGCATGTTTGATAGTTTATTTAAGCCCCGACATTCAAATTCAGCTCGATACCTCTGATATCCTCCTCTGGAGCCGCGTTTGCACGCATTCACCGGAAAAACTGCACACACCGCGTTAGCATCACTACTTCCGGTTGAGGACATTTAGGCTAAAAACAGTGTAAATTACACTGTTTCGAGTCAATATGAATGTTGGGGCTTACGGACACTTTGATGACACCACACGAGCAGTGTTTTATTCTGCTGTTTTTTTAAGTCTGAAGAATCGGTCCCCCAGTTACTTTAATTGTATTGGATTCAGCTGCAATGCTGTTTACTCCTGAGACTCCTAAAGTGTTTTGTGACACAAACACTTCACCCACCCCTCCATTGGCACAGTGGTGAGTAGATAGTGAATGATTTTCATTTTTGGGTGAACTATCCCTTTAACCCCTTCAACAGGTGTACTGACCACTTGATAAAAAGTAGTGATATATAACATCATATGTGTAAGTTAGCTTGTTGTTGCCTTTGCTCAAGAAGTAGAAAAAGCTAAAGTAGCTGTTGCATCAAGCAATTCTGATACATATATATATATATATATATATGTGTGTGTTTTTACTGACAAAAAAAGTAAAATAAACAGCATTTAAGTAAACGTACTTAGTAACTTCGCTTTTCTATTTGGAGGTCCCAGATCTCTCTCACACAAAGACGCGTGCACACGCGCACACACACACAAGAGGACATGACATGACACTGACTTACTCTAAACTTAGAGAGAGAGATAACCTCTAAGTAATGCATCTTGGTCCAACATAGATATAAAGAAGTCCCTCTAATGTGTTTCACACTTTATTCATAGAAAAGCACTGAGATTCCAACACAAATCAATATAAAATGGTAGTAGCGTTACATAAATAGTAATAAATTCTCGCTTTATAGACAGTAGCTCAAGAAGTCGCACAAAGAAATTACAAATTACAAAGAAAACAAAAAACGGTGTCGATGATAAGCTATCATACTTCTGTGGCAACAAATACTGGAAATACCTTTTTCTTAATCAGTAGCACAAAGAGGCAACAAACACTTTCCATTTTCCCTTAAGTTACAAAAATCCCCAAAACAAAACCAAACAGATGGTGAACTAGATCTCTACCAGCAGATAGAACTCCCCACAAGAATGAGAGAAAGACAGAAAGAAAGAGAAACAGAGAAAAAGAAGGAAAGAAAGAAAGAGAGAGGCTGATACAGTGAACACAGAGAGGAAACCGTTGTAATGCTGTCCCTCTTTCGGGTATGATTGAAGGAAACATTCTTATCATACTAGTGTCATAGCCAAGAAATCAATCCAAGTAAAAACTTTGCAGCAACAAAAGGTGAAAACCTTGAAGTTTAGTTGTGAAGACACAAGGCTGCTGCAGAGTACTGATGAGAGGAAGTGGCTGCAGTGAAGACTGCTGGAACCAAAACCCTTTCTGTGAGAGAGGGAACAAGGCGACAAACGGAGGAAAACTAGAAAAAGATAGAAGGTGAAAAAAGTAGAGATAGAGAAAATGAAATCAGTTTTTAGGCTGAAGAGAGTCAAGAAAGCAATAATAAGAAAAATAGAGTTACAAGAAATGAGGAATGAACACACGTTCATTCACAGGCCATCGCTATTGTTCATACAGTTGCTGTTTCTGACTCTTGTGTATATATGTTCTGTCTCAATGCGGTGCTGCCACACAACAGCTGAGAAGACACTAAAGGCTTGAGTCCTGATTAAATAAAAACCAATAAAGAAGATAAGCAAAAATAATCTTTGTACATTGATCGGTCAGAAAGGCATTTTTCACCTTTTTTCTTTTTTTTCCTCTAAATGTTACAGCGAATGCAGGCTGGCTACTGCTCACTGTCCAAATACAAGCATGCTGGGTCTTGTCTTTGTCCGCCCCCCCAACACCGTCTCGTCCTCTTTGCCGGGGCAGGTTTTCAGAGGGCGTCTTTAAGAGGTGACAAGACCAACGAAGTGGTTCTGCATAGTCAGGTTTAGTACGTATCTGTTTACAAATGAATGCCTTACTCATTTTTTCTTCAGCTCCCCAATAACATGCCTCCTTTTGGAAAACAGATTTTTTTTTTATTTCTTTGCAAATCTAAAAATAAAAAAAACACAAACAATAATTATTATAGCAAAAAACAAACTGAAAGAAATGTACACAGGAGCACCTGAGAAATGCCTTGAAGTCTTTGCTCTTACAAAAAAACGCCGTCAAATTCACCCGGTCCAAAACAATTCAAGTACACCCTCGCCGAAAAGAACGTAAAAATAAAGAAAAAGACCAAACACATAACATACTTATCATAAATAATTATAACTTTACAATTTTCTGAATTGACACTTTAATATTTACAATATCTTAAATGCTTAATGCTACTACTTTTTGTTTTGTTTCTTTAAGTGATGTCCCTGAGAACTGAGTTTAGCCTCTCTCTACTTTTCTTTCTTTTGCTCAATTTTCCTTTTATTCATCTTCCTCATTCATCTATCTGCATTTCTTCAGATTAAAAAAAAAAAAGGCCCAGAGCTGTGACTGACTACCCAAGTAGCAGGTGAAGGTAGCTCTCATGGAATGTAAAAGCAGATAAGAAAATGTTCCTCCATTCAAAAACGTACTCTTTTTTATCCTCCTACCGTCGACAGGCCGACTCCTCTGTTGTGACTTTTTTTTTCCTTTTTAAGTCCAGTTCTGTTTTGTGTATGCGATTCCGACTCAGTCACATAAAGTTTCTAAACAATCAATAAATAAATGCTGAAGCAGGCAGGAACGTACTGAAGAGGTATTTGTGTGAAGTGCTAGTACGAAGACCAGTTCAAGCGCTTGCTGTACTCTACACTGCCATTAACAACACTATGCCACTGGGTTAGAAAGAAAGGGGACCTATACGGCCCCCCTACAGACAAACAACTTCCTGTGCCGAGGCATGTTGTCTCAAATATGTACGCTTACGTCACTAAGACATAAAATATACAGTATTTTTTCATATGTGCATTGTTTCTGCAACCCTTTGAGACATGGCCACTCATTTTCACAGTCCAGAATTAGCACAACCAGTAGCATACACAGCAAAGTAGCTTTTGTAACTACAGACCCTTTTCCATAAAGGTTTAAGACCAGTAGAAACTTAGGTTCGGGAATGACATGGATTTGAAACCACAAAAAGCTTCCTTAGCATGTTCATTTAGCTATTAGCATATCAGCCATAGTGGGAATGGTAAGTGCAGTTTCTTCAGTTCCTTTTAGTTTTTTAAATGTTATAAATATTTACATTTTTCATTCACAAATGTTAGCTAATTGTCTTTTTTTGCACAAGTATATCTGAACACTGCTTAAACCACCATTACTGATTTCTACAGTTGATTTAGCGACAGTTGCTAATTGTCCCGTCCAGCAACTTTCAGCGTTAAGCTTTCTTTTCTTTTTCCTTTTAGCTTTCTTTTATTCTCCACCATAACTTGAAGGGAAATTTGGGTTTTGTTTAGTTGCTAAAACCTCCATTATATTTATTAGCTAACATCTAACTAGCTAATTCGCTAATAACCAGCTAAGAAAGTTGATGTGAGACAACTGAACCTTAACAGTTACTTCACTGATGCTAACATGATGTTAATAGAGTCGAGTGGAGGGTAAGAGCATAGTTTGGGTTTTTCCTCGCATTCCAATTATTTGTTCGGTTGTTATAACAAAAATATGAACAAGTAAAGCCTTATTAGTGGCTTAAGCCTGGTTCTAATATATATTCATGGAAAACATTTTAGATGGCTTTTCCAATCTAGATGAAATTAGTTCTCCTTAAATTAATGTCTCCATTGTTATTTCCTTGTTTATTATGTATTTTCTAATGCTGCTGCTTTAAATGCAGATCATGCCAGCTTTAGATTGTATAAACAGTGATGTTTGACGGGTTGTTGGTTGGAACTGTGCATTTATGTTCTGGTTGCGTGGAACAAAGAGCTCCTGAGTTCCCACTGAAGTTTTGGAAATGGAAAAGGGACTTTAGTTACAGGCAGAGTCACTGAAGTCAACAAGGTCCCAATAAGATCCCAGGCTTCCTAACAGAATACAAGATGGTGAAGTCAATGCCACTGGATGAAGAAAATAAGAAGACTCGCCTACTATTGCTTATTCACTAAATCTTGATCTAGCATGTGAGAAGTCATCGATGGAGTCATACAGGTTTAAAAGGTTTTGGCCACAAATAGCTATATAGAGCGGTGCAGCGGTATCTCTAGAGATGGGCTTTCTGTGACCCCACTGTTCATCAAGTTGTATTTTTGTCACTTTCAATGATCTTTCGGGAGGATATAAGAGAGATACTGTAAAAAATATGTGCATGTGGAACCTCTACTACTCTACCTTAGCGAGAACAGGCTGAATTATGTCGCTCTCAGGCTGCTGGATTTGGGAACATGCTGCCTATGAAGCAACATGGTTCACCCTCTGGAGATATTGATAATGAAAAGCACTGACCAGCAGGTGTAGAGGATAGGAGCTAGTCTAGAGTGGCTTTAAACCTGTTGGTGTTGACTTCTTCCACAGAAAGACCACATGTGTGCAGTTCTGTATTCTGCCCTCTCTACTCTAAGATGCCCTGAATGAAACAAGAGGCCATTTCTGATAGAGAAGTTAAAGCTGACAAATAATACAGTCGAGGTATGACAGCAACACTATGTGTGTTTTCCACCTCAGTGGCTCTTTATGTTTGGAATGACATATCTCTTCCACTTTTAAATACACTTCATCTTAAGCGCAGCTGAAAGCGTCTTCTGGCTCAAAGTATGTACCCCATCCAACAAAATCATTTGGTTTTTCATATCATCATGTGCCACTGAAAAACAAAGTTCTTTTTGCTTTTTTTGTCATCACAATCTCTTGATGTTTTTATCATCGATTCAACATTAGTTGGCGGGTAAAACACTTTGTTTTTGTTGGTATTTCTTTGACATTTCAAGCCATTTCCCTCTTTTGCAGTCTCAACGAAGTAGAGCAATGTACTGCAAACACTTCCTGGTTCACATTCAAGAAACAAAACAACAAAACAGGGACCAAAACTTATGACTTAGTCAACAAATGGCTCAACATAAGTAAAAAATACAAAGAATCTAAAAAAATACTTAAATAGAAACAAATACGTTCAACTTCTTCCCAGGGAGAGCATCCCTGTGAGGGAGGGGTGATGTCAGCCGAAGCGCTCCCTGACCAACATCATCAGTTTCTTCTTGCCCTTGTAGATCTGTTTCAGGTTGTCTATGAACTGGGCAAACTGAATGTGGCCATCCTGTGCCAGCAGGAAAGTCTCCCTTGCTTTGCTCAGGAACTCTATGAACTCTCCATAGTGCCGCGGACTGATGTGTGTCAGTCGAGAGTGCGTGGTGTTGATGTAAGCTGAGATTGTGGCATCTAGGAGCTGCCGCAATGGTGCCTTGTCTGTTGACATCAGCTTCCCAGAGTTCCTTCTCCCAGGGATGCCGGCAAGACCCGGTGCTGTCATGGTGCACCGTCTGAGGATGTCAGACAGCACTGTGGCGCAGTGCACACTCTTCACCACCAGGGGAATAATGGCCGCAAGCTCATTTTTACCCAAAGAGTGGCTAAGTGCGCAGGCCCAGAGCACATCGTTAATAGCTGGGTGTGTGTCCTGGTTGTACGCCAGGTTAAGATGTGTCATGGCAAGGGAGGCCAATTTGAACGATCGCAGAGGATATCCTCTGTGCTCCATGTACCTTGCAATGGTAAAGAGCTGGGAGTACGTCATTCCCGTTGACGCTGCGTCAATCACGATCTGATAGGCCGTCTCGAAGGCGATGTGGTCTTTCTCGCATAGTGTCAGAGCTGACAGAGCGCAGTTCTGGGGGTCCTTCATGGCGCACTGCAGGGCCAGGGTCCTTGCACAGCTGGCCAGCTCCTCACGTTGGGGGTAGTCGAGGCTGAGGCGCAGGATGGTGTTGTGGGACATGACGGTGGCTGCCACAATGCTGGTGGCCTCGGTCGGTGTAAAGAGAGTGTACCAGCTCTGTAAGATGCTGACCAATGCCCGCAGACCTGAGGAAGAGAGAAAGATTAAACATGTATTGAAGACAGAATGTAAATTGTGTGATAGAGGCTCCCAGACAGAAGCCTCTCCTCAGTCAAAGACATTTGTAGGCACCTAAAGGACTAAGACTGTGAGAATCCAAGATTTAACTGCTTGACTTCAATTCTAAGTTTGTTGCCCTGACATGATGCACAGAATTGATTGTTTCTCCAATCTCCACACAAGTTCTTTGGAAAGGTTCTCGGTCACCTTTGTAACCATGGCCCTTCTCCACTGATTTGTTCAATCAGGCAGTCAGCTCTAGGTAGAGTCATTCTTAAACTTGTTTTTCTTAAGAATGATGGAAGCCATTGTAAACCTTCAATGTCGTAGGTTTTTTGGAGCCTTCCCCAGATCTGTGCCTCTACACAATCCTGTCTCTGAGCTCATTTGACAGATCAACTGAATTTAGCACATGTCAACTTCAGTTACAGTGTACGGTCAAACTTCAAATGAAAAGCACCAGGGCAAAGTTTTAAGTAATTTTAGTGAAGGCTCAGACCACTGTCAATGTGTCAACATGACTAAAATGCTTTAAATGCTAAAGCCCCTAATTATACCTGCAGTGGTAGATTTAGGATTTTTCTTACATCCTTACATGAACAATTCCTTATTCAATAAAGCGCACATACAAGTCATTCCTTGATTACTTCTGGCTCTATTGCTTTAAGCAAAGCCACACATCATGGAATATATTTAGAAAACTAGGGCTACATTGTAGCACTAACAAGCACAGGCATTTTGAAGCCTGTTGCGGTTAGTGGAGAGAGCGATCAATGACCAAGCACACGTCTCCGCGTTGCATGTGTTTTGTGCACTGCGGCAAGGATAAACACTTCACTTCCTACGTCCATCATGCGATGTCGATCCTTGCCTGCTAATTGCTCATTACGGTCCACGCTATCAACTGCACATCACTCTGTGAACATTTTATGTAAATCAAATGATAGTTGTAAAACAAAGCTTACTTCCTGTTGCCAGTAGGTGGCGCCATCACTATTATTACATATAGACTAATAGATCTGTTCAAGCAGGGGCTGTGATGTAGCGTGAGCAATTTTGTGTCAATTGGACAATGTTACAACAACTTAATTATCACACTGATCAGTAAGTGGCGCTATGACCCTGCACTAATATTAATATATGGAGCTGTTCAGGTCAGGATTGTGATTATAGGTCAGCATTTGGGGGCCGGTTGGATAATGCAGAGTGGATTCACAAAGTACTTCCTGTTTCATGGCGAATCAGTAGGTGGCGCTATGACACTGAGGAAATATTGACACATAGAGCTGCTCAGGCTTGGTCTCTGATCATGAGACAGAAGTTTGGCGGTGATAGGACAATGCACAGTGGAGTTATGACAACATCGTCTCCTTTGGCGAAGGATGAACCTTCGCCGCACCTCAATGTTTACATGGTTTGAGGAAATGTCACAATTCTGACCATGGTCCATTGACTTGACTCAGCTCATTTGAGCTGTATATAGTAAAGCAGCCAAGAGATCTGATGAAAACCCTGGGACAAGTACATCAAAGTAAAAATGTGTAAAATGGCCAATATGGCCACTAAAGTCAAAATGGCGGGCTTCCTGTTGCTTTTTTTCAAATTGCACCTCTGACCTTTTTTGTTTGTCTGGTCATGATACACCTGGGCTGCTTTTTGTGAAGATCAGTGAAAGCTAACTGAAGGGCTTTTCCTTAGATGGCGCTGTTGAGCCATTTTGCCACGCCCATTTCAAATTACTCCAGAATACAATTACTTTTTGGGGTAACAATTTGAGCATGTCTAGGCCCTGAAAAAGCCCCAAAAGGGAAATACAAATCCTTCGAAATACAATAGGGCCTCCCACCGGAGGTGCTCGGGCCCTAAAAATAAAATAAAAATTGTTTTGTCATTATTAATATTATATTTATTTTCAGAATTGTTAGTATGTGACTAGTTTATGCAAAACATTACTAGCAAAAGACTACTGACAGGACAGGGGCACTCCAGGGGCCAATCAGATTTCAGCTGGGGCCAGTGCCTCCCTGGCATCGCCCCTGGATCCACCCCTGGGTGCCATTGCATCACTGAACTACAGGCTACACATTTTAAATGAATAGAAAAACATGAATACACTATGGAGAGTACACTTCTTGGATAAGTCTCAGTGGTGTTTATTATAGGGCTTCACATACCGACTTCAGTGGCGCAGGTTACCAGCCAGCGAACCATCTCTCTCCTTCGCCAGTTCAGTGTGGACAGAGTCATCCTCATCACCTGGAAACAAACAGGAGGAGATGATGATGTTTTCTGATTCTGATACTGTGTTTCATTAGAAAACATATCTTTCAGTATTATCTGGGCAGCTTTGCAAATGTTCACTAGCTCATTTTTGATTAAATGTTTTAAAATATTTAAATAAAACCACACTCTCCAGTGAGGACGGATGTATCCAAAGTATATTCATACTTACACTGACATCTAATGAACAGAAATTCAGTTTAAACTCTAAATACGAGGAGAATAAGAGACACGTGAGGCCACAGTGACACTGCTGCTCAGTGTCTGTGTTCACCACAAAAGGCTCAATAATGCGGATTCTTCACAGCAACAATAGTAAGAAGCTGTGTGAAATTTTCTCTGTTAATTTGTAGTGGGGCTGCAGAGGATTGCAGAAATGACAAGTTGAAGAAAACTGCTCCCTATTTAGACGTGTGACCAACACTGTACCTGCAAGCCGAGCTCCAGTGCTACGTTGAGTAAGGTTATATCAGGCGGGTTGTCTGCGGGCGTGGCGATCTTAAAAGCGTCCTGGGCCAGTTTGAAGATTAAGGAAGAGGAGTGGATGTTTTTCTGGATGGCCTCCAGCACCGTCCGCAATCTCAACATGTCACCTGCAGGCAAAGGAAAGTGAAAAGTAATAATTGATACACAAATGAATCGTTACCAAGAACGATTTTAGTGAAAGAACATATGAGGAGAGACTATGAAACTGTGGATGTGTTGATGGTACCTTTAGCAGCAGTGAGCATGGTGGAGGCCAGCTCGCACTGCTGTGACTCCAGGTGTCCCAGTGTGAACCAGCGGGGGTATCTACTTGGAACTATGGAGATGCCATGGTGAGGGTGGCCCACGTCCCCGGAGCCTCCTGATGACTCCAACACCGGCAGCCTGACAGAAACACACAACAACAGTTTTTAAAACACCTTTGGTCAACGACGGAGCGAACATGGGGAGAACTACATAAACTGATGGCTCAATGTGGAAAAATTAAACATCAGAGAAAGTTAGTGTGTGTGTGAGGGAGAGAGAAAGATATTGCTGTGTTGTATTGGTTAGCCCAGTGGAGCAGGCTGTTTGCAGCCCACTCTTGTTCTGTGTGGCCGCCATCTCCCTCATGTCCGCCTCTCCAGCTAACTACGCAGCTCCGCCCACATGCTTAGCGTTTATGTGCTGGTATCTATATCATTGTTTACACACTGAGGCAGCCAGCATTGAACTGCTGCTGGCTCATTTTACACAAATAACAGTTTATATAAAGAAAACAGGAAGAAAGGACTGGACAAAGGCTAAAACTACTAGTACGGTTTTCAGTATAACGAGTAGGCAGACAACAAGAATGATGTTGAAGAGCTTTGTTTTCTGCTATTTTTTCAGTTCTCACTCTCTGTAATGACCTGTAGGTACATGGTAATAAGGTCAGTTTTGAAAATGTAGCTACTTTGTTGTTATAGATGTGGACTCGATTGTAAAAATTTGCTTCTCTCACAATTGTCCTCACATGGACAATAATAAAATCCTCACTGAATCACTAATTGAACTGTGTAAATGACAATAGACTATAACATCATAGTTGTTTGAATGTTTATTTAAGCATTTTGATAGCCAAAATAAAATTATGAAATCTAAGATGATATCAAATCTACCACTGGAATTGGTGAAAGTTAAAACAACAGTTAAATGAGAGGATCACTTTTCTCATGTCTGTTCAGTAAATATGAAACTGGAACCAGCAGCTGGTTGGATTATGATAAAGACGGGAACAGTATTCCCATCTGACTCTCAGCAAGAATGCAAAATGCTATCATAATAGATCATAGTACTTAGACGTACTGGTAAATAAGCTGGCTGAAACAAATAAGACCACCACCACAATGGATGGCAGCCTGCACTGGCTCTTAACACTCAGGTGCACACAGATAAGAATTCATGCAGTCTGATGCTACAACACTACAATAAATCCCACCTGCATGGAAGTTCATGAGGGTGATGAATAATTAAGAACATCTGCTATTGTGAAAAGTGCAATTCAGCAGCAGCGCATACTGCAGCCGCAGAAATGATCATAAAGTAAAACAGAAAAACTGAGCCAAGGTAAGAAGTTAGAATTTGACTTTGCTTTGGCTATGTGTAACTTAAGCATACAGTTGTGTGCAACTGTCAAAATAGTGACATAACGAAATACATTGACTTAAGACAGAAATACTCTTTATTACAGGCTCTAATAGGAACTAAATAAACATTAAAACTAAAGTAACATCATAACATAAAGCCTACCATTTGTTGTGACTAAGCTATTATTCATTTTACATCAATGGCATATCTAACTGCATGTATAGATACATATAAATGTGTTATAGAGTATATATAATATCTAGGAGAGAGAAACCTCTTACAATTTTATTGTACCCGAGTATGGTGACAATAAAGACCTTGAATCCTTGTTAAATAATAAATTGAGTGTAGAGACTGACCTCATTGCACGGAGAGCCACTTTATACGCCAGGTCAGCGTCGTGTGGCAGCAGGGCGGAGAAGAGGTACTTGGCGAAGGTGTGCATTGGAACACTCTCCCTGTGGATGACTTCCCCAAGACCACTGAAGGGACCAGCTGCACCAAGAGAAAGACAAAATAAGGATTTGTTTTTAAGGTGTGAACTTGATATGTGATCAAATCCATTGATTGACAAAGAATTTGAGGTAAGAATCTTGAGAGAAATGAGTATAACACACTAGATGCTTTAACCTCTTTAAATCTGGCCTTTTCCCAGGCCCCTGATTGAAAAAAACTAGCCCAAAATGAATAGAGTATATCTCTGCAAACACTGGGTCAATATGAAGTGTTCTGGGAAAGTGTTGTCATTGTTGTCCTTGTTTCGTACCATCTAGTAGCTGTATGGCCTGTTTCCGAAGAGTCTGAACCAGAAGGTCATCCAGCTCCAGTTCTTGAAGTTTTGCAACGATCTGCTCCTCATTACGACAAACCTTCAACACATTCACAACACAAACATTATTTACCAAAGCAATACATATTAGATATCAATAAAAATGAGGAAGATCTTCCATAATGTTCCGAAGAAGCTCGTAAACGTCCACAAGTCTTCCTAAAACAGTCATTGTTAGTGACTGTTTCCAATGCAAATAGATTAATTTCAAATCAATAATGTCATTGAATCATGTTAGAATTATTTCCATAATCTAGATACAATAAATTGAGATGTATTAATTGAAACAAATTAAAAGGAGTAGAACTAGCTGACTTAATTAAAAAAAACTTTGAAGTTTAAATACCCTTTAAGAAGGAATTTTGAGATTGAGGAATTATAGGACGTGCTGCACTTAAATACCTCAAACTCTTGAATCAGTGCTTCTCTACTGTTCAGTAAACAACAGAAAACTGATTTTATTTTAGCCAGTGATCCAGTAAAAAGTCTGTTCGCTGATTTGATTGGTTCTAAATGATATTCTTGTGTGAAACATTAGTGCGTGTTGATTCTCATGACATTAACAAAGGTCTGTGGCAGCTGTGTTAAGCACTTTAAAGGAGATTATCATTCACACAATGAAATGCTGCTTAGATTTATTCTAAATCACAATGAAATGAAGTACTGTGGCTTTCTGTTTATTTGGAACAAAATTACGTGACCTTTTCTCTCTTTTTGCAGTGAAGATTTTACACAAAGACATTGATGTAAAATTACAGCAATTGCTGTTGTCTGCAAAGAACAAAGTCAGCTGCTTTCAGACAGATAGTCAACTCACAACTACATTATTACTACAGATCATCATGTGGCAGTGTGTGGTTCAGTAATACCTTATCCTGAGCATAAAGGCCCTCGGGCATGATCCTCTGCTGGCCCATACCCATGAGAGCCACCTCTAAAGCCAGAGTCAGGTACGACTCCCCAGCATCAGGACAACCCCACACTGGCACATGGTGGTAGACTGGAGGTCTGGGTTCTCCCTCTGAAGGTGGAAACAAAGTAAGAGAAGAAAGAACGAATAAAGTTAGATACAATGTCCCTTGTGTGGCAGATATATTCTGCTTCAGTCAGTAAGTTTATTAATATAAGCAACATTAGTGGCACATGGAGTGACCCGGTTCATGCCTCGGTGGGTTGAAGCTGTTGGGAGCACGCAATGCACCAAAATGTGTATCAGGCAGGGTTGGTCATCACTGTACACTGAGAGAGCTACGGGTCATTATTACCCCTGTCAATACAGACAGTGAATCGATCCCTCACCAGCTGCATCAGTTTTGTCACATCTGATTGACACGAACTAGCCTGAGCAGAGCTGCACACACACCACACTCATCACCCAGCGTGTTTTCTCCATAATGCTGGTGTTGGGAAGGAGCTTAAGGGAATGAGGGGAAAATAAAAAATGTTTCTCACAGCAGCTTCCAGCCTTCAGTTGTTAAGCCCCAAAATTCCAGATTCAAAAATGAAAAATGATTACGATGGGATCTACTGGATAATGTTTCGCTGACCTTTAAAAAACTTTTTAGTCAAAATATGACACACAAGCTTCTACAAGGTTTTCTGTGTTATTTATTTTAACCAAGAAGGTAAGGTGTTACGGTGGTGAGCACTGTCACCTCACAGCAAGAAAGATCTTGGTTCGGCCGGGGTCTTTCTGTGTAGAGTTTGCATGTGCTCCCTGTGTCTGTGTGTGTTTTTCCAGGTACTGTGGCTTCCTCCAGCAGTCCAAAGTCATATACAGACTGGAGTTAGGTTGATACTTTAAATTGACTGAATAATAATCTTAATAGAAAACTGGAACTTCCAGTGAACAAAACTGAACATAACTGTAAATTGTTGTATACAGTCCTAGGTCATATGTTGGAGAGGAGAAAGGGCGGTGGATATCCCTTCAGGATGAGTCACTATGGAAGATATGTTCACATTATTCAGACAGCTAACATGTCTTAAATCAAATTAAAATCATTCAGTAAAGTCACAATGTGGAGTGATTAAAGCTGTATATAACCTAATGTGGGATACATAGTGGACTGTTCTCCCAAATCATAATGTGGCTGCCAACTCTGCACCAATGTGGTTCAACTAAGAACAGATGCAGTCTCAGCTGCTGATTGGTGCACATTTGTGTCCGTCTCTCCCCCACCTCATCATTCAGCTTAAATCCCCTCTGAGCAACATATCCCCTCAATCCTGTGTATTCCACAGATTTATGGGGAATGTATTATGTCAATGAGTGTCCTCACTAAGATAGAAGTACAAACATGTGTGTGTGTGTGTTTGTGTGTTTTGTGTGTGTGTGTAGAAATCTAGGAAAAGTGGAATCTGATTTCACAGATTAAATCCCAGCACCAAATCTGTTTTGGTTCCCGTTTCAACTGTTGATAGGATGATTTGAAAAGATCAGAAATGTGCTCTTTGATTGGCTAACATGTAGCTGGTTCCACCCCCCATGTTGACAGATGTTCCCAGCTGTCTTCGGGGAGGAAATAATGCAACCCTACACACACGCACACGCACACACACACACACACACACACACACACACACACACACACACACACACACACACACACACAAAATAATCATACCATTCTCCTCAAATTCCCAAAACAACAAAAGACAATCATTCACTCTGTCTTAAGAACACACACTCATACAATACACACACACACACACACACAACACACACACACACACACACACACACACACACACACACACACACAAATGAGTGTGCCAATGGTCATTGCATTGTTTGAACTGACAATGGTTCCCTGTAGCCTAGTGACAATGGGAAAACCCAACCCCTATTCTGCTTTGTGGCAATGCCCACTGGTGCAAAAACGCCCTGGGCAGGGTGAGAAATGCAAATGGTGATGGATTCTATACATACCACACACACACACACACACACACACACACACACACACACACACACACACACACACACACACACACACACACACAAAGAAGAGTGTGGTGTAAATGAGCAGGGTGTTGCAGCTCAATCCATTCATGCTCTGCTAGTTCATGGCTGTGTGCAGCACAATGGTGCCTGGTCCATATGTAAGAACATTGGGTGTGTGGTCTCATGAGTCACTGCTGGTGAACCCCATCACCTCTGTATCAGCTGGATAAGTGGGTCAGGAAGTATTATACCTTGTGTTTGTTCAATTGAGCTACTGTATTTGATCAACATATCGTTGAGTGAGGAGACTGGGAGGAGTTTCATGGTTGAGTATGCATCTTACTGAGGTTCATACTCAGGCGTTTAATGGACAGTAGTGTATCTTAGACCAACATCAATTATGTTCAAAGTGGACACGGTAAGGATGAATGATTTGAATCTAAATATATGTAATTCTGTGCTTATGTAAAGACACTGGTTTCCATGCCTGAAAACTCAACACATGAGACTCAGAAACACAAAATGAAGTTTGTTGCTCCTCCCGAAATAATGGAATTTCACAGGATCCACTCAGCTGGAACGTCCATAAACTTCTTCAGTGCTACTTAATGAATCCAAATATGAGTAATCATGGAAAATGTTGTCTGACGCAGAAAATAAAACATGACAGGCCTCCTCTTTTGGCTTTAAAATAAGTCTAATAATAGTTTTGATGATTTCTTATAATAATTCACTTGGACTAATTCGATTAAAAAGGAGAAACGGAATCATGTGTTTGTACCTCCGGTATCCATGCTGTTGTCGTCATCCACGCGGCAGGTTTCTGTGAGAGTGATGAACAGACAGCCAATCGGGTCTAAGGGATGACCGACCCAGCCTTCTACGTTGGTGATGGAGGTCACACCCCTTTGGAGGAGCTCTGACAGAGGATGAGAGGCGAGAAGTAAGTCAAATGTAAAATGAGTGGTCATGGCACCGTCGCTCCAGAAACAGCATAATAGGTATGTGTGTGTGTGTATGATACCTTTCTTTTGGTGTTTGTACATGTCCATCTGTCTCTGCTGTTGGAGGCGAAGTGTGTTGATGATAGCAACAGCCAATCGCAGGGCTTCCCTGGAGTAACCGTGGGAACGCAGGGCATCAACACGAGCACATGCTGTTGGTACATGGTCTGTGTGGTTGACAGTGAAAATAGGTGGGGTCAGAACAGCTTCATACTGATACATACACACACAGAAATGAACGTGAAAAGATCAGAAAAGGGCTTTTTCCACAAAAAACTTTCTTCACTCCCTTTCACTAATAACCAAAGAAACACTCACACTGTGGGTCATAGAATGTTGTTAGTAACTACACAAACACACACACTTCCTCACACACCCAGACACTCTGCAGGCTCAGCAGAACGCCAGTGCGTGTCTGATAGCTGGCTTAAGTTGCAGAATCTGACAGATCTTAGCTGGAAGCTGCTTACTGCAGATACTGGCCTCAATATCAGCAGAATTAGAGTGTGTGTGTGTTGTGTTGTGTGTGTGTGTGTGTGTGTGTGTGTGTGTGTGTGTGTGTGTGTGTGTGTGTGTGTGTTTGGAATTAGAGATTGTGGGTATATGGATGTACCACAGGAACACTTTCATTCCTCCTGAAAATTAAGTTTTCATAATCTCACAGGTTCCACAGGAAGAGTGTGTGTTTGTGTGCATGTTGTTCAGTGCACCTTTCTACCCTGAATACATATCAAATTTGACAAAATTAATAATAGAGTATCAATGCAGAGAGCAAATAATGCAAAAGGTAAAAATAATGTCTTCTTCTGGAAATGAATAATGAATTGTGATTTTACCGAGCCAGAGCGGCAGACCCTGTGGGTTGAACAGCAGGCTCTCCCCCTCTCTCTGGTAGGACGGGGACATGTAGTAATCGCTGCTGATGATCCTCTGGAGGTGACTGTCCTGCCAGTGGAGGTCACAGGCCTCGATGGCCCGGCTGAACACTGTCCTCCTTGGCCTGGACACAGAGTCTAAGAAAGACAAAACATACAGGATCAGTCAGAGTGACAAGTTGTTCCATCAAGATCAAATTAATTCTGGTTTGCTTTTATATTTTGATCAGAAAGTATGTGTGTGTCTGTGCCCACCCTGTGCGAGGTTGCTCTGCGGCAGAGCGTTAGTGATGTTTGGAAGCTCACTGCCGTAGTTGCCATCCTCCAGCGGGCAGACGTCCATGTCCCCCCACTTCTTCAGCTGCTTGAGCCAGGTGCTCTTCTCCTCACTTTTACAGTGGGGGTTTAGCACCACGCACACCCACAGTGCACCTGGGGAAATGAGGGCAGTCAGAGGTCAGTATACAGAGGACACAAAGGGAATGTGGTCCTAAATGAGAGACTTGACTTGCTCCTAAACACTGTCAGTCTTCAATGAATTATTCAAGTCATTTATCAAGCAAGAATTCTAAACATTATCAATTGTGACAGTAAATGGAGGTGGAAGATATAACATTTTCGAAAGTTACTCAACTGAATGATCGAAAGAAACAGCAAATCAATAAAAAAAAATGATAAGAATCCTTTATTACTGTTTGAAAACAATCTACTTTCTTAAAAAAACAATCTTAAGAATAATCATTCAGTCATGTCAAGTGAACAATATGCTGCATATCACACCTCCACAATTATGATTGTAACTGCAAAAGTAAAAAACAACATTAACCGACAACTACTTTCAGTTTTATGAATTGTCACATTTAATAAATCTAAATGTTGGAAATAAAAACTGACAGCTAGGTGGCCTTCTCTGCTTCCTTACTGCTTTTTCCTCTAGTGTTCTACATGAACCTCAAACTATATTTGCATCTGAGAAAAATACTCAGGCAACTAAGTCTGACCGTCTGGCTGTTTTTTTTTGTCTCCCTGTGTCTGTGTCATGATCTCCCTCGCTCACCCAGGAAGTGTTCTTATTGACCTCTTAAATGCTGAGATTGATTGCAGAGAAGCTGAGCAGCCGTATTGATCGGCAGCCTTTATCATTCACTCAGTGTGGGGAGCTAGAGGAGAGGAGAGGCTGGAGCGGGAGGAGAAGCTACAGACTGGATGACCTAATAGCTTAGTGACTTAGCTTAGTGAGTGCTAACCTAACGAGGTGAATATTCATCTCAATCACAGACAGACTGGACACATCTATTAGACCGGCACTGACTTATGAAAACAACAAAAAAATCAAAATGGAGAAATCAGAAACAAATATTTCTGCATGTTTCTTTTTGCACAGCGTTTCTTTATCTCTACTTACCCAGCTCATCCCACAGCTGCCGACACTTGTCCGTCATGCCCGTGCCCTGCTGTCTCCATAGCGACAGACGAGGGTCCGCCATAAACTGTTCCGTTATGAGCGTCAGCATTCGGGCGCCGTTGGAGTCTCGCATTCGTAGCATCTCCCGCACCTGGAAAGACCCCGGAGAGCACAGTTAGAGTCACTGTATGTAGAACATCAGTCATTAGAATCTTTTCAGGAGAGAATAATAATAAAAACATTGAAACTATACGTGAGTGGGGTAGGTATTAAAATCTGTATATTTAAAGGTAAAAATCTGTTTAATTTCTACTTCCATCTTGCCTTAATAAAAAAGCCTCTCTTATCATGGATTGTCATTTTAGGCTTTTTTGGTTGGGGGGGGCGTATCTGTTCTGGCACCGTTTAAGCAACAGAACCGTTTTAAAAAGTATTGATTTAGCACTGGTATCATAAAAACGATACCTAACTCTATGCATGATCTGAGATGCACTGAAGATGTAATTAGCCACATCATCTCCTGAGATGAAACATAAACTCACTGATTCAACTAGGAAGCGAATAAAACTCCAAGGCAGCTCAGGCTGGAACGTACATGATGGAGGGATAAATGTCTGAAATCCAGGCACAATGGAAACGATAGAGCATGATGTCTGACACACGCCCACCTCGTCCAGTACATCTAGCATTTCATCTTCTAGTTCAAAAGCAGACTGTAAGATGTTATAAAACCATTTCAATCCCACCTGAAACTAAATAAAAGAAAGAGTTCGGCATTGAAATGGAGAGATTCACCGGATAATAGCTTGTGTTTAGTGGCCTCTTTACACTCAGACAAAGAGCACTAGGAAAGCACATATATAAAACCTCTACAGCACCTTTTTGAAGATTTGCAAGGTTATATTTAACCATATTAAAAATCGGTTGATGTCTCAGGTTTGAATAATACAGTTGAAGAAATCTTGAGATGTTCTCGGGACTCGCGTTTTGTGTAATTTCGCCGTGGGAAAGCATAGTTTCACATGGAGACAAAAGATCGTTGCAGAATGGACACAAAAGGGCACAGTCATCTGTGAATCCTGGTATTCTTTGACACTACAGAACAAGTGCTGTATGTGAAGTTGAAATGAAGATGTAAGAAATACGTAGGAGGAAATTTAGACTCAACTAGTGGGTATTTGGGGTCAAACTTTAGTCAACGTTACATAAACATGAGTTTACTCACAAAAAAGGGGTTGGATTTTACAGGCAGGGGAGAGTCTAATAAAAGACACTATTATGTTGGACTATACTTTAGTCTCCATCAGTGTGATCACTTTTTTTATTCCTTTTTGAAGTCGTCAAACTTAATGCAAAGATAAATCACTGGAGCAGCCTTTTAAAGTAGGTCTATATTTGCATCCAGGTGTTATGGAGAAAGAGTTGCCTTTTCACACATCCAGCAGACACATAGCAACATTAACCTCCACCTGTAGTTGTGTTTCTGGTTACCTAATGAATACAAATACAATGTTCACACTTCTTTTTAGCTCCATTTTTGTCTCCACCAACTCCTTAAAGAAACATCTGAAGTTCCTTCAATGTTAGTCAGTTGTTTGATGCTGGTGCAGGTGGTGCACAGTTGGATTTTAAAGCTTTGTCATTAAATAAACCCAGAAACAGATGGAAATGATGCAAGTTAGCAGTGACAGTTCACCTATAAAGAAAAACTGTGGTTCATGAAAACCAAAACAATGAGTGGAAAGATAATAAAATGTACCAGAGAGTTAAGGAGAACTAAGTGGGTTCTTCACTAAAAGCAACCCATGACACATTTGAACTATTGTTATTATAGGAATATTCATAATAGCAATATAAGCACAGTATAGCACAAGGTCATTTTTAGTATTATGTTTATCACACAAATTTGACACATTTTCTTATAGTTTCAAAATGATCACCGTCTGTTTAAATGGGCTGCTACATATTTTTACTCATTGGTTTCTTGCATTAATAATATTTAACACTGAAGCAGAGGTAGGAAGCAGTGACGTGTACCTTAGCAAACATGGAGTTGAGCTGCTTCCCAGAGCCGTAGTACCCTCCCTGGGATAGAAACTGTTTGACTTGCTCCCTGACCTGATCCTCGTCCAGATGCCAGCAGTTGTCATCGTCAATGCTGGCACCTGCAGTTGGGTCTGGTGCACCTGGGAATACACACACACATATACTTAATGGCAGGCACACACACACAATACTATATGGAACTGGATGAAAAACTGAATTAAACTGAAAACAGAGGCACAATTTCAATCCAGCATCAACATTCCTCTCACATCATGAAAGATGCTGTAAGCAAAGGTACGTCTGTACGTCACTGGGTCGCTCCATTCCTTCCTGTACACAATTCTTAACCCGAGGAAAGAAAGTAAACAGAGGGTAACTATGGGAGGGGAGATTACTTTTAGATAGCCACTCCACAAAAACACAGCTTCCTTTGCTAGATACTGACATTTGATCCCAGATTTATTTCTTCAATGCTGAGAGAGAGTCATAAATAACCATCCTGAGAGCAAAACTAAGAAATGAGTAATTCTGAGGTCATCGAAATCGTTGCCAACACTCACTGCTTTCAAACCTATTTGTTTTAACACTTAACTTAAAGTGCACCACCGTGACATTTACAAAAAGCTGCTCTTTCTACACTTATCATACACTGCAGGGATATAAGTCCAACTTTATTTCTCTTCTATTCTGCACTGAGCGTGTGTGAGTCTGAGAAATACTACAGGGAAATGTAGATATGCACTGAAGGGGGGGAGCTGCTTTGATCTAGCAGGAAGTGAGCTGAGGAAGGCCCAGAGATGTGTTTCCAACTGGCTGGGAGTACGCTGCAGCAAACAGCAACATTCCTCCATCAAAGGCTGCCTCGCTCCTGGATCGACTGAACTTCAACCCCCATGATCCCCCTTAGCTAAGAGGAAACACAACCCGGGGCTTCCTGGACAGAAGAGCTGGAGAATGTCAACATTTAGCAAGGAGGATGAAATAGAGAAACATAAAGAGTTTTGTTTGGTGAAAGGATGTGTCTCGTTTGTCGTTTCCCTGATGCACGCCCATTGCTGTTCTCCTCCTCTTTTTCATCTTGGTACTTTCTCCGGCCCTTTCATCTCTCCACTCCTTTCCGCCTCCTCCCTCCCATTTCCCAGAGTGCCATTTCTCCTGTCTCTTCCTCTCAGTGTCCCCTTCCTTTCGACACATCTCTCCTTTTTACCCTCTGCAGCATCCATTTCATCATTCAGCTTATTTTTCTCTGCTTTCTTGAACATAGCCCAGCCACTGGAAGGAGGTGGTGACTGGAGAGTGGGAACTGAGAAATCAAACGAGCCATTTGAAGCCGGGTTCGCTGCTTCGCCAGAGTAATCAGGGGCTCTGACGTATGACAGCCTGTAGGCTTGCATGCGGCATGTTTCAAGTCTGGAAGCTTTTAAGTCTGGCCTGTTGCTGTGAAGATATCACTGCAGAGGGATGGACAGCATCTCCACAAAGCAATAACTTTTCAAGAATTAAGAACAGGTAGAAAAAGAAGAGAAGAAAACTTTCATATTGACTGCTCTGCCCTCCTGACATTCAAAATCAGATCTAGATGGTGCTACATGAAAGTTGCAATAGAAATCCCACTTTGTGTTGCTTGAAATCAAATCAAACAGACTGAACATGTTGGCACAGACGTTGTCGTCTCACCATGAACCTGGTTGATCTCAGAGTTGGAGGAGAGGATCTCATCAGCCAGTTTCTGAGCGGTGGGCAGCACCTCAGTGTGGTGGGCTGTTATCAGATACTGGACCAGCTTCTGCAGCTGGTCTCTGTTCATCTGGAACAGCGTCTCGGAGATGGGCAGCCGCAGCTTCACCTGCATCAGACAGACACACGTGTTGGTGCATGACATGGCAACTTTTCTTATTGTAAGGTGTGAGTCTATACCTTTTGTCTCTATTTAAGAACCCTCTAATCAAACCAAAAACACTTAATAAACACTTTGAAGCAACACTTTAACGTTTGCGGAGGAACACCAGCTTTTGCCAATGATTTTAAAGCTGTTCTTCTCTGTGAAGTTGCATGATGTTTAGACTCATTGCACCACATAACTAAGGCTACAATATTTAAAAACAACTTGAAAAAATATGGGATGTTTGTCACTCTTTAACACTGCTTTAGATTATTCTAATTTGGCATGTGAATGTTTGAGTTGCCTTCTTCAGATGACTTTTACTTGTTTTTCTGTACGTTTAAATTTGATGCATATTGGAAAAATTACTTAAAACAGAAAGTCAAAGTTTACGGTATTAAGACATTAAATACTGTGTATTGTGATTAATACCTGTTCAGGCTTGCGAATCCGGTAAAGCGACAGCGCCACCACATGCGCGCAGTAGAATATATCCCGGTTCCCACAGCCACAAGTGACTGAGGTTATCTTGCAGCGGTCGAAGCTGATGGCCACCTTGTGTGTGACCTCTGGCTCTGATGATGTGGTGGGTTCAGTTACTGTGCCACTGAGGTGAAAGCCTGCAAAGACACAAGGAAGAAGGGGAAAGAAGTGAGACTTTATTGCAGCATAAATAACTAGGTAACATTCACATTTGTTGACCTTGACTGACTTTTTTTCTGGGTTTTTTCTGCAGTTATTTACACCATGTCCATGACTTTCCTTGGGTATTAATGACAACAGCCCACATATACCAAGTGGACTATTTGCTGTTGGCCACTGTTGAGGTGTTGTTGAGTGTCTGGGGCTGACCATTGTTTGTACTTTTTGTGGTATGTCAGGCATCGTTGTTTGTAGTTGGCCATTTCAAGCAGCTGTTTGGCCAATTTGGCAAGTTGAATTGACTGAACGGATTCTGAACACTGATTATCAAGTCATTATTCCTTGTAATGCAAGTTCGTGTCAACACTCCAACAGCTGAAGCCTTTGCAATGAGTTCAACTGTAGGTTTTAAAAAGGGATAGAATGATATGGCCATTGTTGGTGCCATTTTCTGTTCTGCAGGGCCCCAGAACTTTAGAGAGACTCCAGTGAACACGATGATCCATTCCATTTGAAGAGAATCGGCTGAATCAGAGACAAGTGGTATACATCTCATGCAAAACACAATTTATGTATAAACACATTCCTTCCTGTATATGGCCAAAGGATAATACATGCCTATTTCAAATGGTATTGCAGCATTTTTAAATATTTTTGTATCATTTCTGACACTAGGCAGGTATCTAATTCTCAATCTACAAGTTTGATAAAAGTTTTTAAAAAACTCAGTTATGGAGTACCTCAAGGATCTGTCCTAAGTCCTCTTCTATTTTGTGTCTACATGCTTACATTTGGAACAATGATACGTGTTTAATTGATTCAATTATTACCAACCCATTACCAATCTATTGGACATTTACTTCAAAATCCTTAATGATCATAGAGCTAATGTTCCATTAATACCAACATTTTAATTATGTATATAATAACTTTTATTACGTTGACTTACAACATAAAAAATTAAGCCCTTTCCAACTTCAGGTCAGTTACTAAAAGACTTAGTGTGAAGAAAGAAACAGAGGAACTGAATGGAAGCAAAAGTACAGGTGAACAAACTGCAGGCTGACTATCAATATGGTGAGTCCGCAAAAAGAGGCTAAAGGAGACGAGATGAGAGGAGAAATATAAGAGAAGAACAGAGAATAGAGGAGGAAAGAGTGTATCTGGTCTGTCCTGTCATCTTACAGTGACAGGTCAATTATTTATGAGGTGAGATGTGCATGTGTGTGTAAACAATGGATTACTGTATCTCACTAGACCATAGCAACCTCACTGCTGCTTTACCAGCTCAAAAGACAGGAGAGAGAAAGAAACAAAAAAGGAGGATGAGCAAGCTAACTGGAAAGCAATGATATGGCAATTTTGGGTATGGGCTGAAAAGTATCACGTCTAAAGACGTGAAAAACCAACAAATAAAAATGAGAACACTAATTCACAGACATGAATAATAGATTTGGGGGTATGGGCACGCATGGTAGAGCAGCCTTATATGCAAAAGCAAAATCCACAATAGGTTTGTCCAAACCAAATGTTGGTTGAGAGCAGACACACACATACACTGAGATCCAATCAACTTGCTACAACAAAGAGAAGCTACAGGGGTGTCTACATAAAGATAGTTAAAAAGAGACTGATGTATGTTGTTGAATGTAGAGACTGTTACACAAAATAAACAAAGTAGGATGTGAACCAAAACCAATCTTATCAACAATCTCAACCTAATGCACAATGCTGCTGACAAGCAAAGAAACCACTGAACTATAGATACAATAACCAAAATTGCGCCAAAAATAACTTTGACAAAAGGCCTATGTTTATGCAAAATTGCTGCTACATGTACACTTACTTAACAAAGAGAAAATACAATGAAGAAATTCCAGTTTTGATGATTAGGGGTGTAAAGCAAGAAAGCATTGATCCTTTCCATCTGAACTAGCCACCATCAAACCAACCCAACAATTATTACAACCACATGAAAACCGCTGACCGACTTTCTGACAAACTGACCCAGCTGGCTACATGCCAACCATCACAACTGGCAAACATGTCAGCTTGCAACATAACTACACATGCCTCCTCATGAATAATACTGTCAACTAATTCACATACTGATTGATTTCTAAGACATTGATTGACCAGCACCAACTGTCCACTGTGTCTAACAGGGCATCTGACTATGACAGGAAGGATGAGCAAGACACTGAGAGCAGACTGCAGGGGGAGAAAGAGAAGCTGATGCATCTGGAAGTGATAGACATAAAGAGTCCTCCAAACTGTTGAAATCTCTCTCCCCTACTGAGCACGCCTGTCCAACCAATCTTCGTGTCTTGCAGCACATGGTAATATCATAAATGTCAGAAGAAAGGGTTTCCATTCCTTTCCTCTGTCTCTATAATGGATATACCTGTCGAGCCAATTTGCACAAACCACAGCTTAGTCTAATGGAGTCCAAATTTGATCTTCCAGTGGTGAAATCATCACAGCGGAGGCCAAAAGATCATTCAAAAATCCAGAGGAGAGCATTTCTTAAAAGCATCGGGGGAACATTTGGGAGCTATCTTACCTCAAAGCTGTCTAAATAGGGTATTGTCAGTCATCAGTCATTGCTGCACTTGCCTCCAGAAATCCAGTATAGCATTTCAAATGAGTGCAAAAATTTTGATGGCAGATGACATTCAGGATTCAATCTGTCCCACAGCTGAAAGAGCTGATTTCCCTCTTTCTCTTGGCTATGGACCAACCAACCCCCCCTTCTCTCTATGTCTTTGTCTGTTAGGTTAAAGCCTATTGTTGCTCAGGCCACGAGATGATTGTTACAGTGACACTGCTGCTCTTTTCACTTTCAATCAAGTCAAAAATGGCTCAGACACAGTTCATAATCCGTCTGTCTGGCACTCTTCACCTCTCTTTTGCCAAGGTTGACACATAGAACCTACAGCGATGCTGATGAGGTTTAATTAGCTGGTTAAGATAGCTGTTTTTAGGGCATTCATATCTTAGTTAAGGCTCTTCCCATGCAACATGGCCATTCCTACCACATTTTATGTGAGACTCTACCTGTCTCATAGGAATGACAGGATATAATGTATGGCAACATCTTTTTAGGCACTTTAGTCACTAGAATAGTTTAACTTTTTAATCAATTAACTTTTTCCCCTTTGTGACCAAGAAGATGATGAAAAGAGTTTTGCATGTTTCATCTGTTATCTTTTGTCCCATATGACACAAGCAAATGTTGAGAATTTTATGGTGTTAAAGTCCAAGCAACAAACTAATAACTAATAATACAAATAGAAAGGGACCAAGGATGGAACCTTGAGGTACTCCATGGCCCACAAGTTTACAATATTTCTTGTTTCTTTCTCCCATTCATAGACATCTATCTAGTCCCATAGCTCGATGAGTCAATACTCAAAGGCTACATGAAAATCGTACCCATTCTTTTTTGTGCCAATCTCATGAGGACTACTTACCACTCTCTCCCTCCCTCTGTGTGTGTGTGTGTGGGTGTGTGTCTTCAGCAGATGGGGATGAAATGACACTTGATAAAAAAAGATACTGCATCAGACAAACCCACACACACACACATGGGAAACACACTGAACAAAACTACATTTTCAGACCCTGTCTGCTTTTGTTCTTAATGCCATAGTGAGCACATAAAGACCAAATGATGCAAACAAATCAGTGATATTTACAGTAGACTATGCACACACATGCACACACAAACACACACACACTTTATGCATTTCCATGTATCTTTGCTAGTGGCTTGGTTATTCTGTGTGGGTCATGTGTTTTGTCTGTTCTGATGCAGATATGTGTGCTTTCCTAGAAAGCCTAAACACAATGTGTGCCACTGACATCTTTATCGCTGACAAAAGTGTGTATGTATGTGTCATTTGTGGTTATTAATGAGTCACACTTGTGCTATGTATAGAGCTAAGTGAATTTAAAACCACAGTGGTTTACCCACCTCTCAAATGAGGGAATTCAGATTTTGTGAGTAGATTTATCTGAATTATTTGCATTTCAAACTATACTTTTATGCATGTGGGAAAGACATTGCAACATATAATAATACAGGTGTCTCTTTATAGATTTGGATAAATTATTGCTCAGCTACTGTATGCGAGAAAACCACAAACAATTTTGGAAAAATATATATATATATCTTTGTTTATATATGAACATATAAACACACTTTACCCTGCCTCCCGCCCTCCTGGTTGTACACCATCTGCCACTCGATGGAAACCCCACCCACACATAAGCAAGTCAGCAAATCAGGAGGGAGAGACCTCCTCACGCTCATAGGCCATTAACCCCCTAATCAGCTTGGGAGATGGAGCCGGGCGCTGAGCCAATGTGAGCATGTACACCCACACACACACACACACACACACACACACACACACACACACACACACACACACACACACACACACACACACACACACACACACACAGAGCATAGTCTTATTCAACCCCTGCCTCACCACAAACCTCGCAGACAGACAAACCCCGCCCACCCCTCAGAGTGCATTTTAAAGTTCAACAAGAGAATATCTTTGATTCTATTTTTCTACTTCCCCCACAGCACTGTGCACTGCAAAAAATGACTCCTTCATTTTGCCAACCACATAGGATCACTACTCTCATTTGGTTAAGTAATATAGATTGGAGTTTTTGTTCACAAATTGGAGGTTGACTTCAACTTCAACATTGTTGATCTAAATTTTGAAAAACGGCTGCGAGAGAGAAGATGGCTACATCTTTCAAAAGCAAAATCTAAATATAGCTGTTTGTGGTGGGGACATATTTTGTCCACCAGGAAGCACTGATGTCAATAGTCAAACTGTCTTAAACAGTTATTTAAATGTAACTCAAATTTAAGCTGGAGTTTCTACTTTTTCATCCAGCCAAACTGCAATTTTCATCTACTATTGAAATGGATAACATGATTTGCTCATTAGATCTTACAACCTTGGCAATCAAAAAAAATTCTTGTTTGGGAATCATTATCAAAAATCTCTGTTTATTTTAAATGTCTGTTAAAAATGTAATAATATAATGAACTGGTATCTTTTTGTATATAACTCTCAGCACTGGCCTGATGGTCTAATGCTAACTGCTTGTTATTATGGTGCTTTATCACTATATTTGATGGGTTGATGATGTTTCTCAGTGCGACTTTAGTCTATTTTGACTCAACACAACCAAAGCACGCACTCTCATTGTGAAACACTGGCTCATCCTCCTCAGGTACCCTCAAACCTAACACTTCAGTCACTCTGTATCCTCACTCTTTTTACGTCGATGACTATTTACTGCCTTTTTATCCCTTCTCTAATCTCACTACCCCTTTCCAAAAGTAGCAGAGGATGCATCCTCCTCCAGCAGCCAACATATCCCTCGCAGCCTGTGGCTCTTCCCATCTCCCATCTGTTCTGACAGCTCCAAGGTTAACACAGAACCCCCCCGCTCGCTCTCATTCACACACACAAGACACCCACATGGCCCTGTATTCAATCAGCCATCTATCTCTGCACAGCAGACGTGCATATGCACAGAAACACACACACACACAGCACTAAATTTCCCCTCTTCCCCTCTGCCCATCCATCCATCCATCATCCATCATTCACCCATCCATCCGTCCATCTCTCCCTCCTACAGTGTTTGCTGATGCGATAACAGTTGATTGATTCATTTGTGATTTCCCAGCACCCATGTCCCACACACACATGCACACAAATCCTTGCTAACCACCGGGACTCATTTGTCATGATTACACTGAATTGATTCCCTGATTTGCTCCATTCTGTTGCAACAGGGGAGGCGAGAACCAGGTGACGAGGAAGAGAAAAAAAAGAAGTCAGCTGATGTGCTGCTGTAGAAACTACAAGAAAGTAAAACTGCAGATCTGACAAAGCTGACACGGGTGAAAATCAGCAAATGGCTGACGTGTCAGCCTCAAGTTCCCAACCTGATTGCGCAAAGAGCAACAAAAAAAAGAAAAATGGGGGAAATAGAGAGAAAATAAGTCCAGAGGGAGAGAAGGTAGAGCTTGATGTAAACCTGATTACTCTGAAAAGAAGTTCAGCAAAAATGCCCAAGAGATAAAGAGAGGGAGAAAGGGAAAAAGGCAGATCAAAATCATCAGAATGAGGAAGAGCACATATAATGAAGCTTGTTAGTCCTGTTTTTGACAGGCACACACATAGGTATATTGCTAAAGATAAAAGCTACGGGGAATGGATGGAAGGATGGAGGGAGGGATGGCGTCATTCCTTGACAACGTCTGAAATTCAATCAAGGACTTCATCTGTCTGATCTGAAAGCAAGCAATCTTACAAGAAAGCCAAAGTGGTTCAATTCCAGACTTGCATACATGCTGCTGTTAATGGAGAGCCACTTGGTCGATTCATGCTATTGTGAGCGTGTGTAGCACTAGAATGAAGGTTACTTGGAGAGGAGAAAAGCCATAAATGCTGCTTTCAGCTGCCGAGAGCAGTAAAGCTTGCAAGCAAACACAAGAAATAAATGATATGGAATACAAAGCTAAAGCAGGGTTGAGGCGAAGCAGAGTTAGGGCCTTGGTGTTGTGATGTGTGTCATACACAAAAATCAGCTCCAGTGTAAACCATGATTATCTAAGGCTAAATTGGAGATAAGAAGGCAGAGTTTTTTGGGGGTTCTGGTCTGTTTTTTGTTCTGTTTTAAGTGTAAAGATATTATGTTGCATGCAGCCTTGTCTGGCTGCACAGACGCAGACATGAGAAAAAAATGTATGAAGCTACAAACACTCAGAGACAGGCTAGCATCACTCCCCTGCATGTGATAAAACCTACATTCACTGTCTGCTAGAAAACATGTGATTCCAGTTTCAACATACTAGTATCAAAGGTGCAAAGTTTCAAAGTATCGACAACTGCGAGTAGAGTTTAATGTAGAAAAGGGCAGCAATTGAGTAGCACTTTTAATTCCCACTGCAAACAAATCTACTGCAATATCCTAAATGCAAAGAAGAGCGCTCACATGCCTGGAGGCTACAAATCAGTGGGATGCACGATGGAGCCTGCCTCTTTATATCTATACTATATATACTCTATCTATAACAGCGTGTGATATATATGCTGATATTAAAGCACAGAACTCGTTTTTGCATGAGACAAACAGTTTTTAAAACTTATTATAAAATATAACAACTGCTGTAAATACAAATGTGTTAAATGTATGCTCACATCATCCCACAGAGCTAGCTTTTGTTTGCCGTTGTCAGTTAGCTTTTTAGCCTTTCAGTGCTGAAAATGAAGCCATTGATAAGTGTCAACTGTTCACCCGGTTGTCAAAGGACAAAACGGTAACATACAACCTAGCGTGACTTGACATGGTCTTTTTCATGCAGCGACAGTGTGAAAAACACATGGTATGAAAATGTTCATATTTAATGGAGCCTTTATTAGCCTCCTGTTAGAGCTAGACGCTGGGACTAAAAGCAGGACAAGTGTAGAAGGTCCCTGTATCTCAGAGTGCCACCACCTTTCCTTTGAGCAAAGAGGACAGAAACATACCATCATATGGACACACAAACACTAACAACACACCCCAACATGTAAGAATATGAAAGGAGCTGACAGCCATAAAAGGTCATTGCACTGGATTTGCCTTCCAATCACCATTACACCATCTTACCAAAGACATCCACACACATATACTCATTTACATATAGTGTGCAACACCATTTTTAAATAAGTGTAACCACCCATACACATGAAAACAGACACTACATATGACATACACATGTTATCTGCTATCGCATATGTATAGATCATTCCCTACAGCAAACTGTTCATCTGGTGTGTGTATCCTGATTATCTTTGTTTGTTAATTCTGGAGAATGTTTGTGTCTTTCCCTGTGCATCTTTGTAAGCAATGCATCTAACGTTAATGTGGTTATGCACATACATATGCGCGCTTATACACATGGACTTCCTGCTTGTGTTTACATATGCCAAGCCTGTTGTCTCCCTCTGCTGCTCTTTTGTCTTGTCCTTCTCTATCTCTCTCGCACTTTGCCCTCTTCCTAAACCAGCCGTGGCCTTAGCCATGGTTTTTGTTTAATATGGCGGCACGCAAAGCAAAGGAACAACCATCTGCCATATGCATGCAGCCGCAGTCTTAGGAACAACAAGGGGCTGGCATCACAATGCCTCTTTAGTTAGTGTGTGTGCGTGCATGCATGTGTGTGTTTGTTCTTCAAGCGCAGTCTGCAGGGCAAGATAAGTATGCATTTAAGAGGCTTATATTTCATTTCAGGAACTGAAGGAGACAAAATGGCTCCATTCTGTGTTGGCGGACACAACATAAGGAACGACGAGGTAGCAACAAAAAGAGAAAAGAAAGAAAAAGCTCACTGTGGCGCCGTTCATGTACATACACAGAGGAAGGAGGTACAAAGCCAAGCATTTGTAGTTTGTGCACAAATACAATTGAGCACAAAGCTGAACATTTGATACACAAATCCAGTTTCATTAATCAGTGTTTTGTTTAATATACAGCTAAAAGCTAGTATCTGACAAAAGAAGCCAAATCAATCTATAGACTGAACAAAAGTAACTTCAAGGACATTTCAAAATGAGCTAAAATTGACCTTGGCTTGTCAAGCAGATGACACTCTTAGAGAGGCTCTGAAGAAAGCCGTGCTGCTAAGGCAAAAACTCTTTGACTTGGAAACATTTACAGACGGTTTATTTTTGGTGCTCACATTTGTTGAAGGTTAATCACTGTTTGAATTCTGAGCATACTCAGGGAAATGAAAATAAATGCTGCTGGTTTACTGGTTAATCTGGTTGCCCATTTGCCATAGTAACAGTGAGTGAGTCTCACCGGGGGTTCATATCTAACAAAGAAGCAGAAATTTCAGACATGGACTCAGTTCAATCCCTGTTGGCAAATCTGAACAATAAATACCAACTGTAGGTTGCGTGTGATGTTTTGGTTTCACTTCGACAAGATCGTTTTTTCTTTCAGTACATTCTGGGAAACATTTTGTCCAACGCAAAGGTTGTGACATTTGAGGTTTTGTTGGACTGTCTGTATGTCTCAGTTTAGAAACCTTTCCACCCCCTGATTAGCCTCCAACCCAACAGAGCTGATCACTTGCACAATCATGCATGAAACATGAATAATGAAATATAATGAAAACAGCTTGCAAGCCAATATACAAGTTGACGATCCACACATGCTCTCGCTCCCCTCTCTCTCACACACGCACATACACAATAGCACTGCAAGGGCGAAACTCTCATTTATCCATTAGCTGAAAAGCAATCACAGATTTGTGCAGACACACACAAACACACACACAGGGGTGGGGGACTTCTGGTTGACTTCATCAAGCTCTCATCAAGCCAAGCCACCATATGGAGATGGGGCCCAAAACAGAGGGGGATTGAATTGTGTGTGTGTGTATTTGTGGGTTTGTGTGTGCACGCACAGAGACCCCCCTCCCAAAATGCAGCAGCATCAACACAAAGGAAGCATGCATCACCAAATCAGCTTTTTCTTGCATACATTATGACTCTGCTGTTACCCCATTAAGAAGGCACCCCTACACACACACACACACACACACACACACACACACACACACACACACACACACACACACACACACACACACACACACACACACACACACACACACACACCCTGAAGGTGTGTTGAGCTCAAAACAACTGAAGCAAAGCCATGATGAGGGAGACGCTGATTACTACCTCCTTCTTTTTCCTATCCACTCACACACATTTCTCCCCAATCCCCCCCAGTCTTTACTCCCGTCCCTCTGATGTCTGGTCTTATCTTCCTCCCTTTTCTCTCGCTCATCCCAGCATGGCACCTTGAAAAACCTAAGAATCCCCACACACACAAATATGTCACTGTGAACCAAGGCCAGCTTGCTGACATAGGCAGACAGTCGTACAAGGGGCATACATTGAATTTTAATCTGGGTGTGACCTGCTTTTTCTTGGTCCCCCACCTCCCCTCAGGGTTCCCTCCCCTACTGGCGGCCCCCATAGAGGCAGCCTTTCACAGGCAAGCGCACCCCCTCCTCCATAAGCACCGCCCACCCCGACATCCCCTCTAAGACCCAGGCTGTAGGCCTTGAGGCTGGGGCCTTGCCTGCCATTGTTAGCCCACAATGGGTGAGAGGCGGCTGGCAGGCAGGCAGCAGCCAGGAGGCCTTGCGAAGGAAGCCCAGGCAGAGGGAAGAGAGTGGCTACTGGAGGGGGAGGATGGATGGAGGGGGTGGTCTGGCTTGCTTGGACAGGCAGATATATAAAGACAAACCTAATTTCTGAAATGAACATGAACTGAAAAGACAAATGAGGAACTATAAATGGAACACAGCATATGAGAAAAGTAATGCAGTACAAGTGAGGGAACGCTGTCCACTATTAAACAAACTCAAACAGACTGTGTGACTGATGCAAGCTCTGTTGACAGAGTCTGTACTGCATTATAGTAGAAGCAGGTCTCCTGCATTGAATCAGCTGTCTAAAGCTGGGATCAGGGTTAATATAAAGTGTGTTTCATTCTGCAAAGGAAGTCATTTATTTCTGCCAGACAACAACACTACCTCAGTATTCAGAGAGAGACATAAGCACAGAGTTAAAAGTGTCATTAATTTCAGTGAAACCAGATTCCCAGCAAAGAGAACACACTGGCCGTTCTTCTCATTCGTATTCACTCTTTTGATTTAGTCAACTGTAAATTTGGTTACAGGAGTAATTTAGGTCAGGTTTAGCTACTTCAAATCTAATATTTGTAAAACACTATATTCTGTATCATTGAAGTTACATTGTGGTTTCCCATCGTCTCCCACTACTTTTTACTGCTGAACCATTCCATTAAAAGAATATTTTCTACATGTCTGTTACATTGTTTTAGTAACATATTTCGAAAATTCCGCCAGAAAGATTTAGTATATTTAAAAATGCCACTTTCAGACCTGGCATCAACACAAAACCTAATTTTGGGAGCCCCTTAATTTTGGTTTTCAAAACAACCCATTTTAGCTGGAAAACTCCATGGTTGTGTTTTAGTCTGGATAGGCAGAAACCAATGTTCTTACTCAGTCACAACATTTGTTTCCTTAATTCACCATACTCATGTTAGAATGTGACCTTTTTTTGTTTTATTTTGATATGAAAATGTGTCACTGTGAACAGTGTGATTAGTTTAAAAGAAATATGATGGCTTCAGGGCAGACACCTCATGTTTCATTCATGAAAGTTGGTACCAATATCAGACCAGCGATAACCCACATATAACAAAAATGTCTACCACAGAGGCTTAAGCTGCAAACTACAAAGCTTAAAACCAGTTAACTTCAATATGAGAAAACACTGACACAGGTTTGTTTAGCTCGGTCAACAACAACTATGAAGAAGTGAAACATGAGGTAGTTTTGTTGTCAGGCCACAGGCCACGTTTGAATGGAAACTATTCACACCAACACACATACACACTCACCCACAAGCAATAGTCCAATAAGTGTCAAATGTCAAAACACACAAACAAACAGCTGTATGCACACACACACACACACACACACACAAAACACAATAATGTCAGCTGTCATGTACATAACCACAAACAGGCATGCATGCGCGTGCACACACAGGGAAGAGCCGTGGGAGCAATCATCTGATAATGTCAACTATCACACAAGGACACACATCGTGCATGTGCACACACACTTACACATACACACACACAAACAATGGAAGGGAGGATGATAAACAGCGTTCCACAATGCTCTCTGGCAGAGACTTGACTTTACAAAGGAAAAGGTTTCCAGTTGCTAGAAATTCATTCAGTTACAAACACAGACACACCCACACAGAGGGAGGGAGACCTTTACGACAGGCGGACCATTCTCTGACTTACTCTGTTCAGTCTTTCAGTTGCTCTTTTCGCTTCTCCCTCCATTAATGCACTTTAAAACAAACTACTTTTCTAGATGTATTTTTCTTTCTGTCCTCTTCATTCTTCATTAGGAAGATCTCAGCCCTTTATCACAGAGTTGGTAACATATAGGAGGGATGGGGCTGTACTTGCGGTCCTGGCTCAATACAGCACCACAGGCACACACACTCACACATACATCATGTCTCATCACAATAGCCTGGATTCACGCAGTGCAGGAACGGCTTGAGATTGAACCAACAGTGATGCAAGCCTTCCAATCCCCTCTGTATGGACAGTGAAGGGCTAGTAACAACAACCCTGAGGCTAGAGTTGGATGTGGGAGTGAGTGCATGTCTACTGTATATACTAGGTGTGTATGAGAATGTGTGGCTCTGGTGTGCTGCGTTTTTCATCCATATACAAAGCTTTACCAAATGACTATCCGACTCAAGGTATTTCTAGATCAAAACCCATAAGCTGAACAGTTTAACTCTGTATGTCTGCTTAGTTCTATGCTTAAGTATCTTTCAGCTCACAAACATTTTGGACAGCAAGAGTTTTATTCTTTACACCATAAAGAATTATGCTGAAACTGCCATTGGTATAATGGGACCAGTCAAATGACATTCCAAAGAAGTGGCCCTTTATGCTTACTTTACTGAAGTTTTTGATGAAGTAATCACAAAGAAACTCAATGAAACTCAAATCCTCAACCTGCTTATTTGACCGTGAATCAATCAACTTTTCATTAGTGTGCATTTGTCAGGAGGATGAAGCACCGGTATTTGTTAGCCATTCCCAACCCTCTGGTATTTCCCCCCTGGCACCGAAAACTGCTATTGTGAAGGCTCTTAAAGGAAGACAAACTTGACCTACATTCTTTTATGCTTTGGAATGTATTTCAACAAAGTTGTTGAAATAATAGTCGTTAAACAGCCACGCCTTCGCTTAATACTACCTGTGCTTTGCGAACGAACATACAAACTGCTTTCATGTCGACCACAGAAACAGCACTTTACAGATTTAATTTAACTGTTAATTACCTGAAAGTAAACACAAATAAGAAACTCCCAAGTTTACTACATTTAGTACATTGTTGTAGTCCTGCTATTTACATATTTGACTGTATGATACTGTAAAATTAGTATACCTATGAAAAAATGTGAACACACAGACATGGAGTCACAAACTGTGCCATCATATGAAATGGCTTCTCTGCTACTCTGTGATGTGGGGTCTCTCAGGGTTCCATTCTGGGTCCTTCATTGATTAAGGGGGTCACTGCTTGTTGGACATTCGAACGGCATCTGAAACCAGTCCATCCAAATTCAGAACTGGGAGTGAGTTGCATTCAGAATTTTGCACACAAACTTTCTAAATTGCTCTCTCTTATCTTAATACATTAGTTACTTTGTACAAACTCAAACATTGCCTTCAAGGAGAGAGTTTTAAAGGGTGTTTTAAAGGGTGTGCTGTTGTCTGTGTCTGAATGATTATCTCACCACGACCTATGAGAGCAGGCCAACCTTGAAGAGAGGAAACTGCAAGTAGCTACAGAATGAACAGCAACATAACTGGATGACACATCATACTACTCTGCTTTATGCATACCCTGGCCTTTTGTCTGAACTGTGCATGCTAAACATTGGATTGATACTGATGGCTATGTCAATGATAATCAGTTGTACATTTCCTTATTACTATGATAAATGTACATAGATTTTATAAAATGTATAAAGGATTACAGTGAAATAATTATATAAGTGGCCGCAAACATATTGTGAAACCCCAAACAGGTATCCATGATAGAATTTATGAATTCTGTGTGTTGGACCTCCTTATTCTTAATATGTGCTTGATTACATAACAGGCAGAGATAATAAAGTCTGATTTCATTGGACATGATTTCTATCAGACTTCACTACTTTGGGTGAATGAAGTCTGATGAGGGTGCATTTAGATCTCCTCTTTAGAGATTTCCATTGAGGCTAACCCTAACCTCCATCTCAGTCTGATAAATGTAAAATCTTCCTGATGTCTGAGCTACAGATATGCATCAAATCCAATTGCAGATGCAAGACATGATGCGAAGGGAAGAGAGCAGTGAGGTAATTGTTAAATAACATTCTGAAACAGAGTCACATGCCATAGATACTTCATCTTGACAAGAAAATAAAAAACCTATCCCAACACGCATTAGTGGAGACTCATTTAATGCCAGATACTGCATTAATATTGTACCTGTGTTGACTATGTGGCAATGATAATAGCATTGGTAATGGTTTGCAAATGGAGAATGATGCTAAACTCTGGTTAAGTTGATTGACAAGGAGGGTGTGATTCAAGATACATTTTTCAGCACAAAGGTATCCAAGTCTCCCGTCTACCCTTTCAGGGACAATGAAGCTTGCCAACAGTTTCTCTGACTGTCCTGACACAATGACCAACTTTAATTTAAATGGATGTATAATAGATAGTTCTTGTTTGATCATCTTCATTTCTAATGTTGTTGTTGACCAATTGCTCACACAAAGTTTTCTGCTTTTTTAAAACCACAGTGTAAATGTAGCATGACTCCACCTTATCTCACTATCTGTCACACACTATCCCTTTGTATGACTTAAATTCTCTTCCTTGTTATTTCTTTCTCATACCTTCTCATGTCAACTTGTTTGTCCACCACACACACACACACACACACACACACACGTGTCTCTCCCTGGTTTCCGGAAAGGGTCAGAACAGGGAAGGCCATCTGAAAGGCACTTCAACCCAAATTATGTAGATTTAAAAACAGACATCTGGCCAAAAAAATCAAAAGGTCACTATCAAAAAGTTCTAAGAGTTGTTGGATGCAGCCCTGTCCATTCTGAAAGGGAATATTGTTTTAGACGCTTTTTGACAACCCAGCAAAACACAATTCCCTAGCATGGACCTTCTTTTCTTACTTTTCTTCTTAGAGAAAAAAATGTGCACTTCAGATGGTCCATTGACATACATTTCTAAATGCATCAATCTAAGAATATTTTCTTCGCTTTTCTGTTTTACTAGAGAGCACACAGAGGAATGGCACATATACAATGTACAGACGAACAGAATTTGAACACAAAGACCAGCAGTGCCCCTTCACCTCTGAGGTGTAACAACAGACAAAACCGTGAGTGTACAGTATGTCCAAAGTCAAACACCAGTGAATATTAAGTAGGTAATTACATGAAGCAACATTTAATTTCTAACTTCTTCCTATTGCTCTCTTTGGGCCTACTCGTGTTTCTAGTTCTTGCCCCACATCAAGTTCACTGCAATAAAGACACACACACACACACACACACACACACACACACACACACACACACACACACACACACCCACACCTACACACACACAAAGGGGACAAGGAAGGGAGAGCAAGTGAAAGGCTCTTCACAACAATGTGTGTCGTGGGCTGAATACAGAGCATTGCACAAAACAAAAGCATGAGCGACAGCCAGCTGGCTTGGCACCACTTGGCACGGGACAAGGCTGCTTGTCCTTGGCATGACAATGAAACACAAATGCACACAGACCTAAAGACACACACTGATATACACACACAATTTCTCCACCTCTTCTCAGGTATATTTGAAAAGGGTAGTTATGGAGAGCCTCTGAACTTACAACAAGTTGTGTTCCACAGATCCCAGTGAAAAAGTGCCTGCTATACAAAATAAATACAACAGGATCCTCTTTTCAACTTAGAAACAAGAGTTGGAAAAGAAACAGAAGACCTTGAACGAACCTCAGCTCGCAGCTGTTAAGGAAGCTGGGTGAATATTTGGAACAGACATGGACCTCAAGTTTGTTGCCAGGTAGTCTGAAAAGCGGTTTGAACTCGTGAGCCAAGGGATGGCGAGATCTAAGTTCATGAAGGACAAACACTAATAATTCAATCCGTAATGCAAGCACATTCTATGATTGTCCCTCCATTATCTGCCTAGTGTTGTTTTCCATGGTTGCCCATAAAAAAAACGGTGTTCCCAAGTTGTATCACTAAATGGACAAATACCCTTTTCACTTGCTGTTATAATGTATTAATAATTCCTGACTCACTGTAGACAAATCTGTAGCAATGACATCCTGAAGCCACTCTAAGGAGTTGCTGTGAAACATAGCAATATATATAATATATCTGAGGATATTTTTCGATAATGCCTATCAAGTTAAATAATGTTTAAATATACAAATCTGACCACAGACAGACAGCCTGTAGTCCACAGAAATGGACTCAATGTGGCATGGTAGTCACAATGTTTCATAAAGTACATCATCACGTTTGTTTTATACATTTCTTTAGTGGAACTCAAAGCTGTCAACCATTGAGAGGCAGATAAGGCAATATCAAGGGCCTTGTTCCTGCACAAACGAATATTGTTCCAGCTGATTAGGACTGTTGGCTGAACAGATCAGAGGCAAAAAAAATATAGGCAGGGACTCTCAATGATTTCGGACTAAATCCCCTTTGGTTTTGCATTGCTGTGTTCTTTATTATATAGGAAACAGCTAGTGATTCCATTGACTGAGACAAAAACCTCAATTAGTTTTTCATACTGCATGTCAATCGAGTAGGAGTGCTTAGCTGTTAATTGTTGTGCTAAATGTTATATCTAAATTTAAGCAATTTAGAGTATGTTAATCAGATGCCACAAGTTGGCTTCTTTAGCATCGTTGGAACAGAAAACCTAGCAAGTTGGATAGTATGTTTTTAAAATATTTAAGACTTCCTCCTTATTCATTACAAACATATTATAGAATAAGCTGAAGGGAGATTTGACCATAATGCTCATACAAGCAACAGCCTTTGAGAATGTAAAAGCAGTCAGCTCAGACAGGACTTCATGGTGGTGGAGAAAAAAACAACACCCTACCCGCCCCATTTTTCACAAAGCACTAAATACTGTTATTATCTACGTGGCTTACAGAACATTGTACAGTTAGTATTGTTACAGTAAGCAAACAGCTCAACACTTGTCCCAGTGACTCGCATGTCATTCAGTTTACATATCCCTGCATCAACAGCCAGCATGCTCAGTGAATGAGTTTCAACAATGGTCAAGAACAAGAACCTCTGTATGTTGAAGTTTCACCCTTGTTCGACTAAAGCCACACTTTTGTTTTTGCAGCAGCCGGCATCCGTAATTAATATGCGAGTCACTGTGAAGGGATTTGTCAATCTGGGCCATAAACTGCCATTGTGAAACATCATCTATAGCTTAAGGCTAAATGTAGCTGTCTGAATCCCCAATGCCCCACCTCTAATTCTGAGCTGTTGAGACATTACTGCCAGCGGGAGAATAAAGACATGACTAATGGCCAAAGTTAAATCTTCACATCCAGTAACAATGCGTCAATTCAAAAGCATGCGGCACGGCTTAGCTCTGACGGTAAAACCTTTTGAACGATGGGGGCTGGTGTCGGGGTGGGAGAAGGGCGTGGGTGCCTTGGGTTTACTTCGTCTCTGTAGGTTAAGGAGATGTTAAATATGTGGGAAGGGATGAGATGAGACTTCTGTGGGGAGAGAAGGGCTGGTCTGAAAAGTAAATCGAGGAGAGAGAAAGAAAGGAAGAGAGCGAGGGCCTCCTTACTCAGCAGGAGCTGTCTGCCAAGGCAGGAGTCAGGCAGGGGGCGAGTGTGCGAGTGTGCGAGTGTGTGTGTGTGTGTGTGTGTGTGTGTGTGTGTGTGTGTGTGCAACATAGGGGAGATAGTGGCCACGTGCCAAATACAATGACCCGCAAAGCTGGCAGGACACCGGGTGGTTGTGAGAGAGAATGTGTGTATGTGTGCGTAGGAATGTGTGTCTGCTTGCATTCCAGCGACGCACACTGCCGGTTTCTCCACAGTAACAGTGCGAGGAGGCCATAGACTCTGTCTGTACAGAGGGAGGGGCAGTAGTGGACCGAAGGATGTGTAAGAAGGCGAGGGAGCCAAATCAAAGAGCGAACAGGGAGACAACCTGGGCTGTGCTTCTATATCATGACCTGTACTTTCACAGCAATGTTTTAAAAGGTGCCACATGCAATGTCATAACTTAACTGACACTATAATTAACAATAACTATAAACCATCCTCTACAGTCGGATTTACACTCGTTTTGTGAATTCCATTAATTGCATAGCAGCTGTGGCTCTCGACCCTTTTCCTGTTTGACCCCTGCCCTGAATATTGTATCATCTCTTCCTGCTTGACCCACAGCTGATTGGCTAAGTCAGGTGTAGTCTGCAAGCTCAGGGTTAGTTGAAAACTTTATTTACCGAGTCAGGTGAGGGCACAAAAAGGTGGGATACTGCAGTTCAGGGGTCCCAAAAGAAGACTGCTCTATAGTGTAAGAGGAGAAGGGTGTCATTCATACAAATGGAGCTGAAACTGTCAAATGTATGCTTCCTTTCGTAGTTATCATACCACATCATATTATGAACTGAAAATGAAAACACACTTGGGCTTTATGAATTAGAGCTGACCTAATAGCTATAAGAAGCATAAAGCTTTGGTCATTGCCATGGTAACCAATATATAAATCAGTATCTGAATACTATTTGCTATATTTTGTATGATTATATATGCATTACCACAAAAGTGTGGATATTAAAAGTAGGTTATATGAGTTTTATTACTGGAAATTCAAGCTTGATGACATTTATATATATATATCCTTCTATGCAAACCCACAAGTAATAGTGTGATGCAGCCTTTGTAGCTTTGAGGGCTTCATTAAAAGGTTTCTTTTGAGCTGCTTAACTGTTCTACAAGATTTAAATTAACTATGACTGTCTCTGTTTGATTGGGCTAGTAATTTTCTTTCTCCCAATTTTGTATTAACAATAATAGTTATTACAAAATTTGGTCAAAAACATTGTGGTTCTTGACTTAGTCAAGACAGTGCTGCTAGAAGCCAGTAGACAATCGAGAGAAGTGGATGATTGGACACAAACCAGAAGGAGGATGAGAGCTGGAGAATGTGGTGTGTGTGTGTGTGTGTGTGTGTGTGTGTGTGTGTGTGTGTGTGTGTGTGTGTGTGTGTGTGTGTGTGTGTGTGTGTGTGTGCATGCGCACAACTGATTTTTTTAGTTGGAAGAAGGACTGGTCCCCATCTGGCAAGGCCACAAACATAAACCCACACAATCACACACACACACACATACACACTCACACAGCCATTGTCTGCAGGGAGGGAGGGGGGTTAAGGGGTCCCCCTCCCTCCCTGCTGACTCCTGGATGCTTGGAGCACTAATCCTGTTATCTTCGTCCCAATAAGAAATGAATTAATGAATAGAGCTTGGAAAAACAGTGCAGTGTGCTCGGCGACGGCCCTGCATGGAAGCCAGTGAGCTCACAGGCCCTGTCTGCTCTCGCTGAAGTTATCCCAAAACAATGGGAGGATTCTCCACACATAGACATGAAGTCTTCTATTATAAAAGTCAAAAAGATTATATATATTTTATATATCGTTGACCCTGATATTAAACATTATTTATAAAATAAAAATAATCCAATTGCAGTTCTACCAAGCTATGCAAAAATGCGACAGAGGATGCTATTGACATGGGTCAATAAATTGCTGTTGCAAGGATTTGTGGGAAGTCATTATCTCCTCATTTCATAAAGGAAGCAGTGAAGCACCTTTTCTTAGCATTTTGGGGTCATTTCACTCTTTCTTAGAAAAAGAAAAGACGACTCAACCACAGCACAGGTAAAAGCTGTGCTTTCTACTGAAACTGAAAAGAGGCAACAATTTACTTGACAGTGACAAACTAGAAACAGCGTATAGGTCTCCCTGGATAAGGGCCTCAACTAAGTGCTAAATGTAATGTATGGTGATGTGCAGGGTAGATCTGCGATCAGACCCACTTTACCCACAGGGGCCATTAAAGTTTCATCTAATCTGACTCCCAGTGGAAATTATAGAGAGCATGTAGAAGTCAGAGTCCACAGAGAACTAGTCTTGTACAGCAAAGACTTCTTTATGTGATTTTTGTACATTTCAATCATCTGTTTAGCTCCATGCTTTAATTAACTTGCTGAGAATAAATGTACTGGTTCATTTGGAACTGACATTTCAGCTGCTCAAATACATGTAAGTACACATTCTAGGTAAAAGAGTTTTATACTGTATTTGATAAGCCTTCGAAAGGTATTCCTACAGAATATTTTATCATCTCACAGGTACTCTGCAGCAACATGTCCACAACACAGAGAGCTGAAGATAATCTCCTCCATGTCCCTTCTTAACCCCATTTGATGGCACCTCAGACATTTATTTGATTGTTTTGTGACTTTAAATTGACAAGGAGACTTCAAATTCAAACTGACAGGCTCATTTAATTTTCATACTCGTTTATTTTTTATTTTCATACACAATTACCAATATTCATGCACAGATTGGAAAAAACAAGTACAGATGACTTGACTCTTACACACAGACAGAAGTGGAGGGCATGCCGTGCACACTCACGCACTTCTTATGTGCACAGCTGGCTGATCAGTGAAAGATGCCAGTGACGGACTGACCCAAGCAAACCTTCAGGCCTCTCATGTTTAGAGATGTCAAAGCAAGTAAAACTGAGGAAAGGATGGTGAGATTAAGTCCTCGGCTTGGACTGTGGATATTAGAAGAAGGATATGGTGATGATGGGGTGGACGTTTTGCTTTCTAATATATTCATCAAAGAAGATTCACACACTAACACAAATACACATGCGATGGCTGACAACGCTTGTGCGTCTCATACACCAGCTCATGTATGAATGAAAATATCTTTCCTTTGACACAAAAACATCCTGGTCTCAAGTGAACCCCACAGGGAACAAACACCTGAACAGTACATACAGTGTGTGTATGTGTGTATGTGTGTGTGTGTGTGTGTGTGTGTGTGTGTGTGTGTGTGTGTGTGTGTGTGTGTGTGTGTGTGTGTGTGTGTGTGTGTGTGTGTGTGTAAGCCCTCTTTGCAGCTTAAATATCTTGTGATGCATCTCTTATTGAAAAAGGAAACCCCCATTGACTGTGTTTCTATTATAGGAAGTCAATGTGGTGATCATTAGCAAGGAATGAAACACCACTCAGAGCAGTAGCAGCAACATAGACCACAAAGAGAAGCTCTAAGTTTTCAAGCTGCGGGGTTGGGCAGGTTCAGTGTGTGCATGCGTGCGTGCGTGCGTGAGAAAGAGTCCAACCAATTCAGACACTCAGATCTTATAGTTGCTTTCTAGTGTCATAAACACTCCCTCTCTCTGCTTTGAACTCAATAGAAATGTCACAGTAGCCTGTCCTTGCGTACATGCACACACACACACACACACACAGACTAAATTTATGACAAAAGAAGAGGTCCTTTCAGTGTGAGGACCTGAGGGAGAAGAGACAGACGAATGGGGGAAACTCCCCCTCAAGTTAGCAGACAGCTATGACACAGTACCGCAGGGAGCAAAGCAGGAGAGATGACTACAAAGACACATGGAAGAAAATGTTCATGTCTATTATATCAGTCTGGACAATTATTACACAAATATGATCTCACACCTCACCTGCTCTAGCCATCATATTTAGCTTTTTGGTGCTGGTTTATTGGAAATGTTCCAGTGAAAAAACAGCTGGCTGCTGCCGATGAGAGCAGTGAGGCTGACGCTACATCAACACTACTACGTTTTCATTTGCTACGGCTACACCTGGTGCCTAACAGCTGATGTGTTTTCTGGCGCGTCAGTATGGCAGGGGGTTAAAACTGATACAGAGCCATAATGCTTGTGTGGACAGAGATCTTTTTAGTTTGAAAACACCATTTTCAAACTAAGTAGTAGTATGGATGTATCCTAAACCAAAACAACATATATATATATTTTTTTTAAATCAGATTTTTAGATAGAAGTACTGATAAGCACAACATTACATTTTAAATAACATTAGGTCAGATAATATGTATTTTACCTCATAAAATTTCCAATTAAATTAATCATGTCACAAAAAGCAGGCCCCAGGTGAGTTACTTTAAAGATTTAATTGACTTCTAATGAATTATTGCTTTAATTTAATTTTACATTATTTATAAGACTGATTGATCAACTAATAGTTTTTGCGTTATTCAACATGCCCCCTGGAAAGACATGAGTAATTGTTAATTAGTAAGAAAAAATCTTGGTGTCTTAATCAGGTTATGTAAATGCAGATCATGAGTTTAGGAACTAATCCAACCAAGGCCTTAATATTAGAGTTCCCACAGTCAGATTGTTGCCTTAATCTGATTACAGTCAAATTATTTAAGTGTATGTAAATGTCCGGAGTTCATTGTTTTGATTCAAAAGAAAAAAAAGACGAGATTCTTCCAGCATCAGCCTTTATTGTTTGGCCTGAATGACCAGGAGTGCTGCCCCTCCATATTTCAAAAGATGCCACAGGGTTCATCTCTGTTGCTTGTTGCCATGGGAAATGCAGCTTCCTGTGATAATAAAGTGACTGATTTTCGAGAGCCGGCAGCATTTTGAGTCGGTCCTGGCAGGCCCTGCGTGGCCTTTTCTTGGCTTTTGGAAAAATGACTCTTTGCTGGCTTTGTGGTGTGTGTGATATCAAAAGCATTCTTCCAACCCTTCTCCTCACCAGTCAGCTACCGCTCTGCTGCCGTGTAGTGAGCTAGTTGAATCAGTCACCTGGCAACATACTAAAAACTTGTAAATGGTTGGTAATTCGGAGACTCAAAATACTGAGTCAGACAAATGGAGCCTCCACTGAGTAGCATGCATAGCAACCTCACTTTGAAAAGCCACAGTGGGCTGCTTTGGGTTTCATTTGTTGATTCCCGTAATTCTTCAGGCAACAGTAAAACATTGGCTTTGAGGAAGAAACACTGGACACTGCAAAAGCGCAACTTGAAGGATGCTTTGACGGTGGAGACGAGGTGAAAAAAGGAAAGAAAAGAGCAGGAACTGGACAATTGAGGAGGGTCTGATCACAGCCTTTTAGTTTTCCCACCATGACACACACACACGCACACACACACTGAGTGCCCCAAGGCCTCAGTAACCATTGGCTTCCAAATGAAATGGTCTTTGTAAGTTAAAAGGTGTGCCAGACTCGGCTATAGACCCCTGCAACAAAAGCAGTGGTTAAATAGCATGGGAACCCCCCTAGGGGTGTAGGCCAGGGTCAGTTAGTGTATACAATCTGGGTAGGAGGGCAAGGGTATGTGTGTGTATAGTTAAATATTGTTGGTTTAGTCTATATGTGGGACAAAATTGAGACTGTACTAAATCCACAGGGTTGTGTGTATGTGTTTGTCAATGTGTTGTGCGATTGTATGGGCTGATATCTTGACGCCTGGCAGCCACAAGTGAAGCAGCTGATAGTTATGTATATCAACGGGCATCTGTTACTGTGGAGTCTCTGCTGTTTTCTGTCATGACCCCAAAACCCAGCCTGCTCGCTGCATCTCGCACAGTCACTGCACACTGTAATGGATCCTGGTTGTGATAGATGATAAAATAACTGAAAATATACATTTCAACTTGAATAATTTCCATATTAACAATGTATGAAATGAAGATTATGCTTAAGTGGCAGCAAATAGTAACAAAGCTCAAAGAATATTATCACCAAACTCTGCAGCTTCACAGTGTTTTCAGCTTCTTTTGGTTTTCTGGTCAGCAGTCTTACTATTGTGGCTCAGCCTCAGCACTCCTTGTTTTCAGCCACAGCGAAAATCAGGAAAATCAAGCAGATCTAAAAAGGGAGTGCATACTGGATTTATATCCATCCAGTGGCCACATCAATATTTCTAATGAATGCTAATGTTGTTTGGTGAGAGATTAGCTATATTAACATATCGTATGCTGCATTCAGCTAGTTCCACTGCTCTCGTGTTAGTCCACATATCTGTAGGTTTAGGCTTTAGAACATTTTGACTACTCTCAGCTGTTGTTTTTGACGATGATCTGTAAATAATGCAACTTGTTAGTGATGCATGAATATAATTCACTAACATATATTTGTAAACTTGAAAAAAAAAGGGGAAATACTAATTAAATACTACCTTAATCAATCAACAAAGCACTTTTCTAAAAAGGTTGAAAAGACGAAACAGCTGGATTCAAAATTGGATTTAATGTCTTTCACCAAAAGCTCATCAGCTGCAGAGCAGCCGGGTCAGGTCAGTGAAACTTAATCTGCACGGCTCTGGGATACGCTCCAACTGCAAAAAGCCTCCTGCTGAAAACAGGCTGCAATCAGGTGCTGTATGCAGGCAGCCTCCTTGCATTGAGTTGGCTCCATCAACACAATCAGTTGGAAGTAAAATTCTCTTCATAACCACCTATGACGAGTTTCACGAAACTTCAAACATCTATTGGTTTAGCACAAGTTTTTATCATCGTTAATCCTAATCTTAAACCATAAATCACAAGAAACAGTGGCCCAGTCACAAACACAATCACCAAATGACGCACTGCAACACAAGGAAAAAGTCAGTTGTTGGCCTTGATGGGCAGAGGAAGGAAAGAAAGGAAGGAGGGAGGGATAACACAAAGGACAAAGAGGCCAGGTCGAGGCTATGTAGCAGCTCTGACACTGAGGCTGAGACAGGACACAAGGACGGCCAATCAGAGAGAATTATCCAGACAACCCCTCTGCAATCAAACGGCTATTCTCCCCCACGGCTAAATCTTTTTACTTTTCTTTTATTAGTTATTCTTATTATTATTCTTATTCTCCTCTTAACCACTCGGAATGAAGACAGGAAAGATGATTAAGTCTTGGACATACTAAAAGATGTGAATTTACCTCAATTCAACAAGGGAGATGGCAAAGAGGAGGAGAGGTGGGCATGATGTTCATGGGTGTTGATGACAAAATACAGGTTTAAATCAGCTCATTTGTGACATTGCCATCAGAATATAATGACTCTGAACAATGTTATACCAGCAAGAGCAGTCAACAAAGCAATTAACATGAAGAGAAAAACAATCTGAACTGATATCTTTGGTCTCCTTTCTGTGGTTTTGCTAGCATTCACCTGTCAATGAAACAGCATGGACGGGACCAAGATACCCTTTTCTATTTAATTCCAAAAATCACTTACATCACTGTAAACTGTATATCATTGGGTTTTGGAATGTCAGTCACACGAAAGTAGACATTTGAAGATGCAAGTTTAGACTCTAGGAAGATGTAACAGGCATTTTTTTTTACTATATTGGGACATTCTTATAGAAAACAACATATGTATGTTTGACAGGTTTAGCTGACTGTACTGATGGAAGGACAGTTTGAGCATTAACCAATCAGCAATACTTGGAACCTACCGATTTCTCCGCAGTAGTGGAGGAGGAGAAAAAGTTGAAAAATATTTAAGTGCTTTTTGGTGTTAGAAGCAGATGAGATAAGATAGCGTTTAATTGCTTCTTTCATAAGCACAGCTTTAATCCCATTGTTACAGCAGTGGTGTTTCATCCCACTGATAACTCGCAACACTTTGAACACTGCTTTACGCACACACAGACACACACACAGTATATGTACACACACAAAGATTTCCTTTCTGCTGTCGTGGCAGAAAAAGTGCTTAGTGTGCCACAAGCTCCCCCTTTTGAGGCAAAATTTAACTAGGTGAAAATTAGACTTTAAAATCAAAAAAGAAAAGAATAAACAGATCAGGCTTTTGTGTGTTTGAGGGAGGAACATAAAGTTAAAGAAGCGGTAGGGAAATTTCTGATAAGATTGTTGCATTATTTTTTGCATTCCATTCAACCTAATTAACAAACTAATCAATGCCGATCAAGACAAGGTAAAAGAAATAAATGTAAACCTAATTTTACTGCAGGTAAATGGAGGTACCGGTACACTTAATTCTTGATTTTCAGAATAAAAAACGAATTTTGAAAACACTCACAGAAATTACACACATACACATTGGGGACCGCTGGTTTTACAGGAAACAGCAAGTCCCCCAGGGACTAAATTGCAACGTGGACCCCTGAACACACATAGTGCGATGCTTCCCTGGTGGAAGACAGTGGAGAAGGCATCTACAGTAATCCTAATACACCGTGACAACTAGAAACCCTGTATTCACTGACACACATACGCCCCCCCCACACACATGCGCCCATAAACACACACACACACAGCAAAGTAAGTAGGGAATAATTCACAGCCTTAAAGTGGACATTTAGTAACCTATTATGTGCTTCCAGTGATGGACAGTTTACTGGCCTCATCTAAATTGACAGTTTAAGTGGTTTGGGTTCAAGCGTATTGAGGCCATCGAACATAGGTAATGTCTCAAACAGCTGCATTAGCGAGACAGGTTTTTAGCCAGGATCCATTTGCTCATTACGTTATCTGTAAAAAATATATTTACAGCTGTGAAGCCGTCTATCTGCTAATGTGCGTGTCTGTCTGCTCAGCATGCAGCAGAGTTCAGTAACAGACTTTTGGCTAGGGCGCTGTCAAGAATAGGAAATTCTGTTAAATAAATGTTGTGCCCTTAACAATGACACATGAATGCATCTGTAGGTTTTAATCTCAGTTTATTTTGTTCTTTTATCAATTTGACATTTTAACATGACAGTAATTTTTTAAGATGTAATTTTACAAAGACCTGGTTGGTGTTTCAACTGGACCGTCACCAATCATCTGATGATTATTCCTTCGAAGCAACAAGTCAAAATAGGTCATATGCCACGTGTATGTACCAAAATGTTGTGTTCAGTTTCGTAAACTATTCCTGAACTGAAGAGGAAAGTTGAGTTTTTCCTTGTCTGTGTTCCATAAGAACTAAAACTAGTAATTTTGTGATAAGAGGATGTCTACATGCAGCTCTGATTCCATCTCATGATATTTCCAAGGCTCTATTCCCATCTGGAAACCTTGCTGTAATCATATTATCCTAAATGGCAATCAAGAAGAGCCCAAATTGTGAAAGAAAAAATACTACCACAAATAGCTAAACTGCTTGGGGATGGAAATTTTGACAGTTGGTTTACTTAGCTAAAAAGTGGCTTTCAAAAAACAACAGTGAGCTAGATGTGCATTTATTTTCTTCTCAACTGAAGCATAAACAACCCTCCTGAATGTATGACGTCAACTATGACTGAAGCTGAAACAAGTAGGCAATCTAATTTACATGATAATCCACAGAAAATCAATCGGCAAGAAAAAAAGCCCTTACTGGTCCCTGCTGATTTTCTTTGTTTTGTGTGAGCGTAAACTGATTTTACTTTTACTTTGTTGATCTTGGCTGGAGAAAACTAGATATTTAAATAGTTCAATTTGCATTCTGGGTAATTTTAGGGCAATTTTCACTGTTATTTAATATTTTAAGAAGCGGATGGTTATTCTAGATTGTTCTATATATTATTAGTTGTAGCCACAGTTGTGATGGACACATTACTTTAATGTATCTCTTCTTATTGTGTACAGTGAAGGAATACAACCTTATGAATGACACAATACGTACCCCTGAACTTACTTGACAAATACTTTAAATTCATTATTTCATTTTCAAGTTCATCTACGTTGACATTCATTTCACAATGTCTATTAATAAGACATGTTTCTCTTCAAGTGAGCATTATAACTTTTTAATTAAAACTGAGAAATCTACACCTGCCATGTCCAGTAGCTTAATAGACCTTTAGAATTGACACTGAATGGATACCAGGCTTTTAACAGTGTAATAAAACTGGACAAAGACAGGGAGAAAAGTCCACTGCGTCTGTCTGTCTCCTCCATCTTTGTTTGGGTGCAGTGAGAGTACAGCATGCTGGTTGGGGTGAGGAGGGTGTGTGAACAGACGAGCCAGAAAAGGCCACAGAGACACTTAAAGTGGAGGAGGCCAACATTTGTGTGTGTGCATGCGTGTAAGAGGGTGAGAGGTCTTGACCAGACGTATCCTCACGGCTGTTGACCACATTAATCATGTTGCATAGAGAGGAGTGTGTGTGTGTGTGTGTGTGTGTGTGTGTGTGTGTGTGTGTGTGTGGCTGCACTTGACTGCTCCTATCAATTCAATTTCATTCCTTCCTCTGCTCTCTTCTTTTCTCAGGGCAACCCCCTTCCCCCGCAACAGTGCACAGTGGTAGTCTCTCTCCCTCTCTCTCTTTCTCCGTGTGTGATGGACTGCTGAGAGCCTAATGAGGTCCCACCCTCCTCTTTGGCTGTTTCTGTGACTCTGAGTGTGTGTGTAAAGGGGGGATGGGAGAGCCAGAGGTGACAGGTTCGTTATGTACTTCCCCTCTTCCTTGCTTCACCCCCCCCCCCTTCCCTTCACACCCCCTTCTCCCTCTCTTCTGTCCCCTTCCTTCATCTGTTTTGTCACCCATCCCATCCCTGCCCTGGCCCTTTATCATCCTCGCCTCCTGTCCTCCTCCTCCTCTCTGCAGTCATCTTAACATTCATTTGTTGGTGAGACTGCAGCCTAATGGGCCATAGCAGGTTTTCCACTAAAGAAACCCACACAGAGTGCTGTTAATAGCAAGCAGGAGGAGAGAGAAAAATAAGTGAAGGAGAGAGGCAGGCAGGCAGAGAAGCAAAGAAAGAAGGGGGGCGTTGAGGGAAATAATTTCCAGAAAAAGGTACAGGGAGGTGATTTGTGTCAACATGCCGAGCAATTAACAAGTGCTGAGGAGCCATCTTCCTCTCTTCAGTCTGATAGGATGATGGATCTGTCCAACCAGTTGGTCGGCTGGCTTGTTTATAGAGGAAGAGGCCATCCAATAGAGCTGCGTGACCCACCAGCCTCTTACTGGACAGATAGGTGAGTCACACTGAGGGGAACGTGGCATGACAAGTACAAAACCTCCTCAAGTCATGATAGCCTCATGTTAATTTGTGGAAATACATCAGTGATTCATTTTTCGGTAAACCCACTGAAAAGGCGATTGACCCCTATCCCATTACCAGTAGGGGAGTTTTCCTTTCTGAGAAGAAATTAGTGTGTTCACCTAGGTGACATGTTTTAATCACTGCTAATCGGAGCTGGAGCTGGAAAAAACCCTGTCTCCTAGTGCAGAGTCATTTGAGCCCAGAGTGAATGACGGTCCATTCACATTGCAGACAAAAGCCAGATGTTACTGTCTGTTAGTTGTGTCACTGATATGCTGTTGATCCAATTTCCATGTCTCTATATTGGTTGAATATGCATTAGCATGCAATTGTTAAAACAAAGAATGCTTTTTGATTATATGTTTAGAAACACTATGAAAATTAACTGAAAGCATTATCAACCAATTCCCAAAAGACCTTCATATTTACATTTGTTAGATTTTCTTGCCTCATTTTGACCCTTTATTGAACATTAGCAGCTGTAAACAATGCTGTAGAGATAAAGTGGATCTGAATACTGGAGGAAAAGAGAACATGGGAGTGGTTGAGAATTTTTTGAACCTATGGGGGCAGGTCACATTTCAGATTCACACAGTGAACGACTCAGAATACTTCAGCCACACAGGAGGCCCTGCTCCATTTGCTAATGCACACTGAGAGTGTGAATCACCATAATAGGGGACTTGGTTGCTAAGTGATATAATTATTCGTACTTTTCGCACTAAGTGCTTCCTTTAAAGCCTCATCCACACATTTGGGTAAAGGGATTGATAGAGAGAAAGAGAACGACAAAAAGAACAGAATGACCAGGGACCGACAAACCTTTGGAATCAGCAACGGTCCAATCACTTGAATAAGTCAGCGCTGACAAATTACAAATTAACTGTAAAAGCCAGGAATGCAGGTAGGGAAAAATGAATGGTTTTCATTTGAAAGGACCATGAGACAGCTATGAAGAGATGGCCATGACAAAACTGAGTTGCACATGTGCAGAACGGAAAATGACACGCAGCACGGTTGTTGACTCTCATTTCCTGAGATCAAAGTCGACCAAATGTATGGAAATAGTTTCTAATCCAACCATAATGGATATTTCACACACAATGGACTCCTATGGGCCCTCGTCTGTCTTGTTGGCAATAATAGCACTGTTATTGTGAGGGCCTTTGAGTGCTGCAGAGATGAGGGAAGCACGTAGGATACAGGCACTCACTGTAATACACAACCATGTGTCGACTCAAAGAGAAGAGTGAGGGGGGAAAATAAGGAGCGATGACTATCTGTCTGTGATCTACGACTGGTCATTTCAAGTTGAGATGGGCAACAGACTAATGCAGCAAATTCACTGCATTCAAAGGAACAATGGAAATCATCAGCATAGAGATCAAGAAACGGGCAGGACTGGCTAACACAAAGCAGGGCATTATGGGAACAGAAAGAAGAGGAGTTTCAGTTAGAAGTGACACCGAGTATAGCACCATGTTCAAGTTGTCACAGATACAGATCTAGGAAAGATGATCACATTATTTTGAGGTTTTTTAAAGTGGCTGCTTTCAATTTGCTTCCATACACAGTGTTAAGGTTTCCTGCCGGGTACAACTGTAATGTGTCACAGCCTTCACAGTACAGTACCCCCAAACTGGTTCTACTGGTATTTGCCACACAGATCAAGCTAAGTTCCCACTGCAGACAACGCTGTGCAGTGTTAAAAGGTCAAATTCAATCTAATTGACTATGAGAATCCCTGATCTTTTCAATGCTATGCTGTAGTCTCTGTATCTGATCTTTGACTGATCTAAAAAAAGATCAAACCTGTGGTGTAGCAAGTCAAGTTAAAAATTTGCATAGATTACAACAAAACTGAAGTGTTCTGTCACATTAAGGATCTGATGTTGCCTGTTTGTATTCCACTTGTCATTTACTACACATTTTTGGGGGCAGCAGGCTATTGTCTCTGCAAGCTATGCTGATATCAGCTGTATCCATCATTTCTGTCATTCTCGTGGCTTGCTGTTCCCATTGACAAAGGCTGTGGCTTCTCAAACAGTGGGAGCAGCAGCACATTTTTGTGGTATACCCTTGCAGATCTATAGATAGACTTTTTTTTACATTACGCCACCTTGATTTTTTCAGATCTATAAAATGTAGGCAGAGTGCAGCAAGAATCAGGGGCAGTTAAGACAGGTCAGGTACTTGGTTTGTATAGGCTCTGGAAGACTCACAACACTCTATTGGATTATGCTGAGCATATTCTTAATGGAATAATTAAGCATTTAGTAAAATATATTTATTCACTTTCTTGCTGAATGATAAGATGAATACCACTCTCGTCAGCTAATATGAATCAGCAGCCAGTTAGCGAAGCATAAAACCTGGGAAATAGCTAGTTCAGCACAAGTTTATAAAGTATGCCTGCCAGCAACTCTGCTTGTTTCTAATTAACGTTACTGAGTGGACTTTGGACACAGCCTTGTTTCCAGCCTTGAGGCTTTGTTGGGCTTTAGCTTTATATTGATCATAAAGGCCTGTGAGTGGCACCAGTCTTCTCAGTTTGTATATTTCCAAAACCTTTTTCAAATACTAGTCCATGTTCTCAGCTTACCGTAGCAACATGGCAAAACATATTTCTAAGATAAATACACCAAATGAGGTATGGAAAAAGTATTTTAGAGTATGATCTTTAGTAAAAAGGGTAATCCTGTACTAATCTAGTACATTCAATTGAACTAATTATGTAGGTAATGTAATTTATTCTAGCTGGTCCAATATTCTGCAGTACATTTTTATCTGAAACTGCTGCAACCCAATAGAGATATCACTGCAGGAACCTCATGTCAAAAAAGGAACTATCCCTTTAAGTTTGAAGCGCCGCCAAAACCGCCTGCAGCTAATAGAAGGGAGGAGAATAGAAGACACACACCTTGAATGTGAGTTATTCTTGAATGAGTTTTATCCAAGCATCAAGTAATCAATAGCTCAACAGAGATTAGCAGAATAAGGATGATGTTTTTTTCTTCTTCTTCTTTCACCAATTTAAAAAAAGGGGAAGGAAACAGGTTTGGGGGGGGGGGTCAATAAAATGAAGGAAGCTTAAATGTTTTTCGTCTGGGTGAAAATTGTGCTTTTGGCAAAGACTTAGGCTTTAACTTCCTCAGGTTCAAGACAATTCTAGTCATCTTTGGCATGACTAGTTAGGCTTAGGTTGGTGCATGTCCAAATTCACCTAATGAATCCCATCGTTCACAAATTCTAGGTCTACCCCCAAGAGGTTTTCTTTTTTTCTTTTTTGAACAATGCTACCTGTCACTGCTTTCCTCCCCCATTTAAGTCATCCTGGATTTCCCCTCCTGCCATGTTCCACACCCCAGGCATTGCTTTTATTTGTATGAAAATATGTCATTTAATCGCATGTGGGTTAGGAGATAATTTTACATGAAGAAGTAGTCTGGAAAATATAGTATTTCCTCTCTATCAAAGAGCCCTGACACTGATGAGGCTGACAGAGTTAGATTTGTGTCTGTTTTGCATTTAAAATACCCACTTCCTCTCTATGTCTGTCCATTTCTATGCTTTCTCCCCAACATTTGTTAAGCAATCACAACCAAACGAGGCCACGATAGATCAGTGTGTAGGCCTCGGTGTTCTCTTTTAAGTCCTGCCTCTCCCAGAGACACAGACGGGGCCAAATGTGTTCCATGGAAAATACACACACAGGCCAATAAAAGACAGGTGTGGAACAGTGTAATAACTGAATACAGCCGGTTGTCAGCTTCAAAAGCTAAAAAGGACAAGGCCACCATTGATCTCTGCTGATAACCAAACACCCACCGCCCAAGGTAAAAGCACTAAAGGTGGTAGTGGGGGGGGGGGGGGGCACACACAAACCTACACACAGAGGATAGGGAACAACACAGGGTTGGAGTTGTTAAAAAAAGGGGTGTTTACTCTCTTTTTATTTTGTTGAAGGATAGCACTGAGCAAACAGCATCAACAGCAAAGGATGCCTTTTTTATTTCCGCAAACAAGCCCAGAGTGGAAGTGGCCTGGCTGGAAATCACAGCAAAAATGTCGCTCAAACACCTGAGACCAGGTTTAGACAGAAAGCATATGAGGAGTGAAAAGAGTGAAGTGAAATAAATGCTGGAGATGCTGAAGGATACAACGAAAAAAAGGGTTTGAGAGGAAGAACATTATGTTATTTCTATAAAAAGGTGAGTCTTGAGAAGGTTAATTGTTAGTTATTGTGTAAATGTTTTGTAATTAGTGGTTTCTACTTTCTACATTAACAACATTGCTGCTGTTAGAGTACAACTGATCATTTTCTGTTCTTTCTTGTTGGTTTTGATGAAGTGTCTTGATGGCAGATCACGTAAAAACAGCTTGAGCAGCTTGGCACACAAAGTATTTTAGAATCAGCGCAAATCAAATGAAGGTCACATCACCATCCCTGGACACATGCACAAGAAACAACACTGAAAAAGAAGATTCCTATTCCTCTCCCAACATGCAAATGTAACATAGAGATGGTGGCGTCGCTATCTGGTGGGGGAAACACTCGAACAACCACCTCTGATTAACGATTTTATTATAATCAGTCGTCACGCGCGCTCTCTCTCACAGGTGCCTCTCCTCTTGATGAATATAACAACAGAGCATCTTCCTAATGGCCTCATCTTTCACAAGCCTCTCCAAGAGCTAATAAGAGTGTGGGGACGATTTGTTTTACCGATTTTCTCTTTTCAAGTGTGTCGGGCGTGGAATTAATTACACTGATTAAATATTGTCTGTCTGTGCTGTGTGCTGGGGAAGAGCTGGGGATGGACTTTGTGTGTGTGTATGAATGCGTGTGTGTGCTAAGTGGCTAAAGTTGTGTCTTAGAATGGATTCTGCTGTGAATATACATAGACAAATAGATATACAAGAACCAATACACATAAAATGCTTTAGCTATACCTCGGAAGTGAAGGTTAAAGCACTTACAAGTTAACAATGTACCATTTCTTTACATGAAAGCAATGACGTGCATAAGTCATAACAGCTTTTCCTCGAAACACTTCATTAAACCAAGTTAGAAATGTGGTTTGAAACAAAAACAAGAAGGCAAAGATCCAAATTGCATTCATTTAAATTAACAGGATAAAAGCTAATGTAAAATGTAATGGCCGGGTGCAAATCTCAACCACGGTCAAACAATTGCACGCAGGTATGTTTATAGCTTTTACTGTAGAAAAGTTAAGGAGAAAAGAAGTCATAGTCATAGATCACAACACCATTAATATGTCTGATTCAAATATTATTTCCGGAGAAGGGGTAAGAAGTTTATGTATCGTTCTCTGAATAGGAAATTACCTCTGTAAATGAGATATTGGTCATATAGCACAGCCCTTGTAGAAAAATATAATTATGAAATTTGTTTCAATAAAATGAGACTTGAAGCAAAAGTACTAAAAATAAATTTTAATGTGGCTTTAATAACCTTTTTGGCCACTTGATTTAAGTTGTTGGTTACTGAGATATCAAAAAGTATACATCCGGCAGATCCAGAGAAATTTCAACATTCATTCTTTCGGTTGTTTCTGTCCATCTGACAAAACAATGTTCATGGTCATTTGCTCCTTGGGGAAATATCAGGCCTTTTGGTTGCTAAATGCACCACTGTGTTCACTGTATGTCCATTACTGTGACATATTTCAGATTATACACAGCAGTTTCATCCTCTATCTATAGAGATGCTTTAAATCCAAATCTATTTGACCGCAACAGCCAAAAAACTTCCAATTTTCCTTCAAGTTCCCTGACTAAAGATTGGACCAAAGAGCAATAACATTCATATACAGTATAATCAGCCAACTCATATGGAGGTCTGACGTGTGGAATTTAGTTTCTCAGAAGAACATGAGCCAACATCCTATCGGTGTGGTAACAGCACAGAGGCTCACCCTAAGAGCACTGCTTTCTGACCTCTTTCTCACTCCGTATCAATGACTGACTCTTTCCATCTTCCCCCCTTGTTCCTCTCATCAAAACTACTCACACTTCCTCAGCCGGCTGCAGTCGAAATGACGAAAGGGCAGCAGGAAAGTAAAGAAGAAAAAAAACTCTAAGACCTCTCTTTGGCCAAGTAACAGCCCTTTACTATGCAGGGGCCTACAGACAGAAAATGATTTAAGTGTGAGTCATCTTTGACTGATGTATGCTACAGAGTCATAAAGTGGGAATGCGTATGAAGAGCATAAAAGAGGTTGAAACATAAATAACAGACATGGAGCTACGTAAAGAGATACGTGAATGAGTGAAAGGCAGATAAAGGAATGAGGGAAAGAAAAACAAAGATGACAAAGTAGATGTAAGAGCAGGAGAGCGTCAATAGATGAGAACTGAGCGGTGTACTCAGCCCTGAGAGAAGAAAAGCTGGGTTGGTGAGGCAAGCGGGGGGGGGGGTGAGCTCACCACCACCTTCTGTCTGTTATCGTAACGCTCTTGAGCAACTGATGAGTGGATTTACACCAGAGGCTCACAAGTTTTTCCACAACAAGGACCCCCCCCCCCCAGCCATTCTGCCAGGAAATTACATGTGAGGATATCCTGGTAAGAACAGCCACCAACGCCTCCAGACACACACACACATACATACATTCATCAAACAAAAAACACACATGATCTCCCCTCCCACATTCTTACACTAAATGATTCATGCATTAATGAGACTAATCAATAATGAAATATTCGCTAGCTGCGACCCTATAGAGTACATATTAAATCAAATGAATTGGTTGAGCTCTTCCAAATGATTGCCTGCTTCTTGCCCAATCATTTACAAGGGAAATCATTTTCATAATTTTCGCTAACATTGTGTTAAATCTATTGTGTAATTACACACTGGGCGCTGCATGACATTGCCGGGTGCAACACCTTTTAATATTAATATACACTTTTAACATTCTACATTTGGTACTTGGCAGTTTTCGATAAACAAGACATATTTCCCCCAGTGCAGAGAAGTGCCTCTGACTAAAGGACTAATTTCAGGACCTGAGACGTTCGCAGTAAAGAAGTGTGTGTTTTCCACCCACTGACCGACTCTCCCATACAGTTTAATCCCGTTCAACTTTGCTGCCTCGCTTTGTCACTGGTGCTTCAAGAGACGTCGGGGACCCATTACAGCTTTATGTAACGTCGTGGAGACGGAGGACGTACACACACATACACGCAGATCCCTCCCACACACACACATATACACACCTCTTTCTGTGAACAAGGGGGTTTTCTACAGCTGGGTAACAAAGCATGACCCAATAATCCCAAAGCTTGACTCAAAGCTAAAGAACCGCCCCCCCCACCACCCCTCTTCCCTCCCTCCTCTTATATCCCTTCCTCCCTCTCTCTGAGGACTTCATAAGGCTCTGGCAAAGTGGGCACACGTGTGTGTGTGTATGTGGCGTGTTCGAGAAGGGTGGGGGGGGTTACAAATACAAGCACGCTTAGCTTTGATTATTCTAATTATGACTCGGAGCGAGGAGTAGATTATTATGAACACATGAGCAGAGTTGTTGATGAGCTCACGTCCCTTCAGTTCCTCCATGTTACCGTTACAAGAGGCCTTTACTGGTAATGTACAGGGGTGGAGGCCGTCTGAGGGATAATAAGTCCTCTATTCCTTTTTTAACTGCTAACACACATAGACGTCCTCGATTATATTATACATTTGTAATCAAATTAATATCTTCTCATAAATCACTTCATTATTACCCAATACCAAAAGGCTGTGAGAGACCGTATCGTGTATCTATACCATTTTGACCTGTACATATGATAGTACTTGATACTACTTGATTTTGTCTTGCTTAAACCTTTTTTCCTCTATTGTGGCGACAGAAGGCAACAGTTGTCCCCCTCCTTCCACACACCCTAGTCGGGTCTTAAACTTTCCGTGACCCTGAGTCTGAATTTACCGAGTGCTGCAGAGTAGAAAAGCAGATCACACTCTCCCCCCATCATCACCACCACCCGGTCCCATTAGTAATTACCTGAAAAAACAAGAGCAATTCCAGATCAGCCTCTAGGCAATGCCGACAAAGTGGGACAAAAACAAGTCTAAAGATGAGTTTTACAGGAAGAGGAGCGCCTGCTGGGCTTGAGATAGCTGTGAGGAATAATAAAAAAATGACATCTTATGATAGCCTAGCTCGCCCATTAAGACCGATGTGCCTAACAACTTTGGGTATATGTAAACCTCAAGAATACCACTGGAAATCGTGGTTTTAACTTCCCTAAAAATTGCAAACACAAACCAGAGCTGAATAACAACTCAGACAACACAACTCAACTTGACACTGAGGCTACATCAACAATACTATCATTATAGTAGTAGCCTGAAACGCCTCAGCTCTGCTACAGATACACCTGGCATCCACACTACTCCGGAGTTTAAGACTTAATAAAACAGAGATGTTTGGAAACAATGATGAAGACACTGACAACTGCTTGTTGATTGGGTCTTTTCAGTCATGACATAGCCTGTGCTGCTCCTTCCAAAAGAAAACAGCCAGCATTAGCCTTGGCTACCAGTTAGCCACCATTAGCACGCGCATTCCCAGTGTGTGTGAGTGGTCAATTGATATGTGTTTGGCATCTAGTATGAACATGTGATTAAAACTGATCCAAAACACTGGTGTGGACAGAGATCACTTTATTTAAAAAATGCTATTTTCAAACAAAAACGAAGTAGCATGGATGCAGCGTAAAGCAGATTGACGATGACTCTGTCCTAAATTATATAAATCCAGCAAAAGAAAAGCTGTTTGCAGGCCTAACTTAATAAGGACGCACACCAGAAGGTTCAAAAGTTTAACACCAGATTTTCCAACTGCAACTCCCAGAGATGCCATATTTTAAACTATGCATCACCGTGCATGTGTCAGCACGCAGCCCGGTCTCATTCCTAATCGCTCCCTGGCAAGTTCCTATTACAGAGTACATGAGGCACGTCCATCCCCCTTTCTTAAGAGCAAGCACTGCCACTATTTTAAGTGGTGATTATATTATGCCATGTCAGGTGAACGCAAACTTAAGACTGTAATTTACAGGTGTGGAACACGATCCGTAATGAGTGCATTGTGTATAAGCGCCGTGCTTGGTTGCTCAACCTATCTAAAGCCAGCTCTGAAAGGAAGGAAAGAAAGAAAGGACGAACGAAAGAAGAAAGAAAAAAACAATTGTTCGACTGATAAGCCAGTCAGTAAACCTTACAAAGTAAACTAGTTCCCATGGTCCACAAAGTGAAGAACAAGCCAAATCTTATCCTGGTGTCACACAGCTATGTGGCCCGTCCTGTGTTTTGTTGACAGATAAACAGGACCATGTGCCCTGCCTGCTATGACTGAACTTGGTGGGGGGGAGCGTTGTAACCAGAGGAGTTTGGTCACAAATGTATACCTTTTTTAAATGTCCATACCATTTATATTTGAACTGAAACCACTGGGTATAGTGTCCAAAATCACAAAGTATACAAGTGGTGGTTCTGCTGACTTTACAGCTATTTTTAAATGAAGCTCTGTAGATGCACACAGCAGCATTAACAGATTAATTCCCTGGATCTACTAATCTGATTCCACCTATGTAGGAGTATTCAGTTCATATGTTGTCGTTGCAGTTGCAGAAGCAGTTCACCTCTGCTGACTTCTACAAGCACCCTTCCCTCAACCCTTTGCATACTGTGCAAATGTAAGGCCTTGTGGCAGTGGACAGGAAACAAAAGAGTCAAGGCATATTTGACTTTTTAAACTTCTTGTTCTTGCACAGCAACTGCCTCCCCTATTTACAATCTCCCAACAGCCAAATAACAAAGGTATCACTTAATGATGAAAAAGCATGTAGCATTCTGTCTTGAGTTCAAAAAGCCATCGTTGTTCTTGCGTCCATACTTCATTACAGGAGTTTATCACCAGGATGGGAAACTTTTGGTGAGTACATTTATAGAATAGAATTTTTTTAATTCAAACCCACTTTTTAAACAATGAATCAGATGATTAGAGTCAACATGTGAACCAGCCACTAGAGGTCACGATCAATTAATTTCATTGAATCATTCATTTCACTTATTTGCTCATTAATTAACACACAACCTCAACTTCAAGTCAACCATTTGCCTTCTTTGCAAATGCACGGCAATCGGCACAAAACAACCTCAGCATGTTGGACTTTTCAAACTTCTCCTCCTTGCATACCAACTCCCTCCACTCAAAATATAAAAAAAACTTTATCAACAGATTTCACTCTCATAATCACACGTCTCACATTTCATTCGAGGTACATGGGGGAGGAATCGATGAGCATTTATGAGATGCAATTACATAGAGCAGTCAGAGCAGCAGCCGCCGCCCCCCCCCCCCCTCTTCTGTGTCTTCTACACTGGAGCAACATGAAACCCCCCCCCGACAAGCTCCAGTGGCTCTCGCACCATATGGCCGCAGGAAAATACTGCCAGTAGCCATAAAAGGCCGGGTTTTTTTTCTTTTAAACTATCCATCGGTTTCATCTCATCAATTTCCCTGGTGTCTGGGCTCATTTGGTGACTGTGTGGAGCGCAGGGGATGAAACTAATGAGAGTGAATGGCACAGGGAGCTTTGCGGAATGGCCCTTTGTTTGGAAACAGCCTCTCTCTCTCTCTCTCTCTCTGTGTGTGTGTGTGTGTGTGTGTGTCTCCGCAGCGCAGGAAATGCGAGACGCTTATCGATCATTTTCGACTGGAAGCCTTTTGTGTTGAGAGGCTGCGGACAAACACCCAGAGATTTATACACAGCTTATATGTGATTCACTTTAAAAATTAAAAAACCCACATCAAACAGTCCCGGACGTGTGTTTGGAGGAACTGCGCTCTTTGTCCGGTCCGAGCAGCAAATAAACTGTGGGGGGATTTTTCTCTCGGATTAGCGTTGGATTAATCATAATAAGAGACCCAATAACCGCCTTTGTCTCCTGCTTAAGCCTCCGTCAACCGACTGGGAGCCGAGAAAAAACGACTTTTCCTCCGCATAAACAAAAATAAAGCCCGGACGCTACAACGCTGGCTCTGTTGTATCCGCGTCTGTCACAGCCCACCTCCTCCTCCTGTGCCGGGCGCGCAGCTCCAGCCAGCCCCGGCCAAGGAGCTCCGGGGAAACGGGGCTGGTGGTGCGCTAAACATGGCTTCTTGTGTTTTAAAAAAACCAAACAAAACAGAGCCCAAATTATAAAGCGAGTGAGTCGAAGGTAACACCGGGGAGAGACGCAGGAGCCAGCGGCAGAGCTCCGGAGCCACAATGGGAAGAAGCCCTTTAATTTTTAAACAGCATCTGGTCGCGGCTAAGCTAACAACCTCATCTCCGCTTCCCGTTTCAGCCAGACCAAGGGTTGGAGAGAAAAATAAAACTCGCAATTCGACAACAAATGTCTCCACATAAGTTAAACTGAAATAAAAAAGCGACAGGGAAGCGAGTGTAGCTTCATTTGCGCCGAAAACCGACGCTTTACATACTTTCCACGATAGCAGGGAAAACTTCCATCAATCATCCCCCGAATAGATCCAGCAGCCCCGGCGGTGACACTCGGGGACAGTCCGTGGTGTTTGTGCTGAAAACCCCCACAGCTTCGCCTCAGTTACAGTAAAATATTCCACTTACCGACTTGTAAAACGTTTTCCACACAGCCGGTCTCCAGCAGCCGGATACCGCGGCGGAATGGCAGTCCGTCTCCGGTTCCCACCGCTCCGGCTGCCCCCGCGGTAGCTGTCGTACCGGCGGTGGATCCTCCACCAGCAGCGGCGGTCGTAGCTCCGGAGCCGGCACTCCCAGCGCCGCCGGTAGCCGCCACCGGACCCTCCTCGCCGGCCACTCGGCACTGAAACGACGAGTACATGCATATCTCCTTTTCGTTGCGGGGAAAAGACCAGTAGACGATGCGGCGCTGGACGGGCTCCGGGATCCGCTCGAAGCGCTCCTCAACTCTCTCGAAGGCCCACTTCTCCGCTACTGCCTTCGCGGCGCAGTCCAGCAGGGACTCCGGGGAACGATACCGGGAGCTGGGCATGCCGTGGCCGGGCCCCGGCCCGGGACCCCGCGGTGCAGGGCGCAGGCAGGGTCGCTTGCTGGCCGGTGGTATGGAGAAGAGGGGATGAGGCGGCTGTTCTCTGCGTCCTTCCGCCATGGCGAGCCGATCAACACTGAGCAGGCGGACGGTGAGCGGACACCGAGCAGCAGCAGGAAGACACACACGCGCGCGCGCGCACACACACACACACACACACACACACACACACACACACACACACACACACACACACACACAGTCAGGCTCTGTCAAACTAATAATCAAGACTTCCGACTGAGACTTCAAAATAAAACTCGTTATTACGAGTTTATCGAGCTTTTTGAATAAACATAAAAACAACAACATATTTCAGTCGGAATGGTTTTGACATGAAATTGTATTTAATCTAAATCTATAGACTCTCTTCACCAAAATGTCCATGAGTTTTTCATATATAACCTATAATATCAAAATTATGAATGCTTAAAGGTCTGTTATGTGAAGATTAGGTAAGATAAAATAAGATGTAGTAAGAAATAAAAATACAAATACAAATAGAATCCCAACAATATAAATAGAAAAAGGCTACTATATTCAAGGTTGTGTTTGTAAATGTTTAATATATTGATAAAGTTGTGTAATTGGCTCATGGATCAAATTTATGTTTAAAACTAATGGCATTGATGATCTTCAATCGATTAATCATTGTATCCTATAAAAAGTCAAAGCATCTTTGCAGATCCAAAAGTGTAATCTTTAATTCCCTTTTTTTGTTTATATAAAAGACCAAAACCCAAGTCCAAGTCCAGAAGTCCACAATAGCTGTTGATTGTGTTTCTGTCACTGCACTAAATGATTCAGTGTGAATCAGTTTAGTTGTAATCAATCTGAATGAATTCCAGGATAAAGCGAGCTGGCCATGCTGAATAGTGTTGCTTAGCGATCCAGTACAGGAGCCCAGCAGCCCTAAGATTGGACTGGACTCCCTGTGGTTTTATAGTACAGGATTTTAAGCAGAATAGACTGAACAGACAAGAGCTGTCCCAGAGCAAAGAGTAGTTTTTATGATGCTTTTCAAACCTATTCGACCTATACTGCATGCCATATACATGGCGACACCACTTAATTGAATTACAACTTACTTAATAAACAAAATAAATGCAACTCTAGTTGTGATATAATTTAGACATAATTTTCACTTTTTAGAACAAAAAGTAAGTAAAACAAGACTAAATGCCAAAATAATGACATTCACATCTCTTTCCAGATCTATTCAGGAGTGAACACAAGTGAACGTGTTATTTGTTATGACAGCGAGATGAGACAGTGCCTCAGTTTTTGTTGCTGTTAGTGACGTCTCACATGATGCACTGGGCAGGAAACCATTTTAATTAGCCTTTCTGCTAATTTTGATGTAAAAGAGGTATTCAAGGAAGTTCTCGGATCATAGTGACTGTTAATACACTTTTAAAATAGCTTAGACCTTGAATTTGTTACACCCTCTTTTTCTTAAAACCATTTTTCCAACACCCACTGATCAGATGATTACTGTAAGAACATGAACTAGCTACTATAGGTCACGAACCTGGATTCAATAAAGCTATTTCTGATAAATCATTTCATTCATCTTAATCAATTGTGACAACAATCAGGTGTCGCTGCTCATTGATTACATACAATCAACTTCTTGTCACACTTGACAATATAAACCTAACACATAACTCACCAATGCCAAACCCAGTTTGAATGTGGGTGTGGTATTGTTCTGGACCTGAAGATAATGTTTTTCATTGTGTAAAGTCAGCCCTCTCCACGGCTGCAGCTATATTTATCTACTGTTGTAGCGTGGGCCTGCTCTGCTATTCCTTCTCCTGCTGGCACCATCTTCATGTGGCACCACTACCATTGTCTTCTCACAGCCTGTTTGGAGCATAAAGTAAATAGTATCAATGATTAATCAGACTTGAAGGGAGTCACGGAGCATTTGGTATGCCAGCGGATAAAAGGTGGTTCAAGACAAACAGTGCTCCCATTCTTTGTTAACTGTTTCTATTTAGTAATATCTTTTATTCACATTTAAGATTAAATATATTCAAATACAAAAATATACATCTCGTACCTAATGTGTAAAATATTCAGCAGTCCTTGCTTTGTTGGAATGAATGAGTAAGTAATAGCAGAACTTTTATTTTAAAAGTCAAATCTTTCCATTTCCTGTCTCTGTGGCTATATGTCTGTTTGACTTGCTATGGCTGAGCAGGCAGAGCCAGCATAGAGTTTAAGAGAGAAGAGAGAGTCATTAAATTGTTGGTAGGTGGAGGATTTTACACATCACTAACCAACACAATAACAAAACATTCCAGTCTCCAATCAGCATGGCACTACAGCTCCTATTTTTCTCTACCATATTCAAGCATGCTTTATGTTTACATGACAACGAGTATCAGATAAACAATCATTGTAAATATTAATTAAAACTAATAAGCCAACAAATACCCCTGATGCTGTTTTCCTGTCATTTTCTTCTTGCTGTGAACCACTCACTCCTTCACTCTCGACATGACAGCAAGATCCTTGATGTGTGAATTTCATACTGATGCAGATAACGACCTTAGCCTCTCCCCGCGAATTGCAAAGTCACTGTTTTGCAAATTAAATTCACACCATCACGTGTCCTCTAAATATCAGTCTCCCCCCCCCCATCAGAGAATACACATTTGGTGGAGTGGGTGTAGCACTGCAGTCTGTTTCCCACAGCAGGCCACAGGGAGGGTTTGGAGCCAACTGTCAACTTAACAGTTTGGCTAAGGCTTATTTCACAAGAGACTGAACCTTCTCCTTGTATATTAGAATCTACACTTAAAGCCTTTCAAAGTAATTGTGCATTATTGTGGAGCTCAAATCCACAACCAAAGTCACTCATAGTAAGTTTTACATGTGCAAACAGTTAAAAGTAATCCTGTTGCTGTTTATGGCATTTTGTAACAATAAAGGTATTGTGGAAATATTGTAAAAGGTAGCGTATAATCAAGAGGAACCGCATTTTGCATTGCTTGGATGAGATTTTTAACATCATCATTATCGTTTTTATCAAACTGACAAACTTTGCTCTAGATCTAATAGTAAAGGTCCAACAGTATGTTATCAATAAAGTATACCAAAGGAACATGATTGTGATACATGCACAAACTTGACAGTTATGACTGAGCTGTGAAATGAGAGGCTGATAAATTCACAGTTTAAGAATATTGTATTCGCTCTCTGCATCACTGAGTCCTTTACCTCTGCACCGCCGGCTGCTAAGCTGTGATTTGATAATTTGCCAACACACGTGCTGCAGATCTTTCTAAAACAATAGATTTCCGAGCGTGCTGCTGATAAATGGTATAATCCTGTCAAGCTGTCCACTCTTGCGTCCACACTCCATCCACACAATTATATGTTTGGTTACCTTCTTAAACTGTGTTCAACAGTGCGCCAACTGCAGGTTTGCCTTTTCTACCAAACTGCTTTACACATTGTGCTGAGCAGTTATTAATATAATATAGTGTTTGTGTATTTTCATCTGTATTTGTGATTTGTGAGAGAGATGATTGTGGTGATCAGAGGGAGCTGTAATGCCCAGAGTTTTCAAACATCAGTGTCCCCAAAAGTCTCAGTTATAAGGGTTCTAAAACTCTATAGTATTGTGGATACCTGGTGTAAACTTAGCAAAAGTGATTTTAAAAGTCAAACGTATTAGTGTGGTTGTACAGACTGCACTTAATTGATGATTTAAATGATACAGTACTACCACACTATGTTAAGTTATAATCAATGACTAAAGCATTTTAACTGTGGAGAAAGTCTGGATCCAGCTCTCCGCAGATCCTCCGCAGGACATGTCTGAAAATGGCTGTTGGCAAGTTGTTTTATTGGAAGACTAGGGAGAGGAGGGCCATGAGTGCAAGAAGGCAACATACAGTATATCTAGAGCTGGTGGAGGAATTTAGATGGCATGAGTGGAAGACCTGCTGCGAGCCCACGGGTGTAGGAGATTGGACGCAGGCCACGATCACTCAAGTGAAGGTGTCTGATGACCAAACACTCAAAACACCCCACAATCTTGGGTTTGTGACTGGTGATGTGTCCAATTTGCAACAATTGACATTTCAAGAAACATACCAGCAGAATTTTTTTTAAGTTACACAGACAGAGTTCTGGAATTACAGGATAGATTAAAATTAATAGTTGACCATCATCTACCAACAACAATCTCTTCCAGATGTCTTGTTGGCCTTGATGCTAACAGACGGTTACAGCTTTGATGGATGCACTGGATAGGCCTCTATTCACTGCAGACTCTTTGACATGTCCTTGTAGGAAAAGGTGTTACTGATAACATTGACAATGGCTCTATTCAGTTCCCGTATCCCAGTAAGAAATGACTGTGTGACAGTAAGCCCTGCAGTTGATTGGAACTCTTGCTTCTGTGACATGTCAAAATGTCTGCTGTGAATCAGACTGTGTGAGCCAATCACTGGCTTGCACCAGTACATGTGTTGCTTGGTGGGTTTTTCAGTGAGCTGCAGTCAAACATTCAAAAAACATAGGAAATTAATGAATCTAATGGCCATGTGATAAAACCACAACACAAAGAGATCGGTTTTGCACAAAGCACCCTTTATCACTTAGCCTATTTGTGTTAAACAAAGGAAAGGGAACAATCTGCTGGGAACGTATTGATCATTTTGGTGACTGTGCCAGTGGAGCAATCAGGATTTGCCAAGACTGTCTGTCTGGGGTCTGATGCTCTATGGGTGAAAAAAAAGTTAACTATGTTGTCAGATCTTTCAGGATGAGGTGTGAAGGTTGTTCCAAATATGCAGAACCAAAGTTCAGTTAGTAAAGCAAAAGGTATTTAATTAAACAAAGGGTCTTGCAGAAAACAATGTTCAAATGTTCAAAAGCAAAGTCAAAAAAATACACAAACCAAAATAACTGGGAACCAGAAAAGACAGTAAAAAGGGAACAAGGTGACAGGATCAGAAGGAAACACGAGGAACAATGACAAACTCTGTAGCGAAAGATGGTGAGGAGTGAATGAAGTTCTGACAAAGACAAAGGGAAGCACAGAGACGTATACACACAATGGAGACAGGCATGAATGAACACAGGTGAAACACATGAGGAACAGGTGCAGTAAAATCACAGGTGCGTGAAAGCCAACAAAAACAGGAAGTTAAGTTACAGATACACAAGGAGCATCAACACAAAATAAAACAGGAAGCAGAGAACTCAGGGGAAAAATAAACCAAATACAAACACAAAATCTAAACACAAGGGACACAGGTAAGAGTCAATAAACCTAAAGAGACCATAAACAAAACAGTCTCCAACAACAATCCAAACTCTTGATAACAGATCTCAGAGTCATGAAATATGCGGACAAAAAAGAAAGACCTGAGGCAGTCTACAAATCTGTGTCCATTAACCTACAGAATTGATGGTCAATAGTGTTGAAAGCTGCACTAAAACCTGGACGAGGAGCGATACGAACCCTTGATCTGAAGCTAAGGAGATCATTTGTGACTTTTGCCAAGGCTGTCTCTGTGGTATGATGAGCTCTAAACCCCAACTGAAAGTCTTCTTGTGGATTACTTTCCTGGAGAAACTCACACAGCTGATTGGCTACAACCTTCTCGTGGATTTTAGACAGGAAGGGGAGGTAGGATATGAGTCTGTAATTGGTTAAAACCTCTGGGTCCAGGGTGGATTTTTTGAGAAGGGGTTTGATTACAGCTAGCTTAAAGGACTGTGGTACATATCCTGATGATAATGAGAGAATGATTGTATTCAATAACGTACTATCAATTAGAGGCAGAATTTAGAGTAACTTTGTAGGAATGGGATCTAAGATACAAGTTGTGGGTTTAGCAGATGAGATTATTTTGGTCAGCTGATCTGAATAATATAAGAAAAAAGTCGTAATTTTGTTCGAATAAAGTTGTAATAATATGAGAAACTGTAAGAAACTGGTTATTCCAAAGGAACAAGCTCATGGATTTAGAGAGAGTTGACTCACTTAAACGTTTGATAATAGTCAACTATATATTGTTGGTTACATCTGCATGATATGCAAAGACGACTATACTCTTATAATATTAGGAGTTTCTTCTCAATGACTATTCACGTAATATTACAACTTTATTATCAGAATATTAGGAGTTTCTTTCTTCTTTTATGATTTTATTCTAGTAATATTATAAGTATTGTTGTAAAATGGTTTCTCGTGATATTACAACTTTCTCATACATTTTCTTTAATTGTTTTTTCTTCAATATTGCCCTTATGCTTTGTTTTACATTTGCTCCTAACAAATGCTATCATTTTGTATTTTCGCTGGCCTTGTATGGACAATTGCACAAGCAGACAAAATGTTTCTTGCGCCTGGGATAAAGCCAATCTACACACGAGTGCTAATAAAGAAAATGTCTGATGAATGGACACCAAAGTTGAAATGAAACAGCCTATCTCCTGTGAAGTTGACTCTTTAGAACACATGAGGGAGAGACGCTGTAGTCATCGAGCATGGAGACAATATTGAGGTCTGTCTCTCCATGTCTCTCCCCACCCTCCTCTAAAGACTGCTTTTTGGCATACAATTATATTGAACAATAGGCCAAAGCCAATGGAGGATGTAACCCGTTACCATGGAAATGATTATGATGGATTTGTGGATAGACAGAGCAGGTAATTGGAAAAAGATTGATGGGTGACAGGGTGAAAGAGGGAGGTAGAAAGGGATGGAAAGAGAGAGGGATAAATTACCAAAGCAGCAGTGGGAGGATAGAAAGCTATTACACCCAATCTTTTTGGGATTTACAATTATATAATGATGCATCCTCTCTCTCATCAAGTCAATAGGCAATCACTCGTTCTTGCTGTTGCAGTTACTCCCTCTTCTCTCTTTCCCCTGTATTAGCCATTCTTCTTCTTCTTCTTTTTTTTCCATATCCTGTTTTCTCTCAGACTCCCCTTCCCATTATTCCTTTCTCCTGACTCCAAAGAAGAAAGTGGGTCCATTGTGTGTGATTCCTCTCATTATCACTCAGAACAGGGAGGTGCTTTAAAAGGAGGAGACACCCCTGCGTGAAGCAGACATGTACACACACACACGCACAGTGTCCTGGGGATGTAAACACGTGGTGTGTCAGGTTGGGGAGGAGTCTGAGGATTGGACGTCATCAGAGAGCAGATTAGAGATTGTAGGTGAGGAGACTGAGAAATATGATGCAGTTAAGCTGCCCTTGAGAAAGGCAATAAACTTATGGTCAGCTCTGCAGCCAAAAAAAGTGTTTGTACTGGTCAGCTCACAAAGATGTACTTGAATGTGCTGTTCAAAAATTAATAAAATTAGTAAAGTTATGTATATAAAAGTTGTTGTAAAGGTTCTTGGGGCAAAAAATAATATGTGGGTTCACGTTTATCGCAAAATGAATACAACATTCATGGAAAATGTCCAGAAAACTGGGTCCAGACATTCACCGCAGTTTGCCTTTTTTCATATGACGGATAAGAGGAGATCGAAGAATGAAGAACGAGGAGAGATTGTCCGGGTCAGACACATTCACAAGAACAGGAAAATGTCCAGGCGAGAGAGGAGTGTGCTGCAGGCAACTAATGATTTCCGCCTTGATGCATAGTTACATTTTTGGGGAGGTGCACGTCAGTGCCTTCTACATGCCATGCATGTAGAAGGCACTGTTTTTTCCACTTTTTTACATGCCCACTTGCTCGCTGTGTACTTTTCTGCTGTGTTCTTACATGAGTTCTCACCTATTGTACAAGGGTGCTTGCAGGAAAAGTTCTGAAAACTGACTCAGACATTTGTGTTCTCACATGCAGCCTCTCTGCAAAATGTCCGGAGATCAGTGCATGTTTGAACGCAGCTATCTAATGATACCAGTCTGGACAGGATCACCACGTCTTGTCAGCGTCATTTTTGTGATGAGGCAGAAGACTGCGTTGATGTTTCATTGTTGATGTTTCACTTGTCTTACTTCATTAACACAATCCATACTCAAACACAAGTTTATTGTGTTCTGTGTAGGAGGGAAAACGTTCATACTTTAGTGTATGTCTGAAAGCCTCTTATGTTTGAAGTTAAGTAAATGCTAATGTATTTAAGATTATTTATCATATAAGTCCAATGAGCAACTTTAATATGTTAATATAAAGTTTTCAAAGATGATTGTGACCTAGGACTCATCGGAAGACCCTCAAGATAAAAAGCCTCCTTGAAGGACCTTTTATTTTGGTATACATTAACGAATTAATTAAAATAACTAATAATAGGTCACATGCCCTCCTACTCCTCAAGGTGACTGAATGTACATATATACCCGTGGCCAATATTTGCCACTTAAGCCAACTAACAATGCACATATTGTAAATATAACTAACATACTAATTGGAATTGAAAGTTTGCTGAACACCTTTGACCATACACTCACTCATACACAGTTTCAGCAGGCATCAATTGCTCTGAGGCCAACACTGAGGAGCCTATATACACACACAAACACATACATTCACAGTAGACACACACACACATACACACACTCCAGGGACGAGAGCTATGTCCTGAAGAGCCGTAGGAAAATAGAAATAGATCTGTGTGAGCAGGGAAAAAAACAGGTTTACCACAGTGTGAAGACATTCAACAGACAAACAATGTGTGTGTGTGTGTGTCTGTGTTCGCTGGCCTTGACTCACAGCCACATGCACACACACCTTTTGTCTCCCAGAATTTGGCTATCCAAGGGGCTGACAGCTCGGGAACACTCTTTCCTCACCATAAACACTCCACTTGAGCTTCAGCTCTGGGGGACAATAGAGCAAAAATATCTGTCTTTTCTTTCTCGGCCTCTCTCCCTCTCCCTCTCTCTGCACCAGTGCCTGTAATCATTTCAATTTATTTTCTACTGCAGTTTTTTTCCTGTCTGAGCCCCACCGCCTCATTGTACAACGATATAAAGGCTGCAAATAAATAAGCGGGACAGAGAATAAATCTGCGCCTGCATCTTAGTGTGTTTGGTCACACGCAAAGGCTCACAAGCTACTGACCTGATTTTAAATGAAAGCTCAGTTAATAGAGCGCACTGTCAGGGGGCTGGTTTTACACCTGCATAAGAACTATTGCACATATAGTGAATAACAGTATTACTCTCTTATTCTGTACTCTGTGGTTCAATCAGGGTTCAAATAATAGGAATCACGAATGGCAGGGGTTTCTTTTTTGGGGGGGTAGGGGGTATTTAGATTTTGTACTCATAGGACAGATTGAGCATGAACAGGGAGTGAAAGGGGAATACACGCAGCAAAGGGTCACAGGTTGGAGTGAAACCTACAGCTGCTGTTGGAATCAAGGACGTACTGAGTCCTTTAATAGCCTCAATATATGGGGCACCCCGTCACCAAGGAGAGCTACCAGGTACCCCCACCAAAGGGGTTTCTTGTCCTGTTCTTGTCTTTGTCCTCTGGACTAACAAGGGTCCTGATTTTGTTATGTTGTTTGGAAATGTGAATACCGGAGTGATTTTAAGATATAGGAGGCTTTTTATATTCTAATGAAAAATGATTGAATATGAAGCTCAGTTTGCAATGGTAAAAAATCTGACAGGGCTCCACTCTCTCGTCGAGATTAGTTGTACAGTGTCTGCACTTTATGATGAACTCCAGAGGATGTGCGGATGTAACTTTGACTTTCTCCTAATTCTATTTATCAGACATGCACAACGCAGCAGGAGATTCTCCACTCCGATACGTTCACAACAACACAGAAGGGGTGGTCACTGGGGACTGGCCAGATGCATGATGTAACATATGAATTCCTCTGCGGAGCTGACAGCAATCTTCATCGGTGTCTTCTACATGTATGGCTCTGCTTTTACATCCTGAGATATATATATATTTTTTTTAATTTTAGCGTCTGTCGAATGTTAGAAACATCATCAACTTGCTCACCGTTAATCCTGTGGAGGATCTCCTGCTGTGTTCTCACTTAAACTCCTCTGGACTTTCTGCAGACATTACACACAGGAACTGGCTTAAGAAACTTGTGAGAGTGTCACGTGGACCTCCGGAGTTCAGTGCATGTCTGAAAGCAGCTATATTGTACAAAACAAGACACGTTTTGGAGCTCTCAGTTATTTCATTTTGTTTTACTTTTGTCTCTCACAATTGATTGACCTTATTTTCTACAATAATGTTTACAGGGAAGGCAATCAGATGTTTACACTCACTTGTAGAATGATATTTTAACTTGTTTGAAATATTAAGTCTAAAATTTATTTACAATTTGTATTAAGAGTGATACCGAACTAGGATCCATTTTATTAATGTCCCCCTTCAAATGGTGATCACATAAATAATACAAGAGAAATGAAAAAAACATGAAGGCTGAATCTTTCCTTATTGAAGGACCATGCACCAAAAATGGAAAATAGAGTAAAAGTCTGTAAAATATTTGCAGTTCTTGGTAAAGTTGATGAATGACAGGAGTTGGAGTTGGACGATTAAAATCATGGCTGCAGGGACAGTGAGAAAACAAATGTTGGTTCATGTTTAACAGGAAATTCACTATTGTGTCAAAGTGCATTTTATTCGATTTCATTATTTTTTACATGATTATTGTCAGGATTGTCATAAAAAATATTAGCAGACAGTAGCAGATATTTAAGATTATGCCTTTAACCTAAAATATTAATCAGGAGAAAGACTTAAATGTTTTCTCTATTGGTGGAAATTTGCTATCAAGAACTGAAGTGAATTTAAGCCCTATGAGACAAATTGTGGTTTGTGAATATGGGCTATATAATTAATATGTTATGGATTGATTGATGATTGATTGATTGATTGATTGATTGATTGATTGGAGTTGCATGGAGTGTGTTGTATTATCTGTTGTAGGTCTTTTTCGAAGAACTCTTCTCTGCAGTGCTGACAGAACAATGACACATGGGTTTTTCATGACATCCAATTTGGTCAATATTCCGCAACAAGGTTCCTTTTTCATGTCACATTCTACTGAGTTACTGGCATTGATTTCTGTCACCACAGCATGTTTTATTCAACCAGCTCTATGTCTACTTCCTGGACTGTACTGGACAACAACTATTCTAATATTGCTTCAATCAAATATAAGACTTATACAGTTTTGTCTCCTCATGTTAAGTCTCTGCTGTTTCAGTTTTGTTGATGAGCATATACAATTCGACCACCTCATGGTTGTACATTTCCACTAAACAGTCACGTTACAGGAAATATATTCAATCAATTCTTCTGATCTTCTAACCCTGAGTTTTGGCAAAATAAGTAATTTAGCAGAACATGATGATGGCACAGCAAAGTTGACCTTTGACCTTTTAGACACAAAATGTCATCACTTCATAATTTTATACTCGTTGACATTTAAGGTGAAGTGTGTTATTGTCCGTGAGGTCCTAGTGAATCTAACAAAATCGAATCAGTTCACCTTTGAGCCCGAGTTAACGTTTGTACCAAATTTGAAGAAATGCCCCAAAGACACTCACAAGAATGGGAAGGTTGGACAGACAACCTGAAGACATAATGCCTTCGTCCACTGGCTGTCACTGGCTCTGATAGCAAGGTCACAACAGTTGAAGAAAGAAGGAGGAAATTAATTATTTCAGGCCTCGTGTTGATCATTTCTATACGCTAGTGTCAAGATGAGAGTAACAATATAAGTTATATCTGCACTACAAGAAGTGCCAGCAAATTCACATGTTCAGAATCAGCATGACATAAGATGGGTGTAGCCCTGTTGCCTCTTGTGGTGTAGGGGCCGTACTGCCCCTCTTTAATTGCCCTCCCATGCTTCTGAAAGCAGAGGATAGTAGGTACTTCATAGCAATCAAACCTTCAAGAGAGACAGTTAAATTCAATTTCAGGAAATTTCTTTTTCCTCCTTTTATCGGGAATCAAGCCTGTTTTAAGGGGCAACCTGACCTCGGGACTAATCAGTGTGCTGAGAGGACAGTTACTATAATCACCTGTACACAAGAAAACAGGCTACTGAAGGGGATTTCATTATTTTGGATACAAGTACAGAGCTATGACTAATGGTCTTTGTTGTAATCCTGCACTGCTGCCACATTCCTCGAGGTGGATCTTTGCGAGGGAGCTTGACAGGTAAACCTTCAGGAATGTCTTGCCCTCAAACTAATAACTAGCATGCGAGATTGGTCATTCTTCCTTGAAAATGACTCACATTGCTTCAGCGAAGTATAGGGCTTTGAAATCAAAGCACAAATCTGAACAGAAACCACTTGCTGACAGAAAATATGTTGACAGAGAGTACACAGTGTCTAATGGCTACAATCCAAAGTATATCCATGTATTAAAGTCCAAAAACTGTGGCCTCAGTGCGGCCTCGCCCCGAGTTATATTTTTGACCTTTTGCCACCCACCCTTCCCCTCTCCTGAGATCCTCGGATGCCTTTCTTCTTGTTGTTCCAAAGACGAGACTTAGACACAAAGGTGATGGAGCCTTTGCAGTTCGAGCTGAAGTCTGTGGAATGACTTGCCTGAGGAGACCAGGCCTGCACCAGGGAGTCTCTGTTTCATCTTTTAAATCCCTCTTTTAAAAACATCTTTTTCTTTTTAGTGAATCATATATTACACTCTAGGTTGTTTGTGATGGGATTTTTAGTAGGTTGCTTTTTTATTATTCATTTTTAATCTTCTATGTTTTGTTGGTCTCACTGTAAAGCACTTTGTAACAGTTACACTGATTATTATCTAAATTCCTAAATTCTTCTGTGTGGTTAAAATAATAATGTTTTTCATTTTTAGCCAACGTGGCTATAGGGATAGGAATTCAGGCCTGTTGGTCTGTCCACCACACCAACACATGTGCTGGATGGATTGCCACAAGATTTTATACAGACATGCGTGGTCCCCAGAGAATGAAGCTGTTTTATAATGGTGATCCTTCATATAATCAATTACATATTCAAGACAGCTACACTATTTAATACACAAGATGGCTGTATGGAGTACGAGCATGGATCCTACCCTGTTGTCTGTGGCTACGTCCAACGATTTCACGGTGGAGATTCCAGAGAATTGGAATCTCACAGAAACTTGAGCAATTCTTCTCCTTCAGTTTTTTAATGGCGATTGGCAAACAACCTTTAGGTGCATTACTGCCACTTTCTGAACTGGATTGTGAAAACGTGTGTGATTAAACGTGACTTCAGAAGAAAATCAAACATGTTGTGTTCTGTTTTGTTCTGTATCAGTAGGTCTTTCCAACAGAAATCAACTTCTATTAATGAGGTTTGACCTAATCCTTTAACCTTGTTAAGTGCCCGACACCTGGTTCCTCATTTACATAACATTAAAGAAATGACGTTAGCAACTGAAAACCGAGGATAATCAGATTTCTCTTAAGTGCATGTAAACGCAGCAAGTGTGTGACAGAGTCAGATCAGAGCAGAGTGTTTTGTCAGCCTGACACAGAGGTGATGATTAAGACTGAGGTGTCAACAGGCTGGCCAGACACAGAGTGTATGTGTGTGGACAGTTTGTGTGTGGACTGTGTGTGTGTGTGTGTGTGTGTGTGGGTGGGTGGGTGGACAGTGTGTGTATTTGTGTCTGCATCAAGGGTGAGGGGAAGTGTGCAATCACCTAACCGATGGCAAACTCATGAGTGCACCATTTGCGCCTGAAAACACTTCCTCTCCAAATTGCTTCCTGACACACACACACACACACACACACACACACACACACACACACACACACACACACTCAGCTGATGAGATGTTATGTGAAGGGCTTCTCCTCAGCAGAGGTGGCACCTCTGCCTTTTAGCAGCTTCTTATGACCCTCGCTCTCCTACAATACACACTCACACACAGGCTCCAGGCAACTGACTCCCTCCCTCCCTCTTTATTCAAAGCTTGATTTCTTTTCATCAACTCTGTCTCTTCCCCCTTTTCTCATCTTCACTTTCTACTCTGCTGGATACTCTTGTTTGTGTCAAATCCAATCCCTGCTTCCCTCCTGGCCTCTACCTCTGTCCCTCCTCACATCTTTGTCCTCCTTCCATTATCTTCCCTCCTGCCTCCTTTCTCCATCTCTTCTTCTATCTCTTTCACTGCTGACTATCTCTTTTATTTGCCTGCTTTTCTCAATATCCACCGTCTCCTCAAGTCTTCTTGATCTTTCTCTGTCCTCTATTCTTTTGCTCGCTTTACAGCGCTCCCCTCTGCTTGCTCTCTTCTTCTGCCTCTCTCTTCCTCTGCGACCTCTCACCCTCTATTTTCCCCTCGCCCTTTCTCTCTGCGCTCTTCTCTTTTCGCAGCCCTTTTCTCCTTCACTCTGGGTGCTGGGGCTTTGTGGAGACTCTCAGCCCCCAGTGGGACATCCAGCAGGAGAAAGAGCTGAAAAACAAACTGTGGGACAGGGGAGGGAGGGGAGGAGAGAATAAAGGTGGGAAGAAAAGTTAGGATAGAAGAGCTGAGTCTGAGTCCCATGTAAAGAGGACAGAGAAATGCCAAATACCCATGTGAATCTTTTGGCTGAGAGCAGTAAAGCAGGCCCCTTTTTTAAAAAACTTTTTTAAAACATTGCTTTCACAAAGAAATCCAATTTTGGTGATGACTGTAATCGAATTACAGACCACAATTTATTTTTAACCACCATTTTAGTACCACTCTTGTTTGTAGATTGTTACAACTTCCTTCATTTATAATCATTATTAGTCTTGGTTTGATAAAAGACACATGAAAAGGAGTTTTTTGTAAACCTTCGCCTTGCTCACAACAAAGCCCAAAAGAGACAGATATAGACAAACACTTTTATGGCACTGAAAAGACAGACGTGGCGACACTATTGTTCAGCTTGATGTTACAATAGAGCTGCTTTCAAACATGCACTCAACTCTGAACTTTTTACCGAAATCTTTAGGAGGAGCTGTATGTGAGAACGGAAATGTCAGAGTCAGTTGCTCCGGACATTTTCCAGGACATTTTCCCTACAGCCCCAAAGGAAAATGACCAGAAAAGGTCAGAGTGAGCCCACATAAGGATACAGGAAACTGTTACTAATGTTGCTTCCAGACATGCACTTGACTCCGCAGTTCCTGCGTATTCTCTCCGGAGGAAGTGCCTGTGTGAACGCAAATGTCCAAGTGAGATGCTCCGCAGTTTCTACAGACTTTATCTGCCTGGTCTCCTGGTATAAAGTCTGTACAAATCCAGGAGAAGTGGATGTGTGAACACAGCAGGGGATTAACCACGAGTGAGCGCGGGGGGTGGGGGGGGGGTGGGGGGGGGGGGTTGATGACACGCAAGAGACGCAAAAATGAAAAAACTAAAAGAACACAAAAATCTCCTGGTGAAAAAGCACCGTCATACATGTAGAACACACAGGCAAAGATGTCAAGAGAGTTTGTGGTGATAAGAGCTGACAGCGTGGTCGGGGTGCTGTAAACAAAATCACATGATCTCAGAGTTAATATGTCACTTCCTGTCTCTTTCTGCTGCACCCAGCTGCTCCACCTCTCGCCTGAATAATGCTGTTGTGGATGCGTCTGTGCAGGAAACCTTCTGCTGCGTTGTGCATGTGTAAAAGGGTAAACTCTGGGTAAACTCCGGACCCAATTCTTCAGATTTTACCCAGAGTTCATGTCTGAAAAAGGCTTGAGTGTGTAATGATTCAAGTTGAATCCATTCACAACTTTCTTGTGTTTTAAGTCCAAATCATTTCTATTGTATAACCTGGTATAATGTTGTTTTATTTGAAAGATGATCTAAACATCATGTTAGAGCGCTGGTTTTCTCACAGATAGGGCATACCCAGGAACACCCTGCATGCAAAACTAATTTTGTCTGCTTGTTGCTCCAAGTCCATACTTTTCAGCAGTCACCATGATAATGATGGAATCAGACACTGAGATGGCAGAAGGGGACGTGTACAATAAAGAAATTGTCATCACAACTCATTTGATTGGAGAGGATACTGTGAAACTAAAAGGAAATATGAATGTTAAGGTAAAAGCTGACACCAGTGAATTTCAGCTGGTGTCATTACAACAAAATGGCCTGACACCAAATAAGAGAGAGGGTTATGGTATCTTTTAAATGCAGACATTACTTCAAAGTTACGGAAATCAGCATCTATCATGTCTGTCTTTCTTTCAAACCCCCAACTCTCCCATTTCAGCCCATTTCGCACTCAATATGCGTTCATTGGGCCCTGATTGGTTTGTGTGTGCGTGTGTGTGTCTGTGTGTGTGTGTGTGTGTGTGTGTGATGTCTCTAACAGTCGCAGGGGTAGTGTGTCTGAAGTAAAGAGTGTTAGGATGTGATTTCACACACAGCAGCCTTATAGTCTCATCAGTCACAAAATCGACCAAATGGCTCACGCGAGTTGAAGACATTGTGTGTGTGTGTGTGTGTGTGTGTGTGTGTGTGTGTGTGTTTGTGTGTGTGTGTGTGTGTGTGTCAGAGAGAGAGAGAGAGAGAGAGAGAGAGAGAGAGAGAGAGAGAGAGAGAGAGAGAGAGAGAGAGTGGCTCACATCAGCATTCATGGTGCTTGTTTGAATAAACCCCCTGTTTGTATGTTTCTGATTGTTTGTATGTGTGTGTATCTGTGTGTATATCATGTGCTGTTCCTCAATCCCTAATTTGCATGTTCAAACAGGATTAAGTGTCCTGAGAGAATAAATATTTCTTTGACAGTAGACAAACGCAGCAGATTAGCATTGCAGATCAGACAACAAGAGGGTAGGCGATCTTTGCTGTGTGATGGTTTCTGTGTGTTTGACCAAAGTGAAGCTGCTGATTCAGGTCTCTGAGGGAACCTTCACCTCTGAAAGCATAAAGGGAGCTGCAGAGAATCTCCTCAGAAATGTAGCTATGGTTTGCAGTTACAGCAGCAACTGAAACACCTTGTGGAGACCACTTGAATTCAACTTGAGCTTCTTCAGTTTGCTCTTATTTTCTGATGTGGGCAGTGAAGACAACAGCTTTCGAAAGCTGAAGACAGTCTAAAGCTCAGTTTCCACAGGTCCAAAAACACACAAACACTCACTAACATTTGGCTTTTGTTCCGTATTCACTTCCAGGTGAAATGACTCTGAAGAAGACACAGGCTCTGGATCCGATCAGCAGTGATGGAAGCGTGACACCTGAATGAACGTGCCAAAAAGTATTTTGGTGCGTTCGTGATGTTGAACATGAAGCACTAGGGTATAAAAAAACAGGAAGGAGTCAATAGCCTCTTTTTAGCAGATTTACCTTCAAACATGTAAAAGATGTTTTTACACCTGAAAGTCCGAACGAAGGTGCAAACCAAGGTTCACGTTTTTGTGACATTGTTTAAATTTTAGTTAGTTAAGGTTTCCTATTGCAATTTCTGAACCAAAATAAATGGGCTGTATTCATATTGCGCTTTTCCAGCCTTATCAACAACATAAAATGCATACATTCATACAGCACTCCTATACGCAGCTCTGTTTCTATCATATACCATTCACATACTGATTATAGCAGATTATAGCAGATTATAGCAGATTAAGAACCGGGAATCAAACTACCGAATTTCTGGTCAGTGGACGGCCCTCTCTAGCCATCTACCTCCTGAACCACATTGTATCAAACTCATCCCTATTTTAGATAAATAGTTGTAGTAATATCTGTCTCAGGCTTCATACATCCGTTTGAAAACGCGACTCTGCTCCAAGTGGCGTAAACGCTGCTTGGTCCTTTTTAGTTTGAAAACTCAAGAGCTGTATTTTAGTCTGTGTGGACAAAAACAGATGTTTGGAAACAATGCCATAGACGCTCACAGCCGCTTGCTGATTGGGTGTTTTTGCTCACCATGTAGCCTTTGCTGATTCGTCAGGCTCCTATCACATGACCCAAAACAATCAGCATTCGCCTCGGCTACCAGAGCTCAACATGGCAAACAAATTACGAGTGTTGCTGACCCTGTTGTCTTTGCTCACGGCTGTTGGGCAGTTAAATTGAGCATTTTACAATAATGCAGCTACTTACATGTGTAGGAGAGGAGAGTAATTCCTGAGTACTGACAGGCGCATGCCCAGCAGTCAGGATTAAACCTAATACAGAGCCAAAGTACTTGTGTGGAAAGAGATTGTTTTGGTTTGAATAAGCTGTTTTCCAACTTAAATGTATTAGTATGGATGTAGCCTCAGATTGAAAACTGTCTGAATGGGAAGGAATATTAAACCCTTCTACAAGAGCGAATAAACATGAGCTTTCTGATTGTTCTGGTTTCCAGTCTCTATGAACGCCTAGATTATTGATTAGAGCCACATTAAGCTCCAAAAACTCTGGATCCTTCAATTCTCACCATGCAGATCAATAAATTATTGTCGCCTATGTCTGTCAAACACATACTTTGAATTGTATAGTTTTTCTAATAATGACGTAGACTCAAACCTAATCGGATTTAACCCTGATGACATCATTGACTTTATAGAGCCACAATTAACGGCAATTAACTTTGTGCAAACAGTCCGTTGAGTGCCTTCATTTCAGTTTAATCAAGAGTTGGACATAACTATGAAACTGGGAGAAACCTACCAGCAGCATTGCTACATCTTTTTACAGATCAGTCTACAAACCAATGTGGGTTCCTAGAGACAGACAAATGAACACACATAAACAAAGACTAATTAACCAATCAGAGGTATGAAATGAATTTTCTCTGTTTGGTCATCTGGAAAATGAAATCTGACAGGCAGTGAAATTGTATGTGCGTTTCTGTGTGTACTGTATATGCAGAGATACATAGGTGGTGGTTGCCTATGCTTGCATGAAAGAACCTGCACCTGTATGCTAATGCCTCAGTGTTTGTGTGTTTACATTTGGGAGTTTTCTTCAGTCCACCTGAGGTGGCGTTTCATCATCACAGAGCCCTGCTGTAAATTAATGATCATACTCATCATGCAACATTTATCAACTGAACAGGCTCAGCAGTTTGCTCTGTCCTGCACAAACCTCTTATACGGCCTCTGCTCTGGCTGTCACAGATTCTCATATGATCATATTTCAACATGGAATAAGAGGCAGAACTCCCTTCACTGAATGTTGATTGTTACAGATTTAGAACACTGTTAAAAATATCCCTTGGGTTGGTTTTTGTTCTGCTGGCATTGAGGATTGTACACACAGTGTACAACCCTGTTTCCTACAAATTGTGTTTGCATATTGCTAAACTGGGTCAGTCATATGGTGGTGGTAACATCATATCTAGCTGAATTACCTTTTATCAAAATACTGAATGGAGCCAGGAGGTTGCTGGCCTGGATGTCAGGTGTATAACTCATTTGTTCACTATTCACCAGATACATCCACAGTCCTGTCTGTGGTTAGGTTTAGGCAATGAGAGATTTCTTCAGTGAAAGCGTTTTGGTTAAAGTAGCAATACCTGCACATATATTGTATATGAGGCATTATATCTAAACTATATATAGACCACTATATCTGTCATACAGAGTTTTACAATAATACAGAATTAAATGTAAATTTACATTTTTCACTAAATAAAATATCTTTAAGTTAGTTACTTCTGCTGTTGCTTCTGTGAAATCTACTGTTGCTGCCGCTCCCTGTCTTTGTCTCTCTGTCTCTCTCTCTCACACACAGAGGGATCAGTGGCATAACCAGTTATTTGATGCCAGCTAGAGATGTCACAATACCAACATTTTAGTAGTTGATACCGAATCACGAAATTTCCCATTTTTTTTCGATACCTTTTACACCCCCCTAAAAAACAATAAATCCCATTTACTTCAACACACACTCCTTTATAAAAAATCTTTGAACACACACAAAAACAACAGTGGCTATGTAGCCTTCAAGTAATAAATAAAGGGGAAGACTATTAACATTATAAATCAGCAGCATATAGGAAAATTATGACATTTCAGTTATCAGGTGTAGCTCAATGACTGTAAGAAAAAGCAGAGGCTGCACAAGCAATGCACTAACACATATACACACACACAAACACACACAGATACTGTATATACTTGAGTGCAGGTTCCTCTGCTCCTCTCCAATCACCCAAACACAGAACCGATCTCCACAATAACCTGCTGAACTCACATCCATGTTCCTGAATAAAACTGGCATTGCCTCCTATGCAATGAAGTTAAAACACTGCGTTGTGTCACAAACTGTGGGAAGCACCTCTCTCCCGCCTGCAGGAGCCTGTGTGTGTGTGTGTCTGCTCGTCTCTGTTGCTCTGTTTTAATATGTGTATCATAAACTCCAGAGCGAACCAAAGAAACACAAAGCAAACCCTAAGCAATGCACAGGTTCCAAGAACCTCTGACCAGTGACGGTGTCCACCATCATCGTGCAAAGTGAGCGCAGGTCAGCGGGGGAGCGAGGAGGAAGGACATGCGACAGGGTAATACAGCACAGTACAAGGATACCGGACGTGCAATGTGCAAACAAAAAATAAGACCACATTAACTTGTACTGTACAATTCAACATTTATTGGAGGATGAGGCTTCAGACTTATTCCAAAACTTTTTCTTTTACGTAAGGCATTGCAAGAAGTGGGCAGGACAAAGTGAAATGATTTCAGCGAGTATAGGACACATCTCACATTTCAGAGGTTATGGAGCATATCATGAGGGTACACAGGAGAAAATCCAGCGTCTGACTCTATCATCGCCTCGCTGCACTCTCTTCTTCACCTCAGCCATCACTTCCATCTTCATTGCCCTGAGCCATCATTTTACCCTCAGTCGCCCTCTTCTCCCTGCTCCATCTCACCACCGCACTTTATCATCTCCACTCTGCGTCCTCCCTTCCTCCTCCCACCCCCAACACCCCATCCTGTTAATACAGCTAACCATCACACTGTCCAAAGGGCATCTTGAGTTGATATCCCAGGAGTGTGTGTGTATGTGTGATCCTAGGGGATGATGGGGGTTGTGTATAGATGAGCTATAGGTTATGGACCACTGTTTGGATAGATAGTGCCCTGACTGGGTCCAGATTCTATATGCACCCCCCAGCAAAAGAAACACATATACACTCACATATGCACCAACATACACTCTAGTGGTTGTGTGTGCAGACCTACACCATTGTGGTATAATGTGGTATAGTGTTCAGATCAAAAGAATTTGGCCAGGAAAAGTTAAATGAACCACTCTTCTGCTTTAAACCCAATAATCTCTGAAGCTGTTTTCAGACATGACCTGCAGGTAAAGTCCAGAAAATACAGACCTTCCTCCACATTATTCCGGTGAGAGGTTGGAGCAGCCGAGTGCAGCGGGCAGAAACAGGAAGTGATGCATTGATTTAGTGTCCGTCACGTGTTAGAAGAGCCATCAACCCTAATTCTAACATGTGACAGACACAAAACTGGAAGAATGCAATTATCTAAGGATGAAAAGGAGGGGCCATACACAAAGAAGATGTCAACCTAGAGAGACAACTAGATTCGAGAGCTCTTGGTGATAAAGGCCAACGTTGGTGTTGATGTGGTGTAAACTAAAACATGTGATTTCTGCAGTGAAATTAAAACGTCATGCTCCTTCTATATGCTCCACCGAGACACCACCCCTCACCTGAATGAAACACTGGAACATTTCATGACGATTTCTAGAGTTCATGTCTGGGCTGTGTCAGAACCACAAAAATTTAATACAAAAAAACCCTATATATATATATATATATATATATATACTGTATATGTATATACATGTGTGTGTGTTTGCGGTGTGTGAATCATCATCATATTTCTATATATAAATGTACATATGCTATATATATATCTACATACATAGTCACTGCCAACACTAGCAGTGATTTGTTTTACTAAATGAAACATATTCTCGTCACTTATGATTTATGATATGTAATCTATTTCTTTACATTGATACATACATGACTTTGCAGTTACTTGACTTCACATGAAAATGTCTTTCTTTGAAGCTCTAACTAAAACCCCAGCAAAACTGTGAAAGACCTTATATCTTCAGCTGTGTGATAACAGCGAATCAGCATCAGAGAAATTCAACAGGAAAAACATGTACAAATAAAAGCTTTCAATCAAAGCCAAGTCTCTTCAAAAGACACAGTAAGAGACCATGAGCTGGGGATTGAGATGAAATGATGCAAACCTTGAGAAAATGATGCTTGTCATTACAGAACAGATTTGCCTCTGCTCAAGCATATTGAAATATTGAACGATTAATAATCATCATAGGTTTGCTCGAGCAAGACCAGGCTTTATGAAAAAATTCCTTGTTACACACCATACACTTGAGTTTGTGCGTGGCTGCGTGTTAACAGACATATGGTGTGCACGACAAATCCAATCAGGCTCAGCTGTGAAGCTGTGTTTAAATGGTTCCTTTTCTCCCTTCAACAATGGGTGAATGAGTGAAACATGACAGGCAGTGATGGATGAGTGTGTGTGTGTGTGTGTGTGTGTGTGTGTGTGATCAGATTGCCTGATTGGGGTATCTATAGATCATGCACGGGGTATGCATTGCCTCTCTGATGCCTTTTATTGCCATTAAATTTCAAGAGATAAAATCTTCCTTATGATTTTACTGATAGTTTTTTTTTATTGTTAGGTTTGTCCAAAAAAGAAGAAAGATTTTTTTTACCCACTGCAGGCACTTTATAATAACTCCCCTCTGAGCAGAGAGAGGAGAATCCTTTTTTTAAGCTGCAATGCACTACCTATCTACCTATCTACCTATCTATCTATACTCTATCAACAATAATGTGGATATTTTGCAGAATAAACTTTTTCCTCTGCGTTTGGGCCCTTTTCAACCGTTTCTCCTTCATATCTGGTCTAAACCCTGAATTAACCCAATTGTACATTAGAAGACCATAATTCCTTAAATGAGTTATACACAATCTATTTTTTCATACAGTACATACATATGGAACACTTTGGAGCTCAGAAAAAAATAATGATTGCAGAGGGGAATTTTATACTTTTACTCCAGTACAGTCATTTGAGAACTTTGGCGATTAGTTACTTTACAGATAAAGTCCAATAATCAAATCAAACATATGAAGAGGAAATAAAGAATGATGCAATGTTATATTTTAAATGATACAAAGTTACACTAAGTCATTTAAAAAAGCTCCACTGTGTTAAAATAAAAAATAATTATAACAATGATTTGGTAAATGGACCAGTCAAAGCAGTTTACAGTACAAGTTCACTCATTCACACACACATTCAAACAGCGCTACTATGCTGTACTATTACTATTGAATGCAGATGAGAGGAGCCACAGATCGAACCACTGACCTTCTGGTTTGTGGATGACCCACTCTACCCTTGAGCCACAGCCGCCGCTATAAATATACAATCTATTTGACATCATACAAGGAGACATTCTGCATTTGACCATTTCAACTGTATTTTGCTATAATATTTCTGTACTTTTACTTGTAATAGAGTATTTCTACACAATTTAATGAACAAAGTGGCTATAATCGTTTCATAAAAGGCTCTGACAGTGAGGATAGGGACTAGTTTTGGCAAATCACTTGTTGTATATTAATGCATATAGTGTAGAATGGAAACAGTCTCAAGTATCTCCAGCATTATGTGCCATCTGTAGGAATGCGTCCCAGCCATGGTCCCAGCTCAGATGTGTACTTCCTCAAACAAGCCCTTCTTTCAGCTAAGGAGAGAATTTGAATATGGTCTCTGAAAGAGCTGCATTGAAACAGAAGTGAGCCATCCGGAAGGAAATCAACCCAAGACTGACCAATAGGAATGGCTTCCTGCAGGAGACTCTGGAGAGTTAGCAGCACATGGCCACACATCGACAAGCTGAAAGGCTTAAGAAGCCACAAAGGTGGGCCAGGATAAGAAGAAGAAGATGAAGAGGGACACAACCAGAAAGAAAGAAAGGGGTCTCTATTCACTTGAAGAGAGCCTCAAAGTTCAAACTGAGATCAGGATCATTTACTCCCAGCGCAGAGGGAGCATAGAGAGGTGCAATGCTGGATGACAGATTCCTTGAAGAAGGACTATGAAACATGATCAAATGATTGGGCGACAACCAGCAAACACAGGACAGTCAGAGGATCACAGAGAAGACAATGAGAGACAATGTGATCAGAACCACATTGTTCTATTTTTTCTTCATCAGAAGAAAATGAGGGGAGGAGTATTGGATCCTTTCGCCCATGCTGAGCCTCAAAGAGAGTGAACTCACCCAGAGCATCAACAGCAGCAAGGCTCTTGGTGAGACGTTCCAAGAAGGAGCTTGTCAATAGGGAGCAGAGCTGTGAGAGGAGACAGGAAGAGAAGGAAAATCTGAGGGCCAAAAAAGAGGACACCATTAAAAGACAGGCAAGCCAAGCAGAGGGAGGAGCACAGGTTCATGACAGCTCAAAGCATCCATCCTCAGATACACTGCTTCGACTTCAAAATTGTGTTTGGTATCATGGCTCTTTGGATTAGAAGATGCTTGTTTCAGAATAAACCTAAAACAGTTTTTCTTTACGGGAGCTTGCCCTTGAAAAGAAGGAGTCAAAGAAGGAGGGCTTCTGGACCAAGAAGAAGTAAGATAGCAGGACTGCGCAGGAGGAGGAGAGCTGCAGGCTCTTCAGCTGAGGATGAGCAGGAGGAAAATAAGATGGAGAACAAAGAGATCTGCGCTTCTGGAGCGAAAAGAAGCAGAGAAGCAGCAGTGAGGAGGAGGAGACTGCAGGGTACGAAGAATAAGAAACATTGCTCCTGCATGGAGCTGAAGAAAAGTAGTCAGAGAGGTGGAAACGTGGATAAAGATGCTGTGTGTAATGCATCCATCCTATACCCAACCCGCCTCCCTCCCTCTCTGTCCCCCTCTCCCCTCCTCTGCTCCTTTATGAAATGTCATAACGTGATTTAATAGATTGATGATTTAACACTGTATCCACTTAAAATTTGAACTGCCTTCATAGTGGATCTGAAAAAAGAAGAACAACGACCTTATAGAAGTATGAATAGATTGAAATGTGAATTATTGTAGAGTGGTCTTTCAGTTTGAGAGCAGGTACTTTCTTTTTCACTCAAAACCCTGCACTGGCACTCAACTACCCCCCTTCTTGTGCTTAGATTTGCTCTGCTTGTGCTCAAACTGAGCGCTTGCACTCAAGATATTTTGTTGCCTGGATGGATTTCCTGCAGTGCTGCATCCCAGCTTCAGCTCTTCTCCTCACGCACACGCCGCTTCCGTGCTCACGTCAAACCTCTGCTCTGGGATTGCTCCTCTGACCTTGGTTGGAGAATGAAAACCATATTATAATGTCATGTTGTTTGTATTTTCAACCACCACTCTGCACTGAAACACACAGCAACCACAACTCTACTCAACCTGCTTTACTAGTTGCCACTCAAACGTAAATGTGACCAGCTCAAATTCTGACATACCTGACTGTCACTGTCGTAACTGTTTACATCAAGAAGACTTCTGACAGTAATATGAATAATACTTCAGAGATTGTACAGGCATTGCTTTTGTTCCCTGCCATCATATATTAGATACAGATAATTTCATTTCGATGTGTCCGTTAGCAGGATTGCAACACCTCAGAGAAAACTTTAATACAATTTCAAAAAGGATAAATTTACAGGTCAGGAGTTGTGCTGTATTGATTTTTTGTTATAGCTCACAAACAACATTTTTATTTAGAGATTAGATGAACACACACACACACACACACACACACACACACACACACACACACACAGACCTTGCTAGAACATGACCGTGTGCTTCTATCTTTTTATTCATTCATTGATTTCCTTCCTCCTACTTACGCTGCATTGTTAGGTGTGTGGATATCTGACAGATGAATGCATGGACCCATCTTCAGACATGGAAATTTATGGTGTTTATAGCTTCGTGGGTCTCTGTGTGTGTGTCTGTGTTTGCCCACATTTGGCATATATTAAGGAGAGGTTTGTTTGTGTACTCGAGTGTGTGTCTGTGTATAAGTGTGTTTTCCTGTGCTGTTGTTGTAGATATTAGAATGAAATGAAGTGTGAAATAAGCTTCTCTGTCTCTGGAGTGTAGCTGTGGGAAATCCCCCCTCAGCACATCACACGTGTTTACCATCTATCCCTCCATCTACACAGCCTCCCACCTCGCCCATTAGACCTCCACTAAAGCTAACATTTGAAAGTGACAAGGGGGATTTACCATCATGGATATAATGCTGATGAATAAACACACAGAGACACATGAGGAGAATGTGGAGGCTTTTTTAGTTTACATACAACACAAGTCCCAAGATTTAGAGCAGACCAACGTTTTCATTTGGATTTTAGCAGGTCAGGTCCAAAGAATAACCTTAAATACAACAAATATAAGTAGTAAAGTAGTTTCTGTCACCAAAAACTGAAAATTGTGTACATTTCAATAAGAAATGTGTCACGCTAAGTTGACACGGACAGACTGTGGCCTCGTACACATCTGGTATTAACATGTGGTTTTATTGATCCGATCACAAGTGGACAGCTCTAAGTAAAGGTGTGAACGCACTCAGATCGGATATGGATGCGATCACAACAGACCACATTCGGAGCCCTTCTGGGCCACATGTGTCCACATTCTTTTCGCAGTGTGAACGTCAATCCGTCCTGGGCTACATATGAAGGACCTCCTACTCAGCTGACGTCCTCTGACGTTTATCTATGAGTAGAACATATTATTACTCTTCTGGTTGATTTGTTTATGACCACTGCCACAAGATCAACACTGATCACCACATAATGATCGATACCTTCCTTAAATTGGTGAAATCTTTCTTCACAAGATTCATACACACTCTCCTGACTCGACTCTCTTGCTCTCTTTCGCTCTCTTTTTTCCCGACACACACACACACACACACACACACACACAAACTAAACTAGAACTAAACCTGTCATGTGGATTGTCTGGCCCTGGCTTGAGTGGCTTTCTAGTTTGTATTGTTTCACCTTATTTTACCAGCACAAGGCCCACAGTCTAATGGAGAGGTTAAATGAAGATGCTAAGAGAAGAAGCTAATTGACTAAGTAAATTGAATAACTAATAGAAAAAGGAAAACAGCAGGGAAATTGAAGTGCAAATGGGAAAAGGAAATAACCCTTTTAAATACCTGATTAAAGTCTGTAGTCTTAATGCAATTTGTCCAGTCATTTTCTCTTTTTAAATTGACTTTTAACGTATCTTATCTTTGTAAGATCTAACACATTAACTGGACAAAATTGGTTCCACATCAAATGATACATAACGTTGGCAGTTACACTAGCAGGTGAATATATGGCTGCATTTTGCAGAGAGCTTAAGTATTTCCTTCAGAGTAGCCTATTGTCTATAGTGCCAATCCAGGAGAGGCTCCAAGTCCTTCAACCCAACAAATGTTTCTGTTTCTTTGAATAAGATGTGCAACAACTACTCTAGGTCTGTTGTGATACTGAGAGGTTTGGTGTTTATTCCTCTGTTAAGCCACATCACGGATTTTGAAATGTAGTTGGCTTTACAAGTAAAGTAAATGAAATTAACCGAGAATAAGACTATGACACTGACAGGAGCTCAGTAACAGCCTGTGTGCCTGCAACTGAGCAGCATCCCCATAATGTTGTCTTGTTTGATTTTAAACATGGATGCAACAGTCTCTATCAAGGGTGCACGATCGCCACTGAGAGGAAAATGTGCCCAAAGGGTATATGATTAAAATATGATTCCATATTTTCACAGGTGAAGCTATCAAAGAATCAGCAGAATCAAAAACCAAATCTGGAAAACACTCAAATATCATTATAGCGCAGCTGAAATAAAGGAAGGGATATCAAAATATGGCAGCAAAAGTAAAGAATTGTGGGCACTTACAACCTACATTGCAATTTCTCAACTCTGTGCGTTAATGTGTGCAGTGGATTACATTTTTAATCCCCAACCCAGCCCCTGAGGGCCGGTCCACAAACCAAACACTGGATCTCCATTAGTTAAAGCCTCCAGAGGAACGTCATGGCCTCACCTTGCCCCAAGGCTCTGCTCCAGTTTTCATTTATTGGCAGAGGACAGACAAAGACACTTGTCAGCACCCACATGCACCCAAGCGAACACGCAAACAAAACCACTCAAAAAGAAATGCACATACACAGCTTCACAAGTGTGGGAGGTAATATGCCATGGTTGTAATAAAAAGAATCACATGCCTTACCCGTTCTAATCTCAGTGTATTTAAAAAAAAAAAAAAGTATCATTGATGCTGCAGGGAAAATGTCACCTGCCAATGAGCCCACGCTTGCCCCATTTCTCCTCCAGCAGCTGCAACACTCCTGGTCAGAATGTGGATGACTGCTAATGAACGCTGTGCTGATGGGAAGTGACAAGGCTGCAAATTATCAACTTCCACTCTGATGCACAATATCTTAAGTCAGCCTGCCGCTGATAAATTTATAAACATCAGACACAACAAATTCAAAAACATGGTGACTCGCACTTTTCTTCGATGTCTTTGTTTCCTCTCGTCCTTTTGAATCCCTCCCTCCACCTCTCCTCCTCCTCCTCCTCTCCAGCTGTTAAACCAATTAAATGCTCACAGAGGGTTGACTGCCCACTCTCCTGTTGAGAAAAATACATGCAATAAAAGCCTTCTCTGTGCAGTGCCATTGTGCGGCGGCAAGGCCGCCATCTTTAATTATGGCCTACACCCCCACCCTTCTTCTCGGTGAATAGATGTGGGCTGTAGGTATAGACAGCCACTGGCGCTGCATCAGGTTTTTGTGTTTTGTGTTGAGCGAGCAGTTAAAAGGAGGTGGTGCTGGTGGAGGGTGGACCAGCATCACAGAGTGGTGAATAGCTGATCTCAGGATGGGAACATGGAGTATTTTTAGAAAAAGAAATGAAGAGACGAAAGTGAAACTATGTAGTTATATAACATAATGGCATAATAAACAAGTATAATTGTGGTATGTATACACTCAGGTTAGCTAGTCCAGCAACTTCAAATCAATTATAAAGGAGGATTTCGTGAATGTAGCAGTGATACGGTGTGTTCTGGAGTGTGTGGGAGAGAATGGATGTAGGAGTTTGAGAGAGGAAAGACAAGGCTGTTAACTGTAAGTTTTATGGCTTGGGAAAAAAAAGAAAGAAAGATCAAGAAAGGCCATTAGTAAAAGCTTACTGGGGAGAGCTGTGGTGGGAGGGGGAGTTAAAAGAGTGATAATATCAAAAAGAGAAAGGGAAATGGGGACGTGGAGAGGCCCGTGCCCCTCCCAGTGCCCAATGCCTTGGGGTGGAGGACACAGGGCAGGTCTGGGGAATGTGAGGCATGAGGGGGGGAACAAAGCTGACTACTGTCCCCCAGAGAGAGTCCTTGTTCTGGGCCAGGGGGGTACAAGAAGTCAGCCGCTCTGTGTATGAATAGATGGATGGCTGATGGCTATTGCCTGGATGGATGCTGGTCCCTCAACTATGCAGGCTGGCCAGCTTGCTTGCCCACGGAGGAGGCATGTAAGGGAACCGGGGCAGGTCTGGGGAATGCAAAGCATGATACGGGAACAAAGCCGACTACTGTCCCCTGGAGGGAGGCCCTGTGCTGGACTGCAGGGCTCGAGGAGCCAGGCTCTCTGGATGGAGGGATAGAGGACATGCTGGCCAGATGGCTGACAAGAAAGCAGAACAAGAGTTTGAATGCACTTGGGTCTAGTCAGGGAGCAAGTACTTGCTTAAATAAATCTTCAATGTGTGCAGAGGGTGGTATTTAGAAATCACTATCAATATCCACCCAAAAACTAACAGCAGGGTCAGAGCTGCAGTCATATTAAATCCAAAAGTTTTCCAAATGTGCCTCACGTGTCTGATGATACGGAAAGAGATGAATTTTTAATGAGAGAAAACACACTTTCATTCTGATATTATAACGAATTCCGTCTGGAGTGTGTTTCTTTTTTCTTTTGGTGTTGAGGGCTCAGTCCCATTTTCCACTTGCACAGTGGCCGACAGCTGTCAACCCCAGTGGATATCAAATTAATTTCTTTTGCATAGAAATGCTGTGTTAGAAATGTCATTGCGCCCACTTGCTATGAATTTTCTGGAAATTGTCCTGCTGTATTCTCAGAGGAGCTCACAAAGACATTTTACAGTAGAGGCACAATTAACTCACTCAAGTATTTATATAATATATTTTCAAATACCTCCTGGACTTCTGGCAACCTCGCCATTAACTGTATTTTACCACTCAGACAATCTAATTTCTTTAATATAATTTTAAACCATTGTGTGTCTAGTCCCCAATTTTATCCTTAGAGTAATAGTTTCAGCATTGTTGGATTAGAGGAGGAAAATATCCAAACCTTTCACTGGGGAAAACTGTGGATTGGCAGTAAAGGTGGCGGCGCTCCCTGAATAAAGGAGGGTACTGTCAAGATACTGGCACAACTGTGCTATTCAGTCCTACGTTCACATTCTACATTATTCAACCTTACATGGAGTCACTTGGGCTTTCAGTCATGTAGCCTATTGAGGTCTGCACTTACCCCCTCATAAAGTACTGCCCTGCATTAATTTACATGTTTTCAGAGCTGCAGGTCGTCTGTCACACACACATAGGTCACACAGCTGCAGCTGAGGGGAGATTTTAATGCAGAGTATCATTTGTGTGCGCTCTGCTTTCATGAACGTAGTATTTTGAAATTATATCAAAGATGTTGGTCTGTAAATTCTAATCTTATCCAACATGCTGATACAGGTTGCCCATCTACCATAGGGTTATTAGATCAGAGTAGACATGTAAGAACATGCAACAAAGGTATAGAAGAAAAAGTGGGACCAAAAACTAATTATACATTGCTTCTCAAAAAACCTTGCAACTCTTTTGAAGAAGAAACTATTTCCTCCAAGTCTATGTAGTTCTTTCTTCAGAATAGACTCTCAATCTTTTCTAAAAGTCGAGAACTAAAAAGTCTAAAAAGATAATGTGGAGCTGTTGAGCCAAAACTCATTTGTATTTTGTCATTTGTGAAACTTACAGGGAAGTAGAACTGAACAAGATGATCCACATTCCTCATTTGAATGCAGGCAACAGGCTGTTGTTCTGATATTCTGTCATGGTTTGGTATTTTCTAGTGTTTAGTTTCCACCGTTTCTTAAGTGTTTTCAGTTTATTAGTACCTCGTGTTTCATGTTTATTCTTGTGCTTATGTTTGTATGTGTTTCTGTGTCTCTGGGTTTCCCACTCCGTGTTCTGGTTCCTGTTTTATTTTGTAGTCTCTGTTCATAGCGTGTTCTCTCTTCACTTTCTGTTTTATTTTGTTGTCTGGGTTCTTGTGTCTAGTGTCTAGCTTTACTTCCTATCTGTGATTGTCTGCACCAGTCCTCTTGTGTTACACCTGTGTCCAATTGCCCCTGCCTTAACCCTGTGTGTGTATATAAGCCTCTCTTGTCCTTGTCGGATCGTTGTCTAAGTGTCGTTATGTCCTGTCCTCCAGTGTTTTTTGTATCCTGTGTCTCCTGAGCTCCCGTCCTGATCTCCTTTGTAAGCCTCCTGTGTTTTCTCCCGTGTGCTTTTGTTTCTTCAGTTTTTACCTTTTTGAGATTCCTGCGTTTGTTATTTTTTCTGTTAAAAACCTTTTTCATTAAAAAGACTATTTTTGTTAAACTCTGCATCCTGGGTCCATCGCCCTCTCTGCCTTCACCTATTAATATTAAACCCCCAGATTTCTTATTTCCCCTTTAAGTAGCCCTAATACTTGTCATTATTGTATCTGGACGTTTTCATTTTACAGTTACAACTGTGGCTTTTCTGTTGTGGTATGTGTTATGGTCCAGGGAGTTTGACAGCAAAGGCTCAATTGTCCTTACAGACACCAGTTTAAGGTCAGATCACCTCTGGGATGTCGTGGGAGGCCTTGGGATTAAAAGCAGTGTTATATAGAGGATGGGTGGGTAGGTCAGGAGTGTGTGTGGGGGGGGGGGGCTTCCACTGACTGATGCATTGTGAATATCGGCTTAAGTGTTTGTCGGAGGATCAAACCATGTTGGCCACCTTGTCTTCCTCCTAGCTTTCTAATGTCACAATTAGGAGGTTGTGTCTGACAAACATATTGTCCAGAGGGTCAGTGTGTTTATGGCATTTCCTGAAAGCAACACTCAAAGCCTGCTGTCATAGAGAGGGGAGAGACGTGCTAACCATTCATAGGTGGATAACGGTGTGCAGGACCCCTCTTTCATGGTGCTTCACCTGTTTATACACAGTCAAAGTGACAAAAGTAGCCTGAGAGCGAACCTCATATCCTGCTGCCATCCAATCTCGACACAACATCGACATAGTCGGAAAGTTACAAAAACTATCACACGCAGCTCCCCCAATTCTGAGGTCAGAAAGGTGTCATGTAATTATGGTTTAGACAATCCAACAACCACTTTGTTAGAGGCATATTAATCCCTTTACAATACAATGCAATTAACAGTGTTTTCAGATTCAATTGTGTGGACAAAAAGGATTCTGAAGAAACACTGAAATGCTGCAATTTCATATTTGCTTCTCTCAGGTACGAACCATCTTGCAAACTTTGTGCGAAACACGTAACAAAGTCGGACAAAGCTATTTTGGAAGTGGGAATACATTTCCCTCTGTGCCAGTTAATAGAAGGACTCCAAAGAACAATAGACACTCAGTGAGAGGAAAGCGGTGGGTTCTTTGTCAGAGAATACAGCTATAGGCTGAAAATGCACACTATAATACTAAATTCAGCTCCATGGTTTTCTTCCTCCATCCAATTGGACCAACCACCTTTCACCAAGACAGGAGATCTTCAAGCAAATTGCCAGTGTTACCATGGTTATTACAGGTAATTCCAGGTTATTAATGCCTAACATGCCAATCACATTGGGGTATGTCACCCCTTCATTATCCTACCCAGAGCATTCTCTCCCTCTCGCTGTTTCTACTTTTTATTATTGTCTCAATTCCTCACTCATTCCTACTGAATCACTCTTCTTTTTGTCTATCTGTGTCTTGTTATTCAGTGCATCCTCTAAAGCACTGTTATTTGAGCTGCTGTGATTGAAATTGGAGCTGGGGAATGACAGAGTTACTTCAATGATAGCAAACAGAGAAAAAAAAAACATTTTTCCCCTTAAAGAAATTGGGGGAAACAACGTGAGTATTTCTGGGTCTGTTCCATTAAGCCGACTGAAGTTGACTTCATGCTGTCAGATACAAAGAAGGCTGCTAACAGGCAGAATGTGATTTTCTCCAGTATTATGCAACCAATTTCACTGAAAGTATCTTTCTTATGGTTGTCCACTGAACCCAATAATGACGACCACTTGTGTCCATGATGTGGCAGCTGTTTGTTACCCAAGCTTTACAGCTGTAGTAGAGGGAGGAGACGCAGACCTTCAAGCGAAGATGTAAATTCTTGTTTTCGAAGACCCAGCACCAGAGTCTCTCAAAGGTGGCTGATGCTTGTTGGATTCAGCTCTGCACCTGTTGCCTTCACAGAGAATACTCACCAGATATGTGTGTGATGGAACATCGGACACTTATTCATCAGTAGCAGTGAACAGTGAATATGTGGGTGGGATGTTTTCTCTGTACTGGCAGATTAGGGATGTTTTGATTGTGTTGACAGTCAGCCCTATCCTGCATGACCCTGTCACAGGCATGTCAAGCGCTAACTGGAGATCTTGTGGACTGTGAGACACAAGAACACAGTTGTCTCTATACTGCAGGTTCTCATAGCGTTGAAACAGCTTTTTAACCACGGTCTATACACACAACATTAACCAGCAGTCATTCAGAAGCTGATGTGGCACAGTCTGACAGAATGCCTTTATAGATTTAAATGGCTTAATGTGAACAGACTCTTAGAGTAGTGAGGGTTGCTAGGGTGCAAAGAGTGACATGTCTCTGCAGCGAGTAAAACTGTGCACATATTCTTGGATAAATCTGAGAGTCATTTCTCCAAACCAAATGTCAACATTAGGAGGCTTTCACACCCACCATATGTGGTCTGAACCTTTGGACTCTTCAGTTTAGTCCAAACAAAAATACCAGGTGTGAAAGGTGCCTACGATACAGACCAACACACCAAAATTCATTCTGACCAAAATAGCTGGTCTCCGGATCCAACTGAACAATGGTTGGGATCGTTTGCAGTGTGGAAACTTTGTGTTTTTTGGGATCAATTGCAGGAAGTTGAAAGAGGACGAAGAAGAAGAAGTGGAAGGCATTAACAGGTTTGCTTGTAGTCTTCGACTCTGACAATATAATGTTCGAAATTAACTGGACATTTATTTTGCTGATTTTAATTACCATAATGATAATACAAGAAAATTAACAAAGTAAACAGGTTCCTTTTCATGTTTGTAGCAGTTAGTTGTAGGGGAATGCAAGTTCATATTGGGGCTTGGCTTCAAGTGTGCATGAAGGTGCGAATCGCAAAACAGAAAGAGAAACCCAACATGGAGATGGTAACAAGCCATTTTCTCCCCACTTCGGGTTGCCTTGATAGAAACCAATCAGAAAGAGGCAGAATGGCCAATCAGAAACAGTAGCCTTGGAAATAGCCAATTAGGCCTTTTTGTCTGTGAGGATAAAGGAAGTGATATTGCAGAGTGATTGCAGCAGTGCGGAGCTACACAAACATGCCCAAATGACACCTTGCTTGTTGCCTTCCAACCCTAATTTTCCAGGAGCGTGAGATCTTGATTGCATCGGTGCTGGCAAGAGAGGACGTCTCATTATTGCACCAAAACAATTGCCACCTCAGAGGCAAAAAACAGAGGTTCTGTTGTCATTAGGGAGCTATGGAGTCACCAGCTCTCGACTCAAGGCCAGCACTGCACACACACACACACACACACACACACAAATGCACTGAGGCTGTAGTCTGGCAATTTTATACAAAAGATTTGTACCTTACTTTGGTCCACTTAATGAAGCTGTAAATTTAGAGACATGAGAGCCTTTGCAGTGCTCCTCTGAGAGCTGCTACAATGATCCTGGGAATGAGCTGGTTAATTAACTGATTGTTTGCTTGGCTGGAAGCCACAGAGAGAGAGAGGAGATGTGGAGGGAGACAAGAAGGAGAGGGCAGGAGAGAATGGGAGTACTGAAGGGCAAAACGGAAAGCGTAGCACGGAAGAGGAACAGGGGGCAGTGCGAAAGGAAAGTACAAAAGAGAGAAAGGGGTGAAAAGAATAAAAGGGGAGGAAAGCATTGTGGAATAAGAAAACGATGGTGGGAAAGAAGGAAAAGGAGAATAGATGATGACTGCACCTTTCTGGTATTTAATTTGAGGTATTGGTCCCCCTAAGATGATATATCAGTGGTTTAAGTCGAAAATACTGCTGCAATGTGTATATCCATGTCCTCTGTTCTGCCTCTCTCTGGAGCTGCAGACAGAACAGGCTGTTTTTGCCTGCCTCTTGAGCCCCTCCTCTGATTGGCTGACTGTACTTTGAGTGACACGCAACCAGGCCTATCACCGGTCTCATTCTGGTGCATTTGACGATCTCTGGCTGTAAACACAGCTGAAAGTCACATTATGTTTGGATACAGCAATAGAAGACCAGCCACATATTTACAGTCAGGATATTTCTGAGCGATAAGTTACACTGTCCCTTATGTTTGTTCAAGTTTTAGCAAGACAGTCGGCCAATGTCGGAGTAAAGTCCAGAGTTACCGTATGGAGTTTCAATACGGAGTAATGTCTAGCGGGGATGGTGGGTTTCGGAGGTTGGACTGGTACCGGCTGGATGGGGCTGAGAGACGAGTGCGAACCCATATGACTCATATGGGGGAGGAAGTACGAAATGAGACGTTTCGATAAAATATTTGTTAGAATGTACTGCGTTAAAAAGGCCGCGGAGTGTCTGTTTTCATACTTTGAGGGTCCCTACTGACCCCCTTCAAGTAATTACAGCTAGTAAAAGCCCAGAAAATGTGTTTTACACAATATGGGCCCTTTAATATATTTGTTGGCCATATTTATTTTACTGTTGGTAGGTCCAGTGTTTTTTGCTATTTATTATGTTTTCTTAGTCCAGATTGGTGGAGTCTAGATGACTTTTATTTCATGCTTATTTTAGTATTCATAATGTTTTATTGTTTTGTTTTATTACATAGTATCATGTCCTGTCTGTCCTTTCTGCAAAAGATCTGTCAATTGATGCCTCTTTCTTAGACTGCATAGGAACCTGAAACTTGATATATTGGATCTGAGTGAAGCTTTTTGGTAGCGTGTGAGACAAGGTAAACCAGGCCCAACCTCAGCCGCTCAGCAACCTTTTTAAATTCCTGAGGTCGTCACAATGTGAGTTGCATCTCTATACTCTAACATAATTCCAGGCAGTGATGGCCTGTTTTAGTTTTTGAATTAATTTGTTCTCAACATATAAAATTACTTTGTCCAAGAGTGCTTTAAATATCTTGGGTCATTTGGTTTGTTCTTCTAAAAATGCACAAAATCGATCCAGCCTTTATTTTGTATTTATCCCTTCTTTTAATTTCCGGCAGACTTTGCACCAGATTAAAGTGCATTACTACCTCCTGCCATCTTTGCAAATGGAAACTATGTATGTGTTTATTTGCATATAGAGTGGGGATAAAGTGGTCACTCTAAACGCATGTGGAGACTTATTCCAATGCCAGATGGGAACCAACGCACTAAGAACTGTCCACTGTGATAATTCAATACATATTCTAATACCAGTAATGAACATGGCCAAAAATATCTAGACTGTCAACTCCTCTTAGGCTGGATCCACTGGCTCCCCTTAATCTGTGGAACTGATCCAATGTCCTCCCTTAATTCTTGCATAAAACATTTAAATTTACATATGTGTTAGATCTAAAAATCACACAACACACTCATAATCACACAGACACACACACACAAGAAAGTGCAGACGGACACAGATTCACGTTGCTATCATTGCCTTAGTTTATTTACTGCAGTAGTTCTGAGGTCAGTAGTTAGATCTTCTTGCTGGTTCTCTTCAGGACTACAGAAGCAGCTTTGGAGGTCTGGAGGGAGACAGAAAAGTAAGTAAATTATTACAGACGGAAATATGTGATTCCAGTGCCTTGTTATACTTAAGCATATGTCATCAAAAGAGAATGTTTTTCTTTCAGTTTGTGATTTATTTGTCCTAATTTTCCAAATATTTAAAAGTTAATTTTTCCGAAAAGCTGGATTTGGAATGGAAACAGATGGTTTTGCACATTGGCAAATCTTAGTAACATTTGGAAAGTTTTTCTTGTTAGCTAAAGCTGCTACCCAGCTGCAGAGATATAACATTATGGTCTGCAATGATCTCTGAACGGTGCTGAGCAGAACAACTGTCATCACACTGAAGGTTCTCTGCAGTGAAAGCATAAGAGCGTGCGTTTACCTCAACAAGCTTGCCTCCAACGATCTCAGAGGTGTGGTGGTAGTTGGGGAAGGTCACGCTCAGCTTGCCTCCGTCCATCTGCACAGTGGCCTGAAAACATAAAGGTTACAATCAGTCAGGGAACCAGGGTAAATTCATCCTCCTGTTGCTTTCTGCTGGGTTTATCATCACTGTCATGGTCTTGTGTCTCTTCCCTGTAAAGCTGGAACTCAAGACTGAATACAATAAGAGACAAATCTCTGGATTCTTTCCCCCCTACCTTGAATTTCTTTCCTCCAATGGTCTCCATATCACATTCCTTGCCAATGGTGAACTTGTTCGTGACTATGGCGTTTGTTGGGTAGATCTGGGTCCAGGTGAAGTCGTTGCCGTTCTGGGTGACATCTGTGATCAGCTTGTAGTCGCGGCCCTTCTCAATGACTGCATCAGGGATACCTAAGGGCGGAAAGACAAGAGGAATGTGAGGTTTATAATAGCTCTGATTGGTCTAGAGAGTAAAACGCACGTGCTGTGTGAGAAACGTTTTCAGATTCTGGTCTGCGTTCTCACCGAGCAGCTTGCAGAACTCGTCGTATCCCTCCTGGGTCTCGGTTTCCCACTTTCCAGTGAAATTCATCTTGGTGGTATTGGTGGGTGGAGGCGTGTGAGCAGAGATAATGAGGCAAGCTGAGGGAAAAAGCAAGGTACTGGGACTGAGACTGCTCCTTGTTTATATACTGTATGCCGCACGCCACCTCCCTCATCTACATGTGGTGACACAAGAGGGTAATTACATCTGAAGATGATGACTACATCATCTTATGAGTGCTACGGGAGAGAGAGGGCAATAACCCGCGTAAACGGGTGTTTATGGAGCTCCGAGGCAGTGAGTAAAATGCTGACTGGTCATCACGGGCGAGCTGGTAGCTCACCTCTAGGTCGATGAACTCTCCTGCAATGGCTTTATGGTCACATCTTCCACTTTTACTGCTGCACAGTCTAAAATTAATTAAAGAGCTTTGTTTGAAAGTTAATCCCTTGATCTGACGTAGTTTGTTATCTTTACATTGTGAATGGTCTTATCTGTAATGAGATAATCATCTACTTACTCAAGGTCTTTATTCTTAGACCTTAAATCTTTATTCATACATAGATTAGCACTGATACGAGTTATTTCACAAGCTTTTCATAATTTATACAATTGTGAATCTTTGTGTCATACAACACAAAAATCTCTTTATCTAAAAGTGTTATGACACCATCCTGTGGGCCTGTATGGTAGAGGGAACCTTTGACAAAATCTACAAAATCCTATTGAATGAAACAAACCCATAATAAAGTTGTGTGCGTATGTATGAGGCAAAACCAACAAACATACCAACATAAATTTGATTTATTTAGCTGGAACAGTTTTTATAACTCCTACTATGTGTTTTAATAGTTCTTGGACAAATCTATGGCACAAGCCCTGTAGCTCAGAGAAACATGAATTTATCTCACTTTATTTACACATATACATATACATGATACATGTTAATGACCATTTGCTGTTTTTGGTGTTTTCCTTTCGCTGACCGCAGCCACCGGCAACCGGCAACCGACACACAGAAAACCTGTGGCCAGGTGGTATCTTTGCATCTGCACCATCCTGTAGGTGTAATGATTGGTTTCTGAGTCTCCAGGCAAAATGTAATGAAGTTGCTATCTATAGGGAGCTGTGTGTACTGTACCTGAAGGCAACATGGACACATTGAGGTATGTACACAATGCACAGTATACAAGAGGTATGTGTGTGTGTGTGGTGTGTTTGTCTGTGTGTGTGTGTGTGGTCCAGTCCTAATGTGATAAAACTTTATTTCTGGGGTCCTGGGGGTGAATTGTGGTTAGGTCCATGTTATGCATGAACCAGTGCTGGTTATGGTTAGGAATAAGATTTTGGTTAGGTTTTTCACATTAAATGGAAGTCAATGTAAAGTCCTAATTAGGTCACATAATTTGGACATTTGGCTTTTACATTGCGTTAATGGCAAATGACACGGGCCTGAAGGTATCAGCATAATATTAGTGTTACATTGTAATAATTGTGCATCCAGCTTTACATGAACACGACTGAACTCCACTTGTCAGCTGGTAGCTAAGCAGCATGAATGAAAACAGCTGCCAGTCAACTAATACGAGTGGATGGGCTCTCAAATCTGTTATTCAGGCCACAACTTGTGATTGGGTCAATGTACATGTACTACGACTGCATTACATATATGCTATTAGAATGTGATTTTTATTAGAACATTATTTTATATTTAACAAAGCATCAGGATTGAAGTGGATAATGGGGGATAATGTTTTGTATCTATTATGTAATTCAGTGGTATGAATAAACATTGGTGTCATTCTCTGGGGACAAACAAAAACCGAATGAAATGTCATGGTTTCCTTACCACTGTTAAAATAGCATGTAAGTGAAGCTAAAGTAAATTTGACATAATAAACTTGAATCTATACAACAAAACACACAATAAGGAGTAATACGTAAGCCTTCAGATAACAAAAATGACATTGACCGTAGATGTGTGGCAGCAAATTGAATAAAATCAGCCAACAAAAAAAAAAAATCTATACAACACTTTTCAAGTCTTCCTTCATGAAAAACCCATTCAACTGCCACACAGTTAACAGAATTTCAGTGTAATGCTGAAAATTGTCCATTAAGGTGACTACACGACTGAAGCACCTCAGGCTTTCAATTCTGCCAAACTGTGAATAGGTGAAAGCTTTTGATGCTGCACTTAACTTCGATCTGGCACAATGCAGCCATTTTCACAGACCACTGATAGTGTTTCTACCCTGTGAAAAGTCACCATGGCCTTGAAGGTCTTTATAGACACATAAAACATTGTATTGGCCAACATCCTATAAAAGACACCATTATCTCTCGCTCCTTACTGTCTCTGCTCACTCTCTCGAAAACACTTGCACATGGGGTCAGTGTGCTGAAGTGATGAAATGCAGTTTAAAAAAAAACCTGTTTCATCAGATTTTACATGTTCCGTACCTTTTTTTATGCACAAGCTGTGTGTGTGTCACCGGGTTCAGTCAGTGCTTTGACTGCCTCACATTGACCTTCTAGAAAAGGTCCAGGGAACTTTCAGCCTCTGGACCTTTATAGAGACTATTTCATTTGACCCATGAGACAATTCATATAAGCAATGAAGACATCTTTAATTCATTTTATTTTGTACCAATTTTTACCACAATAGAAGACAATAACATAAAATACTTGACTGGCAAGTCCTTCAGGGCTGTCCTTACAGCTGCAACTAACTTATCCAGGTTAGTTGCAGCTGTCTAATCAAAGAAGATGACAATTTCTTTGAAGGATCCATTTTTGCCGCTGTGGAGCTGCTAGAACCAAAAATTGGAAAAATGTTCCTAAGGGTCAGTTTGTCTTATGATATATTGAAAGAACAAAGTTCATTCAAGGTATTGAATGAACTCTGTTATGTAAGGTTACGATTTGCCATAGGAAATTGCTTTAGGTAAAACCATCATCATCATCATCTCTACCACCTGACATCATAGCCTTGCTAAAGAGAAGCAGTTGTGGCTGCTGCATTAGCGAGTTCTGTACAAGCAAACTAAGTAAACTTTACTTGTACAACTACTTTCACAGACACAAAACCACAAACTGCTTTACATCAGTACAAAATACACTTTAAATGTAAAATATATTAAATATAAGAAGGTAAAATGATTATAGCAAATGCCACAATCACATACACTCTACCAAATGTAATATATACGAGCAATAGTTTAGTCTGGTCTGTAAAGAATGTTATAAAAAGTGAAATGGCCCTTAAAAGAGAACGGTTGCTCACTCCTGCCGGAGAATAGACTTAACGATGCAGCGTTTTCTTCTATACAATGTTAAAATGACTGTGACTCTTAATGCATCTTTCTTCATGTGGCTTCATCAGGGATCTGTCTGATTTTAAGGTGCTGCACTTTGTCTACTGTTTCACTATTTCGGCCAATACTGCATTGTGTTTTAAATGCATCAATGTGCTCAAAGAAGAGGAAACGGCTTCAATTCCCTTTTCCCTCCATTTGAAGCCCTGCCACAATGTGTGTGGAGTCTTGATAGAGGATAGGAAGTGGAAAGTAAAGGATAAATGTATTCAAGTAATGTTGAGGTACTTTGGAGGTAAAGAATGATGTCCATTTTCTTCTGCTTTCTCCATCTTCTAGAGGTAAATATTCTACTTTCACTCAACAACATATATATTATTATAACTGCATAATACAATCAACTAATAAATAGCAGCAGTGTAGTGGTAGTAGTGTATAACGTAGGTAGAGTAGATCTACGTGATCTGGCCTACATAAATGTATCAATAATATTACAAACGTAATTCTGAATTGGGTCATTGTTCATAATCTCCCTATTGGTGCTTCAAGTGTGTATTTTGATGCTAACACTGCATTCATTAAAAATGCTTGTATTTCAACCAGATCATAATAAAAGGAATGCTTCAATTTTTGCAATGTATGACTCTTCCTTGCATTAACATCAGTATCTGTGGTAGTGGTACTGTCTGACAGTGTGAGTACATCTTGGCATGGTATCATCCACTCCTATCATATAACAGGTGTGAAGATAACACACAGGTAACAAAAACACATTGTTAGTTTTCTTTTTAATACACATTATCAATAATCAAAATTATATTAGTTCACATTGTGATGGACATTGTTTAACTACACAGGATTATCCATTAACACAAGCTGATACACTTTATCCAATCCAGTCCGACAACACTGACCTGTAAACTGTGTTGGATACTTCCCTGGTAATAAAACCTCTCTTGGTTCAGCTCTCAGCTGTGTGCAGCTTGATTCTCTGTGGTTTCAGATCTAATTGAATCTCCTGTTTGTGTCTCCAAACATCTCCTGCAATGGCTGCTTCACATTCACAGCCGCCCATGGGCCTCACGGGGTGAAGCTTCCATTATAAAGGTTTCAGAAAATCCAACGTGTTTCTCACTGAGTTATGGAAACTTCCTTAGAGGTTTGAGTTTACCTTAAACTGTAGTAAGTGTTTGTATATTGATCTTCCTAAAATCTGTTTATACAATGTAATAAATGACCAATAAATGATATCTGTTATAGACTGTACATGGAAGGGGGTACTTTCTTTATATAGTGATCATCACCACCTGGAGGACGATGCATTTTTATTTTCTGAATGCAGCTTATTTCCTGTATGTGATGTATGATATGATGTGAATTTATGTATAAACATGGATTCCACATGTATAGATATAAACCTCAGTGGTGTGTTGACAGTCATGCCAGTGTTTGTAGAGTGGTGTAGCATTTTGGTCCTGGCTGAAAAATAATGAGGCAACTAAACAAAAAGTTTATCATAATTGCATCCAGTGAGAGACTGATATTGCTGCATTTGTTTCTTAATTTACATTTTAGCATGCTCCATAGCATATGAAAACAGCAATGACTAACTCATGTCAGGGACTTAGTATATCTACTGCCACTAACAAAGTGTTTTGCGTAATGTACTGAATGTGAATTACAATTTCATCTAAATTAATTTTTATCTGCTCATCTCAAAGTCCTTCCAAACTGAAACCCTCTCGGCAGTTAAATGTGAACAAAGTACAATTTTTACAGTTTCTTGTTGAGTTGTTACCTTGTGGTTACACCTCAATAGTAAACTGCACTTTCATCATTTGGTGAAACATTTCCTTTTTTCTCTGATCCCTTAAAGTGTGAATCATCGTCGATAATAAGTAACTAACTTTATTGACCACGACCTCATGTCAATAAACACTTTTGCCTCTGCGATTGATTCATGATCCTCAGATGTACGCCACTGTGGTCTCAGACTTTTGGAGAGCAAAATGAAGACAACTCAGCAGAACCGATGATGAATACGAGAGAAAACAAGAATATGAACAAGTAGGAGAAGATGAACGAGTGGAAGAGGGGGAGGGAGAGAAGATTCTAAAGAAAGATACATATAGATAGATTCCTTTTATCTGCAGCTATAAAGGGGGGATTTGTGATGGAGGAATTAAAGGAGGGGAGGCCTTGATATGCAAATGAAGCTGCTGCTAATCAAAGCAATAAGATTAGCCTTCCAAATTGAGATGAAGAAAGGCTCCATTATCTGGGCCGAGTGTCATGTTTAATAACGCGGAACGGCATCGTAATTCACTAGTGATGCAACTGTAGCCTATGTGGGTGTGTGTGTGTTTATGTGCATGAGAAAAGTGGGTGTCTGCCTTTTTGTGTGTGAACGAGAGAGAGTGAAAGATAGTATATACAGAGGGAATTTAATTGCGAAAGACAAATTTTGACCTTGTATGTGTGTGTCTGTGTGTGCGCACGGGGGTCACCCAGTGTGAGTGAGTGTGTGTGCAAAGGAGAGAGGGAGAAAATTAAGTGAAAGGGAGAAAGACAGGGCACAAAAAGCTGGCTCCCATGAGAAAAGCGGGCATGCACAGGGGTGTGTGTGTGTGTGTGTGTGTGTGTGTGTGTGTGTGTGTGTGTGTGTGTGTGTGTGTGTGTTTGCTTCGATGCAAAAGTTTTGTGCTGTGTGTTTGGCAAACACAGAGTTAGACAAACACTAGTGTATCCTCTCACATTCTCAGACATTACTGCCTCACCCGGTTTGATTAGAAGCATCGTGGTTGGTTGTGTAAGATTGAAATAGATGTGGACAGGTGTAAGTGACTCAACTGAGGGTGACACCGAGGGGACTGCGACATACATGTGAGCTTTAACAAGCACACACACGTGACTCTGTACCGATCCCACCAGCTCTTTCTGCTGCCTCTGTAAAATCTTCTTTGCAGGATACACCTTAAAGGCAGATTTGTAAATTAATCATACTCTGTTACTCTGCAGATATTGTCAGCTTCTGAAAATGAGGTCACCAAGATCACTAAACTAACTAATGTGCTGTCTTCAAGCTCATTTTTACTTTGTCTAAGATTAAGTAAATAAAATACAGCAATAGCAGTAGTAAAATGCACAGACTAGGTGTACACCTCCCGAAAAAATTTGTGTAAATATTTGTTTTTTAGCTCATACATGTCTCTCAAGCCGTTTTCAGACATGTACTCTGGGTCCAGACTTTCCCCGGAGTTCGCCTTTCACACATGCACAGCACAGCAGGAGATTCTGTTCACACCAACACAGAAATCTGCAGTGTTCAGGTGAGGGCTGGAGCAGCTGGCCGAAGTAGGACCTAAAGTATTTACAGCACATTATCACCCAAATGCTAACATGACTCTATGGTAATAGAAACCAGCTCTTCTAACGTCGTCTCCCTTTTTTGTACTGCAGAAACTTCAGTTAGAGTTACGGTAACACTTTATAATAAGATACTCTTATTCTCCATCAACTCGTTTTTTATTACCATGCATTTTATGAATATTAAAATGCTCTGCTGAGTGTTGTTCCTATATAAGGTATTACTGTATTACCATAAGATTGGTCATTCTCCCTCAATAACACTAAGAAGAATATTTCTTAGTGTTAAACTACTAGTGAATTAGTTACCTTTACTTGTAATAGATCTATCAAATATAATATTTCCTTCTTAAAACGTAGCGGTGTAGTACACTTAATTTGCCTCTTTAAATTTTTGCTTTAGTACTGTTGAGTTTTGAATACCAGCTTTGGATTGGTGCTGCCGCCTTACAAAGCTGTCTTGATAGGACTTTTCAGACTAATGAAAAGAGATGGTTAGCTGCATCATTCACCACCAGCAGGTTCCATTTGAACACTTTAAATTCAAACAGCACAGATGGAGCCTGTAAGAAAGCGGAATATCACGTCACCTTTGACATACAGTGCTTAAGATTTCAGAGTTTCAGTGGCATGAAAGGAAGAACAAGCAAAATGGTTGATGGCAAAATATTCGATATTTAACTGCTAATAGTGCCGCCGTGAGGCCACCAATTGTTCATGGTAATTATACCAGTCTATCACATCTAATTTGACCATGACTGTTCATGGTTGGAAATGCTGCACCTAGCACCTTTCATTCTGCAAAGCCTGTCAGAGACTCGGGCAACGAGCCAATCTAACCATTAAACAGAGAGACAGAAATAGGCCACGGTAGCCGCCAACAGTAAACATTCTGCTGTTGTTATCTTTACTGTTTCTCAATCCATCCTGACAGCCTCGCCATCCTTTGGGGAAGGAAATGGCAGTCACTGCTGATTATAGAGCCCCCGCCGCCCCCACCACCGCCCCTCATCCAGGGAGCAAAATTATGCCCGCATTAATATTTCATATTACACGGGACTTGCAGAGAAACCACATGTGTACTCAGCCCTTTGTCTTTGTGTCAAATGAAATATGCTCGGCAATCATCAGAGGGCGAGCCGAGGTGGTGTGAGGAGGGGCGACTGCCGGAGGGGAGGGGTAGAGAGGAAGGGGTATGGAGGAGATGTGAGGAAGGGATGGCGGGAGGGAGACAAGGGAGGACGAGAAGTGCAGGGAGTTGAGGGGAAAGAAAGAGGAACGAGCGGGTGGGACAAATACAGGGACTCGGAGGAGAGACTGTAATGTATGGGCGAGAGGAGAGATGAGGCAAGCAGAGGAGAGGAGCATGGAGATATGAAAGCTGAGTGTAGTAGAGAGATAAAAGATCGTCGGAATCGATGAAAGGCAAGGTGAGCAAAGAACAAAGTAAAGGAAAAGACAAGAAGGGAGAGACATACCTCTGTTCTTTAAATAATGAAGGTGAAGGTGTGAGCTGGGCTGAGCAAAGGACAGAGAGCTTTGTTTGAAGGCAGAGAAAACCAGGGAAAGGAAGTTGATTTCAGACACGCACTGAACTCCGGATAATCTCCTGAAATTATCCAGAGGGGCTGTATGTAAATAGGCAAATGTCCAAGTCAGTTACTCTGGACATTTTCTGGAACTTGTCTTGCCAGCTCCCTGGTAAAATGCCCGAGTGAGACCATGCGAGAATACAGCAGGAAATTGTCGATTCGCAGTGAGTGAGTGGGTGTTTAGGACGTTTCTACCATGTGACGGATGCAAAACTGAAAATGAACAAGAGTAGCTACACACGTAATATGCCAAAGAAGATGTCGACTTGGAAAGATGACGAGATTCAAGAGCTTTTGGTGATAAAACAAAAGCAAATTATTTCTACAGGGTTAACCATAATGTCCCACCTCCTGCATGCTCTACCCAATCGTCTGCCCTTGGCAAAATGTTACAGAAAATATCTTGCAGCATTGTTCATACGTTAAAAGGAAAAATGGCTGTAGGTGTGTATGTGAGTGTTAATGGTCTCTATGTCGGCCCTGTGATGAACTGGCGACATGTCCAGCATGTACCCCTCCTCTCGCCCAGTGTCAGCTGGGATTTGGTCCATCGCCCCATAACTAATTCTTCTTGTTATAGTACAAATTACAATTTTCTTCATTCACTGGGCCTCTATATTCCTCACCTGAGTGACAAGCAAACATTACAGTAGGACAAAGTTACAAATTAGAGTCAGCAAAAAGTCTTTTTACATGATTGTGGTTTAGAAACCAAACTGTCTATAACCTATAGTCATGTCATAACAGGGCAGTAGTCATAATAGTCATTGGGGGGGACATGTTTAAATATTGTCTATATATAGTCAAAATTGTCCCCCCCAATAAACTGAATTGTAAACTGGCTGATGAATAATAATAATAAAACTGTTATGCATTGACGACAAGCAAAAAAGCACAGCAGTCCGAAATAGTCACTATGAAACTTTACGGTGTAGTGCAGCTCATATACTGTTTCTGGCAGCTCTGCATGCGGTTTGTCCAATATCCCTTTTCCACCAACGTGAACCAGGTTCCAGTTCCGGGCTGGTGCTACTGCTGGTTCGCAGTTGCTTTTCCACAGGCCAGTTCCGTTCAAAGAGCCACGTCACAACGTCACTGTATACATTTTTTATATGTTCTATACTATGAGGTTGACTCATTGTATCGTGCAGTGTATTTTTTTTCCTAAAATACTAGAATTATTGTGAGGATAAAGACGTACAGGTTTATATTTGTCTGTTTTAGCTGTAGGCCCCCAATATTTCCGATGGCAAATCTGTGAGATGTGGTAGCAAAATATGAAAGAAGAGCATTCAAACATTTAAATATATTTGGTCATTCAATGTGCTATTTACCTGAAAGTAATAATACTAAGTGTAAAATAAACATTGACAATGTATTATGGGATTTTAGTTGATGTTGCTGTACATCACAATCCTGCGACAATTACGTTTTTACTGGCTTCAGAGATGAGCTCACTATAAAGTCCACCACATACAAGTCCCTATATCCGCCACAGCCTGTTGCCCTCTGGCCTTAGAGATTGTGACAAAAGTCATATTTTCCCTTATCGAATGAACAAAGCATTTTGAATAAGAAACGACAGCAGGGATCACTTTGGGCCAACAGATTTACAGAATCAGGTTCATGTTAAATCTGAATTAAATCAAGCAATACCCCGCGGGCCCGAGCCTCTGTGAAATAAATATCCAAGACCCACGGTGAACAATAAAAGCCATAAATCAAGCTATCTGCCTGTCAAGATAAATGGCACATCCCCCATATTACTTTGATAACACAGATACAGGTGGCGCTGGGCTCATCCCATTGTCCATTAATAGAGACGGCCTCACCGACAGATGGGGTTTTTTCTTGTTGACAACAAAGACACAGAGAGACACGCACAACCACGCCACGTCAAGTGATGACAAAGTGAGAGGTAGATGCTTTTTAACAGACGTAAATGTAGAGAAGGGGGGGGGGAAGACTCTGCTTTTCTCTTGTCTGCATTGGAGATTCATGCCTGTTAATTACACACACACTTGACAGGAAGCTACGAGCCGGTTGGTTGGCTGATTAACACGAGCCTGTCTGCGGGTGAGTGTGCTCCCATCATGCTGAGATTGCCGCAGCCTCTTGTTAACCCTCATTGTATGAAACAACCCAGTGGCTCACCTTCAAGCACACTTACCAGCCTCTTATTCCCAAACCTCTCTCACTGTCAACAGTTATATTGGTGTGTGTGCACATGTGTGCAGATGTGCGAGTGTGTATGCCGGTCCCTTCCCTCTCACTAGATAGGAAGTTAGTGGCAGCAGCTTCGAGAGGGCTTCAATTTCCTCTCCCTCTAACCTGATTATTAATTACAGTCTGCCTCTAGCTGTCCGCAGCCCAAACATTGTACAACAACGTTACCAAGGAGACCGACACAAAGTCATTCACAAACCTGATTCTGGATTTGGGCACGCTCTCGGCACAGTGGTTGCTCGTTTTTTCAGTCTGTGTTTGTATCAACTGCAATGTTTGAATTTGCCCGTGCACCGATCAAAAGTTATTCAGTCAGGTCGCACGTGTGTGAAAAGTATTAAGGGGTTAAGCGACACCTGTAACTGACTTGGCATCGTCTCAAAGCGCTGAAACTCAGATGAAACCAATCGCCTGGTTGCTAAACTGTAAGCTGAACAAGGTGACGGCGTGCCAGGAAGTCTGAGCTGCACGGCACTCAGCGGTAATCAACCTGGAGCTGTGCCTGCGGCAAGGCTGAGGGACAGCAGTCTTTAAATGGGCTTCTGGCAATCAAGCTGTGTGTGTGTGTGTGTGCTTGTAACCCACTTGTGATATGAGATGCAGAGCAGACGTACTTGCCAGCCACAAAATATGGCTCATAATGCTCAACAAGTGTGTCCTGTGTTATTTTAGTGCTGGTCGTATGGCATTATGAGACACACACACACACACACACACACATGCACACAAATGCACACACACAAAATCACTCTCTTGTACTTCTAGCTTTGTGAGGACACTCAATGCCACTCTGCCCTATAGCTCCTTACTCTCCCCTTAAACCATTTCAACTAAATGTCTTTGAAAAAGTGAGGATCGGTCAAATGTCCTCACTTAACCAAAACGGTCTAAACAAACACACACACATACAGGCATTACACAGACATCAGAAGAGCTTTTCTTCCACTAATAAAGACAGTGAAAAAGATTTGTAGCGATAATTCAATCAAACTTTTTTTTGAAAGTTGCCCTGTAGGGGTTTTTACCTCTAACCAAAGTCCAGTTGTTTGTATCCTTGTGGCCAAAAAGTGTGTTGATCCACCTTCCTTACTCACTATTAGCAAAGTCAATAAAACTATAACTGTTATGCAAAGTTCAGTGGATTTCTGCTCTACACTCTACATTCCCACCCCTGACAAAAGGCCATGACCATAGCAATTCACATAGAATACATTAAATGCCAGCATAATCATTTTATAATTATAATATATAAGAATATTAGACAAACTGCTAAATATTACCATTGGTTTACAAGTCCTCTACGCCACTCAGACTGAGCCACTTCTGCTTTAAATCCTCGGATGTTTAAGGGGAAATTGTGTGAAATTCATCAAGTTGCCACTTTGTGCTGATTGGTATTAAAATGACTCGCTTGAGTAGCTGCCTTTGGAATTTTTGATTCAGTCACTTCAAAGTGCCTTTTCATGTGCTGTTCTATTATTTTGTCTGCCCCCCCCCTGTTGAGTTTGGAACAGAGGATATTCAAAACCAATATGCTGCCGGAGATAAAAGTAGAGGAATAGATAGTGAACAAAATGGGAATATGTGATGGTGGCAGAGGGAATATCATTGGCTAAGAGATATGGATAATTCAGTCACTCCTCTAAAGTTGCTTTCATTTCTGTCCACAAGGGGGAGCGGAAGGGGACACAGGCGACTATATTTCTACACCATGACAGATGGAGCAGCGGGGGTTGTGGGCTGGGGTCTCCCCATTGGTAAGAGGAATTAAACTGGGTAGGGAGACCCTGGTGTATATAAAAGAGGGGAGGAATACATGGAGAGCAGGCGGCATGGGCCGAGTAGAGAAGAAGAACACAGTAGATGGCAGTAATGCACCTTGACGTTGGTTGCCACCTGCAAATAAACCATACAAGGAAGAAAAAGAAGAAGAAGAAGAGGGAGAGCAGGATACAGGCCTAATAGCAGCTATCAGCTGATTGGCTGTGACTCCCAGCCAATGGGTGAAAGAGAAGAATCAAGCGACTCCAATAGTGATTAGAAGGTCTCATCTATTAAGTGCTGGGGGAGGGGAGACATGAATCACAGCTTTATGTATGCTGACTGTGTTTGTGGGTAAAAAGAGTGAATGAATGTATAAAGAGACTCTTAATTCTAGTAAACATCTCCTCAGTGTGTGAAAGGCAAAACATATTTCATCAAAAAAATAATAAAACATGTTTGGTTTTATTTAAAAACATCATAAATATTGTATTTTTATATACATAACGTATTTATACACATGAGCAATACAGTCATTAACATAACATAATGAACATGAAGTAATTAACATAACAGAGAAGTAGAGAAGTGGCCTCTGCTTCGCCCGCCTATGGGTAACCTCCCTGTTCCCAAACTCTTTCATCTCAGCTCTTTTCTCTGCCTCAGCGTTCAGTATTTGGTGGAAACAGATCGTTTCCTTCTTCATCCCCTCACGTCTACGTGGTCTTCTTCTTGTCCAGGTAGCTGCGGTAATAGAAGTTACTGAAAAGAGCGATGAGGCTGAGAGAGTAGGCGAACACCACCACGTTCATGGAGTCGGGGAAGTCGCAGTCAGCGAACAGGTTGTAGGTGGTGTGGATGGTGACGATGAAGAACTGGAGCTGAGAGGGCGAGAGACAGAGAGACACACAGGAGAAATAATAGAGAGAGACAAACACTTGATACACATTTCCAATGTAGATCAATTATATGTTATACCTCCTTACTGTGCTTGCACAATGCATAAGCATTATATGGAAATCTACTGGACTTTTTTCTGTTTTCCTATTGATTCAAATTACATGGTGCTAAATACTGATATTGTTTTATTGCCCCTCCCTTACCAAAATAAAGTTAAAACACTAAGAATTTGACTAATACAAAATGATATCATGTTAATAATACACATAATAATTACTATTTCTGCCATGATGCCATTACTATCTGGTCCACATTAATATTATATAGTATTCCTAGTGTTATTCAATCATTTTCCAAAAACGTCGATTAAAGGATGAATTTGACTGATAACACTATTATTTATTTATTTAAAAAGCACCTTTGATTAGCTGTACTGCTTGGCTCTAATCTTGCAGGTTGTATTATTCCTTTGGGAATAACCAAAAGGTCTGACTGTTAATGTAAAGAATAAAACAATAGAGAACCATCATGAGCAGACACTCACATGAACATCAGTCGAAACTTAGCTGAAAAATGCAGGATGACCCTTCTGTAAACACTCAACTGTGACCATGTGCTTCTACCGGCTTCCCCTGCCAGGTATTGTGTTATTGAACGAACATAATTAAAGCTGTGCATCTGACCATGCGTCCCACTCCACACCACATATCCCCCCCCCCCCCTTTTAAATGTATATAATAATTACCTCTAAAAACACAGAAGGACCCCCCCCAATACACACACATTCACAGACAGAGATAAACCATCTCTAATCTCCCCAATCAACTCAACTATCTCGGCTTCAGTTCACTGAATTGTGAAGCCAACTGTAATGAAGGCTTGGGGGGGTCATGTCTAAGGTCAGTACAATTATTGTTACATAATGGCAGTCAGCCACCATACTGACCCATATATGCTGTGGCCATGTAGAAGGACAAACACTAGAGGCTGCATTGTTGCTTCATCAAGTCAATAAAAAGAAAACAGATGGTCCAGTAGTTGCTGTATCTGAGGCGCATCAGTGCCACTAATCTGTCTAGCAATGCCAACCCAGCCAGAACAATGACAAGCCAAGCAGGAGGTCCCCCCCCCCCCCCCCCCCAACCACCACCACCACCACCTTCCAGCACATCCTGAGAGGAGGTTTCTTCAACAGTTTCCAGAAGCTATCGTGTCACAGCAACAGACTTTAAACAAACATGCTTGAACAGGAACATTTATGTTACATGTGGAACTAAACAGTGTATTCACTTCGCTTCATGACCATTGAAATGAATCAGACTGCTAAAACATGAAAAGAGAGCTGATCATCAAAATGACCCAAAGAGGTAAAGTGCAGCATTTACTTAGTCTGACCAGTCATAAGATAAGATAAAATAAGATTGTGCCAGTTTGCTCCAGATTACAGTAACACAATATATAATACAATACAGAGACAACAATTATTAAGTCTAAAAGGTAAAAGTCAAAATAAAAATAAAAGTGCCAAATAGAAGTAAAAATTTAAATGAAGATGAAAAAGTAAACTAAAATATGTAAGTCAAATAAAACAAGTTGTCAAATAAAATAAGTAGCAAAATAAAGTATGTAAGTAAAATAAGAGAAGTACAGAGTAATATCGCGGAATTAAAATGGAAAGGTAAAAACATGATTTAAAGGCAAAGTGGACGTAGACATTAATGTCACTGAGGTTCACAAACTCAAACACACACACAGAGGCAGATACTGACCATCTGCAGGGAGGTGAGGTAGCGTTTCCACCACAGGTATTTGGTCATGCTCGGCCCCAGAGCTGCCAGGCCATAGTAGAAATACATCAATATGTGGACCAGGGAGTTGATCAGACCAATCAGAAAGGCTGTGGACAGAAACGCAGGAGGACATTTGTCTTCTGTTGTTAATAAATAGATATAATTTGTACAAATTGCTGTACTTTTGTGACATTTTGTGAGACTGGGCTGGTGGATCGTACTCACACTGGCCCCCAGCCACATATTTAACCCCGGCCCACCAGTTGAAAATCATGGTGGCGTGATGGTAGATATGGAGGAAGGTCAGCTGACTGTTCTTCTTCCTTAGAATGAAAAATATCTGAGCCACACAAAACAAACACAGGCATACAGTAAGATAATGCAGCTATGTGTTTACGCTGCAGGTACAGGAATACATGCATACATGTAAGCATGGATGTGTAACTTTGATTTCTGAGTCTCATCATTTGTGATGATTTAAACAACAAAATAAACAATTCAAAATATTAATCTTTTGAAATTCTTTTCAGCCTGTTTGTACTCACAGTGTCACTGAGCTCGATCACTTTGGAGAAGTAGAACCACCAGCATACTCTTGCCATCTGCACAACAGGAGGAAAAGAGTTATGTTGTCTCCTCATAATTCGCTGTTTAAATTTCATTAACATTCTATCATGTGGACTTTGTGTAAGCTTGCAAGCTTTGTGTTTGAACTGTAAATTTCATGTATGAACACGTGGAGGGGTAATTTGGAGGCTGTAGGAGATCATGAGGGGCATTATGTGACAATTGTCCCATAAAGTAAGGTGTGTTAAACAGATTTACCCTCATGGCCGGCGGGCTGTCACTGTAGTCGACTGGCTGGCACAGCAGACTGTATCTGGCCAACCAGGAAGAGGCTGTGAACTGGAAAGACAAAGGCAGCTTTCATCTCTGCTTTGGTTGCTCTCGATCAGCACAGGGAGCTTTGATCCCGGTTTGTCACACAAAATTTGACTGTGAATGAGTGAAATCACTTCCTGTTGGACTGACAATCGTCAACATGATCAGGGAACATAAAAAACGTGAGAGATGCCCTGAGATTTGTCTGTCTGACCTCATGGCTGTGGAGGAGCTACACTTGTTTTGCCACTGGGGGCAGCAGGAATATGCTGTAAGCACAAAACTGACAAATTTATTAGGTAACAGCTTCCTGTTTACACAACCGACATTCACATTCCTTTGAAGTCCTATGACACTCAGACGGATTTTCCAGCAAATTATTTCTGGCTCTTGAACCAGATCCCTTCAGGGCTCTTAGAAACTTGGTTCTATCCAGCTTACATTTCCACCAGTTTTATGTGACCCATTCTTCACATGAAAATATTGAATCATACAGCTTTGAAGACAAAATTACTCTACATATATCTGTTGTTGTTCCATAAATCATCAAGTCCAGGTAAGATGGGTTGGGTTTGCCCAATCGAGTTGTTCTGATCATTCTGAAGGTTCAAATGTAGTTGACATACTCCAGATTATGTGTCTACCTCTTGTACAAATGTCCCCATGCACAGTACAGCAGTACCTCATAGAACATGTAGGCAGACAGGCAGACCATGGCAAAGTTGTACACGATCAGGACAGGTTTGAGGTTTACTGGCTGCCTCTTGGCCATCAGCTTCGGCCCTGCCCATATGATGAATAGGTAACACAGGAAGATGCAGCCGATTGGAACAGGAGAATAGACCAGCAGCCAGCTGTCTGTCCTCTTGTCTGGGTGAGTGAGAGAGAGTGAGACAAGCAGAAGTCAAGGCAAACATTGTGCTGATGTCTCCACATAACAACCTAACAATACATCACCGGAATAAATGTGCTGTTCCACTGATGAGGTAAAGACTTGCCTCCATTGTCCAGAATCCTTTGGTAGAGTAGTTGGATTTTCTGCCACAGGGCGGGAGACTGGACACCCTGATACAGAGAAACACAACAGCAGGGTAAATCATTTTTATTCTACCCAGAAAATGCATATTGTGCTCAAAAACAATATTCGGGGGAGATACCACCTGAAACAATGGCTGATACAGTAAAGGAAGCATTGACCCTCAAAGATGTATTCACATATACTGATAAGCCAAAAGTCTTCACTAATATGATGGGAGTTTCAAGGTTTTTACTTCATTTTTCTTTCATTTCTATTTACTTTATTTACATGTTTTTATTTTAATTGTTCCTATACAACGTTGTCATTGTGTCTCATTAAAAAAAGGCTTTGATTACAATTTTTTTAAATTTTAATCAAAGACAAAAAATTTAAGATTAAAAATTAATAAGTAATATATACAAGAAACATCAGCAGGAAAAAGTATAATCCATATATTCATAAACTGTAACTTCCTTTGAAAGGTCTTAAAGAACACTGGTACAAAATTTTATTAAACCGCCCAGAGATGATCTGGATTATAATTCAAGGATTATGTTCACTAATCCAAACGTGTCTCTTGATAATGGATAATAACTCATAATCCTGTTGATGAGCGGCTGCCTAATGTGGACAACAGGGTGATTAACGTGGGACAGTGCTTCCACCTAGCGTTTGCAGTTGAAAGATCTGCACACAACAGGTCACTTCGGCTCTTCCTCGTTTTCCTTCATATTTTACACAGACCTGAGTTTGCATATGTATGCTGTTTGCACTTTTTGTTGAAACCTTTGCGCCACCTTGTGGTGAGTGGTGGCTGAGTTGTGGTCTTTGGTGTTGCTCTGCTAATGTCCACTAAATACGTTTAAATTTGAACATTAGGGGGAACAAAATCAAACTAAACAAAACTAAATTCAATATTACAACGATATATTAGTATTTCTCCACACAAATTAAATACAGCATTTGCAGAAAATATATCAATATATAGCAACTGAACATTTAAAATGCTATTTTTTAAAGTGTGGGGATGCAGATACTAAACATCTCATGATGCATAAATGCTGGCATAGTTTATCTGACGGCTTCAAAGCAGATAGTGTCACAATCTCAATTTACAAACAGAGATTTTAAAGGGTAGGTATAGGTAAAATAACACCATCCTCTTTTCTTCTTTTCTCACTAACAATAAAGTAACCATGGTACCACATCCAAGGAATACCATCATATGCTGCCATATCATTTACATGTGTTATTTTAATTATTTCACAAAATAGCACAATTAAATGTCCACTCACTCTCAATTCTCAGTTCACAGTTTTTTAGCAGAAATCTTTACGACACATACCCTCAATCCACAGTATAATACCATATGTATACAGTCTTTCAAAAGAAGCATCACAAAAGCAGACTAACAGGTGCAATAAAATAATAAAATATTTAGAGATACTGTATTTGTTATGTTCATTAAGTGTAAGCCATAATCGTCTTAAAGAAAAAAGGCTTGAAATATTTCACTTTATGTGTAATGAATCTAGAATATTTGAAAGTTTCCATTTTTGGAGATTTAATTTGCACAAATGTAAGAACTGTTCCACGATCTTCTCATTTTTTGAGATTCACCTGAATCAAATACATTTTGTACAACATTCCGCCACTGAGTGTGTGTTGCAGTAGTTGTTGCAGTGCAGATACTGAGTGTCCTCAGAAGGAGGAGGCCGTGTGCACGGAGCTAAGTAGTTTAGCTCCTCCTGGGTTTACGCAGGGAAATCCCTCACAGAGCCACAACCTGCTGAGACCACAGCAACATGGCAATATATGAAAATCACAACAGCAAGGCAATAATATGGTTAGAAAAATACCACTGTTTCAATGAGCAGTCCACAGTACATTACTATACATTAAGATAATATACAGTGTTAACAGTTATGCTGTTCCTCTGATTTAGTCACATGCATGCAGCCATAAATGGAGATGAAGACTACTAGTTATCTTTCATCATATTGTATTAATGCTAATAAACTGGTGTAATATCTAGATTTAGTACAAAGAAATGGAAAAGTTGCATACTTTAATACTCTTTGTTCAATTGAAACATTCTATGATACAATAAAGACAGATTTTGGACAGCTTTGAGAGAGTGAGCTCACCTTCATTCTGATGTTTCAGACGTTTGTTCTCCTCAGGTTATCCACCGGTCAAACAGTGGCTGCATCTCAGCTGCGTGTTAAGCAGCACTGAGGATCAGCCACCTGTTGGTCAGCCCTCTCTCTCTCTCTCTCTCTCTCTCTCTCTCTCTCTCTCTCTCTCTCTCTCTCTCTCTCTCTCTCAACTTAATACTTTCCAGCTAAATCCCATTGAACACAGTTTCTAGTGAAATTCAGATTTAACTAACTAACTATATTATGTCATTTATCGGTAATATGTATTATATTATAAGTAACATTATTATTACTATATATATATATATAAAATAAAATAATTCCTGATGTCTGATAGTCTGATAGTCTGATGTCAAAAGGTATTTCTGCAGTGTTTTGGGGCCAGAGTCTGTACAGTCATGATCAGGGAGCAAGAAGATGATGATACACATGCTCGACCAATCGCAAGTCAGTCTCAGCTGTCAATCATGACATTTCCCCTTGTTTTTATGACATCAAATAATTAATTAAAACCAAACTTACTGGAAAATGTAAGTGTGATAAGAATGATCCAAATGAAAGAAACCATCTTTTAATACATTTTTGTCCGTTATTTTGTTCATTTATTTTGACTTTTTAATTTGGTGCATCTCCCATCCACTAACACAGAGGGTCAGCCACCAGGTGACGATTGAGACGCTTTGGCTTCACTTACTTTCTTTTGTTGTCCATGTTTATGTACAGTTTATGTTTTTGGACCCATGATGCATTGCAACATACAGTAAAACCTTGTAAAAATGCCAGAACAATAAGTTATTTCAAACAATTTACTGTTAAAACTACATCAATGTGTTGATGAGTGCACTGCATTCATTGTGTGATATATACTACTGAATGATTATATATTAATCTGTACAATCATTAGTAAAAGATGGAACTTAAGTCAGGTTACAATCACAGCAAAGCAGATGATGTCAGGGCATCATCCAGCAGAAAGAACAGATTCATGGGAGCTCAAGCTGAACCTGGAGGAGAAGTGAATCCAGTTTGAACAGTTACCAGACTGAGATCTGCTCTGCTGCACTTCACACTGTCCTCCTTCTCTGTGTGAGCGACATGTCCTGTTGGTCCTCCTCATCTCTCCACACACATCCATCTGCAGCCTCCTGCAGGCAGGTTTATCACCGGAGACTTCATAAAGTGGAGAAGATGGAGCAAGACCGCCTGGTTTGTCCACAGAGGAGCGAGGGGTGGATGTGTTGGAGGAGAGACCACAGTCTGTTTACTGTTCAAAACAGATCCACCCACTCAAGACTAAAGAGTCTTACTAAAAATAAGATACAAAGTCACGAAAATAAAGAAGAATGAAACAGGTTCGTGAAACTTTCTAATTTACTAATGATTGTGGGGATGATGAAGGTCCTGAGTTTTATTTTGGCTGGTATCTTGATCCTGGGACTGATTCTCCTGACTTGTATGATGGTAATGGTGGTTGTGTTGGTGATAATGATGATGATGATGAGGGATGTGTTGATGTGTTACAGGTGGTTTGTCCCCCTCTGGATCTGGGGGTAATGTAGTTGTTGGGTTGCTGTTCAGTTCTGATTCATTCTTCATGCTGCTGCTCTTCCCACTTGGTAAAGTGGAGTTAGCCTGGGAAAGATAAAATACTTGATATATTATATTATATTTTTGCTGCAGTAAATGCATTAATTTCTCCACTTGGGGGCAGCACTACAAGCTAAAAACTAAATGTAGAAATATTATTTTATCACATTGCTATTAAAATTGCCTATTTACAAACCCAGCAGACATGACACTATATTATCAAAACTTTAGAATTGTGTTTCTGATCAATTAGTTAGTTAGGCTTTATTTCAGACTAGTAGATCCATATCAGCAGAAAAAGAGAGAGTGTGTGTGTGTGTGTGTGCACTTTGTGTGATTACTCACAGAGCAGTTGCAGATGTCTTTCTGATAAGTGGCTCTGACTGCAGCCTCTACATAGGGGTAATGCAGGAAACTGTACGGTAGCACTATGTGGAAGGTGAGGAGACCACACCTGGAGCAAAAAGACAATGACAGGGAGAATCAAAATGCTGAGAGGGGCGACTGTGATATTACTGGGTCCTTCCTTATATCCACAAAATGATGCATAAACAGATGATGGTTTTTTAAATTCATTTTCCTGTGCAGGCGTTGGTTAAAATACAAGAACCTGGCCTTACGAAGCACAATCTTGTTTCACATAAGGAGATAAATTGCATTTGTGCAACTAATATTTTACTGTATGTTTGCTCTCTAGTCTTATCAAAGAGCTAAAACACTTCTGGGGTTGTTGTGAAGAGTTGGCTGGTCCCCACCTATCATAGACCAGGAAGTCATCTTTGTCCCCATCCAGAGCCTCCCACACGTCATCCTGAAAGGGCGCCTGCTGGTACACAGGAACACCAGATGGCGCTCTTCTCTTCAGTTCCCAGTACATTGCCCTGGATTGAGCCTCTCGCTCGTTCACTATCATGAAGGACACCTCGGTCAGGTTGCTGCGGTTCAGCTTGTCACGCAGGCCTCCAATTCTACAGAGAGAGGAGACAGACAGAGACACAGACTCGTTTTGAACTAAGATCACAGTCCCACAAATGAACTTGATCACGCTCATATTTTACATTTATGAAACCTATTGAAATCCACTGGGTTGGGTTAGGGGTTTAAAGTCTATTTTCTTACTTGCTGGCCTGAGTGAGACAGAAGTGTCAGGTGGCCTTCAGGAGCACCACCACCACCACATTTCCCAGCAGCTCCTGCATGGGAGCTTTTCCATTAATCTCCCAGTGGGGGGCGGGTTTGCAGATGCGAGAGGCGTCGTTGTCCCCTTCCACTAACAGAGTGACATGCGAGGCCCACAGGACACTCGGCAGGGCCGCGCACAGCCACAGCGAAGAGAGCGAACGCATGGCCCCTCCCTAGATAGTGTCTGGGGGGGGGGGGGGGGGTGAATGATTATCGAAGTTATTCTGACAAGAAATACTATATATATATACTATACTATGCAACTTTATAAACAAAAAATAAACAACCACTGATCTTAGCAGACATATTCAAATGTCATAAAAAAATAGCCTGCAGGCCTCCGTGCAGAGCAGCATGCACAGCTCTGATCTCAAAGCAGCATGTTTTTGGCAGGTTTCTTCTTCCCTGGACCAAATGAGCCACTGAGTCTGATCCCAGAATGATTCAAAAAGTGCACACTCTTTGTCTCTGTTATCACATGCGGAGATAATCAGCAAAACAAACTCACTATGGGGTGAATGCCAACAGAGAGAAGAATGTCAGGACAATTGGTCCGACGGGCTGGCGGGCAAACAGACAGACCAGAGGCAGGGACAGAGATATTCACAGCCACAGACTGAACTGTCTCTACAAATATGATCTGAATTAGACGTTTATAACAAACAGTTATACGTGTCTGGTTTGTGTCTTCTCTGGTAGGTGTTTAGTTATTAAATTAAACATTTCTTCATCAGAAAACAATCTCACAGCCACCATGCTACAGTTTTTTTTCCTGTCCCAATTAATAATTAATTTGAAACTTGGACTAGTGAAAAACAAAGCTTATCAATTTGATGCAAAAACTGGCCTCAATGATACAGATGTAAAGAAGTAGACTCTTACCTCTGTGGCTCTGTGCTGTGACCCACATAAACAGTTGTTTTTAAAGCTTGTGGGGTTTACCAAGCACTTCCCCCAAATCAGAGAGAGAGAGAGAGAGAGAGAGAGAGAGAGAGAGAGAGAGAGAGAGAGAGAGAGAGAGAGAGAGAGAGAGAAAGAGAGAATGAGTAATGTGTAAAACTCTACCATCACTGACATGGTCCCCTCCCTCATTAGTGCATCCACTGTCAGGCCATAAACTAACTGTACACTGTGACAGGACACCATACATGGACTCCTAACAGTGAAGTTGGATTTAAAAATCACTTTTCTCTCTGTAGAGTTTCAGCCAAACCAAATAAACACGGCTGTTACAAAACATAAATTATGTGAATGATAAATCAGCAGTTGAAGCAGAATCTCACAAAGAATCTCACTCTAATCTAAACAGAGGCTGATGAACGGCACCACAATCGTACTGTAAAAAAAATAGATGCACGAATTTCACCTAATGGTCTGAATCAAGAACAGAAAAAATTGAATTAACAATCCAAAAAAGTGTTTTTCAATCTCATTGTTCAGTAATGTTGCTTCCCCCGAGTGAGATCTGCTGCTTGTTTCCCCAGCACATCAGTTGGGAGTTAGATTAAACCCTAACACCTACAGACACGTCAGAGTGAACAGGAACCCTTCCTCCTGGAACAAAATGTGTAAACAAATAAAGGACAAACGGTGTACTATTGTTTTCAAAATCGACACACTCCAATCGATGATCACATAAAGAAAAATAGATACAATTTTTACATGTTTAATGGTTTTAATGGGGCTTTTGATTCTCTTTGTCAAGAGGGATTATCGAAGTGTCCATATCAATGTATTGCATCTAGTCACAATGACAACACTAGATCGGACAAGCATCCCTTTGAAGCTCTGCATGCAGAAATCTGTAGGTTCATATGAAACAACCAAAATAAAAGTACCAGCCAAAGTATTCAGGGCAGAATTAGTACATTACCCGTTCAGGTAAACTTTAAATAAAGAAGAAATAAAGTTTGGTTACTTCTCAAATCTCAATTTCATGTAGTTGGCTGACAGCAGCCCTTCACAGACACATTGGTATTGATGTTTATGTTTGCCAATATTCACCTAAATGAAAAACATTATTGTACAGAATCAACAATGATCATTTAATTCAAAGTTATTGGATCAGCGTGACTTCCTGTTTGTTCAATTCACTTATTAAACAGAGGTGGTCATTACAGAGTACTATTTTACTAACCAGGCTACATGCTGCAGTTCTTGGTAAGGCTTTCAGCCATATGACTTTTAAGGGATGGTAATTATATCTCAGTAACATATTTTCCAACATTCATGGTCCTAAGAGGATGAATCCTAATGAGTCAGGTGATCCCCTGACTTTCCCTCTAGCACCACCTTGAGGGTGACATTTGTAGTTTTATGTAATGTGACAGATGCAGCAACGACAGGATGGATTTCTATAAGATTTTGTACAGACATTCCTGTTCACCTCAGGATGAATTCTAATAACTTAACATTTCAGACAGCGCTACCATCAGGTTTAAAATGGAATTTTCCCAAAATCAGATTTGACAAATATCTGAATAAACAAAGGATATTCCCATTAGCAGAACTTTATGCTTTGTACTATTTTGCAAATGTTAGCATGCTGAAATAAGATGGTGAACATACTTGTTACACCTGATAAATATTAGTACGTTAGCAGTCTTATGAGCACATTAGCAGGATGTCCTTACTGAGCCACTCACAATGCGTCTGTTTATGCTTCAAAATGACTTTTTGTGATGTCCTATTGACCTCATTACAGAGTACTATTTACTTTACTATGCTTTACTAGGCTTTGAACTGTGTCGAGGTGAATGACACCGTGACAAACAAACCCACTGTTCCAATCACGTACAAAGCAAGACGCAAAAGTCAATGATGATCCGCACCAGAGGGTCAAAGGGTCAGGCTACAAGCAGGCGGCTTAACCAACATCTTTTATGTGAGTGGCTGCTCAAAGTCCAGACTGTGCTGAAGTAAGATCCAGCCTTAGTATTATTCAGGTTAGAGATAATTTAAACAGAGGCAACACACATACGCTTCATTTTGTAGTGAGGCCAACAATGCTGTTTATCTGATACTGTCATTTACCTGATATTCAGCGCAGGCCTACATGCACTGTGCACTTAGATGTAGTGAGATGTGTACGATTCTCTCTCACACATTCACACACAAAATCAAGAAAAGTCCACACACTTTACGGCCACTTTATTTCCTCACATAGCGAGTGTTTTGTGTCACGTGACGTCTTTCATAGTCTTTGTGGTAAATGCACTGCAAGTAGAGTAACATTTTAAATCTAGTTTAGAATATCACTGTTTGTTTTTTACCAATGAGGGGATTTACAGATTTTAAAATGTGTCTGACAGAAGATTTTGGAACCTTTTGGAGAACACCATTTTCTGATGTGATCAAAACAGGATACAAGATTTAAGGAAATCAACCCTTACTGTTTTGATAGCATTAAAATCATTTGTAATAGATCAGGTGTAGTGTAGTTTTATTGTGCATGGAAACACAATCGGAGAAACCCTCAATACCTCAGGTGTGGAACACAAGCAATAAATTCAAGTGGCTCTGTGCAAATGGTGTTTATACTCTACTTATAACCTTAGTGGTAGTCTGCTTTCCCAGATTACGACACGGTATGACTTGTCACATGTTCAAGCTTATGCTGTAGCTAAGCATCTCCATGCTAGGAAACACCATGAGGGTAAAACCTAAGCAAGCTCCAAGCCCAAGCATCTCACAGAGCAGAGCTGTGTCTTCTTAGTGCAGATCAGAATCACAACCTGTGAACTTTCAGTGTCTGTCAAGAGAAGCATTTATATTGACATCTTTCAGAGATAAGATAACAAGCATGACGTGCCCTTCTTCTTTCACTTGACAACAAATCTGCAGATGTTAACACAGCTGATCCTGCACATTCTTCCTTTGGCTAAAGTCAATAGATCAAGTCAACTGCCAGAATCAGGACAAACCACCAATCAGTTCTTCCTCGTCATTGTCCCCAACAACCTGTGTGGGACTGTCACAGGTGGCCACGAGCCCGAGTCCCAGCTCTGCCAGCTCCTCACAGCTCATGTCAGTTGTCACCATGATCTTAGTCTCCAGGCGGTTACACAGAGTCCGGTATGAGGGTAACGGGTATCCCAGCTCTCTCAGGTACTCGTAGCCTTTGGTGCCAACTGCGCAGCGGATCTTTCGGGCCTTCAGGATGGTCTCTGGAGACCAGACAGCCCGACGGGAGCGCTTGGTGAGGGACAGGGCGCGGATCTGGTCCTCGTACAGAAAGTTCTGGAGGCCCTTCTCGATCCGGTCCAGCCGATAAAGACGTTTCTTCATCTCCTCTGCCTGACAGACACAGAGAGGACTTGTTAGAACAGCTAATACAAATAACCACCACATATTTCTGCACCAAGGGAAAAAGTGTAGCTCTTTTAAAGTATCTCTTTTAATATACTTATCTTTATTGGACACTTAACTGCTATTGTATGCATCCTTGTTACCTTGATTTATGTTTACTTATATTTTATTGAATAACTTTATTTTATACTTCTATTGCTTGTGCCTTTATTTTATTATATAATTGTGTTGTAAATGTCCTTAGTATATCTTTATAACAGGCAACATTTTATTTCAGGATGACTTTCATAATTTTGTTGCACTTGCACCAATGACATTTTGATTCAGTCATCCATCCTACCTCCTTCTGTAGCCTTGCAGTGTGCTGCATCTCCTGCTCCAACTGCTTCTTGAGGAGTTGACACTGTGTGCACGGCTGCTGGTCCTCGCCCGTCATGTCGGTATCCTCCTCGTCCATGCCGGGCAGAGGGGTTCGTCTGGCATAGCCATGGTCCCCAAAGTTCAGCTCCTTCTCCACTAGAGGCACAAAGCATTGTGTGAGTAGTACTGAATTGCCTGCCTGCAATCAGGTCCATTTTTTATGTCATGCCATAATTTTCAACAGATTGCTCTGTGTTGTGATGCCAAATTTAGAACACTAAGATGTTCTTGGATTAATAACATGTATTTAACGAAGATGAAGGGTTTCTGATTATTTTCAGTTGCCTAATAAACCTGGTATAATCAGTTTTAAGCCACTAGGGGGCAGACAACAAGCTGAAAACTACACAGCTCCCTATTTCTAAAAGGTTTTTCCTTATGACCAAACAAAATCCAATTTGCACATCGAGCAGAGAAAAAGGAAGTATCCTTTAAAATCTGTTTTGGTCTCCACCAACTCCTGAGTAAAAACATGTGTATTTACTCTGCTAAATGTTTGACTACATTTATCAACAAGCGTCCGATGAGGGAGGCAAGGATCATCGTGTAGACTCTATAACAACAATAAGCTTAAAGTGACTAAAAGCTCTGTAGATTCTTATTACATAGAGCATTTTATTCCACTTTAAAATGAAAAACCACCTTTTACTAGGAAAGCTTGGAAATGAATTACTGTTGTATTCAATTTGTGTTTGACTAAACCGCAATATTCATAACTGCAAGCCGATGCGGATGAGAACGTGGTGTATATTCAGTTACCAGGTTCAGGTTTCAGGGGCATCAGGATGTATGGAGTGGTGACTGCAGGGTACGGAGGCTCTCCAACACTGAACAGAGTCGGGATGGCATTGGGCTTCAGCTTCCTGCCCCCGGCTGGAGACCGGGCTATCTCCTCAAACTGGCTCTGCTCAAAGTGATCCTTGGAGAATCAACGAAGATAAAGACACAGACACATATGAACAGAAGTCAGTTTGGGATTCTATTGATCACTTTTAAAATCACTACATGGTCTGGCTCCACTTTATATTTTTTTATAATTGTGATTTGTGAATATGGGCTATACAAATAAAATTTGATTGATTGATTGATATTTCAGGCTTAAAACAAGGGAAAGGATACTGTTATAGTTACTCTGGTTTTCGCTCCTACGCTTAGGAATAAACTCCCCCTCAATATCACATCAGCAGAATAAGTGCATCTGTCTAAATCTGCCTGTTTGGGAATGTTTGCCTGTCCTGTGTTAAAGCTCTGGAGCTACCTCAGAAGTATTCTTTGTCATTAGTGAGTGGTCCTCAAACAGATCTACAACATACTGTGTGTGTTTATTGTTTGTGTGCTGGACGTTGTGTGCAGAGCTTTTTATAAACAGTCTATGGTGCATTGAAGCTTTTATAGTCAATGTTTACCCAAAATGAAACTGAATTGAACTGAACTATTCATGTGTCTGGCCTTGGAATGATTTACTTAACTTGTGTTTTTTTTTTTTATACATTGGATGTTAGCAACTGACACAACCTTCAGACCCAAATTCAAAACAAAATCTCTGTAATTCAGCTTGATATAATTCATTGTAGCAACTAAATGAAAGTTGTGCTTGTACTTGCAGACTTTACTTTGTAATATATAAAGAGGAAGTGATTCAATGAATGTTGTTGCCATGTTGGAGATCAGCACCGGCAACACCTGTGAATGTCTGCGTCAGTCCAATTTGGTGGAATAAAAACCAATCAACTATCCTCTTGATCTGGCCAAATATTACTGGGCTCTTCCAATTGCCAACCACTGTTGTAGGTTTTAAGAGGACTAAGAAGATGCCCCCACTGACTGCAAGGTGCTGATCGCCTGTTTATTCAAATATATATTGATATTGAACGTATCATGTGTCCACATCACACCAAATTCAACACTGCACTTTCTTGGGGCCTCAACAATATACATGTGAGTGTGAGACAGATGAGATGAGCGATTCTTGAGATATGCATTCCATTAATTATTAGATTGTTCGTTTGTTTTTACAGCCTTGCTGAGTGGGGTCTGGCTTTTCGATGATATGCTTACTTTGCAAAATACATGCATAGTTCTTTAGGGCATCAATAACGCTTCAGGGAAATATAACTTTTCCATTTCTTCCAAATCTCCTCAAACTTTATTCCTGGAGCCTCATGGAGAAGGTGATACCTTCCATTGAATAAATGTCATAGATGAGATCATACCAATCCTCTACTGATGGGGAATGTGGCTTCAACCATTTCTTTGAGATTGATTTTCTTGTAGCTACACTCAGGATTAAATGGGTATTTATCTGTTTTATTATCTTTCAGAGTTGACTGCAGAAATCCAAAGAGGAGTTATTTTCCAATTGAAAGTATATATATATGTGTTTTTGTCAGTCTTATGCCAGAAGGACATTTGAACAGTTTGTTGTTCTGATTATTATAATAAGGCAGATCATTTGAACGTCATGTAAACAGTGAGTCCAACATGTAGTCAGCGTGTGGGTCTGGTTTTGGGCTAAAACTGTCTCTGTGCTGGTTGATGTTCACCTTGATCTCAGTGTGAACTCACCTGACACAGTCGGGAGTGAGCAGTTGGCTCGAAGTCCCGGCGACAGTTCACCACCCACTTCTTCTTCCGCTCGGGGTCTTTGGGGAACCTGAACAGCTGTTTGCCGATGCTGGTGGAGTTGGAGCAGTTGGGAGCGGAGCAGCCTCCCATCGCAGCAGCAGCAGCAGCAGGCGGACACAGCGGGGATCAGCTCCGATGCAGCAGGCGTGAAGTTAGCTTGTCTGTATCTGGAGCTCAGCTGGGGATGGGATCATCACTTCATAGATAAGTACTCACGCGTTGTATAAGCGAGAAAAAGTTACACGTGCGTTAAATGTCCACTGGTGGAAACCGGAGTGTTGTCCTGCGGGTGTCTACATGGTATTTAATGAATACAGTTCAAAGTAGTGAGTCTGGAGTAAAATGATTCTTACTTTGTTTGAGCCAAAATGGCGCACATCTCTTCGATGGTTGAGTGCAGTGACGATTTGTTTATATGTGCCCGTTGTAAACGCCTGTCTGAAATGTTTTATTGAAAAGCAAAAGCTCAAAGTTTAATGGGAATTAAAACATCGCCTGTATAAATTATGAATTCACTATTAGTTTTATAAAATGTGAATATTTCTTTTACATGCATATAGCCACAAACTATTGTTTTTTACGCGCGGGCAGTAGCCCAACTACTATAGGTTGTTTTTCAGAGGACCCCCAAGAAGCACGTTGACATGTTTATAGTTGAAGCTGCTGTGAGCTGCCGACCGGAGTAAATATATGACCCACTGCTAAAACAATTACAACAGTTGTGAAGATCCTATAACACGCAAAAGCAGCAAAGTGAGCCTGTGCATAGAGCAGCTGATAATGAAAACCTCTGCGAGTTAGCCACGCCTGCTAATTCTGAAGTTAGCATCGGTAGCTGCAGGACACGTTTCAGCCGAGAACGAGAACTGCTGCGTTGAGACGACCATGGAGTCTCCAATGGTTGTTCCAGTCATCGATGTCCAGAATGAGACCTTCAAAGAGCTCTGGCCTGCGATGGTAGTGGCCATTAAAACGTCTTCCTTCGTTGCACTGGACACGGTGAGTGTAATTGAGAGAGACGGGTATCAGCAGTGGTCTCTCCCCCCTGTGACATCTAGACACAATCAAAGTCACATGTAAATAAAGAAGTAAGTGGTCTCTCTGTTGTTTTCCAGGAGCTGAGTGGTCTTGGGAATAGAAAGTCCTTGCTGGCCGAGTAAGTAAAGAGAGATTCTATCCTCCTCTGCTCTCCTTCCTAACAAACGTGATAGTCTCAGGCTGGCATGGAGAAGCCATGAACGCTGAGTGTAGGTTCCTGAGTCAGTCACTTCTCTGACTTATATTGTGCTTGACCTGAATGATGATGAGAGGTCTGAAGGCCTCTGCAGGAATACTTCAGATCAGATGGTTTATGTTTCAAGTTTGGAGCGGCCGTCCTGTCTCTGGTGATGTGATGAGGTGCACCTTGAGAGTCTGTAACTCCTGAGGATAACCTGACACAGTTGTCATGACTTATAGTGACTGCGATTTGTTCTCTCCCATTTGGTATAACACTGAAAGGCTTCAATTGTACTTTAAAGGGATAGTTCACCCCAAAATGAAAATTCACTCATTATCTACCCACCAGTATGCCAATGGAGGGCTGGGTGAGGTGTTTGAGTCCACAAATCAGTTTTGGAGTTTTAGGGGTAAGCAGCGTTGCAGCCGGTTAAAATTGAAGTAACTCGTGACCACTTCTTCAAACGTTTTTTGACGTTTTTTGGTATTTGACTCAAAACGGCATCATGTATGCCATGTTTTTAGCCTGAATGTCTGCTGTGAACCACGTGCAAACGGAAGAGGATAACCACGAAAGTTTGGGCTAAAAACTTGGATGACACCACAGGAGCAGTATGGAGGCATTTTATGTTTTTTCTATGTTTTAATACGTTTGAAGAAGTGGTCACCATTGACTTCAATTGTATTGGATTTGGCTGCAACGCTGTTTACCCCATGAGACTATGTTTTATGGACTCAAACACTTCACCCCCCCCCCCCCATCTGCATAGTGGTGAGTAGATAATAAGTGAATCAATGTTGGAATAAATTCATTTCTCAACTGTGCAATATTCACTTTGCTATAGTCATCTGTCGGTGCAATATAAACGGTTCATGTGCAATCCATTCACTGTGAATGTCCTCCCACTGCATATTTTTCTCCCTGTCTTTACACTGTATATACTAGTTTAATAACATTCATATGTTTTTAGATTTCTATATGTTTTTTTATATTCCTTACACTTAAGTATTGCGTGTTTACTTATTACTTGCTGATGTCTTTTTGACTCTTGTTGCTGTAATAATGCAAATTCCCCATTTGTGGGACTTCCTACTCTTATATATCCATGTAAGGACAACTGAGACTTGTCGATTTAATTATTTTATTCACCACTGTGAACGACGAGCCATCTTCATCAGACATCTGTGCAGAAGATCTGTCTTCATCCCCCCTGAGTTCACCCTGCCTTCGCTGTGATGTTTCAGATCCATAGAGGACAGATATAAAGCCATATGCCATGCAGCACGCTCTCGCTCCATCCTCTCTCTGGGAATTGCCTGCTACAAGAAGCTGGACCTCAAGGTACAACAAGACTATGCCTAATTCAAGTGACTACACCTTGTAGACACTGGTGTCTAAATACTTTATTACTTGTCCTGTATATGACAGTGATTATGATATCATTCTAATGACATACAGATAGAAGAAGGCTGAAGAGATTGTTTTCTCACATATTAGATGATTGTGGGATATACTGTATCTTTTTTCTAAATTCTAAAATTCAATTATCGGAAATGTACATGAAGAATGTACAAAAAGTCTTAATATGTTAACTTATCATGCAATAGTTGGGTCTTAATGACGTTAATGTTCATGTCATGGTATTTCTGTTAAATTAGTTTAATTTATAGATAAACATTTTGGTGGCATGCATAGTTTGTAATGTCTCTGTGTGTTGTAGTTCTTTCTCAACTATACAGATATTAGCAATCTTTAATAAAACTACAGACAACACCAACTTGGAACTGGTGACTGGGCAGAATTAATCTCAATCTGTAGTTTCCAAGATAATGTGGTTATTCTTGACTTGTCTACTCAGATATTTCTTCATATCTGTCCTACTTGACATTGGTCTCACATATTAATTATTATCATCTTAAAAGGGTCTTAAAAAACCTTGAATATAACAAATTGAAACCTGCATAAACCCTGCTTTAATACTACACATGTTATGTCTGTGACGTTGCCCTTCTTCAGGCTGCAGACACATACCTGGTCCAGGTGTATAACCTCACCCTGCTGTGTTCAGAGGAGTACATCATCGAGCCCCAGTCAGTCAAGTTCCTGGTGCAGCATGGATTTGACTTTAACAAGCAGTATGCTCATGGAATCCCTTACTGCAAAGGCAATAATAAGGTGAGAATGTCTACACGCTTAATGCTCTTTTGTGTTGTTCTGTGTGTCTGAGTCGTTTCATTTGGCCAATGTGCCCTCTATTGCACTGGTACTAACATAACACAGGATACTGGATAGGATCATTGACCTTCCTCAAGGGTTTGATTGTCTCTCCTTTCTCTTTCTTCCTTCATGCTCAGGGAGCATCTGATCACCAGGGGGTCCACATCAGGGCGTTATTCACTGAACTGCTGCGTGCCAGGAAACCCCTGGTGTTCCACAATGGCCTCATTGACATGGCCTTCCTTTACCAGGTACCAGTATTATTCTTTCCTTCACTGCGTGAGGAAAATTCTTAAACTTTTGATCAGTTATCACTTGGACTAAAAGATAAAGTAATTATGTTTCAGTGGTCTAAGGTCAAAGGTCACAGTGACCTTATTTCAATATGGAAAAAAATAATATGTACACAGGAACTGCACTAATTGGCTGAGTCACACAACCGCAGTGCAGTAATTCTGGTTTTCTCTTTCTTTAACATGCAGAATCAACAGTTAAAATTGTCTAAAAATCTAAATTAAGTTAGTCAGAAATTGTACAGACTTTGTTTCTTTTGACTTGTACACTCATTTGGTCACAGTGTTAATAACAGAAAATAGAACTGTTGAGTTTAATTTATTCCTTTGCACTGACTATAAACAGACTGTTTATCTGTTTAGGTCAGGACCAGAAATATTTAGTGCTGTTACTTCAGATCCAACAGAAACACAGGCTTGTAACGCTATAGATGCACTGCCTTTGTGATTTGATGCTCAGTGTTCTACAGAAATAGAACAGGTTAATGACATTTCTAACAGTGCATATACAACTCTTTGTGGCTTGTTGTATTCGGGGGAGACTGCCCTGTATTAACATTCATAGGTAGAACGTCTCCTAGCAACGCTGGTTAAACTCTTCAGTCAACCACTATCCAAAAGAGAAGACAAATTCAGATAAATGCACAATCGTAGTAGTATCATTATAGTTCAATATTTTTATTCTCTTTACTAGAGTTTTTATGCTCACCTGCCCGAGCGTCTGACCACCTTCACTGCCGATCTGTCTGAGATGTTTCCTGCTGGTATCTATGACACCAAATACATCACTGAATTTGAGCTCCGGTTCAGTGCCTCCTACCTGGAGTATGCCTATAAGAAGTGGTGAGTATGGATTATTATTATTATTATTATTATATGGAGTATAGACTCTTATATACACAGTATCAACACTTTGAAATGATCCAGAGATACAAACACTTGTTAACACTGTTTGATGTTTGAAAACAGTTTGAGATTTAGTGAAAATATATATATTATTATCTGTATTATAACATTAATAGCAATTATTTTCAAATATTATATATTTTGTATCTTTCATTATTGTTTGTGTGTATGCAAATTAATTGTTTGTGTATATTTGTTGCTATGTCAGTCAAAGTGCACAAGGTGAAAATGATGAATGACGCAGAATGGCTGTGGTCTCCATTATGTCAGGACACCTATCATGCTTGTATCATTGCTGTTTTACCTATATGTTATAATCAGTGCTAATGTTCTTCATGTTATGTCCTCCACTCTCCAGTAAGCTGGATAACAGTCGAAGTTTGACCTCTGGAGGGAGTGGACATCATGTTAATGTAGAGTTCTGTCATTATGCCGGTCAAATGTCCAGCTATGTGGACTACAGAGTGTGTCCAGTTGTAGAGTCTCATGAGGGACAGACTGACATCTGCCAGCGCTTCTCTGTGAGTTTGAACCTTTTTTTACTTCTACTAATGCATAACTTGTTCTAAACCTGCCTGTTTGCTTATGGTGAAGAGTGAAGTTAGAAAACTTGTCTTTGTCCTACCTGGTTTATCTGTAATGAAGATCAGGTGCATATATCTGTGGTCTGTTTTTCATAAAATGAAGCTGAGTTTGCTTTATTACTATTCTCGTGTGTTGGTGATATATAAGTTTGAATGATTTACTGAACTGAACTTATTTTTTCAGACGTTGCCTTTTGGCTATTTCAGAGGTCCATTATGCAATCGACACAATCTGCAGAACCAAGTTCACAACTTTTCAAAATATAAGCTCTGTAATTCAGCTTAATATAAAGCATTGCAGCAACAAATGGAGCAATGTGCTTTTACTTTGAAGACAAATTGCTTCAGAGGAAGGGATTCTGTGAATGTAATGATCTGGTGGTTTGACCCCGTTGCCTACCACTGCTGTAGTTTACCGAAGATGTAGAAGAAGATTCGGTCCACAGACTGAATGCACCATGCCCCGCCCTCCACTGACTGCTACAGAGCTCTTGATGCCTGTTTATTACAGTTTTATTAATATAGAATAATATTAATATTATTACGATTTTACTGCACTTTCCTTGAACCTTAGAGATACACCTGCCAAGTGTGAAGCAGATAAGATGAAAGGTTCACGAGGTATACGTTCCTCATACAGACTGACAGACGTTTTTAGAATTAGTTGGTACATACCCTGAAGAAACTTTCAATCTGAAGTGACCCCTGAAAATAAGGAGCAGAAGAAGAGATACAAGCCCTTTTTCTTTTCTGTTTCTGTCAGAACAGAAAAGCCATGTCGATTTTGTATTACGTCCTTTAATTTTATGTCTTTCAACACCTGAAACTCATTAAACATTGCACACACATCCAGTTTGGTAAAAAATGTCATATTTTATTGTTCTCACACATGGGCGAGTCAAAATGGCTTGATTTAGCCATTTTACAGTTCTAAAAATCAGCTACCTGTTTTGTCTTTGCCCAGATGTATGGAATGTTGGAGATAGGTCTAGTAGGGGCGAAAGCCTCTTGGAGCCATTTCCTAAACCCAACATTAAAACCACCATCTCTACTCAAATGTTGTCCCTTTCCGCACCTTGTGCTTTGACAAAGATGTCCTAAGACATAATTCCATGAGCATTGAATTTTGTCAGTCTATTCTCAAGACTTTGATGATGATTCCATTATAATGTATGTTGCTTAATTGTCCAGAGATGTTTTTATTAACTACTTGTGTTTGTTTGTATTTGTCTGACAGGCATTTGGCTGGTGTCCAAATGGTAGCCAGTGTCCATTATCTCATGACACTGACCTGATCATCCTCCAGGATGAGAAACACGTGGATAACAAGAGAAAAAAGAGGAAGAGACAGAAGAAGAGAGATGGAGGAGATGCAGCAGAGGGATCCTCCATATTTGATGGTGCCCCTAAAAACAAAAAAACCCACATGGAGGTGGATCAAGAAGAAACAGATGACCAGCAAAAGGCAACTCCTGATCTGTGCCCAGAAAATGTGCCACCAGTGGACAGTAATGGAAACACTCCACACAGTGAAGGAGAGAGGATGAACACAGAAAGCAAGGGGAATGGAGTTTGTGAAGACAACACAGACTCCAGAAACTCTGTAAAAATAGCCCCAACTGATGAGACCAAGATGAAAACCAACACAGACGACAGTGTAGAACGAACAGCAGCAGATAGAGGACGAGACAAGTTCAGTGACCACTCAACTGGGACGGACGCTCAAAAGAAGAAGGCTGATTCTGGAACTCATCGAGCGGGCTTTGATGCCTTTATGACAGCATACATCTTTGCTTACTCACATACCTTCGTCAAAAATAAAGAAGCAGCAGCTGTAAAGGAGGAGTGCAAGGAGGACGAGCAGTCGTGGCTTCCTTCCTGTCTCAATAAGGTTTATCTCAGTGGAAAGGCAGCTCCTCTCAACGTGGTGAAAAGCACCTTCTCTAAATCATCCAAGGCCCACGTGCAGAAGATGGGGGTGGTGTGGGGAGGGACAAAGTAGTGTGCACACTTGCACACAGCAGGGCAGTTGTCGTTTAAACAAGTGGAGGTTCACAATCTAAGTTTGTATTCATACTAGGAGCACAGCTCTATTGATGACAATTTATTTTTCTACCACTTTGATCTAGACTGAAATATCTCAACAACTTGCTGTGAAATTTTGGGCCTGTTATGCCCAGTAGATGAACCATCCTGAATTTGGTGGTCCACTGGCTTTTTCCCTAGGTCAACCATGAGCTGTACGTTTTAGTTTTTTGGGGAGATATCTTGGTTACTTTTCAATGTTCCACGTTCCCATCAGGCTAAATTTTAAACCCTTTGGTGATTCCCTGATGCTTCATGTAGAACCATGAACAAGTTTTAATTTGTCGGATACTTATTCATGATCAAATCCGAGCAAAAATAAGTCTAGCTAACAAGCTAAACTGTGATGGTGAACTAATTGTACTTTCATTCTGAGCGTGTTAGCATTTGAATAAAAACATGTTTTCATGTATATCCATGTTTGTTTCATGCTCCCATAGTTTTTATTTATCTGGCAGTCCTTTTTTACCTTAGTAATCAAAGTGTAAAGCTAAGTACCTTTTAAGAAAAGAGAGAATAATGGCCTTAGTGACCTGATTGTAAAACATCATTAATTCCAATTCAGATGTTTTCCTTTCAATTTAATTAGCTGTTCTGAAAACAGTGAACAAGAGAGATGAAGACTGATTATTCCAGATTTTGTAAAATGACCTCTTTCTGAAATAAAACAAACTCATGATTGCTCATGATTTATCTTTTGTCTGAAATCACCCACTTATATAACTCCTACTTCACTATTTATGACTTTATGTAGAGGACTATAGTGAGCTCATTGGCAAAAGAAAAAAAATGCTTTCAGACTCTCGGCACAGAGATCCGTCTTTGTTGCAGGATTATCACGTATAACACTGGTAGGAAATCCCACAATAAATTATAAATGTTTATTTTACACTTAGTATCAATTGTTTTAGGTAAAAAAACTGAACATCTTTAAATGTAGAAATGAACTTGTTTGCTGCAGTTTGTGCTGTGATAAGCAGATATTTTCATTTGGACCACAGGTCGGGCTGTACCTGCTTCCTTCTCTCCTATCGTCTCTCCACCGCGAGTGTAATCCATGATGGTTGCTTGGTTAGTGACCATTGGTTGTGCATTGCTTTTCACAATGCATTGTGCGAAACAAAGTGTCCACTATATAGGGTATAAAAAATTTCACAAAAGATTCAGCACTACAAAATGCCAAACTTGCTATTTAGAGGACTATAATGAGTGATTTCGGTCACAAACCAAGAGACTGGCCAACAGTGGCATCATAAAAGCTGTGGTACTAGCACTAGCAAATATCCTATTTATTATCCTATCCTAACTAAGGAATCAAACTGGGGCTATGCTTTGCTAAATGGCCGGGTAGTGTGATTCAATGCAGATGTGACTTGTGAGCAGCCAGAGTCCTTAAAATAATATTTTCTCCCTCACCAGGTTATTTTTTATTCAAATCTTGAACACGGTTTATATGAAATTCGAGCTGCAGTATCAAGAACTACTTAAAATTACAAAAAACATCTTTGAGAATAGTGTATTAAACGTGTACTTTTTTTTTTATTTTGGTCCATGCCCAATCCACATGGAGGAGTTGGGTTTTATGACCTACACTGCAGGCATCCACCAGGGGCGATAAAGATGAGTTTGCTTCACTTTTGGGGTCATGTTGTCAATCTTTATAATACAAAACATGAATAAACAGGTTTGCACAATAATCTGTCAGGTGAGAAGCTTGTACTCACCTTGTTGCCCACAGTACACCACAGTAGTTTAGGTGGTACAGTAAGATAAGAGACAAAAAAATGGTGAGGATGATAATTTATTTATAAACACAGGCTATATGGTAAGACTTGTTTACCATAGTGGCCATAGTGAGCTACAGAGGCCCTGCTACTTAAGGATAGAAAATTATCAATATGTACAAAAATGTTTAATGACTATGTAAAATTTTAAATTATAAGCATTAAAATTTAAGCAAATATAAACCTAGCATAAACAATCACATACATTATTTTCAGATTTTTATACTGTATTATAGTCTAATCTCGGTCATTTAAGTCTTGCAATTGCAGAAGCTTGCACTCTGGTCTTTGGTTCACAATGATCAGAAAACAATGATGGTTTAAATAAAGAAATCTTTCAAATATTGAATAAATAATATGAAACAGATCAACAGGTTTAACAACAAACATAGCTTTAACTGAGCTTACTCAAAGTCAGATGTCCACTCTCCAGTAAACTTAATGCCAATGTGGTGGTTTTGTTTGTATTTGCAGTTTGTCTTCCGTGTTTCTCACTCTGCTGGACAGTCCAATCATTTACTCTTTGCTAACTCTGGTGTTGACATGGTGTTGACCTGGGAGTGGACTGCACACAGCCACGTGTTACCTCCATGACGCACAATGTTGACATCCAGTCTTCTTTAATCTGCAGGTGACCAGCTTCAGTGGGAGGGCAAGACACATGGGATATTCAAGCCAACCGTTGCCACAACATTGTGTTAATTTTAACACACACACAAAAAAAAACAAAGTAACTGCCATTCCAGACACAGAGGCTGACCCTCAGGGTAAAAATGGGTCAATCCAAAGACTATGCCAACGTTAAGAAATAGTAGAGATTGTTCCCAGTGCAAGACGCTAGCAGGGGTGTCACTGACCTTTACAGATACTAGGGCTAGATTGGAAAACAGTGGTCCTGTAAGACGTAGAGGTTAGTTGTTGTGGCAAAAGGTTCACTGCAGCCAGCCTGCCAGTTGCTTTGGTCTTATCCTGTGTGGGTTGGTCTGTCAGCCCTGTATAGCATTATGTATTTATTCTAAGTCCCTTTCATCAGACCACCTTGGCTTCTTAGCAGCAGTCTCCTCGTCGCCGCTCTCTTCCCTGCTCCTCCTTGTTAAGGAGCTGAAACCAGGAGTTGAAGGAACTACAGCATCGTCTTCGTCTTGAGAGCTGTCGCTGTTAAATAATTCAAAACACTCCTCTGTAGTGAGTGGCCCAATTGTCTCAGGAAAACCAAGACCAAACACGTCGAGTTCAGGGTCCTCAAGTCCATTGTCTTCATCTTCACCATCGGCATCAAGTCCAGGACCTTGTTCACGTCTCTCGTGTTGGTTCCCGGCAATCAGCTGCTCAAGAATACCATGAGGATCAACATTTAAAAAAGCAAGAGGATTGGCACGAGGCGCAGCATAACAAGGAACATACGGAGCAGCATGAGGAGGGGCATAAGGAGGAACATACGCAAAAGTATAAGGATAAGCATAAGGCGGAACATACGGAGGAGCATACGGAGGCGCATACGCAAAAGCAAAAGGATTAGCATAAGGAAAAGCATTAAGCAAAGCAAAAGGATAAGCACAGGGAAAAACAAAAGGAAATTCATAAGGGTCGGCATGGGATTGAGAATAATAAACTGGAAAATGAACAGCAGCACCCTGCTGTCCCCAGTCCATCCCAAAGGTCAGTGGTGGGAACTGTCGTAGCAGAAAAGAGTGAGCTCTGACATATCGATAATCATTATAATTTAGCTCCTCCTCGCTTTCCTCTCTGCTCCTGCTATTTGGCCGGTCAAAGCTGCCATGACCATCACCATTTTCATCATGTCCATTATTGGGGAGAGAAGGATTGTCCATGACGATGTTGTCTTCAGGCCTTTTAGCATCAGGGCATTCAATGTTGTTCGGTGGCCCAAAGAAGGCACCTGGAAGGGGAGAGTATCAAAAGTCCTTTAAATATGCTGAAACATGCTTAAAGTCCTAATCAATAAATGTAACTTGGAAAATAAAGCTGTGTCCCAATTCAAGGGCTCCCTAACCCTGGAGGCACAAGATGGAACCTTCTCAGGCCAATCTATCCCAGGATTCATTGTCCGCTGTTGACGAAGCCAACAAGCTGCAGTAAGTGCAGTCACTGAAAGTGGTTATGCAATGGTAACAGTTGGATATGCAAATAGTGGGAATAGAAATTCCTCTGTTGACCATACTGACTCATTTTGGTTCCGCTTTCGAGGTCGAGTCGAAGGCCTTTTCCTTCTTCTGTAGGCTGAGTCCTCTGAAGGACGTGGCCCCTGAATTGGGACACAGTGTTAATATGAATACTGTATCACACCAGATGCAACCCATCCACCATGTAGAAAAGCCTCCAAAATACAAGGTCCTACCACCAACTTTAAATGTAATATAACTTCCAGTTCTGCTACAATTATTTTTAACACATGACATGATGAACTACCTACAGAAAATACATGTCCTGTATGCAATACAAGAAGTAACCTGTCTCCTTAACCCAGGCCCAATACATCATCAAACCAGGTGTTATATTCAAACACGTTTTACCTGCATAGTAGCAAATCCACCGTCTTACTCTGGCCAGCAGGTGCTCCTCCATGGGGGGTCCATTAAAAGCCATTTTTCCAGCAAGAGGTCACTTTTAAAATAAATTGCCTTCCTCTGTTTTTCTTGAGTCTGTCTCCAACTACTTCCAGGTGAGCAGTTTTCCAAGAGTTTAGCTTCCAACTTACAGGTTTAACATGGAGTCAAATGATAAAAAAATCTTGACACTTGAATAATTGACCTTGCCTAATGTTCTGAAGCTCTGATGCAAAGTCTATAGTGGCAAAGGCTCTGTCCCTGCTCTCAGTAGATGTTTGCTTAGGTGTTTATTTGCCTTTCCATCTGTCTATAAGTTAACTCACCAAGCACCTGTACACCTGATTGATCAGCCAATCATCTGCTAGGAGCACACATAAAATCTTGCAGACACAGCTTAGAAGCTTCAGTGAATTTCCACAGCAACTGAACGTGGGCAGAAGTGATGTCAGTGACTTTGGCCAACAAGATTTTGTTTCTGAAACTGCTGGTCTCCTTGAGATTTCAAACACAACAGTCTCCAGACTTTACTCAGAATGGTGAGGGGTAAAAAACATCAGGAAACTACTTAACAACAGTGGTGAGCAGAGACCACGTCAGGTTCCACTTCCCTCAGCCAAGAAACTGAAGTAGACACAGACTGAAACTAAACATCACACATCTTTTGGCCCAGTTGGTAAATTGGTAAGTACATTGGTTAAATTACGAATGTGTAACCTCTGCCAAGGAGCTTATGTTTTCATCTGTATTTATTCCCTTCACCAAGGAGGTGTTTTCATTTTCTGTTCTCAGAGTCTACTACGATCACCATGAGTGTGTGTGTGTGTTGTCTCCACACATATCATGAACACAATTTGAAGTCAGTTATAGGCTTTATTGGAAATGAATTAAATAATCATGAAATTAGGTAAACATTACATTACATTATATTACATTTGGCTGATGCTTTTATCCAAAGCGACTTACAATAAGTGCATTCAACCATGAGGGTACAAACCCAGAACAACTAGAATCAATCAAGTACAATTTTCTTCAAGAAAGCAAAACTACAAAGTGCTTAATGTAAAATCCATATAAGTGCTACTTATACACAAGCAAGTACTAGTGTTTTGAAACAGTTGCGGGCAGCCACTGGTAACCACTGAAGCGAGCGGAGGAGCAGAGTAAACAAGATAGAGACAATAATACATGGTTCTGGATACGTTGGCTGCAGTCTCCACACCTGATCCTGTCTCCACGCCTGGTCCGGTTCCTGGTCTGCCGACGCCTGCAGCCCCTGCAGCACCTGCTCCGGGTATCCTTGTTGGCGCAGAGACTGACGCCTGCAGCCCCTGCAGCCCCTGTTCCTGTTGCCAGGGCGCCCGTGCAGCGAGGCCCACCTGCCCGGCCCCGGAGAGAGGCTGCGCCTGGCGGGGCCCACCTTCTCGTCCCCCGAAGAGCCTCAGAGTGTGGGCTGGCTTCCTCTCCTGGTGGCTCTGGCTGTGTGTGGGAGACCCCGGTGGCATGGTCTATTGCCACAATGACGTACTACATGAAATAATCTATGAAGTACTAGAGTAGAATAAACAAATCATCACATGGACCAGAATCTTCTGCTGATTCATAGCGTTTCACTGCCAAGCCGAAACAGCAAAAGAAAGTGTTTTTGACGGTGTTGAAGAAGCTCATGACACTGAAAGCCTTGTTTTTATAGTCCTTCTTCTTCTTCTTCTTCCAAGTTGACTGCTGTCAGTGGGCTGCTCAACAGAGAGGAACGGATGCTCCAGCATTTCACGAGGTCTTATACGTTGATGTTGGTCCAAATGCAGCATCTTTTTAAGGATGTCCATAAAGTCTCGCACCTCGGCCTCCTCAGTCTGATGTTCCCAATAAATCAACTGGAACAACAATGTTCAGAATATTATTGTTATTATAGCCTTATTAGATTATGGAAATGTATGGCATCCATTGAAGACGTTCATGTAATAACATTAAAGATTGACTGATCAAGCCACCCACCTTCTCTAAGTCCTGTAGAGAGTTAAAACATCTTGCATCGTTGACCGCCTCAGGATCCTCGATCTCTTCTAGAGCCTACAAAGAGACAATTTTTCAGTTAAATAAATGATCCTGATGGATGGATGGATAGATGGATGGATGGATGCATACTATCAGTTCCCATATTCCCTCCTGAGAATTAAAGAACGTGCTGCTGTACACTCCAACTTCAAGCAGATCATCTGGTGGCTGACCCAGTGTGTTCACAATGAACTTCATCTGGAAAAAGATATGATCTGAATTAGGAGCAGATCTGTAACTCACAAAAACACTATTGATGACCAAATCCAGGATGCTGAGACGATTTGCGCTCTGTGAGGATAATACTTACTATGTGATGTTCATCTGTCGCTGGAAAGATAGGGAAGGCCACAGCAAGTTCTGCTACAATGAGTCCCAGCGACCACACATCTATTGATTGCTTGTATGAGATACCAAGAATGACCTCTGGAGCCCTGAGCCAAGACAAAATAAATAATAAAGTTAAAAGTTTAGTAAAAAAACTGAAATCTCACTTCTGTCCTGCTGTTTAATCTTATTTTTTTATTTTTTAGCCTATACAGATACAGGCTTCTCTTGTTGGATACCAGACTTGTTTTGACTACCTGAACCACAGAGCCTGCACACATTTGACTACGTCAATGTCGGACACACGGTGAGCCAGACCAAAGTCAATCAGCTTGACTTTCAGTGGCTGCTGCCTGCTATCCACAATCATGATGTTGTCTGGTTTCAGGTCACTGTGGATGATTTCCAGGGCCTCCAAATGCAGCAGTGCAGTGGTCACCTGAAGAAACACAAATATTTTTTAGTGTAAGTTCATAGGATTCTTTTTCCACATCAGATTTTAAATGTACATTGAAATGACACTTAAACACTAGAAGGTTCTGGAAATAGTTAAGAGGAACATTTAACACACATATTGTTTTTTAATTAGTAAAAATAGTGACAAAAAGAATGACATACAAGATAGATAAGACATACAGAACAAATTGATGTTTTAGATAATGATGTAATAAGGGTAAGAGAAGAAGTGTGTTTGTGTGTGTGTGTGTGCAAACGTGTGATGTCTACATGAGTCCATGGTACATGTCCATCTTTAACACACCTGATGCAAAATTGGATGAATCTCAGCCATGCTCAGTGACTCGAAATTTCTCTGCACCATGTAATCAAACAGGCTCAGGTCCAAGAGCTCGAAGTTCAGACAGAGGAAATCTTCATGGAAAAATGAGCCATACCATTTCACAAAATGGCCTTTGTCATCCAGTGTCTGAAGCTGCTTGAGAATTTGAATCTGTTGAAGAAATTAAACATTTGATTTTTCTGTTTTCTGTCACCTAAAAGGTGCATAGTCATCATTTAATTTCTTTACATACTTCAGTTTTGCTAAAGAGTTTTTACTCTACCTCTTTCTGTGCTTCTTCATTGCCAAATTTGATTATTTTGATGGCTATTTTTTGGTTTGTTTCAGTGTCGTCACACTTGGCAACTTTTCCATAGACCCCCTCTCCGACAAAGGCTACCACCTCGTACCTGCAGTCCAGCAGGGCTCCTTCCTTCACAGGGAAGTTGTCTGTAGAAGACGAGATGAGATTAACATAAAATGATGTTGTGATGTTACATAGAGCATGACGAAGTCAACAGTCGACACAACAGCACGTATATACAGTACATGCAGATTGATTTTAATCTCATTTTATCAACAAGGGTCACCTGAAGGCTTTACTGCAAAAACATATATACAGACATTTTAACTTTGTTCAAAGACAACTGACTAATACTGTTTAAACTATAAAAACTAAAATACTTATTTTGTAACCATATAATTTTGAGATTGGTTCACAGTCACAAGCAAAGTGTTTTATATGTTTCTTAGTTGTTCGCAGTTCAAAATATCTGACTATCATATCAGCATACCTAAAGTCAGACTTTCAGTCGGCAACGGACTTGATGTCGGACTTTCAGTCGGCAACGGACTTTCAGTCGGCAACGGACTTGAAGTCTGACTTTCAGTCGGCAACGGACTTTCAGTCGGCAACGGACTTGATGTCTGACTTTCAGTCGGCAACGGACTTTCAGCCGGCAACGGACTTGAAGTCGGTAATGGACTTGAAGTCGCTGACATCGCCATCTCTGAATCAAATTTAAACACAAGCCGACAGCAAGGTTCTTCTCCTAATTTGGTTTATTGGTGGGTGGCAACCAACCGTCGGTTTATTCATGATTAAACTTCAGTACCTTTGATTTTTCATGTCAACTCTAATGCCTTTGATGTTACTTCTTTAATATTAAGTCTAATGTACATTTTCTTTGTGTTATACCTTGTATGTAATGTCTTTCTACTTCAGATGTGACCATAAGAACTGGCTATGATCCAGTACTAATTGTGTTACGGAAGTACCATTTTTTAAGTAGTTGTATGACTACCATAAATACCTGAAGGAATGAACTCTGGTCAGACTCTCTGTTGTATATGTTCGATGCAGTTCGATCTGAGAATTCTTATTTTAATTCTATCACCATGACATTGCATGTCAGCTATTTCAGAGGTCTGTTAAGCAACTGACACAACCTTTTACGTTTCTGTACTTAAGTAAAAGTATTGTTACTTTATAATTATAATGACTCAAATAGAAGTAAAAGTACTCATAAAAATAAGTATTTTTTAATACTCAATTTCTATCCGACACATACACACATACTTTCATTTTCTGTCTCCACATACACTACCGTTCAAAAGTTTGGGGTCACCCAGACAATTTCGTGTTTTCCATGAAAACTCACACTTTTATTCATCAAATGAGTTGCAAAATGAATAGAAAATATAGTCAACACATTGAAAAGGTTAGAAATAATGATTTTGTTCTTCAAACTTTGCTTTCGTCAAAGAATGCTCCATTTGCAGCAATTGCAGCATTGCAGACCTTTGGCATTCTAGCTGTTAATTTGTTAAGGTAATCTGTAAAAATTTCACCCCACGCTTCCTGAAGCACCTCCCACAAGTTGGATCGGCTTGATGGGCACTTCTTGCGTACCATACGGTCAAGCTGCTCCCACAACAGCTCAATGGGGTTGAGATGTGGTGACTGCGCTGGCCACTCCATTACAGACAGCATACCAGCTGCCTGCTTCTTCCCTAAATAGTTCTTGCATAATTTGGAGGTGTGCTTTGGGTCATTGTCCTGTTGTAGGAGGAAATTGGCTCCAATCAAGCGCTGTCCACAGGGTATGGCATGGCGTTGCAAAATGGAGTGATAGCCTTCCTTATTTAAAATCCCTTTTACCTTGTACAAATCTCCCACTTTACCAGCACCAGACCATCACATTACCTCCACCATGCTTGACAGATGGTGTCAGGAAACTCTTCCAGTATCTTTTCACCTCATTCTGCGTCTCACAAATGTTCTTCTGTGTGATCCAAACACCTCAAACTTTGATTCGTCTGTCAATAACACTTTTTCCAATCTTCCTCTGTCCAATGTCTGTGTTCTTTTGCCCATATCAATCTTTTCTTTTTATTGGCCAGTCTCAGATAGGGCTTTTTCTTTGCCACTCTGCCTAGAAGGCCAGCATCCCGGAGTCGCCTCTTCACTGTAGACGTTGACACTGGCGTTTTGCGGGTACCACTTAAAGAAGCTGCCAGTTGAGGACCTGCGAGGCGTCTATTTCTCAAACTAGAGACTCTAATAGTACACACCGTTGTTGGAAATTTTCAGTTTCTTCGCAATTTCTCGCATGGAATAGGCTTCATTTCTAAGAACAAGAATAGACTGGTGAGTTTCACATGAAAGTTTTCTTTTTCTGGCCATTTTGAGAGTATAATCGAACCCACAGATGTGATGCTCCAGATACTCAACTAGCTCAAAGGAAGGCCAGTTTTATAGCTTCTCTCACCAGCAAAACAGTTGTCAGCTGTACTAACATAATTGCACAAGGGTTTTCAAGGGTTTTCTAATCATCCATTAGTCTTCTAAGGTGATTAGCAAACACAATGTACCATTAGAACACTGGAGTGATAGTTGCTGGAAATGGGCCTCTATACACCTATGTAGATATTTCATTAAAAAACAGACGTTTCCACCTAGAATAGTCATTTACCACATTAACAATGTATAGAGTGTATTTCTGATTAATTTAATGTTATCTTCATTGAAAAAAAAACTGTGCTTTTCTTTGAAAAATAAGGAAATTTCTAAGTGACCCCAAACTTTTGAACAGTAGTGTATATCAGTTTTTTTCCACATGTATTCCTCACATTATTATATTATTTCATTTCAATTTGTTTATTTTCTTTTTAGATAAAATCAGTGTTGTCGTTATTTCCTGTGAGCAAGTGATGATTAAATGTTGTCTCTGTATGAGCTGAAAACAGAGAACTGTGCATTTTATGCGAATCTTCTGTTATAAATAAAGTTGTTGAGAGTGACGTTCTCCGCACAATGTTTCTCCTTTCCTCGCTCCTTACGTCTTCTCCTTCACACCTTTCCTTGAGCCCGTTCCATAGTGGTTAGGAAAGGAGGTTGTTGGGACTCACCGAACGCAGCCCGGGTTTGGGTAAACCACGGACCACGTGACCGGGCTCCACAGTCGTGGTGTATCTGCTGCTCATTCAGTTTTTACCTCCATCCCGCAGCGTGTAGCTTCTTCTTCTTCTTCCCTTCGACAGCCCAATGAACCGCACGTCGGAGAGGAGCAGCAGCTGATCCCCTCGCACGCACAGACATGGCTGACGAGGAAATCGACTACAACATCGTGTTTCCAGATGCAGCGACATCGGGTGAGCCTCCGTTTCATTGTACCTCGGTTAGCTTAGCGTGCTAACACCATGACAGCGCCGTGTAAACGCAGCCCTGTTCACCCTTTTGTTAGCTTACGTTAGCTTAGCCCGCGGTGACAGCCGTGATAACGAATAGCTGTGTGTGTGCGCGTGTTGTTTTTCAGAGAGACACTGGCAGGGGACCAAGGAGCCGGTGGTGATCCTGCTGGGCTGGGCTGGATGCAAAGACAAGCACCTCTCCAAGTACAGCTCCATCTACAATGAGCAGGTGGAGGCTAGTTAGCAATGCTGTTGTGCTCTGTGTGTGGCATGACACCTGTGCAGACCTGTCACTAAACTGTCATTCATTCCTCCTCTCTGCCCCCCCCCCCCCCCCCTTTCAGGGATGTGTCACCATCCGCTACACGGCCCCCCTGAAGACGGTCTTCATCTCGGAGTCGTTTGGCTACAAGGAGCTGAGCAGCACTGCCCTGAAGCTGCTGGAGATCCTCTTTGACTACGAGGTGGAGAACAGTCCTATTTGCTTTCACATATTCAGCAACGGCGGCTTCATGTTGTACAGGTACATTGTAGAGTTGCTGCACAGTGACAAGCAGTTCAGTTCCCTGTGTGTGATCGGGGCTGTGGTGGACAGCGCCCCAGGTAGTGGGAATGTCCGAGGGGCCCTGCGCGCATTGACGGCCACCTTGGGGCCCAAAATAAGTCCTGTTCTGCGGTACGTCCTCTTAGCGCTTTTTGCAGTGACTGTTTTCCTCCTGCGAGTCGTGCTCTACCCGATGACTAAGTATATCCACAAGAACCACTACGACGCTGTGCAGGAGAAGCCGCCTGCCTGGCCTCATTTCTACCTGTACTCCAGAGGCGACCAAGTGATCAGGCACAGGGACATCGAGCTCTTCGTGGAAGCCGTGAAGCAGAAAGGTGTCCCTGTGGACAGCTTTGATTTTGTCTCTAGTCCCCATGTCGGTCACTTCCGGGATTTTCCTGAGCAGTATACTCTCAAGTGTCGGGAATTTTTGGCTACTTGCATGAAGGACTCAGATGGGATCGAGATGAAGAAGAGATACCGGGTTCAAAATCAATGAACCCTCACAGGAGTTTGCTGAACCATCTTTTTAACTGTCCTCAACAGTCCACCCTAATTCCTTCGCAGTGGTTCTGTAAAATCCGCTCGAGAATAAGTCCGAAAATCTCTTAAAGACTGCTGGAATTGGAGCTGAACTTGTATCGGAACATGGCAACGTTTCTCTGTCCCAGTGCACATAATGGGAAGGTTCCTCAGATGTGGTCTTGCTCTGTTGGGCTTTTTACACATCTGGAAAACCAGCCTTATGAAACTCTGTCTTTCACATGCCTCTGGCACAAAGTTTTAACCCAGCCTACTCAACTGTCATGCACCACATGTAAAAATGATGATGCAAACTTAACTTCTATACACTGGAAAATTGGGACTCAAGTATGATGATTTAAATGGTATTTAATATTGCTGTTAAATGTGATGAACTGTAGATTAGTAGTAGTGATTCTAAACTAATAAGACTGTTTATTGGACAACATTAATCTGTATCTTATATTTATAAGATTTGAAAATGTTTTTTGGGATTTGATCATTGAAAAGAATTTTCAGGAGTGCTTACGATGAAGGTGTCTTATAAACATTAAAATGTGAGTGTTTTCCTAATTTAATAAAGGTATCAAAATGTTTGCCTTAAGCAGTAAATGCAATCTGGTACATTTTTAGGTCCAGAAATTGTAGAATAGGCAGCCCTTAATATGTGATACAAACCTGATATAGTTCAAGGGATAAGGTGTTTGACGATGAATGTATATGTCCAGCACAACCTAGCTGTTCTTTTTAACTGATGTGCCTTCAATAAACCAGAATGCTCATTAAAAACTGTCAACCTAATTATTTTTGTTAGCCGCTTGTTTCATTTTTTTTTTTTTACTATAAATGACATCAGTTTTGATAGCAGTATTAACCAGTTAAGCACCAACAGTTATGAAATAACAAAACACTGGTTTTATAATGGTGGTAAAAAGGGTGGAGATTGCTGTCAATCATGATGTCTGGTGTCATGAATCATTGAACTGACATTGGCTGTTTTTGCAGATTATTTATTTGTCACCACACAAGCATGGAAATGAAAAACACTAATGCAAAAGCCACATAACGGAAACACTGCTACAACGGAGGTCAGCGACAACGGATGCTAACAATGACATGTACAGAGTTACTTACAGCTGTCAAGTGAGTCTGTTTGTGGAAAACCTGGAAAAACCAGCCACTACTTTAAATGTGTTGCTTGTCTATACAACGTTAGACAAGCAACTGAGTGATAGCTGAGTGATTTGTACTTTCCAGAGTATGTGGAAAACTATGTTGTCCAAACAGAGTGGAATTATGTCCAAATTGCAGTTATATTCTTGTGCCCTCATTTTCTTGCCATGGTGCCCTCTGCTGGCTGACTTGTTTTCAACAGTTGTCTTCAGTCACTCAGAAAAAGCTTGTTTCTGTTGTAATTTTGTAATACATCCTTATGACATCAAGTTATGGGGGGAAATGTTTGTGTGTACTTGGTATTTACAGTATCCAATAGCTCTGATAGCACTGTAAACTCTGCCTTGGGGGCAGAGTTTACAGTGCTATCAGCGACTATCATCTCTCTGTTGTTGACGACATTTCCAACCTCGCCTACACCCATGGATTTAATAGATTCAAAAAGAAATTGGGCATATGACAAAAGTAGACCTGCTTAATTAACACAGGGCCACAGGCTTACATATCTTTTCTTTTTTATTAGTAGGGCCTTTAAAGTTAATGCAGGGAAAAGGGACAGTATATGAGCGCAGTCTTAATTCAACTTCACTTAATTTCTTCATCTTGCTCACCTTCAGACCAGTGGACACTACTTGTATGTAATAAACTTCACAAACTTACTGCAAGAAAGACATCAAGTGAAGGAGTCTCTATGTGATCTCATACCCAGAGGCAGATAAAACCCAGCTACTCGCCTCCCGTCAGGAGACATCAGCGGCTGTTTGAAGAGTGTGCCTCTGAATTGGTCCAGCAGGGACGGTTATTGAATGTCGAGGACATGTCAAGTTTGACATTTTAAAGAGCAAGTGGTTGGCATTTGTCTCTGCACCAGGCCCGGCCCTGGCACTTCATGTATCATGTAGAGCTGCTGGTAGGAAATGGGAGAAAGAGGAAAGTTTACATATCGGCACAGACAGATGAACATCGCTTACTGGAGTGCACACGAGACGGGCAGCTGTGATCCTGCTGCAATTGTTTCAGTGACAAAGGAAGTCCTTGATGTTTCTGCATACTCTGAAGCAAAGGGATCTACAAATACACACTTCTTTTATTGACTGACAACAAGGAAACAACTATTGTGTTACGTTGACGCCAGAAATTATGTCCATGATTCAGAAAAACAGACTTAACATTAATTGTGAAAGATGTATTCATATTCTTTACTTCAGAAAATTTATATTGCATAACTTTTCTGAAGTAAAGAATATGAATATATAAAAAAAAGAAAATGTTCCAATATCAATTCTACTTAACAAGACTTTTTTGCTGCTACACTTAAATATTTTCATGGAATTAAATTAAATTATCATAAAAGATTTTCTTGGATATTGTAGTATTATTGCATTGTTTTGCAAACAGAATTATTTTAGTTACATTAATCAAGTACAGTAAGTTCACAAAGCTTTTTGTACAATAATCTAAAACATGGTTTTCTAATTGCTTTATGTTAACACCATAATACACTGTTGAACTACATTGATACACTATGGCTTGTAATGTAAAACAATAATTGTTGGAGAACAATCCATTGAAAATGAATAAATCTAACAACTGTACTTTTTTATATCTTAATCTTTAATAGAACACGATATGATACAAATTCATCTAAATTTGTGTAAAATAATAGCACATTTTTTATAAAAAGTACAAGTAAGCCTCCTAATGGTGGTGATTGTAAGTATGGCTCTCAGCTACATGTCAATCAAATATTTTCTCTGAAATTTATAGGATAACATTTAATATAACAGCAAGATTACCAGAAACTTGTACATAAGTTCAACACTGACGATCAAGCTTTCCATTAGACCTTTTGATTCATCATAGCGCGAAAAGAATCAGAGCAAATGTACACAAACGTCCATCATCACACCGAGACATGTAGTCACAGCAGGAAACGTGTGTAAGTAAAATTAATGAAGGCTGAATGGTTTCAGGTTCCTGCCTTGCACAGTTCATGCTGGCTCCCTGTCCCACTGTCATGTCTCACTGGCACACGTGAACAGAACAGAGCCACAGTCTGTGTTGTTAATGACACCTGTGCTTTCCCTACTGTGACAACTAAAACCTGCACATTAGAGTAAAATACAGCTTTCAGCAAATCATTAGTTTCAGAACAAACGGTGGAACGACTTTAATCATACTCTCATGTTAAACCCCTGGAGATCTCTTGAAGTATTATTTTTCTGTACTTTTACATACATTTTCTTAACCTCATACTGTACTGTGATTAATCGTATTGATATTATAAATGTCTTAGATACCACAGGGAATTTATTTTGTCTCTTGATTGATGATTTGTCTCTTGTCTTTATATCTAGATTACATTCATTCTTGAAAACAATAAATGCAATGTTGGCCGATAAGTGCCAATCCTAACAGTATTGGCAAATCATTTTGAATGAATTGCAACAATGTGATTTACTTAAAAAAAAAACAAAAAACATATATATATATATATCCTAATGCTTTCATTTCATCTGTAAAGTAATACAGGGAAACCAAGGAGCACAAATGGCATCTGAGAGCTACAACATCCAGGAGGCAAACAATGCATGAATGGCATTTTATCCACACAGTGTTGCTGAGGTTCCTAAAGAGGGCAGCATTGCCTCACAGTTCCCATCATGCAACAGCTCACTGAGGCCTCAACTGTGCTTCAATAGGAGCGGGATCAGGTTCAGCAGTGGATGTTTTATTCAGGGCTCCTGAGGGATAAAGGCTTTGTAACATTACCTTCCAAAGCAATTTCTGTGCATTCTGGCTCACCTTAAAAAGTGGGAAAAGTTTGTAGTTTATTTATTCTCAAAGAACTTCTGCAGATAAACAGCAACATTTGTTTCACAAAATCATTCTCTCCTCCTTTCTTTCTTTTTTTCTGATTTTGTTCAGAACAAAACAGACAAAACAGCTTCAAATCAATACAAAGTAGGAATGTGTCTTTTCAGTTCAGAGTGGGAGATGAAGACATGAACAGAGAAGAGGAGAGCATGGATGGGAAGACAGCGTCATAATATCCCCCCCTCACACAAATGCACTGAAAGAAGAAATTACCCCGTGGAAGTTAATGAAGTCTCACAAGTTGATGAGGGGAAAATTGCGGCGAAGAGGGGTCAGCGCTTTCTCTTTAGCCTTTCCCTCTTCCGAGGAAAATGGCTGCGGTCAAGATCTATACTTTTAGAGGACGCCGAGCACTCCAACGCAGAGATGGAGTGAGGGGGGGGGGGGGGGCACACCGAGATTAATGGTATTAAGTGGTAGCACTTGGCAACGCGGTAACATATCGTCTATGTTCTCTATTCCACGCTGATAGTTTCATAGACCTTGGCTTTACACATTGACTTTTAGCTGTGATTTACAGGATTCAAATAAGCCGGGTGGCTCTTTATCATCGCAGGACCTGCAGGACATCTTCAGCTTGGAGTCACATCAGTGGCAGTTTTATCACAAAATACAATCAACACCTTGAAACAGGGTAATGTGTCCCTTCTCCTCTTTGGTTATCACGCAAAGCCAAAAACCGACTCTTTTTTTTAATAAGAAATCTGTTTATTGTTGGCAACAATTTTTCCTTGGTTTAATGTCAGTACGAGTTGAAGAAATGTTGCTATTTATGTACATGTTGACATTTTGGATGGGACCCTCTGAGCCCACTTTCTAGATCATTGAGTGGGGATGTGCAGTATTTTATCTGACAGGCGCACAGAAGTATCAGATAGGATCTAATGGCAAATCTCTGTACCACTGTCTCCGCTGATCTGGACTGATTTTGTATTATGTTTGACATTTTGATTTTTAGTCTGACATACTGTGATTTTCTGGCCAGCGATAGCAGTGATTTTTCTTTACCCAGATGGTCTAAAATAAGACAAAACAAAAGTGCTGTGTTTGCAATCATGAAAGTTGTTCCCAAGAGTTTGTGTTAGGTAAACACTTTTAATTTCACTTTTATTTCCCTTTTCTCAATCTTTATAGTCCTCTCATTTGTATCTCTCTTTACACACACACACACACACACACACACACACACACACTCCAGGCGTGTCATGCTGTCTTTTACAGGTGACACACGTGGCGCTGAAACCTCGCCTTTCTCTCTCGCTCCACGGGACCGGCCCTGTGATCAAGTTGAGCAGGGAGCTGACGAGAAGTCACTCAAGTTGCCCTCTCTACACTCTAATGAGCAAAGTGTCCCGTGGAAGCTGAGTCTGAGACAGCATGGGAGCTCCCACAAGCACATGTGAACACTCACACAGTATACACACACAAAGAGGACTCTATGCGTCACAAGTGCAGGCAAGCACCTTCAATAGGATGAAATGCAGAGGATCAGGACCAAAGTCCTGTCCGCCTTTGAGTAACTTTAAAAGGTGTCCTGGTGTTTTGGATTGAAGAATGAAGTGAAAACTGTGTCTATAAGTGTGTGTGTGTGTGTGGTGTGAGAAGGGAATCAGCTTGTTGGACCAGACAGGGATCCATCATCAAAATCTCCCCTGGTCTATCTCAGCCCCTCAGCCCTCTACTTAAGACCAAAAGAGGCAAAAAAAATGCGATGGAATGTTAGATAAAGAATAAAAAAGACAGAAAGACAGAGAGAGAGAGAGAGAGAGGATGATGGAGAGTGAGAGGAACAGCAGTGTAGAAACCCCTCAGCGTGTGTGCAGCCTCTCTCCCATCGTGTGGTGCAGCAGGCTGCCTCTCACAGCCTATTCAAAGCGAGTGTGTGTTCGTGAAGGAGTGTGTGTGTTTGGTGTGTGTGTGTTTCTTCACAGATGTCCTTGAACAGAGCCCCCTCAGCTCTGCGGATCCCTGCTGCCACTGGAGAACATTTGACAAGCAGCAGGCTCTTGTTAGAGCGCTGTCAAATTAAAGGTGTGTGTGTAAGTCTGAGAAAGTGTGTGCGCGTGTCTCTGTGTGTGTGCATGCGTGCCCAGATGTGTGTGTTTCAGAGGCTCTATTCAGAGCCCTGTCAAATTAAAACTACCAAACAAACTGTGCATGTCACACAGACAGGCCAAGTCGCGTCTATGATGGCAGTGGTAGGCCTAGGGCTGCTTTGTCTGTGTTTGTTTGTGGGTGAATATATGTATGTTTGTGTGTGTATGTGTGTATTTGTGTGTGTGAAAAGGAGACTAGGATTTTGTGGCATGCATTTTTTTACATGCATCTTTCACTTGTTTGAAATAAACAAATACATATGTGTGACGGAAGAATCTAATGAGGTGTGTCTAAAAGGGAAACGAGTGTGTCACACACACACACACACACACACACACACTCAGCTTTACCATACTGAAGATTTATGTCTCTATTCTGAGGATTTTAAATGATCAGAAGTTGGGGCCAAGAAGGTTCATGATTCACATCCTGGTTTGAGCCGGGGTCTTTCTCTGTACAAACTACTCCGGCTTCCTCCCACAGTCTGAAGACATGCAGACTGGGGTAATTGGAGACTTTAAATTGAGAGTGAATGGTTGTTTTTCTCTACATGTTGGCTCTATGATAGACAGGTGACCAGTCCAGGATGTAGCCAGCCTCTTGCCCAACCCCCCCCCCCCCCCCCCCCCCCCACAACCCCTAAAAAGAATGAGCAGTATAGATCATGGATGGATAGTGTGCAGAAGTTGTCATTAAAGGAAAATAATTGTATAAAATTATAAGAATATACAATATTAAAAGCAGTGATCAGTTATTGCTTATTATAATTATTACAATATAAAACACATTTTTCAGTCAGATTATTACCTTTTCATTTCAATTTGAAGTTTATTGATGTTTTTCAGGAATAAAGAAAACACGGCTTTTGCACGTAGAAATGTATCAAAGTAAACATTGAAGTGGCTAAATAATATAATGAACATCAGATGAATCATTATTAAAAAAACAACGGAGAGCTCTGGGTTTCCTGCAAGCAGTATGGACGGACACAGATGCAAGCAACCTTTATGTCTGAACCCTGCATCATTTGCAGGGTATCCCACTGTGTGTGCGCATGTGTGTGTGTGTGTTCATGTGCAGTTTGACAAGAAAAATATGAGACAAATCCTCCAAACTAAAGTCAATTTGTGGTTCATTACATATTTAAGAAGGCAGTGGTCCCCAACCTTGGGTTTGTGACCTCACACTGAGATGCAAAAAAATATGAGAGGCCACAAGGTGATTAATAGGATATGAAAGCCCAAAAAAAGGAAACCCAAATATTTCCATTAAATGTTTTGCTGCCAGAGTTTTATCTGGGGAGTGGACGTGATATTACTACTGTAAATATGACCCAGGTTTAAACATAAGGGAGACTGATGCAGACAAAAACAAGAAATCATTTAAAAAAAATGTATCCACAAATGCAAGAACTCACAACTCAAGATGATGATGGAAGTAGGAGGAAAAGCCAAAATATCATTCTTGCATTTTCTGTTAAACCACAACTTGGTGGTTTTAAATGCAATTGTTTTGTTTAGTTGTTTTTATTGTTTAGTCTTTGTCCAAATAACAAGATAGAGCATCATCATTTGTGAGATTTAGGGTCGTACACAGTTTTTAAATTTATTTATGTTTGGTCACAGCCAGACAAGCTGTATACTGCTGCAGTCTTTATGCTAAGCTAAGAGGCTGCTGGCTCTAGTTTTATTTTGCACACAATAGGCCTGCATCCTTCAGAGGCTGAGTTTGAAGACCGACTAGACGAAGGCTCTTTCAAATGTGGCCAACAAATTCGTCCTTTCATCCCCAAGAAACGAAGGCTCCAATGGGTGGATCCTTCCCAACCTATCCCAGGATTCATTGTGCTTCAGTGGAAAAACCTAATGGTGAGGTAATGGCGCCAGCAAGCGAAGAGATGTCATTCACGTTTCATCTCAACTGAACAGCAAATGGTAAATATGTTAAAAAACCAAGGGGCGTTAAAACTTTCTCATCAGGTCCAACTCATAACTTTTGCCAGGCAACAGCAAAAAGGGCGGGAGGAGCTGGTGACACCGATCACGGAAATCCTCTGTAGACCAGACCTTCTCGTTTTGGTTTGGTATTCACTCATGAAGCAGTCCTCTGAAGGATACAGCCCCTGAATTTAGTCACAGTTATTGAGAGAGGCAGCTATTGCCACAAAACGAAATAAGTATAATTCTAACAAGTCTAACTATTAAATCAAGGGCCGACTTAGATGCAGGGTGCAGCCTCTGTCACAAGGAATCGAAAACGCTGTACTAGAGGGAGCTAGAATTTGTATTTGGTTTAGTCCTGGACTGATGGTCCAAGTTTCCTAAGTAACGGTGAAAAGAAGGATGCTAATTTGTGATGGTATTAGTCCAGGTGGGTGTATGTTTGCCTCTCTCTGTGTGCATATTGTAGTGTTATGCACTACAGGGGCTGTGTTAGTGTTTAAACCTCGCCTCCATTAGCAAAATGTTATGATTTATGCAGTTGCTTGCAGACTAATATCTTTAGAATTTTTTTTTCTTCCTTTATCTTGTAGCTGTGAAGCCGATTCATCTTAAAGAGTGATGAGGGGAGGTTGCTCTCTATGCAAAACGCATTAAAGCTAAATGAGGAGTCTATTACTCAAATCTGGCTGATAATCCGTTAGCTAAAGACCCCTGGCCGCTAACTAAGCAGATTAAGATATGTCAGTGCCACCGTGACCAGGATGACAACAGTACACTACTTATGATCTCACACACACAGACACACTAAGGGGGAACACCTTGCTGTATATTACATATAACCTCACTTCTGCTTGCCTGTTTTGCGCACTCACACACACACACACACAAACACTTCCACATATGCAAATGCTCTTGCATCCAATGCTTTCTCATACACACACACACACATATATATAGAGAAACACACGTGTTGTCCACACCCCCACTACTTATCTACATACACTGTCTCCTTGCCAGCTCACTTCATAGAATTAATTCTCTCTTCTCCGCCCACTCTGTTGTGCTGTGTGTGTGTGTGTGTGTGTGTGTGTGTGTGTGTGTGTGTGTGTGTGTGTGTGTGTGTGTGTGTGTGTGTGTGTGTGTGTGTGTGTTTGTGTTTGTGTGTGAGAGTCATGCACAGGGGACTCGTGAAGAGGCTGCGTTTGTATGAACATGGACAATTCATCATGGCTTGATTAACATACATGATTTTATCTCCCTCTTCTCCTCTCTGTGCTTTGGTCCTGTGGTGATAATTACAAATAATTTATTCCTCCTGGTTAATTAACAGGTATTCTTCACACACAGTCCCAGGAAACACTATGTTCTTTAGGACTGTGTGTGAAGCCAGGTCAGTTGATCTTGCTGTACATTTATTAGTCAAAACAAAATATTTGCTCACAGATATGAAATCACTTGAAGATCACTTAAGCTGACTGCTTGTCTGCTTTAACAAAGTTATTAGATTCTGAGATTCTGCTTTTGCTTAAACCGACACCTGAGAAAACAAACCTCACCTGAAAATTCAAATAAAGGAATTCTGATTCAGCAGCAGTGTGATGTGCCAACAAGTCACAGCCACTTAACAAGAGGAAAAGCAGTTTGTGTTTTTTCCTCACATGTTACAGTTCATGTTTCTCTTGTGAGTAATTCCACTTAAGTATTTAAAATACTGATAAACTGATTGCTAGACCAGATCATACTAAATGTATGTAATGTGTTGGTCCAACTGAGGTGCAGGGTTCAGCCTCTGTAACAAGGAGCTAAAGATATTATACTTTTATATTATTGTCCAAAGGTCTGTCAGAGTCAGAGGCTCCGAACAATCTCGAAAGCTTTTCCTCTCACCCCCCTAATGGAAACTCTAGGAGAATGTCTGGAGGATTCACTGAAAGTGAGTGGCCACATTGACGACGTTTCTAATATGCAATTGATGCAAAACTGAAAAAAATGAAAAGATCAAAAAGAGGTGACATACACGTAGAAGATGCAGAAGAATATGTTAAATTGTGCCTGTAAATAAAATCATGTTATTTCCAGCAGCAGAATTCATATGTCCTGCCTCCTGCATGCTCGATCCAGACGTCACCCCTCTAAATTGAGAGTGAATGGTTGTTGTTTTCTCTACATGTTGGCTCTATGAATAGACAGGTGACCAGTCCAGGATGTAGCCAGCCTCTTGCCCAACTCTTGCCCAATCGCTGCAGACATTTTCCTGTTGTTATGAATGCGTCTGACGTAGAGAATCTCCTGATGTGTTCTTCATATGTGAAAGGGCAAGCTCAAGTTCATCGTTATTTGTGGTTTCTTTCTTTTTTATGTCTTTCATTGCAAAGCACACCATACTCAACTATTGGAAATGGAAGACATTTAAAAATACATAATCTAACTTCATTTGACCCATAAAAATACATTTCAAGGCAAATGTGCAAAGATTATGACACTGATACTTTGCACCTGCTGAATTTCTAATGCTAACACGTTTTTGTGTCAAAAATAGCAGCGTTTTTTGGGGTTGTGGCTGCTGACGAAGGTCACGACTTTCAGTCACACATTTCCCTGGTCCAAAATATATGATTGTAACTAAATGTTAAACAGCCTTATTCGTATTCACAGACCCTTTTGCAGTTTCTTAGAATGTGAATGTGAATGTGAGAAGCATGCACAAATACCAATATTGGCCCCTAGATAAGTAATTCAGAGAAGAATATGCCCAGTGTTGTGGCCATTGTGGCTCAGTTAAGATTCGGTGTGAAGCCCAGCTGCAGACAGTAGATGGCCCAGGGCAGACATCAGTGTCCACATCACTCCAGACCTTGGAGCTGGATGACCTGTGCTGGGCCTGTCTTGTTTCCAACGACCATTTGTTACTAATTAATGGACTGGAGCCCATTCTCCAGTGCTGAGTGCAACACAAACCACATGCATTAAACATGACCATGCCTCCCTCTGCTGCCAGAGCTGGGAGGACAGAAAGATGGAGGGAGAGCGGGACAGAGAGGGAAGCGACAAAACAGAACAACATGCACCAGCAACACTGTAACATGACATTATAACATGACATTATAACATGACGGATAAGAACAAAGTGGTGTTGAGTTGAGAGGCCAAAGTTTGACCACACGATGGGAAATTACATAACTTATTGAATTGTGAAAAGTGAAAAGAAGTAACGCATCTCTTGCAGAAACAATATTAAAAGGATTTATTTAAATCTTAATGAACTGTTGTTTTCATATGATGTCCTTGAATAATAGAAAATAAACTAATCGTTGCACGTGCAAATGTTAACTTATTTAAGTCCTTGATACTTAAATCTCAGGACTTAACTCCTAACACTGTCAATTACTAATTACTTAAAACTCATAAGGCAGGACAAGACATTGAGATAAATTCTGTGACTCTTCAAAGCCTGTGGTTACACTCAGCAACCAAGACTTCCCTTAACCAACTAGCCGAGGATCTGAAAATGAACGAAATTGATGTCTACTCAGCAGGGGACACTGTTAAATTGTCAGTCAGAAAAACATGCTATTGAGGGGAACTATGGAAGTTGAGACAAGATCGACAAGGACCAAGAAATCTTTACGGTAGAAGCTGCTGTGTGAAAGGTAGAAAGTCAAAGCCCAGCCCCCACATGACTGCAAGGCAGCTACAGGAGGGTTTAGCCGACACGGAAGTGTTGGGACACCTATCGATTGTGCATTCTTTGTTGAGGGACATTGGTACAACTGAATTGAACTGGCAACTGACAGTGTAGAAAATTATTCTAGGACCAGAAGCTCCTCAGATGTCCAGCTCGATTCAAGAACATGGAGTTTGGATTTTTAAATGGAAAGTGATTTTGTTAATGAAAGTAAAGTTGTTTCATCAAATGGGAACATTGGGCAATAATTCGCAAGTTTACAAAAGAAATTCAGGCGTCAGGAAACTCAGGATTTCTTTAGAAACAAGATTAGGGAGATATTCAAGTCCCAGTTTTAACATGAATGCAGCTATTTTTTTCCTGTTGTTGGTTGTTTTTCTTAAATTAATCAAATGTAAGCCATGTTCTTACATCTCTGTGTTCTCTGGCCACCTTAATATTCAAACTACAGCATTATTAAGTATTTAGGGTTGCCTTAGAAAGGTCTCATGAGATTGGACTTGCCCTTTAAGACTGAAAGCGTCCTTGGTGGCCATCATCACACATCCACACACAAACTGAAAGCCACACACACTGTAGCACACGTTAATGCATAAATTGCCATTATCTGAGCTGCCGCCGGTGGCAGAAGCGCCCCCACCAAGATCACCTCAGCTGACAAAAGTTAATTTGCACTAATGATGTTTTACTCCTCTCATTACCTTAAATCATCTCCTTCCCGTCCCCTCCCTCCCTCCTTCCCTTCATCACAGAGAGAGAGAGAAAGAGCAAGAGATGCAAATAGAAAGGTATGGAAAGAGACGAGAAGAACTAGAGAGAGAGGGAGCCAAAGTGAAACAGTATGGTAGAGTGGGTGAGAGAGAGAGCAGTCAGCAGTTTGTAATTGTTATGGTGCTGGATGAAGTTGATGCTCATTCAAGCTTCACCCAACAGCTCTCTCACCGCCCGCTGTTAAATATTTAACACTGTCGTATAATTATCAAAGCTACTCAAGTTAATTTTTGATTGACGTCATGTGCGCGCTGTACAGTCCACTGCAGCGTTGTATTTATGTTGTGGGCTTAAGTGGTGGACTTTGTAATGATAACGGCGTCTCAGCTTAACAAGTGTAGAGTGTTTAATGTGTAAATGAGTTTTTTATCATGCGGGTTATAGTTTTATGAGTGGAGTAATGTAATGAGCGTCAAGTTGCATTTCAGCCAAACTTCTGCCTCACAGGTGTCAGTCCTGCTTTATCCTGTTGTTGAAATGTCTTTGTTTTAGGTCCATTCGTTTCTTTATACTGTGAATCGCTGATACTTTTACAACAGTGTTTTGAATGCAACTGTATTTACGTGAAGAAAATAGTGTATTTAAAGATGGCTGACATTGCAGCTCCACAAAAGTGAAGCCAAAGCATCTCAATCGCCTCCTGGTAGCTGGCTGCAATATAACTCATACATTCCATCTCCTCCTTGTTAGTGGATGGAACATAAACCAAACAAAAAATACAATATTTTTTTCTTAAAGATGGTTCCTCACAATAATGTATGTTCAAGTTTGTGATGGTTTGGTTTCAATTAGTAATTGCTTGGGAAAGAACGAAGAACACTACATCAGGCTTGGAAGAAGGCAGAGAAACATGAGGGGAGGTCTGAAAGCCTTATGGAATCAGGTCTAGAGCAGCCTAACATCACTCAGGAGAGCTGAACACATCAGAAAGAGTCAGTGCTTAGAATTCCTAAAAGATCCTTTCAGGATGGCCAGAAGCTTGCTTGAAGAAAGAAAGAGTGGCACAGTGGTGGGAGGAAGAACTTCAGGACCACATGAGAGGGCAGTTCTCAGATACAAGAAAATATCTTTCTCTTGGGTCCCCTGGCTGTGTGCCCCAACTAACTGCTCCATCCACAGAGTTGAAGTAAACAACGTGGTAAGAAGAGCAAGGTCGAGCTCTGCCCCTGGGTCGAATGGTATCCCATACAAGCTTGACAAAAGATGCCCTCAAGTCCTTAAAGAGCTATGGAAACTGATGAGGGTGATCTGGAACCATTGGACAATTTTGAAGCATCGCTCTGCTAAATGTGGAAGGAAAGATTTTGTTCTCTGTGATCATCATGAGGATGACTGAGTTCCTCCTACACAACAACTATATCGACACAAGCTGCCAGAGTCCCTCTCAGATTGTTCATAACATGCTAAACTAAACTGGGATCAGATTCAGTCTGCCAAGAGAGAAAAGAAGGACCTCCATGTTGTATGGCTGGACTTCAGCTGATTATTTTTGCCCTGGACTTCTTCCACATAGCAGTATATGTCAAAAACCTTGAGTCAGTCAAGAATCATCGAGAGCTACTATATCTATCTGAAGATTTGCCGCTCGCTGCAGGACTATACAACCAGTTGACAGCAACTTGACAGGAAAATAGCAATGGAATGTTCCATTTCACCCATAGTATCCATAGCATCTTTTGAGCTCATCCTGATTGGAGTGAGGACAATGGCCAAAGGAGTGCGCAAAAGCGCAGGTCAACGGTTTCCATCCCTCCTTTGTTTCACGGATGATAAGCCTACTGACATGCATGCAAAGCAAGGCTCCTTAAAAGTCATGAAGAACTGCTGTCCAAGGCCAGGATGGAAAAAAACCTGCCAAGTGCAGCAGCCTCTCAATCTGCAAGGGTATACGGCTGATCTCACAGACAAGCACATGGCAACTACAGTCACAGACCAACTGAAAGGGTGTTACCTTCTTTGCAAGTATGTTACCAGTTCAACTACCAGTTCACACTCTGCCAATGTATAATGTGGCCACTGATAATGTGCGAAATAACAACAACAACAGTCTCAAAACTGGATGCCAAAGCAAACAAATATATCCGGAAGTGGCTTAGACTTGCCAGGTGCCTCTTCAATGTTGCGCTGTTTGGAAGAAATGCACTACAGTAGCCACTGAAGAACATCACCCTTGGGTACAAGCTGGAGAAGACCAGGTTGGTGCTGGAACTTAGACAGTCAAGTGATCAACTGGTCAGAAATGCAGGTACCAAGATCAGAACAGGGAGATTATGGAAGGCAGAAGACTGCGTAAGACAATGACATCTCTAGACTGAAGCACCAAGAAATTGTCAGTAGAATTTAACAATGAAGAAGTGGCCTTGGCTGGGGAGAACAACAGAAGCTCAGGTCCAAGGCCTCCATGAAGGAATGGAAGAATGTGGTTGACATAGAGCTGACAAACTCTGCAGAGCCAGTGGAAAAGGTGTGAGGGCATTCACCCAAGGCCAGTGGGATGGAGTGAGCTGTGGAAGATACCTCAGGCAAGACTGAGATTTCTAATAAGAGCCACAAATGACAGCCCAGCCAATCTTGCAAAAATGGTTTGGTTCAGATGAGAGATGTGGCCTGTGTGCAATGGCCCAGGTAAATCTTCACCATATACTGTGTGGCTGCAAGACCACCTTGGCCCAGGTCTATTAAAGATAGAGGCATGACCAGGTGCTAAGGAAGCTGGTAGAACACACAGAGAACATGAGAGTACTGGCAAACAAGAAGCCCAAACATCGTCGGAAGCAACGTGCCCATTTCGTAACAGTTGGACAGAGTCTGTGAAGAACTGCCCCTCACAGGACAGAATATCAGTCCTGGTCCCAGGAAATGACAGGTCAATGAGAGCAGACCTCGATAGGCAGCTAAGGTTCTCAAATGACATCACCTCCACCGCTCTGAGACCTGACATCGTCCTTTGGTCAGCATCCGAGAAGTGTGTCCTGATAGCTGGCTGACAATTTCATGGGAAGGGAGCTCTTCCTGAGAGACATTGGCTTTTCACGGCAGGGAAAGTCTGGCAAGTCCTCAAAGAACTCTCTGAAGAAGCAGAAAAGGAGAGTTTTGGGCATTTTAGCAGTCAAAGAAGAGATAAGAGCTGGGGGAGACAAGAGGCCACATAATGGAATCACCTGAAAATCTAAAGCCAGCTACAGGGAGCGGCACTGCCCCACCATCCTGAGATGTTCTGGGATCAAAGGGGTGAAACATCTCTGAATGGTGGCTCCCAGGTGAAGACCCTGCAGCTGGGACCCTGGCACTGGCAGAGGTGTGACAGGCAGAAATGCCCTGCAGGTAATAACAACAACCTTTCTCCAAACTACACTTGATGCTAATAAAATGGGGTGAAGCGTCACCCTTGACAGCTGAGACTGCCTTGTGATTGGTCAAGAATATGCTTTAGCAGGACCTCAATATTGCAGCTTCATCCCTCAATTACAACTGCGCAGACTATTCACTCCAAATGACCTGATGGTTGCAAGAAGGTAGCGCTTGTATCTGGGATATTTTAGATTATCTTCTGGATAGTGCGAGCAAGTGGAGATATTTATCTAATGCATTGTTGCATTTTCGTTCTACTGACAGTGCTTTTCTTAAAGGACAGACAGAAGAGGCTATCATAGCATATTAGCGTGTTATATCCACTTTAACGCTGTGCTTGGATATTAACTACTCACAAAAGAGACTTGGTTGTTATTAAGTTAAATGACAGGTGTCCACAGCAGAATTGTTTCTTAGATTAATTAAACTCACTGTACTTTATTGGCGTGAAGGAAGTCAATATTGCAAAATTGTCAAGGACAATACAATCCAATAATGAGATGAGGAAACAATAAAAGAATATTAATTGTGTGACCTTACTGTCGTGTTCACATCCAAGCTAACGAGCTTGCTGTTTGATAGTTAGCAAGTACCCCTCACTAACGTTACGAATTACAATCTTTGCTCTTTGTTCTCAGGCTCGGATAGAAAGTCAATATTGATTTAATGGGCCTGGATCATGGTAATCACATATGTAAACGGTGTGGATTCACCTCTACTGTAAAGCATCAGTCCCCACAGTTTGCAGAGAATGCTCCTCAGACAAAGTCATGTGCCACTGACCCTTCCCTCGCATCAACTCTGAAACCCCGCAGTCATTAGCAGCCGATTGATGAGGGAAGTGGTATTAGTCTGAAAACATTTGCAGCTCATCCGGAGAAGAGGCCATTTTTACAATTGGTTTAGGGGGTTATGAATGTGTGCATATTCTGTTTGAAATAGGCAATGTTCATTTTTTATCTGTAATTGTTTCTGGAGGAGGCTTTTAGTGAGAGATGACTAAAGATTCCATTAGATCCACTGCTCACCTTTTCTTTCTTTTTTTCTTTCTTGCTTTCATACAGATTTCTATCTATTGCATACTTACACAACCAATAGATTATGAGTACAAAAAATGTTTACTGCCACAATTTAATAAATGACTGAACGTGAAGGTAATTATTTTTTTAATAACTGTCATCTTTGGTAACGCCCATTGCTATCCGCCATCTTGCATTATTGGTGGGTAAAAGGCCTTGAAGAGGTTCTGTCTTTGTTGTCTGCACGTATCAGTTTCATCTCGATCATCATGTAGCCAGTAGCCAGGAGCATGACGGATGTCAACACGGATACAGCAGACTTTTAGTCAGTTAGTGACACAAGCATGTGTTCTGTAGCCCACACATACACACCCACCCAGTGTGATGTGAGTGATGATCAGTAGGAATGAAGGGGTGAGGGATCAGGAAGTGGCTTGCGTGATGGATCAAAGGGTTACATGACAACCAAGCGAGGACTTCCTGGTTGACAGACGCATCCCTCAAATGGACAGCACAACGTGCCATGATCTGTGTGTGTGTGTGTGTGTGTCTGTGTGTGAGAGAGACGAGAGAGATCAGTCCCTAAAATAGACAGCGTCCAGTATCCAGGATGATGTGTTTTCTTCATCTCAGGTCATTCTGTCTGTCTGTGTCTTTATCTTCATCACTTGTCTCTTATCTGTCCTTGTTTCTGTCTCTCACACACACTCCTTATCATGAAAATGTTTGAAGGACCATCTCTGTGGTTGGTCAACATGATGTTTTTTAGCCAGTCAATAATGAACACACATGTTGAATGGAGGCTGTGCTCATATCAAAGTGTATGTATCAGTCACACACAGCTGGGGTTGGCTGGGGTGAGAGGTGAAGACTGGATTTGATGTTGGAGAGACAGATTGGCCAGGATGATGAAGAGTTCAGTTTTGTAGAGGTGTAATTGAAGGTGGCGTTCTTTCATCCATGTGGATGTGTCTAAGAGAAGGTGGCGTGGTTCTGACGGGTATACACTAACACACTTCTGGTCTACTTCTCTTACACATGCTAATACTGGATGACTCACAGGCAAGAAAGTTTTTGGTTCCTCCTGCATCAGCTGAGGCAGCAGACGTGACGAGCAGTGTAACAGAGCAGTAAGAGGGAGGGGATGGAAGAAGCAAAGTGGTTTTCTGTCAAGCCTTTTCTCTTGTATTGATTTGCAGAACTTGCATATTGTAGCTTCAAGGTTCATTATGTTCTCACTTTGGAATTCTGCAGTTATTAACATTAGTAAAACATTAAGAATACTTTCACTCCAACAAAAGACCAAGTATTCTTCTTCCCAATCAACTAAGAAGCTAAAAAGACAAATCATCGCATGCTAAAGAGGGTAAACTCCAAAACTGGCCTTCTACTGGTGTACAAAACAATGACCATTAATAAAGCTAAGTACAGATTTGTTGACCCAGTCTTCCTATGTGTTCCTCTGGAAACAAATTTGAATTGTAATCTTTAAGCCATTGACTAGAGACAATGTGAATTTGAGCCTCTACAATTAACAAACATTCTATATGTCAGGGAAGATCATTATGTGAGCAAAAGCTCCAGAACAGCTACTAAATGGCATGTACTGTTGTCAAGGTCAAATAACACACCTTTCCTTTAAAACCCATTAAAAAGGTTGCGTTAATGAGAAAGTGGTGCTGTGCTTCTTTCAAAGGTAACAATCTTTAGTTATCTTAAGGACAAAATAAACATGGTTGTGCACACTACACTGCAACAGTTTTTGAGACACATTGAGCTCAGTCTTCTTTCTACACAGGGAAGACTTTCTTTGTGCTTTGTGCTGGCCTTGTAGCCCATCTCCATGTATCACCATGTCCAGCGCCCTGCGGCCTTTGGGAGGGTATAGAATCACACGCACCAAACATAATAAAGGTAATTTACTGCCAAGGCAAATTCCATAGCTCTGGGCCTCCACCCCATGTTAAACAGCCAGCTGACCTTTAGTGTCTGATTTCATAAAGAGGGACACAATCCGATTAGGCCTGGATGGGAAAGGTCAAATGCACTGGCAGTTGTGACGGGAACGTCAGCACGAGCTGGCTGGAGACGCATAGGATGACCGCGGCTGAGCAGACTGCAGCCCTATGCATGTCTGAGTGTGTGTGAGTGTGCATGTGAGAAAGAGAGGATGTGTGTGGGTGGTGGAGGTGGGGGCAGTGACGGCAGTTAGCCTCTGTGGCCTCTGGAGCCGTTAACAGAAAGGGCAGCATATCCGACATGGGTGGCGTGCTCCCGTTTTTATGTCCCGGTGACCACACATACCCACACACGCAAACATATACACACCCCGTGGCATGGCACCAGCTTTACCTGATAGGATCTTCTACCCGACTGAGCCTTGAAGTGCATCGCTGCTTTGTGGTGTGTGTTGATTTTCTGTCCTTGTTGGTTCTTTTTTCTCTTTTGGATGCTGTCATAGAACATGAAGGTGCAGTCTGCATTATTGTTGGAATTCCTGTTTGTCAAAGCTGATCAGGCCTTTGTTGTTGTCCATTTTAACTTGAATCTTCTTGAAATGTTGCTTTATTTACACGTCTTGTCCTATAGCCGACTTTTAAAGTTAACAAATGGTCTGAGAGTGTGTGACCCTGGCACCTTTACTGGTGCATCTATGGGATGCAATTTTTTATGAGAGTGAACTATGGGGTTCAGTATCTTCCCCAAGGACAATATGTCAGATGGTGATTGTGCAGAATTTAAATTTTCATCTTAATGATTAATAATAACGACTCTGGAGGGACTCGAACCCACAACCTTTGAATCACTTCCTCAGTGCTGATGCTAGAAGTCCAATGCGCTGTCCATTGCGCCACAGAGCCTCATATTTAGTGAAAAAATATTTTTGGATAAAATATCAGCTGAACTAAACTACCAATTTCATACTTGTTTGTGTGCAAAGCACTGTTCTCATCGCTGAGATACATTTCTGTGTATCTTCTGTGTGTGTGTGTGTGTGTGTGTGTGTGTGTTACCACAGGTAGTTTGTCTCTGGATGGTTTTGGTAGCAGTGCTGTCATCTGTTTTACGAGTTGCCCATTAAGGGGCTCACAAGGATAATGTTGATTGCATGGGCCGCTGCTAGTGTATGCTGTGGTGTGTGTGTGTGTGTGTGTGTGTGTGTGTGTGTGTGTGTGTGTGTGTGTGTGTGGAGGAGCTAGAGAGGTTTGATGTGCATACATGTGTATCTATATCTTAATATAAATCAGAAATTGTGTGTTTATTTTGTGCAAATTTGTCGCAGCATACGTAAACAAATTGGCTACTGAGGGTCTGGGGATGTGGTGTATGTGCAGTTTCTTTTTTCATGAATGCACAGAGTCGGTGTGTCTGTGCAAGTGTGAGAGTGTCATGGTTAATGTTGATTGTGTTGGGGCACAGCGAGGCGCTGACAGTGCTTCGTCTGCTGAATGACGGAGATGATCTTAACAAGCACAGGGAGGCGGTCACCACCCCCCTGTTTACAATATGGGGGTGCTAAAGCTGTCGAGACCATAACTACTGCACACTGCTCAGTGTGTCTGTGGGTGTGTGTGTGTGTGTGTGTGTGCACTAATACCTCCTTGTCCCCCACCTCTTTGTTGTCACACTCCTCCTCTGCTGGATTGCCTGGCACTCCAGCTGAGAGAGACGGAGAAAGAGAGGGGGAGAGAGACCTTTTCGCTGAAGGAGCCTCTATATTCTATTCTAGAGGAATAGACAACACAGATGAGCACAGGTACACAGTCACAATGGTCATTTAAAACAAGAACTTTGCACACTTCAAATTCAATTCAAATTCATCTATGAAACAATGGAACTTTGTAATGTTTTTTTGTTTCTGATTTCTGGTTTCATGCTGACTCCCTGACCTATAAGTGTTTCTGCACCCAAACCCAGGTTAAGTATGTTCCAGGACAAGATGGTGATTGCAGAGAACTTTAATTTTCACATTTAATGATTCATAATAACACATCTGGTGGGACTCAAACCCAGAACCTTTGAATCAATTCCTCAGTACTAGAAGTCCAATGCGCTGTCCATTGCACCACAGAGCCTTATTTGTATGCCATTTTCAGCAGCCATAATATACAAAATATTCTGATGTATACATCATATATCCTGACAACGTAGTATTTGGGCCATTAACAGGTCATTCTTTTTTTGCTGTGTGACATTTTACAATATCAGAAGATCAGAGTTTTGCCCGAGTTCAAATGAGATATATGGAGCATCTTGTTAAGTTATACTTTAGTTAACTTTTAAGTTTCACAAAAAATGTAATAGAATACTTGACAAACCAGCACCACATTATGAGTATCAGGAAAAGATTGTGTCAAAAAGAGTCGAACCTGAAGAAAGAACCACACAGACTTGAAGGAGAAGGTCTCTTGTTTGGTAGAGGTCGAGTGTAAATAGTTGGTTTTTGTGTGATATATGAATGGGTTTCATAGTTTAACAGTGAGATTGGTTCAAGAATTTGGATCCAGATAGACTAGTATAATTACAACTTTATTCTTGTATATTGTAACTCATTACCTTGCATCGTGTGATATAGACAGGTTTACTTTACTGTTCACTAACTGTAACAGTTTACATAGTTTTACACTTTGTCAAGGTACGTATGACAGTAAGTCATTGTGAAGGGCGTAGTGGCATCCTGTAATAATCCAATAATATCAGATTGAATCTGAACACATTTATTTGAATTCGGTCTGTTTTAAGTACAGACAAGAGCTATTTTTCTTTAGAGTCTCGCTGCTACAACGCCTCCTCTTCCATTGATCAAAATATTAGCATAATGGTCTGCATCTTGGGTCACTTGCTATTCTGGCTCATCCTGCAGCTTTTTGGAATCCAATAGTTGTTACTCGAAGTGAAACAGCAAAATACGAGGCCCTTAATGGCTCCATGTTAAAAGCTTGGCTCTTGTAGAGCAGCAAAAGTTAAAAGCTTTACACAGAGTTATCATAATAGGCCACGCTCCACGTCAGCCAAGTCGTCTTTTTGAAGCGAGCCTAATTTCCCATGATGATGATGATGATCGGCCGGACAACATGCTCAGGAACAATTAGCACTAGTCGCTGAATTGGACACTTTCCCCTGGTCAGGCATCGAGGGCCACGACATAAATAAGTCCCCTTGTCAGCCATTGCCAAGCGACAGCTAATGACTCTCATTAATATGCAAAATAGCAGCAATTTTTTTCTACTTCTGTGTGTGTGTGTATGTGCACGCGCGCCGTTAATCATTTTGTGCACATGGTCTGTCCGGTGCAAAGTGACCAACTCAAGAAAATTTCTAATTGTGAGTCAATTATGTCATTGAGCCCATTTAGATGTTCATTTGTATGCAAATGTGGAGGCTGCTGGGAGGGGTGAGAGGAGCTGGCATCAGACAACATGGAGGGCAGAAATAGTCACTGAACAATGACCCGCACGCAGGAACGTTGGCCAGAGCCTGCGTGACATGATTCATCATTATTTTGGGTGTACGGATCGTGAACATTGAAGGCGATGTGGGTTAGGGTTAGTCTGACTCACTGAAAAGTGCTTAAAGTTATCTCAAAATTAAAATATATTAAGATATAGATACAGATATAACTTTATTGAATAGAGTTTATTAAACTGAGGAGACACCTGTAAGGGTAAAGGTTTTGGTTGTCGATTGTGGTCAATTCTCATTCTAATACCCACTTAAATGATGCCAGAACAAGTGATGTAAAGGAAAAACAATTGCATAGCGTAGCACACTAACTTGAACTAAGTCAAAGCTGAGCAGAGAACATGAAAAGAACACTCAGTGTTGTGTACCAATAAGTCGACTCTTTCGTTTTGTAAGTGAACTGATCATCTCCCTTTTCTCTCTTTTCTATGATTGCAGAAAGACTGCTTGACACATAGTATTTCTCAGATACTTGACCCTTATTGACATTAATCCACCAATTCACTGACCTTCAGTTATGCTTCAGAAAGGTCTACCCCTATCAGTACTGCTAAAACCTTGATGATGTTTCCCTTCACACTTGACATCTATTGCACTTCTGTCCGTCCTGGGAGAGGGATCCCTCACATGTGGCTCTCTCTGAGGTTTCTACGTTCTTTTTACCCTGTTAAAAGGTTTTTTGTAGTTTTTCCTTACTCTTGTTGAGGGTTAAGGGCAGAGGATGTCACACCATGTTAAAGCCCTATGAGACAAACTGTGATTTGTGAATATGGGCTATACAAATAAAATTTGATTGATGATTGATTAAAGACTTTAAACATCTTCCATAAAATGCTTGTATATTTATTCTCGTCTGAAAACAGAGATCAATACCACTCTCATGTCTGCATGCTAAATATAAAGCTAGCCAGCAGGCAATTAGCTCAGATCTGCATCAAGACGGGCAGGAGGGGGGAAACAGCTGACGTTGTTCCTGTCCATATGCAGACAACCAGTGGAGATTTAACAAACCTACGTGCATTTTGAAAAGGCAAGGCCCATAGAATAGAGCGTAAGAGAAGAAGATAAGAATCTATACAGTCTCCTCATAGGGTTTTGCTGCTGCTACTTGGTACCATTTCATTTGCCTCTGTTTTGCTCTGCCTGAATTAGCTGAACTGAGGGAGCAAATGCTTCAGGGTCCAAATAAGCAGCTCCAAACACAGCAGGCAGACAGGAACTACTGGGGAGAAGTTGAAGATGTTAGTGAACGTTCCGCTGATGACAACTTTGCTGATGTCACGTCAACACAGAGTGGTTCTGACCTGTCCTTGCCTAGCGTGGGATGAGTGTTGGCCTCTCCATTCTGAAGCAAGTCAAGATTCAGTGTGTCTGGAAATGAGTTGTCACTTGTCACATTTGTACTTTAGTCATGATTCTAATCCCAGTAAAACAAAATTTTCAGCAATGGAAAAAATGTGTTGCTTTTGTTTGCCCTGTTCTCATAGAAAAAGTTCTGCCCATAAATGCACTGTATGAATGTGTGTGTGAATGGCAAAATAAAAGGTACTGTAAAGCGCTTTGAGTGGTCATCAAGACTAGAAAAGCTCTGTATAAAGCCAAATTCAATACAATTGAAATAAATGTCAAACACTTCTTTAAATGTTCAAATTCAACAGAAATACTGCCTCCATAATTTGAATGTCGGGCTTATGGACACTTGGGTGACACCACAGGATCAGTATAGTGGTGAGTAGATAATGAGTGAATTTTCATTTTTGGGTGAACTATCCCTTTAGGTTTCTCCTGTTCTTATCAAGTGCGAGCTGCGAGGTCATGGTGTGGAACGCCAAGCTCATCATTTCATCAAGCTATCATCCTGAAGATTCGTATCCGTGGTTTAGCAGAGTGGGCCAGTCCAAGTAAATGATTCCCAGATCCATCATCCGGCTGTGATCGGATCTGATCCCCTCTGCCGTTGATTAGACGCTTATTGGAGCGAGGAGCAAAGACATCAATATGAAGGAGAGGTGAGGAGGAGGAGGGGGGAGAGGAAGAAAGAGGACTGAAAGTTGAGGATAAGGTGACGAAATGAAAGGAGGGGCAGAAGATTGAAGGTGAAAGAGGGAGGAGAGAAAACAATGACACCCTCTGGTGGATGAGGCAGATATCTAACCTATGTATTTCTACTTGTTCATCTGCAATTGTATCATGTAAAGATGCATCCCTATGTACTGTGCATATACTGTCTATGTATGTGTGTGTGAGTGTGCACGTCCACCAACTCCGCTTCATCAATAGCGGTAGAATATCCAGGTGACATTGAGCAGTCATTACAGCAGCCATCAGCAGTTAATGAACGGATGGAGTCCACAGCATTCCCACTAAATTCATTATCTCACTGTATTGGACTTGACGGTGCAGATTAATAATTGGTTTGTCACACAGATATTTTGGATGATTAATATGAGTATTGATTAAGAAGAGGAGATGTGTGTGTGTGTGTGTGTGTGTGTGTGTGTGTGTGTGTGTGTGTGTGTGTGTGTGTGTGTGTGTGTGTGTGTGTGTGTGTGTGTGTGTGTGTGTGTGTGTGTGTGTGTGTGTGTGTGTGTGTGTGTGCAAGACGGTAGGGGTGAGATGAGGAAAGTGCGCACACCAGCAGTGGGCTACAGGAAGTCAATGGTTGGCCGGTGAACAGACTGATCAGAGCAGTGGTGAGAAAATCGCTGCAGCCAAAGTTAATCAGAGCTGTGGTTTGAGTGCTGGCCTCGGCCTCCGACTCTGTTTCTGTCTGAACATCACTGTTGTGCAATTTGAACAGACTAGAATGTTAGGTTTAACTTTGTGGTAAGGAATAATTCTCAAGTTGCTCCGGAGCATTAACACTGGACAAGAGAACAGTCCATTCCCAGTAGGCAGGTTTACAAAAGGCATAGAACTAGTGAATTTAATTTGATGAAAATGTCCTCTGTAACAACAGGTAGTGATCCTCTAAACCCCTGAGCAACTTTACTCATTTAATTACTTTACATACTAGTGTAATCAAATTTACATAGGTGTCTCAAAAATGTCACCTTTTTCCAACATCAAGGGTCCAGAGAAGCAGCTAGATCATGGCATTCGATCCTTGGATCAAATATCACAGTTATCAACAATTAAAGAAAATAAATAAACTGCTCAAAACAAGCTTCTGACAATGCACAGGCCGATTATGTTATTACATGGGCAAAACAGTGTTGTAGTCATTATGGATTAACTGTTCAAATTGTAGATAAAGTGCCGTACAGCGTTTAGATAAGACTTTAAACTCAATATCCTGGTGTGTATTTCATCTTGTCCCGTTTCACCCATGACTGTAGCAACACAGCCTTTACTTGAACTCAATAGTCATATAAACAATCTTACAAATTTGTTATCAGCTGCAGTGTGGAAATAAAGCTCTGTACACTGTCAGTTGCACAGCATATGAAGAAATTGTTATTTATTTTACTTTCATATGTAAGTGCTCCTTCCAATTAGAATATGACCTGCCACATGATGACATCCAGTGTGATCTGAGCTGCCAAAAGTGACTTTAATTGTATGAAAAAAAAAATGCCCTCTTAAATAAAATATCTAATATTTGGTCGTCTCTCTGTTGACATATAAGTTTGTACCCGTTACAGCCCCTTCATGACCGTGATGTAAGAGGATGTCACAGGATGTACAAAATGAATGAGAGGGAAAACATAAGACGTATGTTATTTTGTATTCAAGTGGATTATCTATAAAGTTACATTAACTGCTGAAAATCCAGCAAAGACAGACTTATCTTGTACAGACTTAATATGTGTGTGTTTATGTGTGTGTGTGTGTGTCGGCCCTGTATAGCTGACTCTCAGAGGAGACATCTCGTTGTCTATCTACTGAGCTCAGATTCATTACTATCGATCAGCCATGTACTGGATATATAGATCCACCAAGTATATAGATAAGCCATTTATTATGGCAGTCCACATGTATAGATTCAGCATGTGAGTGTATAGATCGACGGCAGACAGGTTTACTGCACAATATCTGCATCTGTGCTCAAACGCTGCTCTGTGCCTCCAGAGAAATTGGCTGGTAAATTTACATTTGCTTCCTTGTGTTCCACCGTCAAGAAATAGACAATGAACAGAAAGCAGTGAAAACCACATTTCATTGTTAATACTGGGACTAGAAACCCCTGTAAAGTTGTAGATTTAAGCTTTAACACAATAAATGTTTTTCCTCTTCTTCCAAAATCTGTTTGCTCACTCTGAACAAAGCCATTTCAAAGGTAGATATGTTACAAAAATTACTAGATAGCAAAATAGAAAGGTATGAGGCATTTATACAATCCTGCACGTCTGAATGGATGGATTTACAAGTGTAAAACCAGAATACCTTTATCACACAGGATTGCTATCTCGGAATTGGACTGAGTGCTTCTCATTCTCAAATTGATTGAGGTTATCGTTTATTTTTCTGGGAGGGAGTTGGGATTAAAATATCATCTACTATAGAGCTATAGTTGTATTCACTATCCCCCCCCCCCTAAATCACCCACCAACATTATCCTAACAACAATGCTCCAGCCTCTTCTCCTTTTTAATTTGCGGGGGAAAAACGGGTTATTGTGATACATCCATCCAGACGTCACCAGCCACCCGTCGTCATCATCAGCATCTGTGGAGATGATAAAGTGACGCCGGGCTTCGTTTCAACAGAGCGAGGGAAAGAGAGGCCTCCCTCTCAGATTAAAGAAAGCCTTGGTTTCCGTGGGGACAATAGGGAGGAATTACCATATGAATATGACCACAGCACCCCGGCTCTTAAGACCATCAATCTCCCCACGCCGAGTGCCGCAACGCCAGATAACCTCCTGGATATCCCCTCTTAACCTCAATTTCTCAGGATGTATTAAGAGATGGTCGCCATCGAGAGGAGGGGAGAGCAGAGGGAGTTGGGGTAGGAGGAAGGGGCTGGGGTTCGACCAGCGAGCTCTTTTTTTCTCCACACAGCCTCCACCCCAACCCGAAACAAGTTATAACACAATTAATCTTGTTCCCGAGGAAAAAAAAATATGTCAGCTAAGTGAATTTTACATGTAGATCCTCCCTCTACTTACCCGCTTTTCTCCTGTATCGCAGCATCTATCAGTCGGACGGGATGAGTAATGAAGGGAGGAGGGAGTGTCAACTGCGTGTGTATATTATTGTGTCAAACTTGTGGTGAGATGTTGAGGAAGAAGCTACGTTTAATGTAAAAGTGACAGGTGAAAAGAAATAGTGCATTATTAGTTCAACAAAATGTGAATAAAACCTTATAATTTGTTGGTGGCTAAATGTTAGCACCTATTAACACATCCAGGAGACCAAAGCAACATTAATATTCTTTGAACTCAAATACTCACTTCATTTATTTTTAACCTCCGTTTTGGTCTCCACCAACCCACAACCCTGGCTCTTTAGCTGCTAGCTTAAGCTACAATCACCAGCTGACGGATGACTTTTTTTTGTTGTTGCTAGAAACAAGGTTGTCGGAGCAGCGAAAAACAAAACAATGAACTTAACAATGGGGGGGAAATTTCACTTGAACAGAAGCCTACAGAGTGACCTCTGCCACAAAGTTACCATTTATGAGAAATATTTGTACAGCTTTAAATATGTAAAATATTAAACAACAATATTTTACAAAATGTTGAAATTGTCTTTAGACTGAAAAACATCTGCTGATAAAAAAATCCAGTGCAGATAAAATAACGATCATGGTCATAAACAACAGGATCACTATGAACGATTGAATTGTTCACAGTTTCAGTGTTTTATTTCTGTTTCTGACACATTACCCAACAAATATCCTGACATTTTAATGGAATTCAGAAACCCAGTAAATATTGTATGTAAAGCTGCATAGCTGCATATCAGAAGTGTACAATCAGGCTGAATGTTTCTCTGGTGTCAGTTTCCGACTGATACATTTTTTTTTACATATCTAGTATGTAATTTATTATTGTAGGAACATACACGTGTTTTTTATGTGATTAATGTGTGTGTGTGTGTGTGTGTGTGCAGGATGTGCAGTGGCTTAACACATCCTCTTGTCCAGGTGACAGCTGTTTGACTTTTATTTGTTCATGGTGCACAGACCGTAATGATCCTTCAACAGGTCAAACTGTAACATCTCACTGACGCCATGGTATTCAATCCCTCAAAACAATGGATGTGTGATATCAGCCCCTTTTTTTAAAGCTCTAATTTCCTTATTTATACAGGTGAGGTGTTCAAAAGACTCAGCGAATCATAAATATGCCATGACATCCTTCCCTGCAGTCCTGCAGCTTAGTGGTTGTCTATTTGCACTAAACATGAGTTGCTATTGCACCATGTGTCCAAGTACACTACATGCTGTGTGTTTGTGTACCACTGAAGGCTGACCACTGGTCTGGAAAAGGCCTAACTCAGATTTTGAAAACTTGATCCATTCTTCTTCATATCCTGACTAAACGTTTGCACTATATTCTTTGGTACATTATCCATGTACTAAACTTTCTATAACGAGGACTTTGGATGTCCCACTTCGAATCATGGCCAAGGTTCACCAACCAGGCCCAGCGACCGCACCTTCTGGTAGGATGCAGGACATAAACGCTGGCAGGGCTGCAACTGTGAGGTCAGCTTTATAAATGTGACCTTAAACTTTAACCCTGTTATTCCATGGAACATGGGCCAAACTAAAAAGTTTAAGTACACACAAATTTTGATTTCCTTTTTCCCATATCTGTGACATTTGGGCTCATCTACAGACACTATATCGATGTTTAGCAAATTTTTAAACTGTATTTCACGTCTCTCCATTAAAAATAACGGTTTACAGCAGTTTCACACCAGTTTAGATCTACATACTCAATTCGGCACAATGACCACACGGTGCAGCCGTATCTCAGTTAAGTTGTAAATGATCTTTCACTCCTTAAATTTCTAGTTCCTTTATACTTAATCAATTTAGCTTTGTAACACTTAGTTTCCAAATGTGAACATGATACCTTTGAAAACACAAATAATTTAAACCCATGGTTTAATATAAGAATTAGATTTCCGTTTGAACATGTGAATATGAAACTTGATTTTTAGAATAAAGTTGAAATAAATGTTTTTGTCAATATATCAGGCAAACAGTTGTTTTATTTATCATCCTGATATTTCCACATGGTATTTCCACATTTTTTCTGAATTCCTATCAGTGGCTTTCTACAGAATAAAGAGAATACATACATTTTACAATCTTGTGCCCCATGAGTCTTTTAATGTTCTCTAAACCCAACTTGTAAATAGTTTAGTATTAGTCTGATATTTTTTGCACTAAAAAAGACAATATATCAACTTTGCGGTCTTCATAATGTTGCAGCACTAAAATAGGCAACAGAAATACAACAGAGGGGAAAGGTCAGATAATTATTGAATATGATCGACTTCCCCATTTGTTGAGCAGATGTACTGGTGGATAACATAATGTACATGTCAGAGGGAGACAGTGGGAGATCCATGGCCTTGGAGGCAGAAGGGAAGAGAGACACAGGTACGGACACAGAGAGGAGAGGCGACAGTGATATAGATGCATCAACCTTTGTGAGAGCGAGCGACAGAGAGCTGCAGATGAAAGAAGGGAGAGAGAACACAGGTGTAATAGATTTCTGGTGTCTATATTTCATGTTGAAAATTGGCTGGTACATCCAAGCGGTTTGATCTATGAGGGCCGTCGTCTTAAGAAAAAACCTTAGCAAATGTGTAATTTCTCCCTTGATGGAACACAGGCGAAAGGCTATTCTTCTTATTCCCCTCTCTCTCTCTCTCTCTCTCTCTCTCTCTCTCCCTCGCTCTCTCTCGCTCTGTCTGCCTCTCTTTCGAGTTGCTTCCATGCTCCCTCCCTCCTCTACTCTTCATGCTCCTTGATGTCTCCATTTCATTACCAGCCCTCCATCTATCAACTTATCCCCCCTTTTTTTTTTTTTTAAGGAGTGACTTTCCTCAGACACAGTTTTAGATGGGGGCACTGTGACTGGGTGTGTATCTGCCCCACGGTCACAACAGCTGTGTGTGTGTGTGTGTGTGTGTGTGTGTGTGTGTGTGTGTGCGCGTGTGTGTGTGTGTGTGTGTGTGTGTGTGTGTGTGTGTGTGCGTGTGTGTGTGTGTGTGTGTGTGTAAGAGAAAAAAAGATAGAGAGCGAGAGAGAGTTTTTTACTTGTGCTTTTAGTTTGCCTGATTTGTGTATGTTTGTGCGCTTATGTGTGTGTGTGTGTGTGTCATGTATGTGCATGTGCGTGTAGCTCGTTCAATGCATTCACCTATTCTGTATATTGTGTGTGTGTTTGTATATGTATGTGTTTGTGTGTGTGTATATAGCCCCTTCAATGCATTCATGTATACTGCATTGTGTGTGTGTGTGTGTGTGTGTGTGTGTGTGGTGATACCTGCTGATGAGCAGTTTTGTCCCATGCAGACTAGACGTGAACAGTGAATAGAGACAGAGCAGCAGCATTATTGTCGGGTTGTAAAAGAAAAAAGAAAAAGTTGTAGAATAAATGGGGCGGAGGGCTGAACGGCGCTGCACTGCTGATGCGTAAAAGATAAAGAAGGTCTCTGCATTGATCTACGAGCAGGACGGCAACTGACAAGAAGGAAGTGAGGAATGAAAACAAAGCAGATAGGGTGGGATACTTTTATCACATTAAAAATTCCCCAGGTGATTAGGACAGTTGTTTTTTGTATTCCTAGTTTTATGAAAATTCATGTTTAAATATGCAAAGGAGAAACTACTACCTAAATATGGGTCAATTTGCATGAGATTCCCGAACAGGGATCTAAAATACTTGTTTCTTGACATATTGGTGTGTTAAAGTTTTTTTACTGAGAGGATTTTGGATATCTCTTTTTATCGCTGCATAAATAACAATCAGCAGTCAAACCAAAACTAATTTCACCATGTATTTAGGTATAAAATGTTCTATAAATTAGGCTGTGTAATAAAATTGGAACGTTGTAAATAACAAAAACTGAAGGGGAGATTCCTAGCTCAGAATATGAGAAAGAAACTCTAAACCTAAGATAAATATTGTACTTGTAATCTACAAATACAAATAGACAAAGTGGAGTGAAATAAAAACCTAAATATATATTTTAAATGTGATTGTGAAGACATGGTTAGGAAGCACAATGGCCTTAAAATCTTCAAATTGTTTTGTGAAAAACACAATGTATTTGCTTGTAGTGTGTTGTTTTATTTTCAAACATCAAACCCAAAAGAATAAAAAAGGAACAAAAAATACAGCATACAGGGTAATTAAGAACTAAATATTTTCAGTAGGGAATGTCAGAGATCGCCTCAGAATGAAGCTGCTGCTGCTGGTTGGTGGTGATCGTACTACTAATAATGTGAGATCAGTTGTCTCTATCAGCGGTGGGCTGGGCAGGCCTTTTAATCATGGTCTAAGGGGTGCCGAGCCTCTCTATCATCATTGAACTGTGTCCGGGGCTAATTGTGGCTATATTTCACTGTCCCTGTGGCTTGCACACCGCAACGATCTGCTGGCCCGCTGCTGAGCCCCTCACACAGACACACACACACACACACACACACACACACACACACACACACACACACAGATATTGCTGATAGGGTTGGGGACAAGAAAACACATATAAACATGTTCAGTTCATCCTGACAAGCACAGATGTGCATCGGGGCTGTCAGAAAAGAAAAGGTAACATTTGGAAAAAATGTGTTGTGGCTTCAGTAGAATAAATCATAATATCCGTCAATATTTTGTCAGATTTAAAATTGTTTAACTCACCATACAAATAAAGGCCAGTATTCAAACAATGGACAAGTCAAGTAGCTGGATTTTATAAATACAGGCCAGTTGTTTCTTTTTTTTTTTTTACAATTATTCGTCAAAAACTTAAAAAAATTGATCCCTGCAGATCCATTAAAATCCCTCTTATGAAGGATTGTGTCGTCTGGAAGGAATTTAATGTGAAATGTTCGTGCAAGAAGTGTTTTTCAATGAGAAAAAAACAGCACAGCAGGATCAATGTTGTACTAATGAGTTTAGTGGTCTGGAAATGTTCATTATGCTGAATTAGTCAAGACAACAATGAAGCAGGGAGAGAAACAGTTGAATTCACAGCAAACACCATCAACCGTACATTGGAACATGAAGAGATCAGATCAGAGTGTGTGTGAATGTGTGACCATAACATCATGAAGGATCCTGTGACAGAGGCCTGGTGTTTGTATGAGCCTGGTTTTCTGTGCATCCTTTGAGACATTACAATGGTGATTCTATTTTTTCTGATGTCAACCTGCTGTTGATAAACACTTCCTACAGATGTTTCACAGTAAAGGTGCACCAGGTAAGTGCAGCGGGATAATGTCCACCTGGAGGGCGCTTGAAGGGAAACAGACGGAGGAACAAGAGTGAAAAGGAAATTAAAAGGAAAACCAAAGCAGGAAAAATGGTTCTTAAATGACAGGTGAAACAAGTCTCTAAATCAATGAATAAATACTTAAACTCAGAAGGTATCAGTCGTCCAAACAAATAATGGTCTATTACACTGTAGCAGCTGGAGGTACACACACACACACACACACACACACACACACACACACACACACACACACACACACACAAACACACACACACACACACACACACACACACACAAACACACACACACACACACACACACACACACACACACACACACACACACACACACACACACACACACACACACACACACACACACACACACACACACACACACACATACACATATTGAGATGAAATTCTTTCCTTCCTTTAATCACTCCATCTTTGCTCTCTGCCTCACCCTGACACCGATGGGTCACCTCTTCTGCAGAAAGTTTTAATTAAAGTTAGAGCCTCGGCCGCTCAGGGGCCCGAAACCTGAAATCTGGAAGTGGGGGCTGATGGGGGATGACTCCGCTACGACTTCCCTTCTACTGTACACCTGTGTTTTTTTTCTGTTCATCTCATAACTGCTTCTTTCCTCTTCTTTGTCTTCCTCTCTCTCTCTCTCTCTCTCTCACACCCCCTTCCTACCCTCCCCCCCCTCCATCTGTGATGAAAGCAATTTCCATGAATTTGACTTAATGGACAGGGGTTGTGTCCCTATTATGCAACACCGAGGCTGGAAGTGCTTCCCTCCTCCCCAAACCTCAGTCTATGGACAAATGTGTTGATCATTTACAAACACACACACACACACACACACACACACACACACACACACACACACACACACACACACACACACACACACACACACTGTGGCACTTTGATAGGTGGACTGTTTTGACTTGTTTGTGGAAACCAAATCATATTTGTGGCAGGTTCCTGTACAATTGTCTGTAAATGCATATTAGTCTCAGTCGGGAGTGAGTTCCCAGAGCCATTAAACAACCATCTGGTCCGTCTGAAAACATAACGCTCTGACACCTTGTTATCTGAAGCTTCCTCCATAAGTGACCTCTGTGCTTTGTTTTCACTGGTGATCAATTTAACCCATTTTACTCAAATTCTGAGATAAATGACAGCAGCTGAAAGTGAGAATTGACTTCAGGAAATAAATAATTTAACCTGATTTAAACCTGATTTGTGTGTGTTAAAGCGATTGAAAGAGACCAGTGAAAACACAGCCGGGGCATAAATGTACTTACGGTGTGTATATCTGATAGCACTTACAGGACTCTGTCATCACAGATGGCTTTCTGTGGTTTCCAAAGAAGCTGCGGTTACTGTACACACATCCACTCATGTCTGTCTGTGTGTGTTTGTCAGATGCGAACACGCCACACGCTGTGCATTTGTTGTGCTGTGCTGCGCTTCCCAGCAGTGGCTCTTGTTTCAAAAACACCCTTCTAAAGCATTTACACAATGGAGGAGTTACACACTTAGTGGAGGCACCTGATGCCAAGAACACTGAGCCCACATTAGCAGCCAGAGTAAAATTTTGAATGTAAAGAGCCACATAATACCGGACTCAAGCTACGGGTAGAGTGACATTAGCTGGTTAGAGGGAGGGGGGAGATAAAGAGAGGGGGAGGGAACTCCATTTTGAAAATGAAAGTACAGGTTTAGTGCAAGACCTCTATACACGCCTGCCACATGTATCCAGAAAGACTCAAAATAATAAAGATATGTTGTACTGTTTTATCTCGTTTGAACCCTTTATTGCAGGTTTTTGCATCCATCCATCCATCCATCCATCCATTATCTATACCACTTATCCTTTGATGGTCACTGGGGGAGCTGATATTGGGCGAGAGGTGGGGTACACCCTGAACAGGTCACCAGTGGCCAAAATACAGAGAATAAAAACCATTCACTCTTGTACACGTACAGGCGAATTGATACCTCTTTTACACCAAAATTAGGCGGTATGTGCGAGACAGAGCTGATTAAAACCAGAGTCCTTTGCTTCGGGAGTGAATGCTGATTGAATCCATACCCATTGCACACAAAAGTCAGATGATAGTGTTTTTTTGGACCAATGGAGAAGGGGCTTTACAGTCTCCAATTAACCTAACCCCCTAACTCCACACAGAAAGACATTGGCCGAAAAAGGATTTGAACTGGGAACCTTCTTGCTGTGAGGTGACACATGAAAATGTCAGACAATCCCCTTTGGTAAATGGGTACTTATCCTAAAATAATACATTAGTTTGCTGTTTTCAGTCACCTGCTAAAACCAGTGAACATGAGTGAGACTGTGTTTCCCCTACTGACAGGATCTTTGAAACATTTTGAGGGAAAAACATTGAGATTAAAAACGGGTCCTGTGCGACGTTTTCCAGGCGACAGTCAGCGTGCATCGGTCCCTCGGTCCCTCACAGGAAGTATTCAGCGGAGAGATGGATGGAGGAAATCCTTCCTTCCCATCAACCACCTCATTAGTCCCTCTCAGCCATAAAGCCGTCCCATCAGGCCGTGCTGTCATAACTCACTTTACAGCATTGATTTTAATCACAGCAAATGTAAACATACGTATTATCAATATCAATGCGCAAAATAACGCTGTAATATGCAATTACCGGGCGGCATTGATTTTTCTTCCCTGTCCCCCCTTTCGCCTTTTTCCCCCTCCCCTTCCCTTCTCCCCACTTCAATGTAATCATGGGATCATCCCACTTTGAACTGATTTAATAAGGTTGTTATATATAAATATATATGCAGCTGGAAGACAAGCTCTGGCTGAATATTACAAAGATGATTTTCATAAATTGCAATGCAGGGGATAGGAGTGTGTGAGTGTGTTTAGCCTGCAGGGAGGTGAAGCCAGGACAAAGCAGGAGGACTAAATAATGTGGTGAACAGGGGGACATGACAATCACTGCATATCATTTCCCCTTGTTTTAAATGTCGTTTTCACCTTTTCAGAATGTTGCAGGTAGTGCTGGTGAGTGGAAACCATGGTGAAAGGAGGTGGATCCCTCAGTGATCTGAGGATGATGTCAGTACAGTGGAGAAGGGCTCCGAGCTCAGCCTGTACCCTCTAATGACTACTGATTGATTTCATTTTGTTGCATCTCTCTCTCATTTGGTTCCTGACATATCCCCACTGTTGATATCTAGTGTTTACATCCTGCATAATTAGTGGCTGAAGTTCTAAAATTTAATTAAAAATGATTATTTTGGGATTAGTCAGTATCAACATTATCATTCATTTAGAGTTGTGTTTTTTGGCCACCTGTGGTCTCCATTATTATTTCTCCTTTTGGCTTTAACTTTGGTCTCCACCGCCCGCTGAGAGAAATATTTAGCTGCTAAATGCTCCTCTACACGTTCACCAGACTGTTGCTAGCTTTCCTCTTTCCCTGTTAGTCCCTGACAGGTAGCTCTATACAGGGTTTATCCTGTTTTGTTTTTCTTTTTGTCTATTTCATCTTAACCACAAGCCAAAAACAGTAAATACGCTGTGAGAAGTGATGATTCATTGTAATAACTGATAATAATTGTGATGATTCCTTTCATATAACAAACAGCATGTGATCCAAAACATTAATTTGTAGCAGATTTTAAGTTTGTAAAGTTGCATTGAAATGATTTTCAAGCTGTAACCCCACAGGCGGATTTGCTTTCTGTTTTTCACACATGGTTTTTACAATCTTGTTATAGACCACAGGGCTGGAATAAGCATTGAATTAGCAGCAAAGGAGAAAATGAAATCTCATCTAGGTCAACACAACACAACAAACAGCAGTTTTTCTCTATCAGCAGACCATTGAAGAGATATGTCTCTGTGGTTAATGGAAATGTATCTCAACTGCATAGAGCCAACTGGCTGTCTCTGAATTTTGGCTTCAAGTCACAGTTATTTTTGTGAGAAAACATTTGCAAGTTAGGTTTGTGAACCATCAACAAGGCCATCTTCACTGTATGTCAGGGCAGATGAGCATCAGGAATACATTTATATCAGTTTTTACAGGACTAACCCAAAACTGGATCCTGTCCTGCATCATCACATTATCTACGAGGGAGTGTACACGGTTTGCATAGTTCATGAAGAAAATGTTGATCGAAGTTATATATCCAGCATGTTTCCTTCATGTTGTTCTTACTTTCAAAATGAAAGTTACTGGCATACTAGTGATACTAGTGTCAACACTTTGGTTATAGCCTCGCACTGACAGCATCTATTACATAATATAATAATAATAATGTAAACAGCTGAACAGTTTCACTTTTTATCTGACAATGGTAAAGATTATATTTATATCTTTTTTTGTTGTATGATGTGTTTGTAGGCCTTTTATTTTATCTGGTGCCATTACATAGAAGAACACCAATATCTTTGAGTAGCACACACACACACACACACACACACACACATTGAATGCCCCTCACCAATGGTTGCAGTTGACACAGACTGGACTCACTGGACAAATCTGTTACCTTTTGTCTCCAGCCTCTCAGTCCACCGTGCCAGTGTGTCCGGTTGGGTTTTTTTCCTCCGACACTGTATAACAACCTTTGACAGGTGTAATGAGGAAGCGGTTCCTCATTCTACACGACTGGTTCCAGTAAAAAGCCGGATTGTTGCCTGTCTGTCAATGAAGCAGCTCAGAAACGATGGAGAGACAAAAGCCGGTGATGGCTAAAAGAAGAGAAAGGGGAAGGCTCTGCGGTGAGGACATGGAGTAAAATCAAATCCCATCACAAAGACGAGAAAACCGAACTAGAAAATGAAAATGGCGATGAGAAAAAAGAGATGGTGCAAGCAGATGCTGAGGAGGAAGTGGCTCTTATAACATTTTCCTGGAAAAATATGGTCCTGCATAAGTGTTGGGTGTTAAAGGAATGAAGAAGCTAGCTGAATAAATGATTAACTACATCACAGAAGCAGTTTTTATATGGACGATACATCTCTGCCTCGCTCACAGCACAATCCTGCACTTATGGAATGTGCCTAATCCATAACCATAACGCCAGCGTGGCAGCGTGCACTTATATATCAAGACATTTGCGCCGTATGATAATGCTCACTGTATCTCACATATCACAGAGGCTACTGATGCTGTACATATAAACAGATGCTCGTGTCACAGCTTTAGTATTTTACAAAGTAAGAAGCACTTGGAAATAAGACTGATGATTTATTTATTGGCATCCTTTTCTACTCATCATAAATCACAACCTTGTTACATTTTTAATTTGTCCATATGGGGTGGTTATTAAAAACGTAAACACTAATTAACTGTAAGTTGATAAATGACAAGAAAAATCTGTTCTGTTCTCTTCTCTCTCTTCTCTTCTCTTCTCTTCTCTTCTCTTCTCTTCTCTTCTCTTCTCTCCTCAGTTGTATCAAAATGTTATACCCACCATGCTTTGTTCTCCAGTTTCATTCAGAACAGTTCTAATGAGGACAAACTGCTCCCCGGTTGAGCCACAATGGCTCCGTTGACTCCGAAAATAACTAAAATGGCTGAATGGAAATGAGAGGGGCAGAGAAGGTCAGCGCCCAGCATCAATTCTCATATTGCCACACACACACACACACACACACACACACACACACACACACACACAATGACTATTGCACATTGAGGTGTCATGGACGCATAAGGTGACAGCAGCCATCTCTCTAACCATTCCTCACCTCTAATACCATCATTTGAATCTCTCTCTCTCTCTCTCTCTCTCTCTCTCTCTCTGTCTCTCTCTCTCTCTCTCTCTCTCTCTCTCTCTCTCTCTCTCTCTCTCTCTCTCTCTCTCTCACTCTCTCTCTCATCTCTTAATATTATCATGAGAATAGCCAGCAGGTGATGGGATGTTGGACCAGGGATCAAATTGAGAAAATGTATTAGGCAAACTGGGAGAACTAACCGGTAACCTCATTGGCATATCCTTGGCAAAGGCAGGCAAATGATAATTTATTTATTCATTATTTTATTTATTTTGCACTCACATGAGATTGAAAAGACAGACTTCGTTGTATAATTTACAGACTATATATTAATGAGGTATTTCAAATATATGTGTTGTAATATGTCATTGTCAAGTTGCTAATTGGGACCAACTGAGACAAAAACAACTGAGACCATTGTTTGGGTTTTAGTAGCTTGTGTTTTAACTCAGTATTTGTTGTTATTGTTACTTATGTTGCTAGGTTTTCATTCCATGAACTGTTTCTTCACTGTCTTAAAAAAGGAGGAATGTCAGAAATGGGAAAGATTCCAATGGTCACGACTCGAAGTTACTGGACAAATCTGACTCAAGATGGTTTTCGGACAGAGTTTTCTGCAGAGTTGGTCACAGAGGGTTAAGGATACTGTGTATCAGTAGACCATTGAAGCGATATATCTCTATAGTTAATGGCAATGTATCTCAACTGCACAGAGACAACTGACTGTCTTAGAATATTGGCTTCAAGGCTTCTAGTCACAGTTGTTTTGTGAGAAAACATTTGCAATTTAGGTTTGTGTACCATCAACAAGGCCATCTTCCCTTTATGTCAGGACAGATTTATCTTAGCATCTATTAAAGTTATGTCAGGTTTAGTTACTTTGAAAGCTGGCACAAGGCATCCACATTTGTCTGGTTTGCTTGCACTGCAAAGAAAACAGATTTTAAGAGAAATCAGAAGTCCCTATCAACAACCAATAACATTCAATGTAACTTTAGATTCACCAAAGATTCGTAACTGCAACATGATGTATGATATGTAATAATAATAATTTGAACCCCCCCTGATTTTAGTACAGTCAAACCACTGTTGTACCCTCCAAATGAAATAAACAGCTAACCCAGTAAATTCAATTATGAAAAAAACTCTGCTCTTGTCATTCAAGCTAACAATTCTACTTAATAAAATAAAATAAAACATTTTCTATGGAATTCAAAATGAACTGTTTTTGTATCTTTCTCCCAGTTTTGATTGACTTTCCTCAAATAAGCCTTATCTCTCTAGGCTGCAAACTCTGGTAAATGTCAGTCACTGTGAGGGGGTAAAAGATGGGATGCCTGCCTGCACATGCAGAAGTGAAATCTCGGGGAAATGAAATTGTGAAGGGAAGCTGCTGAAATCACACCAGGGAACCCAGAGTAATCAACTTTTCTTTAGTGACTGAGAAAGGAAACTGAGGCGAGGCACAGAGGATGGAGTCAGGACACCTGTGGACACTCACCTGAGATGGACTTGTCTTTGGTCGCCTCTAATCTAGTGAGAAAGGATTTCCCATTGTTCCCCAACTTCTTCCCTGCCGTGAAGGACGGAGAGCTTCAAATGTTGAAACAAACACGTGGGGTGTGCACGACTCTCTGCAGGCACTGCTCACAGTGGCTGTGCTGCTTGTAATGAGTAAAATGTACCTTGTTTGCCTGAATGTGTCTGTTCGTGTTTTGCAGTCAGAAGTAAAGTTTGTCATGGTGAGGTGTGTACACAGACACTCAGCACCATGGATGGGACTTGTCCTCACATAATTCAGAATTCCTTATTTTTACTCTAACAAGGTGCTGTCAACTCACCTACTTGGCAGTGTGTTGTTTGTGTTAGTTTGTAGCCTGTGCAGAGGTTCTGTTTGTCAGCCTGTTTTGGTTTAAACTTGTGTTGTATGATGAGTAACAAGTATTTTAATAAGGGATTATGTTTCAGTGAAGATTTGTTATATCCCTTTAATGATACGTGCTTAGTGTCTGAGTAAGTCCGAAGTTCTAGCCTCAATATATTTTATGTGCATATCATGTATATGGTATATTGTTTGATTTGAACAAGAATTCCACAAATGTCTGCTGGTCTGTCTGTTATTGGAATGCATTACTCTATCATGTAATCGCCTTCACACTTTTTCGAGAAAGTGTTGTGCGATTTGGACACTCAATATGTTAAATATTATATATTAAAAAGTTATTAAACAGGCCACAAGTGCTTTCTAGCCTTCAGTATGAGTGTGTCTTCGTCCTCAGATAAACTACAGCAGTGGTCAACAACTGGGTCAAAGCATGGGTCAAAATCGCCTCCAGATCACTTTGATCATTTGAATATTTTTAGTTCATTATATCGGACTGATACAGACACAGATGGACTGACGGGTGCTGATCTCCGTCATGGCAACAACATTCACAGAATCCCTGCCTGTTTGGCAATTTGTCTTCAAAGTAAAAGCCCAAAGTTTGTTTTGTTCCTGCAATGCTTTATAATGAGCGGATTTGCAGAGATCTCATTTTAAAAAGTTGTGAACATGGGTCTGAAGATTTTGTTGGTTGCTTAACAGACCTCTAAAATAAGTGAAAAGCGACATGCAACATTTAAAAAATAACTGCAGTTAAGTAAATCATTCAAAAGTATGTATAAACCTCATACATGAATAGCAATTTCAGTTTTACTTTATTAAAAACATTGACTATAAAATCTTGACAGCAGATAAACCAGGTACGATGAACACAAAGTTGTCTAACTTCACTCTGCACCCAATGTCCTGCACACAAACAATAAAAAGTGACAGTTTATTGTAGAACTGTTTGAGGAGGAATAATACTGAAGCAGCTCCAGAGCATCAACAGAGGACAAGAGAACAGGCAGGTTAAGAACAGGCACTGCACTATAGTATTCCTGTACTGATTTGTGTTTGAAAAGAAGTAGAGCAGCCTATACATGTGTGACAGTGCTGTCTACATTACCTTTGCTTCTACTAGTAGAACAGGATGAGTCCTTGGTTGTCATTTGTCTAAATAATAATATGAAGTAATTCTCCTGACAACCCCTGCACCGCTCCATTTAACTTCATTCAGCATTCATGAGCCTTTTATTTGGGAGCCATTGTTGCATGTCCTGCTCATTTTTTTTTGATTAAATGGCAGAAACTTTGAACTCTTCTGCACAATTGTCTGTGTTCAACTTTTTTAAAGTGTAATGTTCTCTTAAAAACCCTACAACAACCCCCTCAGTGTTAAGGATTAGCTGTAGGCTTTTCTAGTTCAATTTAAAGTGCTGGCTTTATGTCCCAGTCCTTCCCTTGGTTGTAATCGATGAAAACGACATTCGTGCCACTGGCTACTACTATTGATTGTAATGTCTTGCAACTTCTCCCACAGACATATCTGGATAATCTGTTTACGAAGGTCTTTTTCTTTTGGAAATTGATGTTCAAAGAAGGGCGCTAAAAAACACAACTACTGTTCCGGTGGTGTTGTGTCTGTGTTAGTAATTTGCATTATTTGATCTATTTTGTTTCTTTTGCTATTTTCAGGATCGGAACCTGGATGTTTTGACATCACTTCCCTAAGGGGCCGCATCCTTCATGGGCTGCATTTGAAAACCGATTGGGTCAACTGGACTGTCCATATTCCAAGGCTCCTTCGAATGCAGCCATTAAATATATCCTTCCATCCCCGAGCAACAAAGGATCTAACAGGTTAATGCTTTTTGGGCCAACTTATCCCAGGATTCATTGTGCGCTGGTGATAAAGCAGACAAACTAGCGATAGTATGTTAGTGAAAGCCGGTCAAATAGCTAACGATACTAAGAGTGGAACAAGCTGGTGCACCAAAAGAAAAACCTCCGTGGACCGGACCATCTCATTTTAGCTCATCCTGCAGGGTCTTCTCGTTCTAGACAAACCAAAACCTTCTGCACCTGAATTGAGTTTCGGCATATGTATGTAAAATGCTTCAAATTCTCACTTAAGCTGCTTGGTTTAATCATGGCACCTGAAATACTGTCTAAAAAATAAAGCAATATTGAGTTATTAGTGTAAATACAGATCCAGACAGCACAAGCATCTCTGGATTTACCTTACTTGAGGCTTAAAAACTCTCTTTCTTTGGGTCCCTGAGTCTCTGTTTCTCTCTGCCTGTGCTGGTCACTCTTTCCTCTCTTTCTCATCTTGTTTCCTCTGAGGAGTGCTAGTGAGCGGCAGAGGAATCATAGAGCCATCAAAGGTTGCCAGCTGTGGGAAATGTCTTCATTTGCAGCGTGCAGGCCTGACACCTGAGCTCCAGGCTTCTGAGTGTACGACTGTGTGCATGCGTGTATATGCATGTGTGTGTGTGTGTGTGACTGATAGTCAGCCATCCCAGCTTCCCAGCAGGTCCGTCTTTAAATTGTCTCTGTGTGTTTTGTAGCTCGGTGTATGTGTGTGTGGGTGTGTGTGTGGGCCTGTGCCCCATCCATCAGCGTTAAGATGGCACATTACTGTTAATGAATGATATTTGTGTTCAGCGTGTATGTCAGGAGGGAGGACCGGGGGAAGCAAAACAAGCCCTCCCCAATCACCTCACCTCCAGCCCTGCTCATTTTCTATCTCAGTCTCTCGCCTGTTTTGCATTTTAGGAATTGAGTCAGCTGAGTCTCGGGCAAACTTATTTGAGCTGCTTGCATGAAAACGTACATGTTGGTGTTTTTCCAACCAGGTTTAAAAGTTAGTTGTTGGCTGTTTATGTATTGAGTAGATTTTTGTGACCATTAACCTTAACACTAATTATGGATTGCGCTGCTGCACTGACATTTCACAATCATTTCCCATTATTCTGGAATATTTTCCAAATCGCATACAGATTCAGTCAATTTCTACAGTGGCCAAATTAATTTTTTCTGATTTTGTATAGGAAAATCTTGATGAGATAATCCAGAGCAGTGACCATTACTTCATCATTGTGTGGTGAGGCACTTTCAATAATTAAATGAAGTCTCCCGATGGTGCATTCAAGGATGCTCTGACATCCAAGATTTAAAAGCAGGCTACCAAAGACCATATTTTTAAGATAGAAAATGACAGATTCAGAACATCTTTTTCATGACTGTTGTGTTTTCTTGCCTCTATTCCTTGTCCTTGTTTCTGAGATTTTCTGAGTAAATAGCTTGCGATTGGTGAATCTCAGAATGTATGCTTCAAAATTAGCATCTGCAGGTTATTGCTATAAAGGTTGGTGTATATTTTGGTCTGTTAGTACGGGAAAGTTGCGATAAAAAAATAGGGCATGAAAGGTCACAGCCAGATCCACAATGGGAAGCTGTATCATGAGTGTGGCTGGATATTGTGATTCTAGGAGCAGGAAAAAGAAAAAAAAAACAGGTTATAGGTCGAGGCAGACAGGCATGGTAACAAAAAGATTCAGGTGCAGAGAGTTTTCAAGAGAAGTGCATCTTACTGCAGGTAGAGGGATGATATGGCAGAGTTTAGCTGTATTGTGTCTTGATTGAAGATGACACTCGGGTATAAAGGCGGCCAATCATGAAACCTGAAGTCACATTCAGCCAGGAATGCACCAAGTCAGGAGCAGGAAACCAAACGAGGACAAATATAGACAGAATACAAAAACCAGGAAATAAACGAAGACATGAATAACTGGCAGTGTTTTAACAATTGTTGAAAAGAATAATTCAGAGGATCTGTATCAAAGTGGTTCTCCATCGTATTTGTTTATGTTGATTAATTAAAACTGACACATAAAAGATGAGACAGATATATTTTCAACTCCCAATTATCAATATTGGTGTCAGCCTGAAACATTAAGTTTTGGTCAGACTGTTGTCGAAATGCCATCTTGTGCTAAACTTATTTTATTTATATTTCTAAAAAAAGGAACATCAAAACAACTTTCAAACTCAGAACATTTGTAGTTTTTGAAAAATTAAACTGACAAACCAATGAATGTGACATATGTCATAGATTAAGATGGTTTACTTTTCATACAGTGACATATACAGATATTGATGGCTGCATTATGGGTAAGGAATCAGTTCATCATATGATATGATATGGAAATGATGAAGTTATGTAATATCATGTAAAACCACCAGCAGAGTCCTTCCAGTTAAATTACATGTAAAGAAGGAGATAGGTTTTTGTGGACATATGAATACAAATAAATGTTTAATTGTAATGAACACTAATGCATCACTTTGATCAGTGCAGAGTTCATTCCCTTTTCTTTGTATTTTAGAACCAAGCCCGGATTTTCCGACAGGTCGCTTGTGGGCCTCCGACCTCCGACCCGTAGGGGGTGGCCAAACCCCATGCCCTCATCCTAGCTTGGACCTAGCCTAACTTTTTATTTATTTATTGATTTTATGAAATAAAATAAATAAACTAACTACGAATAAGTATTGAAAAACGAACCAATATGAGCTATGACTTTTAACACGCCAAAACATAATGGTTGTTTTGCTATGATGACGCAGCATGTCACGTGGTGACGGTCGAAGCTAAACGACACACCTGCAGAGAGAGAGAGAGAGAGAGAGAGAGAGAGAGAGAGAGAGAGAGAGAGAGAGAGAGAGAGAGAGAGAGAGAGAGTGATGCTCCGAAAAAGTAACTCTGGAGCTGCAAAGAGACAGAAGAAGATTTGTAATAATGCCAAAGGAACTGGAATCCAGAAAAAACGTAACTTTATTTCATGAAGTCAGCCTGTTATTAGCAAAGAATTAGCAAAGAGCCTGAGAGGAGGATGCTAACGGCGCGGAGCAGGAGGAAGGTAACGCGAGAGCAGCTGATCACGTGAGTTGAGCTGAACGTCATCATGAAGCAGAGAAACAGACCTGAGACCCTCACCTGTTCTACTGAGCCACCCTCATCTTCATCATCTACACTGAGACCCTCACCTGTTCTACTGAGCCACCCTCATTTTCATCATCTACACTGAGACCCTCACCTGTTCTACTGAGCCACCCTCATCTTCATCATCTACACTGAGACCCTCACCTGTTCTACTGAGCCACCCTCATCTTCATCATCTTCACTGAGACCCTCACCTGTTCTACTGAGCCACCCTCCTCTTCATCATCTTCACTGAGACCCTCTCCTTTTCTACTGACCCACCCTCATCTTCATCATCTTCACTGAGACCCTCACCTGTTCTACTGAGCCACCCTCATCTTCATCATCTTCACTGAGACACCTTCAACCTCTTCGTCATCGTAACTGACCCACCGTTATTGTCTTTATCATCATCACTGAGTCCCCCTCATCATCTTCACTTCAGAAGGAGGACAGGTAGGTCTCCAGTTATCAGTCTCAACATTCACCTGTTTCCACCGTTAGTTACCTTGATTTCCACCACTCAGACCTGGCTGTTAAGAACGAAAGGGAGTTATATATATATATTAATATAATTTGATGAAATAAAGTGAATTGATTCATCACAGGATGCTGGGACGACAGGTTGATCCCTAATAGTCAGAGAATGAATTATGAATAGGGTAACTACAGTTCTTTCCTAGTGTGATCAGCCACTTTGTACTTTTTATGTGACTTTGGACAAAAAATATAACTCGTGCTGTAATTTAGAAGCTCAAAACTGTTCATTGATATCATACATTATTCCTGCTAGCTTCAATCTTTCCTCTTTTCTCCTCCCCATCTGTCTCTCCTCTCCAAACCCTTTGCCCCATCTCACCACCATATCTCATCCTCCCCACAGCTCTCCCTCATGGTTTTAAAAGGCAGTGGGAGGACAGGTGCAGGCCTTTATTTACAGAATGACGTTTAACAGAGCTTTGCACTGTGTGTAATTTAAAGAATGGGATGAGAGCATAGCAGCAGAAACTGTATTTGAATTACAGAATTATAATAACACTGCAGAGTTCAGCTGCGTTCTATGTATCAATCCTTTTACAACATAATACAACCATAATAATGTGATTGTATTACTGATCTCAGTAGCTATATTATCCTCTCCTCCTTAGTGTGATCACAGGTCAGGGTTAGCTGCAGAGGAATTTAGTGTCTTGCTCAATGAAACTTCAGCAGGAGACATAAGAGCTGCATTGTTGCTGTAAAGATAATTCTGTGGTCACCTTGAAAGTAAGTGTTTAAAAATGATTGTAAAAGTAAAAGCACTGGACGGCTTGAAAACTGATGGATGGATTAAAAGGAATGGATTTAATCAAAAAAGAGAGAAGGGTGAGCTTCACCTCTTTAAGAGGTTGAATTCTGTCCAGTTATGGTGGAAGATACAAAAGAAATATGTTGGAGAATCGGTGTTAAAAATTTTCATGAATTATCTTCTCAGAGGAGAGCTCACACTTTTTATGTGCTGGCTTTCATGTCCTTTTGAATCTCTACTTGCGGCACGCTGTCTGGAAAGACAGTGCCTTCTCCCCTGGAAACCATTTATTTCCGGAGGGACACACGGTGAAGCATAAAGCACTGGAAATTTGTACAATTTTACAGATACTTATCAAAACTTTCACACGAGATGTGTCGCCCATCAATTGGCGATTTGTGAAAGGAGCGAGAATGAGGAGATGTCTGGTGTCAGGACACCGGTGGGAGTCTTACTATGCAGAAGAAGCTCATAATCCACTGCTCACAAATTGTTATGAGGTTGAGTGCTGATGCAAGCAGAAGCTCTGCAGCTTTATGAGCGAGATGGGTGAAGGAGATGTCTCACACCAGGTGTCAGTAATATACAAAGCAAGCTGTACGAACCTCCTACTGTCTAACCAATTAGAAACAAGTATGGCAGTGCCTGTTTTAAACCTGCTTGTTTGGAATGTTCTGCTCTCTTGTCCTGCGTTGATGCTCTGGAGCTACTTCCGAATTAGTCCTTGTCATTAGTGACTTCTCCTCAAACAGTTCTACAATAAACTGTCACTTTTTATTGTTTGTGCGCAGGACGTTGTGTGCAGAGCTTTTTATAAACAGTCTATGGTGCAGAGTGAGGTTAGAAAACTTTGTGTTTATCATACCTGTTTTTTTTCATCCATCATGTCGGCTATTTCAGAGGTCTGTAAAGCAACCGACACAATCTTCAGAGCCAAGTTCACAACTTTATAGAAAAATAGCTCTGTAATTCCGCTCAGTATAAAGGATTGCAGCAGCAACGTTATGTTTATACTTTGAAGACAAATGGCCAAACAGGAAGTGATTCTGTGGATGCTGTTGCCGTGACAGAAATCTGCAGTCGTGAATCAGTCTGTCTGTGAGATAAAAATAATCCAATCATCAAAATGATCTTGTGGTGATTTTGACCCACAGCTTTTACCGACCGCTGCCGTAGTTTATCAGAGTAAGTAGAAGAAGACATGTTCAACACGGTCCTCAGACTGCAGGCACACTGCCCCACAACCCACTGACTGCTACAGAACACTGGTCACCTGTTTAATCCTTTTTTTGATATATTCAGAGTGTCCAAATCGTACCAAAAATGCATAGCACCTTTGCCATTTACAATACACCTGCCAAGTGTGACACAGATTGGATGGATCGCGAGATATACGTTCCACATACAGACAGTAAGACAGACAGTTTGTGAAATTAGTAGACCAGACAAAAGTCAAGGAAATTTCTCTTATTATAACTTTTAGGATTCTTCTTATTATTGCTGCATTTATTTATCTGGCTCCTCAGCAGAAAAATGACCCCCTTTAATATATCACGCTGCCTGCTGCAGTCGTAGGAGGATGGACGGCTGAAGAGACATGTTTTCCCAGTGTCAGGCAGGGTGACAGCGCTCTGTCACACAGGCCCCCAGCAGATGTCACTCACTCATTAGTGAATGTTGTGAGAGCAGCCAGGCGTTGACAGGAGAGTCAGAACATGCAGTGAACACATTACCTCCTAAATCACTGATGGTATTAACAGTGTTTCCCCCTTTCAATTGCATTGTATAGTGTGCAGTGTATTATCACTCAGTGACCACCTCCTTCCTTCTTTGTTGCCTTCGGTCTAACCTGCTAATAGTGAGACAGTTTATAAGAAATGAGCTAAATCACATTTCTAATTCATTGTCTAACATACCACAAGAAAGAAAGACAGGAAAACAACTGACAGCAGGAGGAAATGGCAGACGGTTGATCGCCTCAGTTGAATTACAAACCCGCGTCATTGTCGAATGAACACATGGGATGTGGTGTTTAGCCCCAGTGAACCTCTGGTTAACCCTTGATGTTCATGTCCTGCTCCGTCTGCCCATGTTTACAGGTTTCACCTTGACCAGCATCAGAACACTGTCAAACAGGAAGCTGACATTCACTCACCGTCGTGTTATTTCCTATGACTACATTGAGCTGAGTGAGTTGAATTGTGCTGATAAAATAGGACAAGCAGTGGATAGAGACCGGGAGGAAATAAGAGCGAGGATGGCCAAAGGACAAGAGAAGGTGAGTAAAACGGAGGATGGGTGGGGATGATGAAGAGGAGGAGGAGGTGGAAGAGAGCTTGGTGGTGAGAGTGGGCGACAGATTTTGTAAACTTCCCGTGGCATCGAGGCACCTGGATGGTAGAGCAGGGAGAAAAGAATCATGCTGCTTCGGATGCACTTTTTGGTCCCTCCTCACTTTGAAGCGTGACTGTCGGATCAGTGGGTTTGTGGAACATCAAAAAGTAACTTAAAGTCTGTGTCGTACTGAGTTTACACTGGATGCTACAGTGACTCATAACTGCCTCTTGAGGTTCAAAGCAGTATTATGAGACTGGACGGGACAGGGCTAGATGGTTAGCATTCTAACTTCACTATAGATCTTTCCATTCTGTTTTATAATGCTAATTATTACCTCCACCAAGGAGTTTATGATTTCATTGCTGTTTGTCTGACTGTCAGCAGGATTATGCAAAAACTACTGAATCGATTTCAGTGAAATTTGGTGGAAGGATGGAGTATATATTGATATATGATATATTTGAATGGCCATAGGGTGAATGCTTTTATATCATAGAAAATAGGGAAAGAAGAATTTAATTCAGGATGCAGGATTACGCAAAAACTGCTCAGCTGATTACATTTATTTGTGTAAGGGCCGTATTTGGGCCAAAGAAGAAACTTTTGGAGCTGATTCAATTGAGGGGGTAGATCCAGGATTTTATTTCACTTCTTTAACATTGTGAGATAGGGCATTATTCGTGTTATTGTTGATGTTAAGATATGTTTAATAAAGAGTGACCTAGTTTTGTTTACATTATGTAACTCCAAAAGTAAACAGCTCAGACTCATGGGATGTGACCTCCTCTGTTAAATGGACTTTCAGGATCTTTTACTGTCCATAATTCAATTACAACAACACAAGGATGTGCGTTCTGTGTGGATATAAAAGAGAGAAAGGAAAGGCTGCAGGTTTATTGTCACATGTCAGTGTTGTTTTCTGGGCCTGAATGTGTGTGACTCCACAGGGCAGGAAGTAGCAGAGTCAGAAACAGGAAGCAGGAAGTTATTAGCCAGGATGATCTGCGCACACTGGACTGTGGAGTACATCAAGAGAACAACAACAGACATACACAGCACCTGGGACTATGTTTGTGTCTGTGTGTGTCTGTGTGTGCATGCCACAGTAGGAAGGGGAAGGCATTATAGACAGACAGAGGTCTGAGACCACATTGTGCTGTCCTGAAACTAAAGAATGACACTTACACGTACGTGCGTGTGTGCGTGCACGTGTGTGTGTGTGTGTGTGTGCACGTGCACCCTGAACTCTTGGTTCTGTGACTATTCTGACACCTGCAGTATCACAGTCAACACTTCCTGAAAACATCACCATGTGCAGGTAAACTTGCAAAATGAAGGAAGCACCTGAATAAATGAAGGAGTGGGAGTGTGTTAAAAGTGTGGTGCGTTTTCCTGCCTTTACTTTGGTAGACTAAACCAAAGTAATACCAATAAACATGAAATACAAACCAAAACAAAAATACTTTTTTGATGATCATATTACTATAGCTAGACATAAAACGTTCATTGTGATCTGGTGATTTGGTAAAAATTTGAAAAACGCTTGACCCCCTCCAAGAGGAATCATCCAAATCAAGTTTGGTTTATTTTTTTAATTATCGATCAAGTTTAAAATACTCTCCACAACTTCCTACCTTGTGAAGTGACATCTCCAAATTACATATTTTGTCATACAAAGGCTTGATTTTTCAGTAAAAAAAAGAAAAAAATCATACCTGAGTATGAAGTATATGTGAGGTGTGTGTGTTGATTGGCTGAGCCACAGTCAGGCAGGCGGACTGGACTGGCTGAGTCATCTATTATGCTTACAGTATTGTTACCCCAAAAAAGACACACTGTCATAACACACACGTACACACACACACACTGATATGCTGGCTCAACAGGCTCCTGGATATTCCCACTTTCCTTAAATAGAGCTCGATCAGGCAGGTGCTTCCCTTGACAGAGAGACGGGAAGGCAGGGTCTGAAGGAAATGTGTGTGTACTGTATATATGTGTGTGTCGAACAGGACAAGCTGCCAGCAGGCACCTGTGTTCCTCTGTCTTGGTGTGTAGTTTATCTGCATGTGAGCTGACCGCAGTGGAGACTCCTTGTTCTTAAGCCTAAAATAATAGCAAAAGTTTGCTTCAGGTGACATTTCTTTAATGTAGGGAATGTAACACAAGTGACTGAAACCTCAAGTATGTCACGTCTCTTCATTCTGAGCAAGTAGTTTCCCATCTCCTCTCACTTCACTCTTCTATAACTGTCCTCAGCGCTCACTCTATTCCCCAAATATTATATAATAATAATATAAATGCTTTTGGTCTCTTGGTTGTTTGTAAGGGTGCTCGATTGATCAGCCACCGTTCCCTATCAGCCGATATTCCCTCTAAGTAGTTTGATTGGCGGTCTCTATAATTGCAGTTCAGAGGAGCCGATCAGATGAGGCAAAAAAAACAGCTGTTAGTCATGAAGTGCAACTCTCAACAACAAGTAATTGAGATGGCTCACTCTTATTGTTAAGAGCTGCAGATGCACAGTATCGATTAAACATGACAATGGCTGCATCGTGGGCTTCGTCGGTCTGACAGTTGTCCCAGGTGTCTGATCATCATTTGTTTCTATGTGATGCAAATGACGTGTTTGTGCTCTCGTTCAAGCAGCAGATGTTTGTGTTCCTGAAATATCACCAGACTCCCTTCAAAATCGTGCACTTTTGAGAGTTGTTGAGTGAACAGAAATTCTATATACTTTATGAAACGCTGTCTACAACTAATTCTAAATTATTTGAGCCTTCTTGTAAATACGACAAACGTTATCCATTTACGTTTGTCAGCGGTTGTCCCAGTGTGTTGGCTCAGTAGAGATAAAATGCAACGCATTTCGTCTTTTTCTTCTTTTTAACACATTTCATCTTTGCAAACGGGGGGATGTAGGTGTTTATTTGCATATAGAGCGGGGGATTCTAACACTAGCGCTCTGGCTGATTGGGTTGTATAACCTCTTCTAACGTTGTGTGGGACTCCTGGGTGAGAGCCTGTCACAGCCCGGCAGGACGGACGCTGCACAGTGCGAACAGGACGCACATTTCTCCTTTCTCTGGTATAAATGCCTTTCTTTGTCATCTATCTGTGACGTGAAAACATCAGATTTCCACACAGTCAGAGGAAGTTGGAAGTGTGTGTCCTGCTCATAGAGTTGCAGCAGTATCACCCCTGCAGCTGCTGACAGCGCAGGTGAAACATGACACAGACACAGGTCGATACAGGAGTTTAGTGTGAAAAAAAGGAACAACTTGACAGTAATAATGGACATTTACAGACAAAATTCTGAGTAGGATTCAGCCTTGTAGTGTTTATTTGCATATAGAGCGGTGAGGAGAAATCTGATCTTAAGACACATGTTAATCAGGCGTGAACAAAGCCATAGACCCCGTGATCGGTTTCTTTATCGTCAGATACTACCTCAGAGGATCAGTGATCGCGATCCCCCTTAGTTGTTTGCATTGTTTTTCACTCTTGGCAGCAGGAATAACTACTTATTCTTCCAAGATTATAGTTTTCCAAAAACAATTTAATTTTTCTGTAAAGATGGAGTACTGCGCTTTAGAGGAGTCACCCCTGTTTTTTACACCCCCATGAGGAAAGGACACAGAAACAATCGAAACCAGATCTTGTGCACGAGTGTCATGGATAGTTCTTCTCTCTCTCTCTTTTTCTCTCTCTCTATCTCTCTCTCTCCCATCCCTCCATCCAGCCCCTCTAATCCTGATGGTGTTAATTGAAAGTCAGGAGAGGGCACCCTTGCGGTTTCATTATTAATTTAACACTCAGGGTAACTTAAAGTGCAATTTTCACCCACATGTGGAACAGAAAAATCAATGGCCACAACAGCAGCGAGCATCAAGGCTGATTACTGATGCACGGGGAGAGACGGGCAAGACACCAACTACTTGAGGAGAAAGAGTGACGTACGTGCGCGCCTGTGTGTGTGTGGTGTCTGGGTGGTTTTCGCTAAGTGTTTTAGATCCGTCAAGACTGTTTCGACACCACTCTCTGTTACACAAAACAGTGGGTAAACACAGAGACGTTATCAGCTGATTAAAAATGACACCTGATGGCAGTGTGGGTGTATTCCTCTGCGTGTGCTTTTTCATTCATCACCCCGCCCGTGGAACATGCGGTTTAATAATATCTGCATGCCTTGTGTGTGTTTCTTTGGGTTTAATTGTGCACATACATGACTCTCTGTCTTATTATCTCTAGCTGTGCATGGACCGGCCCCGCGCCTGGGATTAAATGGGGGAAATAAAGGTATATTGCTCAGTAATGCAATCTGTCCTACGATTTGAGAGATGAGCAGCCTGCCCTTTGCGCTGAGAGGACTCGCAGATGATTTAGAGCAAGCAGATGGAAAATTCTAATATGTTAGCCTAACCCCGACTGGCTAGGAGCTAATTTATTTCAAACCCTCTGCAAGAATTACACTTCCTTCCTCGGATGCCGCCCAACCCCTCGCACTCTCCCTATCCTCTTGGCTCTCGAAGGAAAGCAAAGCGAAAAACAGTAGCCAAGACAAGCAGGGAGACAGAAGTTAAGTGCAAATCTAAAGTGTATTTAACCCACAACAAAGCACCAGCTTGAAGGATTTATCTCTTTGCCTAAGTTAAGATTCAAATCCATTTGTGTTGTATCAGTTTATTGAGAATATGCCACTCTGAGGTGAGGTAAAAACTTGGCGGCAAAGGGATAAAATGACAATTTAAAGTGGGGAGACCCTCTGCCAGTAAAATAACTCTCCTCCTCCTCCTCCATGATGTATGCCTGCACTTTATTTTAGGCAATTTCAAGTGCTTTGCACATTAATTTGGTTATTCTAATTTATGACCAGGATATTATGCAGTTAATACTGAATTAGCTCTTGACTGAGGACAGTTAATAGTCTCTGTTTCTCGCTTTCTCTGCCCTTACCTTCACATCCTGCTGCATGTGAACTCACACATAAATATTCTTTATCTCACCTACAGTAAGCAAATGCAGATATGGTGTGTGCTTAGGGCCAAAAACCACACATACACGCAAGAACACGTTCAAAGACACAGGAGCAAGAACACGTTCAAAGACAGAATTACCCTGTTAATTAAGACAAACCACACTCATGCAGAGATGCACGTACCCCTCCCAACTTTGTCCCCTACCCCCCTTGTTTGCATCGAGCTGGGTGAGGTATTTCGGCGTGATCACCCCTAAGTGGACGTGTCTGTCTTGATAAACACTTTATGCAGATCAGCTTTCACTTGTTTTCTGTTTCTTGAGTGAGGGAGTGAGAGAGCGAGAAAGAGAGAAATAATACCTCTCTAATTGACCCATTTGGCTGCTTCTCTGCCCACAGGAGGGGGCCTCGGCTTTTAATGTTTGATCGGCCTAATTTCCCCAACACATCATTAGTGGCCATCTTCAGCCTCGACTCTTAATAACCTCTTTATGAGGCGAATGGATGCCGTTAAAAGTCTTTGTCTCTCTCCCCGGGTCCAGCGACCCTCCTCGTCCTCCTAATTAAGTCAGATGTTTCAAAATATGGTAATGGTGCTGGGACCTGTTTGAATTGAATAAGCAAGCATCTCCTGGACTCCCCTTCCATTTACATAATTTCATTATCAGTTAAAACACACTAATTGTTGAGTGCGGGTGTTTGTATGAGGGAGTGCATGCATGGGGTGAGCCAGCGGTGCCTTGGCAGAAATGCAGCACTAATTACAAAGCGAGTGGCAGCGCTCCAGAGCGAGGGTGTGTGTAAAAGCAACAAGCCATTTACACAGAGGCTAATAGATTCCTGAGCGCCGGCTCGGCCATTCCAGCAGTATAGGGCAACATTTTCAGAGCAAAGCTGGTGTTTTATTACACATTGTATCCTAATAATAGGTCGGTGCTTACAATCTAATGTGCAAAGCAACAAGCCACTTATTCCCACTTATTTAGCATTAGCAGAAGCTTCATATGCTATATATGAAACGGTTTGAGTTGGCAATCATTAACATCCTGTCCTATAAGATCTGATCACAAGTGATCAACGTTAAGTTTGTGATTTCACACCTGGTTAAAAATGTATCCTAAATGTGTCTCCTGTGACCAGTTGTGATTGGATCTCTCTTCCCAGCTCTACTTACAAATACATATGTTCATATGTGACCAAATTATGTTGTTTTTACCAATGTGTCAGATGACAATTTTTGTGTGGGTCTGTGTCGGCATTAGGAGGAGCTGAATAAATGAATAAATGTGTGAAAATATGAAGAAAGATTTGACCAATTTAAGTCATTGGTGGCCACAAACCAATCCAAGTATGGGCCTTGAGAAGTGTAATATATGTTTGATTCATGTAGAAATTGTTGTGATGTCAACTGTGTAGGTGGTGCTTTGTTGCTCAGAACACATTTGCGTTCACACAGCTAAGAGAATGTGGCCACATGCGTCCCAGATCACCTCCGAAGGTGGCCTGAGTTAAAGAACCTCAGGATGGTGTGTTCAGATCTGTACTTAGCACTGAACTCTTGTAATTGGATCACTTAGGACGGATGTTAATACCAGGTCTGAACGGGTTCATAGAGATCCTTCAAATTGCTTCATAGTTTACTGCATCCTGCCCTGCCGAGAAACCGATATTGACTGTACCCTCAGTGGTCCTAATCAACTGACTGTGAAAGGATGCCACTAAAATAACTGTGCTGTGATGACAGGACCTTTTTTATCTGCACAGGAAGAGAAACAGTATTCAGTATGTCAGTGTGTCTGAGCTGTTAATGGCCCTGCTCAAAAAGACCGTCTACATGTTTATATAAGTCTGAATCAAGAGTGGAACTTAAAATTGATAAAAGCAACAACTTCTAACACCACATCTGAGAATGTTGCTGTAGTCAGTTTCCAACTAATGACAACATGTTGACATCCTGCTTGTTTTCTGTGTGTGTATGTGTGTGTGTGAGAGAACCATGTGCTTCCTTTGCCGTGCCTCCTGCAGTGTTTGTGTCCAGATCACACACAGCTGTGACCGTGTGTCCCCGTATCACGCTATCAAACTTCCCTTCCATGCAAAACAACACAATCTTGCTTGTTACAGACACTCGGCTGATGACTACTGACACAGACTGACCAGGACACAGCTGTGTGGAGGAGTGACGACTACACAAGCAGCTTTCCAGACAGAACAATGAGGCCGAGGGACTCTGAGAGAAACACTGGAATTAGCTCAGTGGCAACATTGTAAAATGGTGACTATTAGTATCAGTTAGAGACAAGACACATGAGTATCAAGTATCAAGAAAACTAGAAAGGAAGTGGCGCTCCAGCAACCGTGTTGAATATCTCCTAGACTAGACTGGAAGAGTAGTGTTAAAGCATATAAGAAGGCCCTCCACAAAGCAAGAGCTGCCTACTATTCAAAACTAATAGAAGAGAATAAAAACAACCCCAGGTTTCTCTTCAGCACTGTAGCCAGGCTGACAGAGAGTCACACCTCCACCGAACCCAGTATTCCTCGATCCCTAAATAGCAATATCTTTATGAATTTCTTTAATGATAAAATTCTAACTATTAGAAATCAAATCAAACATCTCCTGCCATCAATTGGCACTAATACCCTACCAAGAACAGGAATCTCAGAAACGGCTGAGAATCTTACCAATTATTTAGACAGCTTCTCTCTGATCACCCTTGATCAGCTAACCAAACTAATCTCATGTTCTAAACCAACAACTTGTATCTTAGATCCCATTCCTACAAAATTCTGCCCCTAATTGATAGTACGTTACTGAACACAATAAATCTGTCATTATCATCAGGATATGTACCACAGTCTTTTAAAATAGCTGTAATCAAACCCCTTCTCAAAAAAACCACCCTAGACCCAGAGGTTTTAGCCAATTACAGACCGATATCTAACCTCCCCTTCCTGTCTAAAATCCTACAAAAAGTTGTAGCCAGTCAGCTGTGTGAGTTTCTCCAGGAAAATAATATATATGAAGACTTTCAGTCGGGGTTTAGAGCCAATCATAGCACAGAGACAGCCTTGGCAAAAGTCACTAATGACCTTCTAATAGCTTCAGATCAGGGATTTGTGTCTGTCCTCGTTCTGTTAGATCTTAGTGCAGCATTCAACACAATTGACCATAACATTTTACTACAGAGACTAGAACAGTTAATTAGCATTAAAGAAACTGCCTTAAACTGGTTTAAATCCTATTTTTCTGATCGCTCCCAATTCGTGCAAATTAATAATGCTGATTGCAGCAGGACTGCTTGATATATAGTATTTCTCCTCGACCATTACTGACAATAATCTATCAATTCATTGACCTTCAGTTATGCTTCAAAATGTTTATCAATGCTGCTAAACCTTTATCTTGATGATGTTCTCCTTTACACTTGACATCTATTGCACTTCTGTCCGTCCTGGGAGAGGGATCCCTCACATGTGGCTCTCTCTGAGGTTTCTGTTAAAGCCCTATGAAACACATTGTGATTTGTGAATATGGGCTATACAAATAAAATTTGATTGATTGATTGATGAATTAATTACACTGATCCAGCTGATCAAGGCAGAATATAGGACGAGATGAGGTCAAATTAATAAATGACAATTATGTTATATGTATTTATTAAAAAAAATATTTGAACTACAGTGAAAATACTGCACAGCTCTGTTTGTTTTATCTTTGTCAACAGCCAAACCTTTGGCTGTTTTTAGTACCACTCTGACATAAGTGTCAGTCACTGACACTTTTGATCATTGCCTTTCCTTATTTGTCTTTGTGCCTATGTATGTATTTGTGTATGTGTGAATGCGGTATGCGCTCATAACAACAAACATCATTATTAGCTTAGCTTGTCCTTGTCTCCACCTTTGATGAGATCTATATTAAAATGTTTCCCCCCTTTCTTTAACTTATTCGTGTGTGTGTGTGTGTGTGTGTGTGTGTGTGTGTGTGTGTGTATAGACATCAGAGGTGCAGGAGGCCGCTGTTTACCTCCTCTCTCTGCCATTTACACAAAATGGTTATTAATTACGAGAGAAAATGAGATTGGGAGGAGCCAGCTGGCTTAGTGCATGCTTTCTAAAATACATCCCATCCTAGCCCATTTAAATAGCCATTTCATCTGGTCTTAAAGGTTTTACACTTCATTACTCTCACACTGACTATGGAGATAATTTCTTATCCTTGAAATCTTTTAAATTTAGAAATGTATTCTGTTGGAATAAGCTGATAAATAAGACAGATGGTATTATCTGCATGGTTCTAAAGGAGTCATGTAACATTCTGAGAAGTTTGCTAATTTTCTCTTTCAAGAAGCTTTATGTGAAAATGAATACCACTTATACATCTGTGCCTGGTGCTTCCCATTGACCAACAATATCCTCTCACTAATTAACTGTTCAGCTGTGGCTCACTCAGTTTTGACAAAATCACACATTTTGTGTATTATTGAAAGTCAAATTAGAACAAAATTGTCCCCTTTGGTGTGTTCATTACAGAGGAGTAGCTCTATGGTGTGTTAAGCCTTTGCATGAAGACTAAGCACGACAGAGCCGGCCTAATGCTCTCAAATATATGACAGTACAGAGATTGTGATGCATATCTTCTGTATGTAACAAAGGGAACACAAGTCGTGTCTGAACTAGCAGTTAGCTAATACTAATGTTGGGCCTCACCTCACCGAACTCCTGCCCTCATGGTGAAGTTTGTAACCACTGTGAAGATCTGCCCAGCCTTTATCTAGACTGCTTATCCTTTGAGGATTGTGGTTGGTCAGGATCCAATCCCAGCTGACATTGTGCAAGAGGCGGACAGGACGCCAGCAAATTGCAGCGCTGACAAAGACTTACACCTACGGGGAGTTTGTTGGAATACTTAAACTCATTGCAAAAACATCTAACTCTGTGGCAAATAAGCATTACCCCAAAACTGACACTTCTCGAAAGGAAACTAACAAGCAGTTGTTTCTCCTCAGAAAGTGTCACGAGAATTAAAATCTAAGTGATCTTTACATCATTGAAGTTACTTTGTTTGTATTCAGTCATTTGCACTCAGTTTGATTTGTCCTCAGTGCAGCTAAAACAAGTATCTTTGCTGCTGTAACAAGGTGGACTGCTATCAAGAAAATGACTCATTGGAAACAAGTGGAATTACCTTAACACCCTGGCAGCTTTTCCTACTTATTTATATAAAACAAGATGGATACCACACACACTCTCTCTTCCTCTCCTACACCCTTTTCTGTTTCTCCCTTTCACACAATAGCCTGACACCACATAGCTCTTCATCAGGTGCTGGCCGACAGGGCCTCTTGCACGTGCAGACGATTACCTTGTCCCCTGATTGCCACCGTACAGAGAGGGGGAGGGTTTTTTCTTACAAATTAGTGGATAAATAGATACCCCACCACCGCTACCACCATCCACCCCCCCTCACTATTACCCAACTCCACCCATCCACCCTGTGCCTAATGACGGGGGCTGGGGAGCGGTAATGAAAAACTATACATCACAATCAGCCGGACAGTCCTATTCATGGCTATGCATTATGCTCACTAGTCATAATCATCGCAGCCGTGACAGAGGGAGAGATGTGAGAAGAGGAGAGGGAAAAAGAGGTGAGATGGTGAAAAGAGAGGATAGTATGATAGAAGAGGAGATGGTGTGAAATGGTGTGGGTAGGAGAAGAAATGATGAAATTGTAGGTAGGAAAAGGGGAAATGGAAGAAGAGAGTGCAAAGGAGGAAAGACAAGAGAGGAGAAGTCGAGGGAATGAAACTCAATCAGAAACAATAGGTGCTGGTCTTTCTTTATCTGCACTGTTTTTTAGCATTACCTCTGTAATGAATGCACTCCACACCGGCACAGTACTGCCTTGCTGTAGCAGTGTTACCTGACTGAGAGTATTATGGGTATACAGATATTTGTTTTTATACAGGTTTTGTGTGACTGCAATCGGCAGCACCAATATCACATGAAGGAACAATATTATAATATAATATAATATCTTGTACAATATTTTTCAAACATCTTGAATGATTTTTGAGTCTTGAAGCTACTAGTATAGGCCAGTACAGTGTGTGTCTGTCTGGACATGGTGGTCACAGTGGTGGAGAAGTGTGTGTAGGGCAACTTTAATGCAGGACATTAGGTTTGGAATGTGTCAAAAAATTCTGCCTGCCATTGTTTCAACCACTATCATCATCTGTCTCCATACCAAGTGTTTTAAATGTTCAACCTTAATGATACCTGAGGCATATTGTTGGGCTCAATGACAACGTTGTTACAAGTTCAGTAGTTCTATAATTGTAAAAGATGGGTCTAATAAAGTTGCAATCTGGGTCCGGATGTATAATATCAGAATTTAAGCACGAGATGAATGCTAACATCCACCATGTTAATACGAAAACCCAATAACCCAATGAGAAAAGAGATCACAATGTCATTGGCAATAGCGGTGTAATTTCAGTGTCACATGACATGGGGCACACACAAGTAAGTAAAACCTTCGTTTTTAAGTCAAGAGAGCAAAGCAGCCTGCAGATATTTTGGTCGGTTACAATTGTGGTCACATGTTGTATTTGTGATTAATTGTTAGTGCGCTTGTGTTTGATTTGGCATCACACCAGTAAGAACTGATTTAAGACACAGGTTTCTCTCTCAACTGTCAACTTCTATCTCTGACAGCCCAAGCACACACTGGTTCGTTTCCCATAATCACAACAACCTTTGCTTGAGCTTTTCCATTATTACACAGGCACAACTCTCCTGTAGAAGTTTGTTGCAAACAGCACAAACCTCTGTTAAAATATTTTTCAAGTTTAAAAATCTCATAGGCTTGTATGAGTTCAGTGGATGTAAACAGAAATTAGCTCTATTCATTAGTTGTATCAAAACTGGCTGTCTAATCATCCATGGAGGCGCCATTCCAACATAAGAGATACTACATGTCAGTCACTCAGTAAAACGGCAGGGCTACCAAATTGCACAGCTCAAACTGGTATAATAATGATAACGTTAGATAACTGGATTTGATTCAATAGTAGAAATCCAAACATGCTTTAGCTGTCTGAAGATTAACATGGATAAATTCAGCCTCTTTTTATGTATATGAAAGAGAGTGTCAAAAAGCACGAGGAAGAAAAAAGAGGTAGAAGAGGAAGAGAAGTTAGTGAAAAGACGAGTGTTTTGGAGTTTTCTTCTGTCTGTCCTTTCTTTTCTCTCTCCAACTTACAGTACGTGCACGTCGTGTAGGCACCGTCTGAGAGGTTTATTCCTGCAGCTCGTTAACTAGAATATTTCCTGTATATTGACTTATTTGGCAGCCACCACATGCTGAGTCTCTTCTGCCAACCCCCCCCCCCATCCTCAGGACAGTAAAAAGTCTGTGTGTATGCGTTACAATATGTCGCAGTGTATTTGTGTGTTCGTATGGGGTTTGCATGTGTTTGTTGGCGGTAGGTAGGCACCAAGCAAGCCGGGAAAGAGGGAAAAAAGGGAGAAAAAAAAAGAATGACAGACTCAAAGTAAGGAAATGACAGAGGTATGGTAGGTGCACATACGCTCATGCTCACCCAGAATCCTTTGGGGGAGCTTTGTATTAGGACAAAACTGTGTAATAAAAGTCGGATCACATAATCACTTTGACTTCAGCAGAAAACTAGAGTCGCTAAAATACCCCGGAGACAAATAATAAGGTTCTCCTATCAAGCACGTCTGTTGCCATGTGTACGTGCACAAGTGTGTGTCTGTGTGGGAGCTTAAAAAAAAAAAAAAACGGAGAAACATTTATACCTAACAGACACACGTAGGCGCGCACACACACACACACACACACACACACCTTTCCTCGTTGGTCTGTTTTTATAGACTGGTCGCTTACAAGCCACAAAATGTCACCGCTATTGTTAATCCCATACAGCCTGCCTAATGAGACCATGCTTCACACACTCTCCTTCGAGGGTGTACGTGTGTGTGTGTGTGTGTCTTCACTTTGTGCATATGTTAACATGCGTTAACAGAAAGTATTGTGTGTGTGTGTGTCACCCCTGACCTTGCCCTCACCCACATCTCATTCCATCTCATTAAATATGTATATCTTATCACACAACCTTCTCACAAACGCCTCCTCTCTCACACACGCACTGACACCTATTTGCATGTAGTAAATTCCAGCAAGCAACAGGGACACGGTTGTAGAGAGAGAGTGAGGCGGTGAGAGAGAAGACTGGCCTACTAATGGGTCAGCAAGAGCATGGCGGTGTAAAGAGTGAAGTATTTACACCGCCATGCTCTTGCAAATGGTGAATTCTTTTTCTTGCCATTTATGTAAGGAAGAAAAAGATACATGTACACTTGCACTCCTTCACCTCTCTGTCTCGTGTCTTCCATCTATCTCACTGTGTCTCTTGGTATGTCTTTTTCTACAGTGAGTCTTGATCGAATCTTGGCCTAATGAGAATGATGTGCTACAGTGATAAAACACGGCCGCGGCCTCCTGTAAAACACAGAGCATCCCTGGCATTAATTATTGAGAGGGCTAAGGTGCCGCTGGAGGGGTTTACAAGGGGAGAAAACATTGCACTGACCACCGCCATAGTTAATCACTAATGGACACTGGATGGTGCTCAGAGAAAGTGAAGCACATGAACAAAGCACATGCTGTCTTAACTGTTAAGTGTTTAGAATATTGATGCCAAACTTATAAGCAAGATCCTGAGCTTTATACCAGTGTATGGGCGTGCTTCTCTGAAGCTGCTATCAAACATGCACTAATATCTCTGGATAATCTCCTGAAATTATCCAGAGGAGCAATCAATCAATCAATCAAATATGTATTTGTATAGCCCATATTCACAAATCACAATTTGTCTCAAAGGGCTTAACAAAGTAATGTTGAAGAGGAGAACACACAGAATATTTGATCTATACTGTGAACGACAACACTTTTTAAACATGTGTCGCATGTCGCATCTGTATTTTTTGTATGAACATTTTGTATGAACCTGGCTCCCGTCAGGCTCAGGTCGAGCCTCCACAGTGCTGTGTTTTCAATGATGCGCTGCTCCAGCTCAGATAACTCTGTGCACCTTCCCTTACCTACCCACCTAACCCTAATTATGAGACTTTCTCCCGATACAGCTTACACTGAATATGTTACTGTATTCCAAGTATTGTTTTTTGCGTGTGCTGCTTTATGCCCACTGCTGACAATACAAAACATAACAACCTTTTTTACAGTTTGAGTCATTCCTGGCTTCTTAAATGTTCTTTTCACTTCCTGTGATTTCTGTGTGTGCAGTTTCATGCCCATTTATGGGCATTAATGGGGCAACTATGCTAGTTAGAAAAAACTGACACATGCTTTCAACTTACAAAGACATGGCATTCATAAGAACACAGGTGCAAACAATTTAGCAATATAAGAACGTGTCATGACTCTGACGTAGAGTTGTCTAAGGAAACTTCTAAAGGACAAGAAGATACTGGTGAATGAGGCCCAATGATATTCAAGAGTTTTTGGCGATAACGGCAAAATTCTCAAATTCTTGGTGAAGGTAAAAATCAACCAGATATTCAGTGACATGCAGCTGTCAGACATGACAGAATTACTCCAAATGGTTTTCAGCTTCTTTTTTGCCTTTTAATTAGACGACATAATAGAGAACAAATTGGACCTGGTTTGAACCGAGGATGTTTCCATTCACAATAACCCTCTTACCACTAGGCCAACAGGGCACGCCTCCCATGAACTTCTAGAAGAAGAGCACTGATCTGGTTGTTGAGTTAGTGTTCATGAGTTGCAGGCAATGTTCAGTTCAGTCATATTTTCATTGGATGTTTTAACCCTTTAACCTAAGCGTGCTTTGAGGTACACACTCAAAATAACTTCAGTTCAAACTCTTGAACGTAGCACTATTTCATCTTTTAATCTCTGGATGAACACTGTCCAGGTCTAGAGCAAATTTAAAGATGAGGAGAGTCTGAACTGAGCGCCAACCTTCTTCTGAGAAATTCAACTGAACTTGACCGATGTCAAAAAAACTCTTATCCTGTAAATGAAGCAGCATCAAGATAATGTTTTACAAACAGACACCATGGTGACAAGTAGAGAGGCAAAGCCACAATCAATGGCCGAGAGAATCAGCAAGTATAAATGTGCATGTGACCAGGTGTGTGTGTGTGTGTGTGTGTTTGTGTTTGGAAAGCCAAAGCCAAAACAATGGCCCATCAGATTGAAACTGACTTCACCTTGTATCTTTTGGCCCCGGCTTGCGACAATAGATTGGACAGGAAATCCAATGGCGAGCTGAGAGACAAGGAGAGGAGGAGAGGGGGGATGGAGGAGCAGACAGAAAAAACAGATTGCTAATATGCTGCTGCTGCTTTGGTGTGTGCGTGCATATGTGTGTGTGTGTGCGTTTTAGTTTGTGCAATACAGACGCGGTAGAATTCATTTGTGAAGCGCATTTTTAAAAAAATTCAAAATTTTCAGTAATGTTTGATAGGGATTTTGATTATGCAGGTGCGTGTATATGTTTGTGAGTGAACATAAATGTGTGTGTGTGTGAGTGTGTGGGTCTCTGTGTGTGCGGTGGGTGACCTGGCCCATTTTAATCTGTGGCAGAGAGAAGATGTGGTGAAAACCATTATCACCGTCTCCCTGTCGCTGATAACAGCTCGCTAATCTGTTTGCTGGAGATATTGAACAAATGCATTTGTGCCACGGACGGACAGGGGGAGAGGAGCGGGAGGGGATGAACAGGGAGATGGGGAGCTGGTGTGTTTGTTTGTGTGTGTGTGTGTGTGTGTGTGTGGGGGGGGGGGGGGGGGCTGATGAAAAATGAGAGGATGAGGAGGTTGGGAAAACTTCCCCGACAGCGGTGGCCTCTCAGTGACAACAAGGAAGGAGGGAGAGGTGGGGAAGGGGAATGAGCGAAAGGTAAAGACAACACGCGGTGATGGAGGAAGCAAATTGAGGTAATGACAGAGATAGATGAAAAGAGATGAGAAACAGAAAGACTGGATGAAAAAAGGGAAACAAGGAAAAGAGAGTGGAGGAAAAAAAAAAAGTCAATGTCACAACAGTGTCCTGCGATAAGGAATGAGAAAAGGAAACGCTGGTGGGGGCATCTTGAGACGGGAAGTGCTGGCTGCTGCGGGTGACTGATCCGGTCAAGTAGTAGATCATGTGGCAACTCAACCTTGACCTGAGCTGTAAGTTTGATTCAACTACAGGTAAAGCTGGCCATTGTGGACTCAGGAACAATAGCCAAAGCCTATACTGGTGCTAATGGGAATGAGTAAAGAAAGAATGGAAAAAAGAAAACAATCTTTATTAATGTTCAGATGATATTAAAAAATGTATGTAATTAAGTAACTGTGGTTTCTGTGCCTATTACTATTCATTCAATCTATGGCGGCAGCGGGGGTGTACGTGCAAGGTCATGAAGGTCATGACAAGTTCCAAGTGACAGGTACATAGACTAAAGAGTGAAAGAGAGAACTCCATTTTATGCCACTTGTGGCTATGTGCACACCTGCAGCCGAAACTATGAGGTCTGACTGTCTGCATGGACGGTAACAACTTTATTGATGACAGCCCGAGCGAGCAGTAGCTGCAAATAGCTTTACAATGCAGCAATGGAGCATAACACCAAGTTAGAGATCTCTTATGTTATTTGAAGTGTAAATGATTTTTGGGTTAATTTTGAAATTCATTATAAATTGAGAAAAACACTGACGATGTGTTTGGGGCTCGCCACTGAAGTCATTTTGGAAAAATCTACACCAGGCAAACTGGCAAGCCACCCAGAAACCTTGATGCAAATGCAGGTGAACCTGAACAGTTAATTTAATGTTAACTGTTTGTAGCAATAAACCTGTGTTCACCGCAGGACCTTTAAGTCAAGGAAAGATCATTTTCAACAAAAAGCTGTTTAGTTATATTTGACAGAAAAAAACTTGCAGTTGTAGGGAGCTTGCAAAGAATCAGAGCTGAGGATTTTACTAAGTAAAACAAATCCTCTTAAACAATTACTTAGATGAACATTAGATGAAGAACAACCAAAAGCTTGGTACAAGACGGTGTAAGGGTGGTTCGGGGGATCTGCATCATAAAGAAGACTTAACAATACTTTAGGAAAATGATACGACAATAAAAATCAATAAATCAATATGTGTTGCCAGAAAAAATACAACACCACTGCTGGAAAGAGGCAAAGAAGTGATTGATTTCATTAATGAGGGGGCATAGAGATTTCTGTAGAGACAAACCTGTTCACAGAAAAGTTATGAAAGTTGGGAGGGTGACCAGCTGAAACGACACCGCGCCAAGGACGGGAATGGCGAGCATAAACTTTGCTTTAATCATTTGAACGAGAGCAGTCTGATGATGCGGTAAAGTCGACTTGGCAGAGGAGTCCAGGAAAGAAGAAGAACCTTTGTGCCACCTGATGTTATTTTGCAATGCACCACATCTCCTTCCTTTATCAAGGGATAGAGTTCTGGCTGCTGTCTCTACCACATAACTCTTCCACATAAAGTACCCAAACAGCTCTTTGCCACAATTTCTAAGTGACCACTGATGACAGATGAAATATGAGGGGAAAAAGTTTGAGTATGGCACCGTATAATACATTTATCATCTGATTAATTTCACTGTGCCACTGAATGAACACTTTGTCTGGGTTGTCAATGCTGGCTCTAGTGGTGGTGGTTGGGTGGATGGATGGAAGGGTAGTTTGGTGTTACTGTAGGCCCCGAGGCAAGCAGTTAACCTGAGCTCAGAGCTTGCAGAGGCGTAAAAGAAGAGAATGGGTGAGTGGACTTGTAACACCCTGGGCTGTGTGTCAAAACAAGGACATGCTTTTATCTGTCTTCTCTTCACTCGTACCATCTCAACAGCTCTCCTACATTTTCCCTGTAACATCTCCTCTCTTTCACATCATAATCTTACTCTCGCATTTTCACTTTTTTGCATTTTCTATTACCTCACAGTGTCTTTATCCTTATGGATCTCTCACTCTCACTATCGCTCTCTCTCTAGTGTCATCTCTTCACCCCCGCTATCTCTCTCCCCTCCTCCTGCTCTGCTGAGGCCCTGGGGCACCATCTGACTGCACCAGCTAACCCTTGTATAACTTTTCCAATTCCAATTCCTGCTGGATTATGGCATGGTGGTGACGAGGGGGACATTTCCTCTCATATATTTGATTCAGCGGCATGATTATTGGAGCGGTGTGTGTGTAGATGGAGGAGGTGTTGATGTTGAGTGGGGACGGAGACCTTGACCTCACCCAGGGGACAATGGACGTTCATGTGGCCTTCTCTCTCTCTTAATGTATTACACACACACACACACACACACACACACTGAGAACAGATACATACAGTATGTGCTGTTCTTACATACACATACACATGCACATGCGCAGCCCTCTCCACCCTCCTAGCCCTGAGGTTAGGGGCTGTAGATGGCAGACATGGAGATTGGTTTTTAGTTAAATGTCAGTGGAGGTGAAAGCACTGCCCAAAGGCACCTCTGTATGAGTGTGTGTGTGGCGCATGTGTGTGTGTGTGTCTATCTTTGTCACTCTTGCAGTTGCTTTCTCTCTCTCTTCCGTGGTTCCTGTTTCTTATGACAATCTCATTCACATCCTCTTTCTTTTCCTTTGTCTGTCTAGAATTTCTGTCAATATCATTTCTTCCCTCATATCTACCTTTTCATCTTTCTGTCTACTTTATCAGCCTTTTTTATCAAAACACCAGAGAGTGAAACCCACATAGTATCTGTTAAAGGCTGGTCTCAGTAATGCCTGGTGTTGTTCTTTGGTTCAAGGGACAGACACATCAGGTGTTTGTTATGACTTTAGCATTTCCTATAATAGGACCAAGATGAAAAATGTCTGTGTCAGTTGCTTTGAATAGTAAATAGTAATAAAAATTCAATTATTTTCAAAATATTTTGTTTAATTGTCAAATCAGTTTTTGCAAAGTACATACATAAGATAAAGATGTGATGTTCATCAACTTGCAGAAAAAAACAATTCTACAACATGTGACATTTGAACAAGAAAAATTAGGTAAGTAAGCTAAGCCTGTATATTTGCTACCATGCATGTTTTTATGCCTCACTATTAGTTGAAAAGTAAATTGATTCAATGCATTTTAACACGGGTATGATATGACGAAGATATTGAGTCATAAATAACATGATTTAACCCAAAACCTGTGTGATGTGATATTTGTTTTGACTGGCTGTCAGTGAATTTAGTGAATATACTCAGTGAATATATTATACTCTAATGAGGTAGACTGAATTATGTTTGAGGTCAACTATTTCTGATGATTAAATTGATCGTGGAAAAAATACTATTTTAATGAAGGTGCTTCTTATGTTAGTTAAAATTTTTGGGGTTAGGATGAAATGAGCCATGTAGGGACTAAAGGTTGTTTTGAATCCCCCGACATTAAGTGTTGAATAAAGTAATTGTAATCAAAGATGACAGGGATATTGATGAATTTTGGTGTGTGCCATGGAGGAAATTCTTATAATCTAATTATAATTATAATCTAATCTATAGTATTTCCCAGTTAGATCAGGGAGTTGTTTTCCACAATAACATTTGATTAAGCCACTGTACACTAGTATTCAAACCAAACTGCCCAAAAAAATAAACCGAAGCTTTATGCTTGAAGCTGCTAAAGAGCTGTATTGTGAATATTGGACTAAGATTTGTCACTTCCAATAATGATCATGTAATGTTTGTTTTTTTGTATGTGTAAAAGGCAACAGGATTGTACATTTAGCATTCCATTCTGATGTATTCCTCACCTGTCTGTATACAATCAATAAGGAATATAGAAAAAAATAAAGACGGAGTCAGGCCAATAGTCCAGGTATCTTATTTGCTTTAGCGTGCTGCAAAGAGGACATCTGGCTGCATCTGTGTGGCACAGCGAACACGTTGCCAAGGGTGTCAACACACCAGCTGCTGCTCCTTATAAACACCAAACCAAAAGCTGCTGTGCATCTGTTGCAGCCTGTGGCTTTAACACTGCTGTTACCTTTTAAATTCTAAAGTGACTGCCGTGCCGTTTTTATTGTTATTGAACGTAAAGCAAAGAATGAGCCGAGATATTTGACTCATGTCTTCATCAGTTTGTTTCCACAAGTGGAGACATGACAGCTGGATCATGCCAAAGACTTGGCAGGGAGACAGCTTCAGAAAGTTGGCATCCTGTCCGGAGTGAAAATTCCAAAACTATCTATGTTTATGTCAGTGTGTGTGTGTGTGTGTGTGTGTGTGTGTGAGTGTGTGTTTGGACTGTGCTGTTAAAACCCAGGTGTGTCAATCGGCACAGGGTGGGAGTCGTCACACTGGTATTCACAGCACCAGAGCCAGAGGGGTCGCTCTCTCTCACACACACACACACACACACACACACACACACACACACACAACTGGTATTCAGAAATCATGTCCCGGAGGGTTGTTATTGTCCTAACATCGGCCGTACGTTGCCTGTCCACCAATCTGATCACACAGACCACTAAACATCAACACTGCCCCCATCTTGTGTGTGTGTGTGTGTGTGTGTGTGTGTGAGAGAGAGGTTGACTGCTGACTGACAGCTGTCACATAGCCTGAGAAGCAACAGACCGTATGCACTGTGTGTGTCTGTGTGTGTCAGTGCATATGTTGTATGATGGATTGAGTGTGTGAGCATATGTGTGTGTTTGTGTGTGTGCCTCTGGACAGGACAAAAGGTCAGTGTCTGGTAGCCATTTGACTGGCAGCTTCACTGGGCCCATGTTGCACACGTTTATCTGGGGACAAATGTTGATTCCAGCAGATGTTGGTGATTTAATTGGGATCATGCACACTTCATTGCTCAGTGTTTCACCATATAAATCCTGTCCGACTTTTAGTAAACCGACGCAAATTAACATTAACAGACACGCTACAGAGAGTGGTGTCGATGTCCCTTCTTCATTTGTGCTTCTGGACAGCTGCACAATAAATATTAACCTGATACAAGAATTAAGAGTGTGTGGGAGCATCTGAACAAATGAAATGTATGTTTTTATGTTAGGTTTCCAAGGTTCACCTCCTAAAATCTCTTTCATCTTAACTTCTCACATGGTGTTATTTCAACCAATGTTCAAACAATCCAGTATCTCATCAGATTCTTCTCTTCCTCCTCGTTTCTCAGTTTTTGCCCTTGTGTACTTGCAGGCTTGTATCTTTTCATTATGAAATAGTTTGACTAATAATAACTGAAGCCTCCCATTGGCTGATCCAATCTAGCATTTGCCATCAGTCGGTGTTATGAGCACAATTGCACTCAAAACTGTCGCCATCCTCCTCCACTTTCAGTGGCCACAGTAAGTTGGCACATAGAACCTGTGAGGATCAGAGTTTATTTCATTATGCTGTCCACTTGTGACTCACAATTTAGGCTTTGTTAATGCAGGTTAGGTGGTACAGTGTGATTCTGGGGCTACATCCACTCTATTATGTTTACATTTCAAAATATATCAACTCTGCTATGCATACATCTGCAGAAACTGAGCAGAAACTGAGATGTTTTGAAATAAGGATATAGACACTAACAACTGTTTCTGATTGGTGTTTTTGGTCACTACGTAGCCTTCACTGATTCGTCAGGCTCCTATCACATGACCCCTTCCTGGAATCAAACAATCAGCATTATCCTTGGCTACTAGTGTAGAACATGGGTAATACATTATAATGAATTAAGCATTGCTTGCTATAATTTTAAAATGATATAACTGCTTACATGTGTAGGAGACAAGCTATTGTTTATCAATATTTATTATTCAAGCAATTCCTGTTTACACCAACACATCCAACATATCCAGTAATGTGATATACATGTTTTCATGGCGTGTTTGTATGGACGGGGATACGGAGCCAAAACGCTTGTGTAGACAGAGATCGTTTTTATTTTGAAATTGCCGTTTTCAAATGAAAACATCATATTATAGATGTAGTCTATATATCATGTTCTGTTATTTTTAGTTTAAACTTGCTCAGATCCTATCTTATGGCAGTTGTTGTGTCTTTATTTGGCACACACACACACACACACACTTAAACCTCTCAATCTTGTCAAGCGTGGCTTCTTTCCCTTTGCTACACTTTTTCCATTTACTGCAGATTGACGTGTGCATCAAAATACATTTCAGGACTTAAAAAGATTGCCAACAACATCGTTACATGAGTGTAATCCTGTGACCCGGAGTTCTGCAGGAACGTCAATACTGTTGTTCTTTCTGATGAGTGAGCCGCCACAACCACTCATACAATGTCAGATCCTTTCTGTGAAGTTAATTAACACTTATACTCATCACACAACAGCAGAAATTATTTGAGAAAGGGGCTGTGGGTAATTTTACACATGGATGGCACAGCAGCGTGACTTTCATCTCCAGACATGGCGTCAGTAGTGTTCAGTAAATATGAAATGCTATTGTGTTTTTCTAAACCTTAAATTGAAAAGGTTTGACCGATTCAAAGTTGACTTGCAAAATCGAAGTAAAAAAATGTCTGCATTTTTCAGAAAGATGTTTTAGGTCTGCACCCCTGTCGTAGCCCACAGTACCTCTGTGCCGACACTTTGAAACAGCAAACAGAGGAAGTGTGGGGTGTTTTTGGTCGCCGTATGTTTACCGGTCAGCTCACAGTAGATATAATTCAGTGATGTCGGACATATCTGAGATGGTTCCGAGTGTCGACCAATCACATTAGATTTAAACAACGTCAATCATTACCTATTGGCTGTAAATAAAAGTGGGAGTGTCCAGGACGCAGACAACTGCGTCCTGAGGAAGATCTGCAACAACCAATCAAAGAGCCGCCTCAGGTCCTGTGGTTGCCAAAAGTTTCATGACCCACATTCACATCCACTTGGCTGGCGCCCTACACCAGGAAGTATATGTATTTAGACAGAAATTTACCAAATACAATTTGAAAAAAAATTATATTGAATTGTCACAGGCGCTTAAGGTCCACCAAGTGCATTGTACGAGTAAACTATTATTATTTAATTAAATTAAGTGTAACATTTTCAGACAGACATTTTTGTCTTAGGATGTTGGAGCGTGTGGCGCTCCAGTGTTAACCAGCCACCACTGTTAAGCGCCAACATTTTAAATTTATATTCTAAGTATTTATTCAGAGAGAGAAGGAAAGAATGGGATCAAGGATACAAGCAGTGAAAATGAGATTTCTTCGTAGGGTGGCTGGGCTCAACCTTAGTAATAGGATGAGAAGTTTTGAAATCAGGAGGGAGCTTGGAATAGAGCCGCTTTTCCTTCTTATTGAAATGACCCAGTTGAGGGGGTTTGGGCATCTTGTTTACCTTCCAATGGAGTTTCCTGGGCCAGCCCAACCGGGATGACAATCTAGGTTTAGACCCAGATCTCAGAGAAAAGGCAAAGTGATTTATGTGAAGGAAAACAACTGCGTACAATGTTAAAGACCTTGTTTAAGTGGGTGCCAACTTGCTCTATATGTTGCACAAACTAATGCAGAGATTACTTATGGTAAGTTCAGGGTGTGTTGGAAACACACTGAAATATATATAGCTAACATAGCATAGAGTGTAAATGCACTCAAGTGGTCAAATTAGCAGAACTAACATGAGTTGAAAAATATCTTCTCATTTAGCATTAGAAAAGTGGTAACTATCAATGATAATTGAATAACAGCACATTGGAGACTGATCCGTTTGCACAGAACATTCAGAATATAAAACCAAGTTTTTTCCATCAAGTTAAAAATATCCGAGCTTCCTTCTGGTGACATAAAGCACTCAGAACTATTATTTGAAATCCTCAACTTTCTTCCAATTGCCCCACTTGAGTGCAGTGTCCATTTGAACCAAAGCACCATGGGAGCTGAATGGCAGAGCAGCCAAGGCAACAAAGTAGCCAATTTGGAAACACAAATGATCAGGCACTTTCCCCTAGTTAAACCCCAGAGCAATACACAGAGGCAGAGAGCAAATGTGACATCTGTGGTTTGGAGAGTATCCCTGGCCAATACACTATTTATTTGTGTGTGTGTGTGTGTGTGTGTGTGTTGTCTCTGTGAGTAAGTTAGACAGTAAGTGAACAACAGGAAATGTCCATAACTCGGTGTTCCTGCACATGAAAATGTGCATAAATAAGTGATGAATGACTCATTTGCTGTCACTCATTGGAGAAGTAGAGTCATTAATGGCAGCACTGATTCATTACATTACTTATATTCTCACTATAAAGACTGTTTCTACTTAAATCTAACTCACTCTTAAGTGAAACACTGATGGATAACACGATTGCCACACATGACATTAACACAGATGCACGCTGCCATTGTCCCCTGCTACCTCCCTTCACACATCCATGAAAAGGAAAACTCCAGTTTATTACAACTTGGGCTTTATGTTTGTGCTTTGTAGTTTATAATCTAATGATGATGCTGTATTTTTCATTTTTTCTTGATGATTCTTCATTACAGAGGAAAAGGATGGAAGTTTAGTAGATACAGATTGTATCTACCAAGTTGAACCAAGAAGTGAGTGTGTAATCTGTGATGGATATCTACAACGTAGTGTTTGGATAACAACTTATATGTCTGTACTAACTTTGTTTTTCAAGATAAGATAATCCTTTATTAGTCCTGCAAGGGGAACATTTGCTGTTACAGCAGCATAGGGGAGAGTGGAAATAGACGCTCATAAATAGGTAAAAGGAAGAAAAATATATGTTGATCTATCCATTCTACTACAGGCCAGACTTTTTTGTCATGGCTTCTGAGACAGTGCTTGACTGACGTGTCCCTCCCTTTCTTGAACAAAGGTCTAAGTAGGTCAGTTTGTTCTAGCATGTTGGTATTGTGCATACTGGCTTACAGGGACATTTAATGGACCTGAGCTGTCATTGGCAAAATCTGTTTCAAGTCAAATTACCTGCAGAGATTATAGTCTCTATTGCTCAAAAGGTTTAACCTAACAAGAAACCAAATGAAAACTTTTTGTGTCCAAAAAGACATTCTGCCATGTAAACCTGCCACTTCCTCTGAAGGATCATGCCATTTTCTCTTTAGTGATATTGGTGCACAGACCTCAGCAATTCACCCACCTAGTCAAATGTTATTATTACAGAACCATAGGCAAAACTGTGCAAACAAGAGCCAAGTTGCACAAAGCAGAAATTTCCCTAAGTGTCTCATAGTCCAAGCCCAGCAGCCCCCACACCCCAGGTACTTGCCAACATGGCGGCTGCCTGATAAATGGGTGTCCCCTGTGCCTATAAACAAATCTCTCACACACACACATATATACATACGCTCATGCAGAAGGGGCTCGGCACTCAATTCTAGCCCACTAATTCCTATTCATTTAAAACAGCCACCAGGGCACAACGTAGCCCAGCCCGGCCCCAGACACCAGCCATTCATTATTCAGCTGCTTGCTTTATGAATGGCTTACAGGTGGATGCTACAACGGCAACTGAGAAACACTGCTCGTAAATCACAACACACAGACGCGTATACACTCACAAACACCCCCCCCCCCCCCCCACCACCATCTTTTTTTAAGGAAACAGAGCCTGAAGATGCAGAGCCTTGTGTGTGTCCGAGAACAGGGGTGCACAGTGTCGTGAATTTCCCTCTGTGTGCTTTCTCTTGTTGCTGTTTAATTAGTAATGAGGACAAATATTTGTTTGTTCCAACATCGCGGGAGGGAAGGGGTTGAGAGAGAGAGAGTGTGTGTGCTTGTGTGTGTGTATGTATGAGAGAGAGAGAGAGACTAAATTAGCTCCTCCTTGTTTTCTGTCAGTATCAAGCTGTCAAACAGTTGCTCGCTCTCCAACCAATGATAGAGATGGCCGCTATAGTGTGTGTGTGTGTGTGTGTGTGTGTGTGTGTGTGTGTGTCTGTGTGCGCGCAAACCAACACCAAAGCACAGGGCAGCTGTTTAACATAGTCTGTGGTATAACTAATAGATCACACTGTGTTACATTTGTCAACATGACACCTTCTACTATATTGAGTTACACTCCAGGGCTTCCTCTCTTTCTTCTCCTCCCTCTCTGTGTTTTTCTTCATACTCCCCTTCTCTTGCTCTCGCGCTCTCCTCCTGACCATCTAACCCTGGCAGTCTTTCTCCGTCTCTCTCTCGGCAAATCGTGACTCTGTACAGCGCGGGGGAAAGCGGCCTACCAGAACAATGCACTGGTCTGGTCAACATGTGGACACTGCTCTCATCCCCAGAGTATGATGGATGACACGATGGACGTTTGTGTGTTCTTTGAGAAGTTATTTCATGTTTATATGTCAGGGTTCAGTGAGGTGCTCCTTTTCGGGACAACAAAGCAACAAGATGCTGCCTAAAATGCCTGTGCTCACGTTGTCCTTCATGGTTTTTCCTTCCCTTCTCTTGAACCTAAATATATGTTTGCTGCAGGTGGCCTCTGATTTACCGATAGATTGTAGGTAAGGGTGTTCCGATCAGGATTTTTGGGGCAGTTGGCTGATCACCGATTGTTTTAAGTAGTATCGGCCGATACCGATCACATGGGTCCTGATCCAAGTGACCACACATGATCTGATTTCTGCTCTATATGCAAATAAACACTACAGGGCTGAATCCTACTCAGAATTTTGTCATTAAATGTCCATTATTACTGTCAAGTTTTTTTTTTTTATTTCCATCACAGAGAAGCAAAGGGTGATCAGACACCTGGTAAAACTGCCAGACCGGCGAAGCCCACGATGCAGCCATTGTCATGTTTAATCAATAAAAAAATGTAAAAGTAACAAAAAAAAATGACGAGTGATCCATCTCAATTCCTTCTCATCACTTTATGAGTGAACGCAGTTTGTCTTGCCTCATCTGATCAGCTCCATTGATCACCTTTTATAGATATCGCCGGCCAAACTAATAGGGAATATTGGCCGTGACTGATCAATTGGAGAACCTTTATTTCAGTAACATCCTTAAAATTTACCTGACAACATTGTATTATACCTGCAGTGGTCAGACTAAAAAAGTATTTGAATCAGTTTTTAAAATGTTAATATTGTTATTACAAGTTTGTAGTTTACAGCATTTTTATATCCGTTTAGCTTGAACAAGCGTAGCATGGAAAATTGTATTTAATGAGGATTATGGTAAGGCTGGAGCCAATCCTATCTAAAATCCTAGCTGACATGTAAAGGCAAATAACCATTTACACTTGCATTCATACCTATGGTCAATTCAAGAGTTGCCACATAACCTAAGTTTCTTTCTGAACGGTGGGAGCTGGCTGGAATACTAATGTACTCAACTGACACAGACACAGTGATAACTCTGCACTGAAAGACCCTGGTCGGCTTGTAGGTGCAAATCCAGAACAAAATCAGTTCAAGCACAAAATTATCTCAAGCATAGATAAATAAAAGTAATTGGAACATCTGATAAAAATAGACTTTAGTACTATGTAATACAAATAGTTTAGTATGAATAAATATTAATTGAGAGCAGGGATGTTTTAGTTAAACTAGATATTTGTGAATGAAATAGAATAAAAATAGAATTATATAATCCACTGGAACTTACTCTTGCATTTGTATGTTTTGTGTGCTGAATGTAGACTGTGTGGTGTGATTGTGTGAGAGCAGTGGCATTGCAGCCATGATTGATGGGTCCCTCTCCTTCCTTCACATGCCTCCACTCAGCTTGTGTTTCAAAGCCAGGCCTGTGATTCTGTTTCCACTCTGTCACTCACTCACCTAAAACACACCTACACGTCCTTGCCCATGGACACATGCACACACAAACTCTGATTCTGTTTCCAGCTCGTCAGTCACGCAGACACACACTGAGATATGAAAGCAGGGTGTGACAGCGCATCTGACGGCGCACTCAGCCGCCACACACACACACACACACACACACACACACACACACACACACACACACACACACACACACACACACACACACTGAGTGTTGCTTAGTGTTGGTTTTGGTTTTCCCTAGCTGACCTCTTGAAGAAAATAGCTTGTTTGAGGTTGTGCTATCTTGCAATTGTCAGATAGATATTGCAAAAATATTTACAGGTGATAGTTAAAATGCTGTCCGCGTGTGTGTCTGTTTGTTTAGTTTAACACATTTCAGTGAGTAACAACATTCCAAGTAGATTTGTGATTACTTGTTGGGTTCTTTTCACTGTAGATATTTAGTCTCTTAGAAGATGCTAATGATGCTAACAATGGCTGTAAGGCATGACAGTGTGACAGTGACCCTGAAAGTGAGGAAACTATAAATTCATGCAACATTAATTTTATTATTTACACCAATCCTTTGTCATGTCTAAATATCAAACAATAGGCTTTTACTAAGAATGTATACACGTAAAATACTTAATTCAGTACATCACACAAAAATGTTTTGATCATAGATGAAGTGCTACCTGAGCGCACTCCTGCCACTGTCTTTTATGTGCCTCCATGCTGGCAACAACTAGTGGCTGGAGGCCTTATGTTTTCGATTGTTACTTCATCTATTCCATTCATATGAACGTGATATCTCAAGAACACCCGGAGAGATTTCGTCAAATGTTGTACAAAGGTTAACTTGGACTCAAGGATGAACTGAATAGAGTTTGATGACCAAGGTCAAGGCCACTGTGACCTCACAAATCACAGGAACATCTGCAGGGGAATCCTTTCATATTTGGTACAGGTGTTCACTTGGATTAATGGATGACCTGATTAGAGTTTGGTGACCTAAGGCCAAGGTCACTGTGACCTCATGTTCTTGTGAATGTAATGAGGAGCACCAACAGGGAATTTCAATACACCTGGAACACATTTTTTTGGAGTTTTTTATGACCTACTTAGAATGTGGAGGTCAAAGGTCAATGTCCATCTGACCTCACAAAACACTCTTTTCCGTTGTGAATGCAATACCTTTGAAAGCCTCGAGAGAATCCTTTAAAATTTGGCACTGACTTTAATTTAGACTCACAAATTAGCTGTTTAGATTTGAGCAGTCAAAGGTCTAAGTGGTCTCACAAAACATGTTTTGGCTTCTTAACAGGGGCGGCTGTGGCTGAGTGGGGGGGGGGCTGTGGCTGAGAGGTCGGCAGTTCGATCCTCAGTCTTGCCCATCTGCATGGCGAAGTGTCCTTCGGCAAGATGCTGAACCCCGAATTACCCCTCATAGAACGAAAAAAAAAAGTGCTGCTAATAGATGCACTGTATGAAGGTATGTGTGAATGGATGAATGGCACACTGTAATGTAAAGCACTTTGAGTGGTCATCAAGACTAGAAAAGAATGGTTTGTATATGAATACAAACCATTCACCATTTATACATAATATCTCAGGTCTGCCATCAGTAAATTTCACCAAAATGTTTCATCACCTGGACTCAAAGTTTAGCTGATTATATGTCTTTATCCAATCTCATGTGAGTCTGACCAATGATATAGATGTAGACTGAAACTGCATTGGTTGGTGGAGGCATACATCTGCAGGGCAGTAATTCTAATCTCTCCAAATGAGCAAAAGAAAACATATGTATTTCACACTATCCAGTTGAAATTCAACATCTAATCCTACTGAGTTACATGCAGGTGTTTGGGTGACTGCTACACAACATGGATCAAGTTATAAAGCTAGTCTAACATTAGATCATGTGCTCAGTTATAATTGACTCATGTATGTAAACTTAATATTGTAGAAACAGAAGCATTGAAATGAGCCACAACATAGATGTGCTCCTGTACTGAACAAATAACAGGACACATCTGATCTTGATTATATACAAAATGTTGTTTGGTAAAAGAATATGGCCTTGACTGTGAAACTTGATTAAAACAGATTAATTATGGGTTGATATTTGTTTTAAATCAATTCACGTGTCATTCTGTACACATCACTTCAATAATGCATCAAAAAGATGCAATCTCAGTCAGCTACAATTTGCTTTGTAACTTAGACATATTACTAATTAGGACTAATTCACCATGTTCATCATCCATTCTTTGAAGTGCTTTATCCATTCAGGGCTAGGTATCACTGTACTTCACTCTACCCATTATTATGTGCATTATCTATTTGCAGGGACAAGCTGAAGTATGGGCAATAGAAAGAGACAAATTGCAGCCAATTAATTATGATGTACAGTAAATTAAGTATGTGACTTAAATCCACTCAACCTTCCACATCACGGGAGAGATGGAAAAAATGGCTGACGGAAATTATGTGTGGAATGATGACACGTCTGTGATACATCAAACAAACGTATTCTTCCAACACATTCCCTGCTGTTGCTTGTGACTATTTGATGTTTCAGTGGGGCTCCTTTAATTTTTACATCCACCAAGGAGGCTATGTTTTCATTAGCGTCGGTTTGTCTGTTTTTAAGTTAGCAGGATTACGCAAAAACTACTGGACTATTTCCATAAAATTTTCTAAAGGAATGGGGCAGGACCCAAGGAAGAATTCCTCAAAGTTTGGAGCACATCAGGATAAACTGATCGATCTAGGATTTTGATTTCACTTTCTCTAACACTGCAAGATAGTGTCCAGAAGCTCTTGTACAAAGGTTCAGTGGCACCTGGTTTTAAATTAGCACCAACAAATGTTATTCTCAACATGCCCAATTCCTTATACATCAGAATAAAACATTAATAGTAGGAAATATATATATTTGCTGCATTTTGCTCATTGTAAAATATGTACATATTCTGTGTATTGATGTACAACCACATATCCAGCTTAGACGTATACCTGCGTCTCTGAGAACTGTGGAATGACAACAGAGCACATAAAGGAAACCTTGAGAGAACATGCAAACTCGACACAGCCAGGCACATTCAAATCCAGGCGCATCTTGGTATGAAACAGCAGCGGTCACATTGTTAATTCATCCAATATTCTGGACAAACTACAGATAGGTTCCAAAATATGCAACCAATACATCCCACCCCCACCCGTCAGCCTGCACATCGAAGCTACGCCCCTAAAACACCTGAACGCGCTGTGTCTGACAGCTGTTAGACTTATCCGTGACTCGCTTGCTAACTTCTGCCTAACATCTCTGCTACACCAGTTTATTCCTCGCCGCCCTTCCAGCTTGTGAAGACTCCGGCCATGTGCTGTGAGAACACGAGCAGGGTGTGGTTTATGACAGACAGGTACGCCTGCAAGTCATGTTATTCTGTCCAAATGAAATGATTGGTCATGTTTATTACAGTCCTGCGAGGGCCACAGACACAAGCATTTTCCACTTTTTTTCAGACGACTTTATTTATTGATGGCTATCAGGACCTGAAGAGGATTTCAACAGTTAAGATCAAAGTTTTTTTAGAAACAAAGACTAAAGAAAACAATACACATAACTTGTAATCTAAAAAAGAAAATCCATAAAAAGATGAAGTGAAGATCTGATAAAAAAAAAGGAGAAAATAGGTCATTGGTCAGTGCACTGAAAAATTACCCATAAGTGCTTTACTGGTGCTTGTGAGTAAGTATAATTATGTGATGAAGGTAGAGAATGATTGTGTTCATGGCTAAGATAAAGCAACGTCCATGTAAATGTCAATCTGGAGTGTTAGAGTCAAACACATTTTACTCCCGTCCATTAACTCCTGCTGAAGACTTCCCACTAACAGCGACCCCGACTTTGTGCTTTGCCACTGAATCTAATGTTATGTTCATTTTAACCAATTGAAAGCTCTCAGTGGAGTGAAGTTAGTGAACGGAGGCTTTACGGTGAAACTAGTGGTGTATAAGAATAGTTAGTCTCCTTTGTTCAGCTTGATCTGTAGCAGTGAGAGTCTAACCAACCCCTCAGAAACGTAGCCAGCTGTGAGGTTTAGGTAACATATGGGACTAACTACCTGCACACACACACACACACTCCACACACACACACTCACACTTGCATGCCCCATGATTCATAACCCAGTGTGTTGCCTTTTGACACAAAGGCAATAGGAGCAGCAGCCTGTACAAGCCTGGACTTTTATTCCTTTCAATTTGTCTTGCTTAAAAAACAAACCGGCCGTGAGCCAGTGAATAAATAAATAAAGCTGTAGGCGCCGAGGGAGGGAGAAAGGATGGATGAATGGGCCTGTCTCAGCAGTGGGGGGGGCTATACCCACCTTGTGGAAGAAAGTCTGGGATGTGTGCGAGTATGTGTATGTTGGAAAGTCTTTGTCTGCATATTGTCTTTGTAATGTTGGCATGTTGATATGGTTGCACATGCCTTTTAGATACAGTATGTGTGCATGTGTGCCATGTGGAACTATGGTGTGAGGATGCAGTTTACCTATTTGCTTTTGTCTATGTTAATATATGTTATTGTGTGTATTTGATGTCTGAAAAAAACTTGCATGTCTACCTGTGTGTGTGTGTGTGTTTGTCTAAGCAGCTGTGTCCTGGCCTGCTACCGATCACAGAGTGTGTATGCAGAGTCCACGTTTCATCTGTCAGAGAGTGTCCCAAACAGACAAAAGCAGACGGGACTGTTGCTCCTCTAAATATCTCACCTTGGGACTGGAACAAGCTTCCACGCTAAATCACACAATTTTGTTATGTTGCTCCTCTACTGCTTTAAAAGGCTTGATTATCAAGTTTATTCCAAATGGGTCATACTTAATAAACCATACTCTATATTGTAATTCTAGTACTTCTAAGGGTTTTATTGTGAAGACTGTATTCAGATAAAGTTCTGCCTAAACATTAAACATTAATCTTCTACGTTTGATTTACATTTGTACCCAACAGAATCTAATTCCTTATCCAAAAATCTCCTTCAAATAGGTTTTATACATACTTTTTGCTAGGAGGTTTAAATGGTTCCACAGGCCTTTTGGTGTTGTATGTAACCACTGTATTCAACCCTCTGTGTTGGTGTGTTTATTTTATTGTCAGCAGGATAACTCAAAAAGTACTGAACCAATTTGCACCAGATTTTTTTTTAATCACTTTTGTCAGCATTACAAGACATGGTATTTTGTTACATTTTAAACAGTTTCACTGAGAAAAGAAATATTTGGATATTTTAGTTTAAAAATCTGTCGCATTTATGGTGTTAATGAGTTTGCTGGAAAAGCTGTCAAGCTAGTGCATAATAGTGATGCACCTGATTATGCAGTGGTTCCATCGGGCTCTGTGTTTGTGGAAGATTTTATGACTTGAAACAATCTACTGCATCTGTTGAAGTCCTTGTGACTCTTCTCTCTTCTCCTATTTTGTAAGCCTCTCATCATCCATCCATCAGTTCCTTCCTCTCTTTGCATCGATGCATGTACATTGTGTTAATCATGGCCTCAGGTTATTCATACCTTTGTCTCATTTTTTAATCTGCACATCTCACTTCATTTTCGTTCCCCACTCACTTTTGTTCACTTTGTTCTCTTTTAGCTGATGGTAATATGTGGCTTACTATTACCCAATATTAACATACTGCATAGTTTCTTCACTATCAGACTTTCCATGGTTGTTTTTTCAGGAAATGTAATCCAGTATGTACTTTTTGTTGTCAGGTAATAGTAACATCAAACATCCCCTTACGCTTTAGAAAGCCTCTCTCAAAAGTTAACTTTTGAGGAGCCACTGCAATTTAAGCACCTTGTGACTTCTTCAAGTTGTGCAGCTAAAACCACATTACTCATCTTCTATGGAAGTAACTGATTATTAGGAGATTATAGTGGCATTCTGTGTATATTTAAAAGAAATGCTTAAAGCAGAAATTTTGAGTAAAATTAATTCTGCATGTGTTTTTCTCTTGGACACTCAGTCTTGATTTGTGAACATGAACAAGTTTCCCCCGGGGGTTTGGTGGATATGGGAATCATTACTTAACAGCGAGTAGAGCAAACACATTAAATATCTCATCCCTCCCTCCTCCCTTCTCCACCTCTGCCCATCCAGACTCCTTCTTGCTCCCTAGACTGCCGTGTAGTTTAAATACACACTTTCCTGACAACCACACGCCATTGATCCTGGTCAACACACACACACACACACACACACACACACACACACACACACAGCTGTGCAAGTCAAAACCCAGGAGATTGTTCTGTTAGAAGTGGATTATGGTGGAACGTGTGACTAAGTGCTTGCCGTGTGTATGTGTGTGTGGTCAGGCCAATAAAGGGAGTATGTTTTATGACAAGTGAAACGAGCCCAGTGAGAAGCTGCCTAGTTCAATACCTCATCACATGTGCCAAATTGTGCTGTGTTGATGACACACACACACACACACACACACACACACACAAAAACTGATGTTTCTGCACCGGAACTCATTTCCCCAGAAATTGTCCATTAAAAAGATTAAGTGTGACTTTCATTAAAAGAAAGTCACACTGAGGAACCGTTCACATACTCACTCAGAATACCTACACAATAATAACAGTAATCACACACGACCTGTAATAACCAAATGAAAACTAAACAAAACATCAATATTTGGAAGATGAGTGAGAGTCTGAAGACTTAAGTCAGTAAAAACTGAAATGTAAAGTATTGAAGGCCAGTTGCGTCCCTCTGGTACTGTATTTTGTGAGGTTGAAAACAAATAGAGTATCAAACAAAAAGAGAGGCTGCACCTCGGAAAAACAACTCAAGTTACTATCTCGCCATGTTCTTTATAGCTTAATATTGTCCTGCGGCACAGTTCAGTATTCAGTATCTGTTTTGCCGAAGGGATCTCGCAAAACTGAGCAAATCTCCACCATAAATGTTGCTCACTTTGTTCGAGCTGAAATTTACACGTGTACATTTTTTTAAACGATGGAGATTTTCATCATCTGTATAGTGGAGTATAGTTAGACATTAGGAATGAGATACTTCAGCCAGGTTGAACTCTGTTAATTTATGCTGCTACCTGATCCCTGTGTTTTACTCTGATACTTCTCTAAAGTATGTTCACACCAAAGCTATAACATAAACTACTGAAAATGAAATTTCCCAGTTTCATTATGTTGACTGTGAATAAGAGATAAGTTTCCCAATCGGTCAAGAACATCTTTAATTAGTGCATAGCCTGTAACTCACAGCTACGCACTCTATGAGATCGGGACTTTCTGTGTGGACGGTAACGACGAGCTTGTGAGGCAGAAAAAGACCAATCAAGCATGAGGCAAGTTGCGCTGCTGACAACTCTACAAGGAATCAACTGAGCAAAGCACTAACATGAGAGATCTCTTATGTTTTTCTCTTATGTCAGTCAGTACAATCAAAGTGTTTACGCTAAATATGCGAATAGTCACTGATGACGATCCATCCAGAATTACAGGTGATCTTTTGCCAAAGAAATTACAGTTAAGGCCGAAATGTCCATGTGAACGTGTCATGTCATGTGAAATGTATCAGGTTGTGGCTGTTTCACAATGGACAAACAAAGAAGCACAATGAAACATAATTGAAGCAGTTAAAGGTGAATGACCAGAGTCGTGTGCATGCTCTTCCCAGCTTGAGGAAAGTGGTCAGTGTGTTTGTTGTCTGAGGTGGTTGTTTTTTTAATTTTTTTTATAGCCTCCTCATTTCTTGTGTATTTGGTGGAGAAGGAAAGTAAAGTCTCTTCAGACTCTGCAAATAAATGCTGTGAGTCAAACAGTAATACAACGCATTGCTACAGTAAATTAGATGTTTATGTACACACTGCTGTTTAATACCCATATCAGATTTACCCACAGGCAAAATAAAGGCTACCTTGATAATTTGTGAAAAACATGCATGCAGCCAGTAAATAATAATGCAGGACAGATGCACTCACTTACTGTACACACACCAACCTGCAGACACACACACACGCACACACACACACCCCTGCCTGGTCCAAACAACATGCTCCAATTAACAACTCCTTAATCTGCGCCCAGCACACCCCCCACACCCAGACAAGAACCCTCAGAACCCCGGAAACCTTTGGAATCGTCGAATCAAAGAGCAGACATCTCTCAACAAGGAAGTAATTGGCCTGACCCAGCGACCTCTGGTACCTTCCAGGGACGCATCGAATAAAAACCAGCCACTACGAGACACACCCACGCTGCTAACTAGCGCCTTGGTCGCTTCAAAATGCGTGAAAACACACACTTAATGTATACAGCAGCAAACACACATGCACACGCAACGATACGTCATTAGTGGCCCTGCTTCCCTCATTGCTCATTAGACACAAACTAGCCAGAGATGTTCACTTGATGGGGAGGCAAAGTGGCTTCAACTGCCCACACACACACACACACACCCAAAACACATACGCAGGCATGTGCGGACAACGGGTCTCCATCTAGTGAGGACAAGACGCTGCAGGGCTAATAAGGCAGTCTTGCAAATATAGAAGAAAGAGGAGAGGGAAGAAAGAAACGATGGAGAGACTTCCATTCCTCCCCACTGTTTAGAGGAGTTTAGATTGATGTTGGGACAGACAGATTGAGACTTCTTTAATTAACCTCACAGGGAGGGAGAAATGTCTCTATACCAGAAAATGCCATCATTACTGTCCGGTGGATACTGTACATCGACATAATTGGTTCTAGATAAAACCAGTTTAACTGAAAAAAAGTTTGTTCCTCAGAACAGACATTTTTCAACAATTATGACGAATTCACATTTACAACTTTGACATGTAAAAACCAGAAAAATTAACACTTTAACATACATAAGTGTGATAACAACAAACTAAAATGACAGAAACTTTGTCTGAGAAAAACATATTTGAAGTGTATTATGACTTTTTTGTTTGGCTCATGTTCCATACACTAACATGGAGGAGGCGGGGTTTAAGACCAATGCTGCAGCCAGCCACCAGGGTGCAATTTGGTTGCTCTGGTTTCACCTTTGAGGAGCTGTCATGTTGTCCATCTTTATATACAGTCATACATGTGAGTAAATAAACACAAATGATAGAAGGCCACATAATAGTGCACACCTTTTAAGTTTTTATTATCAGATAAGACAAAATGACACGCTGTTGATATTTCCATGTTTAAAAAAATTTTAAGTTTCTTCAAGGCTGCAATAATAACTTTTTTTGGCCACTTGGGGCCACAAAAACAAAAAAATATAAAAATGTACAAATCTTTTACATATCATCAGTGTATGTAAGGTGCTATTTCAAATACTAAAGGCTGCATGACAATGATTGTTCAGGCACATTGTGTACTGCAAAAAAAGCATTGAATAATGAATGTCACACTTATTGTTAGTATTGTCAGTAAGTGACTAGTTTATTCTCTTCAGATTCCAGCTGGGGGCAGTGGCCCCTTGCCCAGCCCCTGAATCCGTTCCTGGGCACTGAATAACTGTGGAAAGCTGATACTTCACTGTGGCTCACTATCATGTAGCTCTTTGACATTGCACTTATTTATTTGCTTCCTGTGATGACATAAAAATATTGATTAGTGCAGCTTTTAAAAGGTAAAATTTAATGCACACAAATAATGTTTCCCTAACTGTACACCTTTGCTAACATTCAGCCAGAGAGGCAGACAGAACACTTTAAAGAAAACAATAGCATTCATTGTTATACCTTAATGAAAAGACTTATGTAAACTCAAACGTGCATATTTCCTATAGAGGGCCTAAGAAACTCAGTATTGCTCCTCTGTCATGAAGCAGGGGAATTATTTTATGATGAACTGGTGCATTACTTACTGAAAAACACGCAGCACAATGATCACAGCCTGCACATGTATCTTAAATATATTATATTCACCCATGATAACACAGTGTAATGAAGGTGTTTGTCAGCCATTGCCAGGGTTGCTGTAAATGACCCCCCCATGCAGGAGTTAAGTGATATTCGTTGTATATACACACACTACATGCTGTATGCTAATGAGGCCATTTTATTTACTGGACTTGGAGAAAAAACTCATATCATCATCTCAGTGGTTTATATTGTTAACCAGGTGTAAATATGCTATTTGCATTGTTATCAGTGATAAATATGTTTCCTCTTCACATCGAAGGGACAAGCAGACTTAATTCCATATCAACATTCATTTAAATGCCACTAGGTTTCTGGGTATAATTTATGGAGTGCACAGTTTTCCATACCATGCATGTGTATACACATTAATGCACAAGTAATGCCTAGTATATATACTCAAAGTAGAATTTTAAAAAGCACAAAAAACATATGAAAAAAATAACACATACACAGACACGCATGGACGTGTAGGCATTAATCCAAAACATGCTCACACAACTGCATGTTAATGCTCATCATCGCAATCTCCCATGTCATCGCCCCTCCTAATTTAAATACACACACACACACACACACACACACACACATATGTTCACTCTTAAAAACACACTCACCCTCCTCATTTCATTGCACGTGCACCATACGGGACACAAAAAGCACACACACACAAACACACACGCTCTGTTAGTTAATCACTGTGTTAGATAGAGCGGACGCAGCCTATGCTAATGTCTCAGTTAATGCCTCGGTGGCTCTCCTTGAGAAATATATTTATCGCTTTATTATGGGCTCGTTTCTATAATTCATAGGAAGCACGCCGTCCTAGATCACCCCCAGATGAATAGAGCTGGGAGAGCGGAGAGATGGAAGTGTAATTCACTAAGGTCTGCTGCTGCTCCTCTTCACTTCTCTCTCTCTCTCTCTCTCTCTCTCGCCTTCTTTTTTCTTTTCCTCTGTATCTGTTGTTATGGATCATTATATTACGATAGCTGTTGGTTGTGCATGCACCATTAATGATGTTGCCTCATGGGTGAGACCAACTGTTTGAGCAAGTACAGGCCCTTCTGGGAGCAATCAGAGGGAGAGAGAGAGATTATATCAAATGTTCCAGCCCCATCTTAACTTGAAGTTCTAGCAATTGTAAATTAAACGTGTCAATCTATCTACCAAATGGTAACTTACACCAGAAGCATCATGACTTTGTCACTGTGGGCTGGTTCGCATCATATTGTCAGGACTGTCTCACATCTTACGTCCCTGAGAGAGCCAACAGGCAATAAGCTCTGCATATGGTCAGCTGTTAAACTAAAGGAATCACTTACAACCAGGGCGATCATAAACAATTTCTTCTATTCAACAGATTATATGGGTTTACTTGCAAAAGATGGTGAAAAAGAACAGCTACATAAAGATGCCAGAGGTCAAATATAATGAACAGATACGTCAGCATGTGTAAGATAAGAATACCTGACATCTTGACCTATACGATGATTTACCTGTATTTACCTTTATTTACCTGTAGTATGTAGCATACTACAGGTAAATAAAGGTATGTAGTATGTATTAAGTATGTAGTATGTAACAAAAAAAAATGCAGGGATGAGTTAGAGCAATAAAACCATCACTATTGTCTAAACATTGGAATGAGCACAGGTCACCTGATCAGGTGGTCGTCCATGTCTTTCCTAGATGTTCATGGTGTCGCTTAAACACCATGATTAACATAGTAAATCAATTTATGAAGCATGCTGGGAACCAAAGGAAACCATTAATAAATTAATAAAAGGCAAGCGTTCATATATTTGTAATAATACTGCATTAGGAGACAGTTGTTTTGTTATATAATAACTGCATTTTAGGAAAATGCACAAAGTGACACAAAGGGGGGCGAGTATTCCAAAAATGAAAATAAAACAAAGTAAAAGTGTTTTACAATTCTGTCCTTCTTTCTAAAAGCCCCTTTTCTGTTTTATTATCCTCTTCTGTGCTGCATTGCTGCCCCTTTGTTTGGGACTCTTTCTGACGCTGTGTGAGCTAGTGGAATAGAGTAGAATCATTATTAATAAAATGAAAAAAAAGGAGGTAAAAAGAGAAGTGAGATTATTCTTCTCTCCCTCCCGGGGGAGCGACTACTTGCTCTGACATTTCCTTTGCCTACTTGAGTGTTTTCCCTAAATCATCACGACTGCTACAAGCCCAGAGAGGGAGGGAGACGGAAGGAATTGTTGGTACAGAGGTAGCTTGAGAAAGAAGAGTGGAGTCATGTAAAGAACTCAAATATAGAAATAAAGGGAGAAATTAAGCAATGAAAAAGCTTGCATGCTAATGTCATGGCAAGGATATCAGTGTCTCCAATTGATTACCTCGATTGCTGTGGCCCATTGTCGTGTAATTTGTGCAGCACTTTTTCCCCACTGTCACGATGTCTGTCTTTCTCTCTCTCTCACAAACACATTGACCTGTCTGTCACAGTCTGACTGGCCATCGGCAAGACTAGGAGAAAGTCCTGGCGTGTTGGTGGGCCATCAAAACATCCTTTGTCGTCCTCAGCAGGCAGGCAGAACTTGTCATAACACCGATACTTGCCGCTTTAGCCGTTGAAGTTACTGTGACAGATATGCAGTTCTCAGTTGGCAGGCAGAGCTCTGCTTAAGACCTGTGTACTTGTCACTAGAATCAGTTGCACACGACGGGATTACTGCGTGCAATCACAATAATCAACCCTCATTGGCAACCCCTCCCAACTCCAGCTACAGCCACAGATTGAATCTAATTCTGCTGGAGACTTTTGGATTTATTATGTTAAGATACTACATGTGAAATAACAGCGGATATATTATTCAGTAAAATTGACCAAAAACCACCGAAACTGTCAATGTACAACATGTGTGTTTGACAAAGGACGGAGGAGGGAAAAAGAAGCTGACCTCAGCCTCTGTTCCTCTCTCTCTCTTACACATGCACGCACACATGCACACACAAACACGCACACACCATCCACCCATCCATTTGGCAATCATCTTAGGGCAAGCATTACCAATGTTTCCTACTATTTCTGAAGGGGTCATAGAGGTGATTTTGTGTGTGTGTGTGTGTGTGTGTGTGTGTGTCTGTGTGTGTGTGTGTGTGTGTATTGGCATTAGTTGTGGCCTGACAGAGGTCTGGGTCACAGCACATTTGCTCACTGACATGACTCTAATTACACACACATATACACACACACACACACACACACACACATTTCTAATTATGTCACACTGCTGTGTCACTGCACAGCAGGAACAAGGACCACAAAAGCCACAAGGTAACAATAACTTTTACTGTCCCTGTCTTTCCTGATATGACCCCTCTCTCCTCTTTCTATCCCTTTACTTCATGAGATTGCGATTCAGATAAGATGTGTTCTTTAAAAATCCATCCATTCATCCATCCATCCATCCATCCATCCATCCTGCCAGCCATCTTTTCTTCTTCCTGCCTCCCACTCTCTCGCTGCCTTTGATACCCAATGGCAACATTATGGATCACTGTTGGTTATATTTGTTGTATGTGTGTGTGTGTGTGCGTGTGTGTGTGTGTGTGTGTGCGTGTGTGTGTGTAAAGGGGAGTCTAACTTGGCTGACCCTTGCCCTTTATTGGACACATGGCAGTCATGTTTTTCATTAGTACTCATACCCACATATGTACCTAATAAATCCATGGGTTGTCCTTAATTTTGAAAGAAACGAGAGGTGAAAGTGTGATTGGTGGATAGATTATGAGCTGTGGGGGGGGGGGGGGGTTCTGTTGTCTGAAAGCTAGAGGAGATAAGATGAGAGCTTTGTGCTTGTGTCAGGGCAGATTGACAGATTAACAAATTGTGCTTCATCACTCATCACTTTCCCCCCAACCTTCTCTTTACATGTGCATTTACTAGACTTTAATAATTCACTTAAGCTCAGAGAAAAACTCTACATGAGTATTGATGAAAATGGTTGGATAAAAAAAAAAATGTTTTAATTAATATTTGACAACATGTTAGATAGATTTACACACAGAGCAGTTTCTTTTCATGGATTGATTTTCCAACTCATACCTTAGTCAGGGTTGTGGTGGCATTCTAACCGTGGACGTCATGGATATGTCCTTGGGACGCCCAAACCACACCTAAAAAGCTGCGTGTGCATTTTCCGTCCAAAACCCTCTAAAGCACAAGAAAGCTAAGCAGCAACATTTCCCTGATCATCATATTGACAACCCCTTGATAGAAATGAAGATGCAAATTTGCATAAATCGTTTTGTCATGCCCTTTGGTTATGCAGATGTGACAAATTAAAATCTGTTCTTTTGGTTTAATACACTCATAATCCATAGTGTGCTATTTCATCAGTCAATTCTGTTTATAAATGATGATTGGATGGCAGCGCATATACTAAACTACGTTTCAAAGGTTTGTCCTGTTATATGATGCACATGAGCTATGTTGTTTTTTTGCATGTGATGACATGAGATGAAACATTGAGTGTAAAGTAAGAAGACCATTTCTTTATGATTTAGCAAATTATGATGCAGTTAAGTGAATATGATTAAATAAAAGTCTGTTTCAGATCAGATGAAGAAAGTATTGATGTAAAGTCAAAAACTTTACTCTCAATTTATCATGAGCTCAGATTATGGATTCTGGAAGGCCAGGGTATTGGCTTAACATACTGAAAGATTTTTCATTAGAAAATGATCAAATTCAATAATACTTCAATGTAATAATCAGACATTTTAATTGTGCCAGAACACAGATGGATATATACATTGTACAATGCCCAGTCCAACTTCACTGCTAGGTCCTTTTTCCTTCTACGTCCTTCACTTTTATGCTTGTAAAACTGAGGGTAACACTACGAGAAGAAACTGTCTGTAAGTTTTGCTATACCCAGCTCTCTACATATTGGTATGTGTTTTACCCCATAGTAAAGTGTGGTCTTTCAACACAGCTGTAAATACTTGCATTTAGAGCTTCATGTGTTGACTGAACTTTTATGGAAACAACTATAAAACATTTGTGCTCATTTGGAACAGTTGTTCTCATATTGGGGTCAAAGGTCCCTCCTGTGGTGGTCTATATAGGAGTGTCTGATGGTCTCCTGGCAAATTGAGGAAATTTGGATGTTACCTATTGAAAACATTGGAGAACAAATCACAATTCACCACAATGGCCCAAAGAATTTCATATTATTAAGCAAGGAATGTGTGGTCAAATTCTGATCTATATTTCAGTCCTTGACTGAAAGGTTAGGGAAGAGCATCTAAAGGTGTAAATGGTGTTTGGAAGTTGATTAAGACTAAGGGGGCACTCCACTACCTGCTTGCCCCTTAAAGAGCTCTTTATTCTGAACATGATGAGTCCAAAGGAGCACTCTCTCCAACCATCCAGGGATGGTCTAGCCAACGAGGCAGGCAGTGACAGACAAATGCAGAGCAGGGATATAAAGTGCCTCTTCACACTGCCAGTTAATAGTACCAGAGTGGGGAGCAGGATGGGAGGGAACCTCTTGGCTGCCTGACCTCACGAAGAGCTCTCAATTCTGGGCTCACTGAGTCCCAGACGCCCATCTCTGTCCTAGACCTCCAGCCCTTCAGCCCTGTGGGGTCAGAGCTAACCCCACAACCCTACTCTGGAGGCCCAGTAATAGGGCCGGGATGAACTCTTCAAGGAGAATAAAAGCCTCTTCTGTCCCCTGGGCTCTGGCTTTTTATACTGGGAGAATTTCCACTATCTGACAAAACTGTTCCCAATACAGTCTTGAGATTATTTTGATTAGTTTTTATGCCAACCGAGTTCGAGTTTTCCATGATATAACCTGGTGAAGATGATCAATAGTCCATAAAAACACTCAAATAGAGTCTGTAGTAAGACATTATGATTTAGGACTTAAAATTTGATGAACGTGAAAAGGGACCCCAACATAACAGTTTTGAAGCTCAAGTGGAAACAAAGCCACTGTTGAGTAGAGAGGGAGAGCGGCAGTGTAGAGGACATGTGAAGAGGCAGAGTGGAAGTTAAGTGGAGGGATGGAGTGGTGAACTGGAGTCAGGGTAGAGGAGAAGAGATGCAGAGATCAGCACAGGTCAGAGGAAAGTTGATCAGAAGACAGAAGAGGAGACAGAACAGGATACTGAAGTCCCATTCTTAGCTACACTATAGCATGTTGCTGATGTTTAATCACACTCTGGCTTTTGTAGAGTAAATTACGTAATATTACATGATAATTCGTCAACTTTAAAGGTTGTGGTGGATTTTGTTACCCGCACAAAAAAACATTAGAGGGGTATCAATTTTTTTATCCAACTCTTAACAAAAAAGCGATAAAGCATATTTCCAAAAATGTTTTTAATGTTTTTAAGATTTTAAATTTTATTCTGTATTTTTATTTCAAATATGTTACATTTTAGAGATATTCTTTCCTCTTTTGTCAATACAGCCATCCTTATAAAGTCCAAAACAAAACTGCATTCACAGTTTGGTGATGAAAGCCTTGACTGCATGGCCTGCTCGGAGTCCTGATCTCAAAACCCCACCCAACACTCCTGTAATGAACTGGAATATTGACTGTGAGTCTTAGCATTAAACAGCTGAAGCTGAATAATTTCATGTATCTCACTACTAATAATATCAACTAATAATATCAAATTACCTAAACCATGAACTATAAAATATACACATATTTGAAATACATGTAACAATATATTTATATCTATTGAATATCAGTAACAGATACAATTGTGATAATGTAATTCAGTCAAATCCAGGGAGGACAGATGTATTTACATTACACATACATGTCACTCTAATTGTAATGCCACCTCCCCCTCTGCTTCCTCCTGTCTTCCCCTGTGATGGCATGACACAGTGGAGGGTGCAGTCACATTAGAGTCTATGCAGGGTTAAACTCCAGCACTCTTATTCCATGTGGCAATTAGGCAAGCAGGCATTTTGGAGCTATTGGGATTGCTTCAGTCACTTGTGGGAGGTAATTAGGTGCATTTTATGTAAATGTGACCAGGAGAAAAACAGTTGATTCTCTTCCTTTGCTTTTTTCTTAAATTTCTCTGCTCTTCGTCTTCTTCCCTATCGCGGATCTTGTCCCACGTCACAGTCCCTCCCTCAGTTGCCACAATGTCGACAAGCGTCTTCCTCCACCCACCTCTCTCTCTTTTTTTGTCTCTCCTTCCCTTCATCTCTCCTTCCCCTTCCATCTCCCGCGTCCACATTCCCCAATCTCCCACAACACCTCTCTTCCACCCTACAAATCTCCCTCTTTCTCTCTCTCTCTTTCCAAGTCAGACCACTAATTAGAATTCTGTCACTAAGTAAATGCATTGTGACCGCTGGCTGACAGCTCCTTGTGTGTGTGTGTGTGTGCGCGTGTCCACGTGTGTGTGAGTGTGTGACAGTTTGGGCAGCTTGTTGGCGGTGACGATGGCAGCCGCCTGGCATTTTTAACGTGGCAAGGTGCTGCTCTCGCCACTGACCTGACAGTCATTTAAATTACACAGAGGCTGCTGCTGTGTGTGTGTGTGTGTGTGTGTGTGTGTGTGTGTGTGTGTGTGTGTGTGTGTGTGTGTGTGTGTGTGTGTGTGTAAGGAGGAATGAGAGGGAGATTGAGGAAGGACCATTAGTAGCTGTGGGATAATTCACTGACTCGCAGGTTGACTGATTGTGTCGCTGACTGACTCACTGACTCATTGTTGGAAAACAGACAGACAGATAGGAGAGGCTTGTTTACCATGTCAGCTCACCAATATAACACAAATCTCTATCTCTCATGCACACACACACACACACACACACACACACACACACACATACACACACACACACAGTTGCAGAAAATGTGTATAATGTGAGAAGAACAGGAGATGAGGAAAATAAAATTGTAGAATAGGAGCTGAAAACAAAATTGTCTTTCATTGCCTGACATCCCACTGTTGATAAAGAGATTGACAGTGATGGAAGGAAGGAACCAATGAGGTGAATAAATCCGTAAACAGCATTTACCCGCCCGAAGCTTTTTAAGTCACACTAGCATTATCAGATTGTTTTCAAAAAGTTCACTATCTGTCCTTCAGCACCAAATCCCCCAAACATCTTATTTAGTCCAGAATGAGAACCAAAATACATTTTGTATTTGTTAAACTGACATTTTTTTTCACATCTAAAAAAGTTCAGTATTTTCAACAAGAGTGTTGTTCAAGATATAAAAGCAACTCAACAAGTTGTCTATGTACACATGAATGCCAAAATAAATGAATCTATCCATGAACATGATGCACGACTAGAGCACCATCCCCCAAAGTTATGATTAGAATTTTGGGGGAAAAAAGTGATATCTGAGTGACGTAGTAATTCTATTGCATGGTTAACTGCATTCAGTCACGCCCATCTGAAAAGTCATGTATTTCCCACTATGTATATTCATCTCCATACCCACAGAAGCAGTATAATGGGCAAAGTTTGTCTGCAGGTGAAGGAATATTTTCAATGTAAGTACCTGGGACACAAAATGCTTCTCAATGTGAGAGCACATAAACATTATTTTCCTCTGTGTCTGACAAACAAACAGTGTAAAGATTTTTCTCTCATTTTGTCAAACTTCAAGAATGAGCCTTGAGATTCAGTTTTGTCTTCCACAGTAACTGGTTTCTCTGAAGCACAAAACAGGCTCCTAAATTTATGTGGTGTGATCTTGTTAGACTCTTAGGTTTCAAACTGTATGGAAGGATTTTGGCTTTTGTGTTTAGTATGTAAAGAGTTTCAATGCAAAGTTAAAATAAGAGGGAGGAGGAGGAGGAGAGCCAAGCCTTTACCAAGAGACAGAGGGGCAGACTGTCACTTACTGCTCTGACTTGGCATCGTAGCAAATTAACCCACAAGCTGCTCTCTCAGATTCCGAATCTGTGACTCCAGAGAAGTACTGTTCACCCAGTGTGCCATGTCATCCTAGCTTCTTTTGGGGTTTGGGGTTTTTGCATTGCATTGTAGTATGATCATCATTACAGTAACTTTTAACTTTATGGACAATGCATGTTCTCAGGTTTAACTTTATTACTTGATTCCTGACTTGTACACAGTCCTTAACATCCCGATACACACCCTCCACCTGAGTCCTACACTGGGTCAGATACAAGCAGGTACTAAAAAGTTATGTAATGGGTAAGAATTACATTTATAAAGATTAATGGGTGCAGGCATGTGTTGTGGGTTTGTGCAGCTTAATATGTATAGTAAATCAGCTCATATAAAGCCTACAGTGAGATGCAATTATTTGTTTTTAATTATGAAAGCCAATCACACCACTTTCAACCACCTCACTTCCAAACAGATACCTGTCACTACCAGCAGTGAATTAGCTAGAACGGAACTCAACCATCAAAACACGAGGACGAGGAAGCCATAGGCCATTTGATTTTAGTGACTGTGTGTAGCATGTGTGTTTAATCGCGGGTGTCAGGTTGGGTCACGGGTCGTATGTGAAAGGTCCGGGCAGCGGGTAACAGTTCAGGGCTGGTACGCACATTTGCCAGTGCGGGTTGGTGCATGCATGTTTTCAAAAATGGACTCAAATGGCCCTCGGCTGGAATTTACGTCTGAGCGTTGATCATGTGATTTAATGATTTATGGCATCATGGTGTGTCTTGCCAAGCCAGTCAGCAAAGGAAACACCAACATGTGTGTGGGAATATGTGTGAGTAAGGTTCAGGGAGACCTGAAGCTTACCTGCCTATATGTGTAATAGGTCAAATGGTTTCTAATGGTCATTTTGTACCATGAGTGAATACGTATGCAATCAATATGTATTGCAGTGTGTGACTGTGAATTCACATGGTCCTCAAAGCTTTACTATTTGGATTTTAGCATGAAAAAGTGAGGCGGTGGTGTGTGATCATTAGAAAAGTAAGTGTATCAAAGAAGGGGGAAAGAAATTTATTGTAAAGGACAAAGTGCAATGCGGTGCAGAGAGAGAAAGAGAGAGGGAGGGAACAGAGTAGACCCTTACAGAGCAGTCCCCTGAAGGAAAACAGTGCTCAGTGTCAGCGCAAGCAGACAAGCCACAATGACAGCAGCATGGTAAAACACCTCTAATGCACCTCTATGGGTTTTTACTGCCTCTCATATAGCAGCAAGGACACACACATGACACATGGCTGCACACACGCGCATTCACACACACACAAACAAGCCAGAGATGGGGACACTTGAGATTCACGTTTTTGTTTGTCACCGGGGCAACATGCTTCACTACAAACTCACGCACACAATGTGGACATTTATTATTCACGCTTTTGTTTTGTACACAGACAACATGCTTGGTGGAGGGGAAGATAGGGGGGAGGGAGAGGGGGGGAGGGAGAGAGAGATAAATAACAGTGATAAGTCTTGTCTTGTCAGAGGAGAGGAGAAAGGCTGAGTGACATATGATTGGTCTCCCGGTCGTGAAATATGCATGGCTTTTTCAGCAGCCAGAGGAGAGGAGTTAATTTAGGCCTCTCGCTATGCTCGGGGTAATTAAAAGAGATGATCGATAGTTTCCCCCCCGTGACTGATAACAACCGCCATGCACACACAAACACACACACACACACACACACACACACACACACACACACACACACACACACACAGACTTACACTCACATGCAGACTCTGACAATGCACCGACAACTGAGCCCAGTATACATGCACATGACAGAACCTGCTCACACATGCAGAAAAACAAACAGGGAATAAAGAAGCGGACAATGGCACCTTAGTCAACCAGTGTGTCACTTTATTGACAAATACTACATCACAAGTTTCCTTATGTTTACGATTTTTGCATCTAAAGGAAAAATAGGTTCACCATGTGATGATCATTTTTGTCATGCTTACAATTACACTGAAATGCTACTAATTGATTTTGACCAAATCCACAGTAAAACACACACATTTTCAAAGAACACTGGAAAGAGAAAAGAAAGAACATCGTTTCCCACAACATAACCAACTAACTTTAATTGCAGACACTCATGCCTACATCTAAACTCAGACACTGTGCACAGAGCATACATGCACATGGCAAAACATGCTCACACATGCAGAAAAACCAACAGGGAATAAAGAAGGGGAACAATGGCACCTTATTCAGCCGTCGTGTCAGGTTATTGACAAATACTACAATACAAGTTTCATTTTAAGTGAAGACACTCTGCTACTGTAATTAGGCATTGAAGAGTAAAACAAAAACCAGTGTCTGCTGGGAATCAGTGCTAATCTCCTTGTGTGATCTCACTTTCTTCTACACTCAACAGGTGTGAACTGAACTCAATGTCTGTAAATTGCATCAATATATCACAACTGGAGAATATTACTTCATTTGATGGCTTTTCTCAAGAGAATAATAACCTTTGCTCTTGGGATGGGCGATGTCAACTTAATTGGGATATGAGGATGTATGCAGTGGAACATTGTGATGGACGATGTAATTGGGGCGTCTTAACAATTACTCTTTACTACCTCTACTAGGGCTGAAACGATTCCTTGAGTAACTCGATTACTAAAAATCATTGATTCAATTCTTTGCCTCAAAGCTTTGTTTAATCCATGTACTGCCGGCGAATGTGTGTAGATGAGCTCTCGTACTGCTCAATGGCCGCTGTGTTTCACACGGATGTCTATTAGTGTTGCACAACGAGCGTGTTAAGAGTTCCCCTCAAAGTGCAGACGATTGTCTGAGAAAGTTCACAGATTACGTTGCCAGTCGTTGTTTTCACCGCTATTTCTTGTTCTTTTTTCCCTGTGCATTACAAAGGAACAAGATGTTGGGTCAACTTACACACACGCAATTCATTTAATCGATGGAATGATCGATAGAATACTCGATTACTAAAATAATCGATAGCTGCAGCACTAACCTCTACCCAATGGATTCGACAACTGTGAAAGACAGTAGACTGTATATAATGATGAACAACGTTAGTTCCTCCCACGATCCAGAAATGAAGCCAAAATATCTTGTATACAAGCGCTGCCATCTTGCACTAATGACATAATATGGAGCCACATTCTGGAGCCACAATATCGAGGTCCTGTCGATTCACACACTTGACCAATTATGAGAAAGTCTCAGCTGTAATCTTGACATTTTATCCCATTTTAATCACATCCAATAACAAATTAAAACTTAGTGGACAAATTATCACTTCGACATACATCATTGTGATAAGAACTACCTAATATGACAAATCCATCTTTGTGAAAAATGTATTTGATGTGTATTTTGAAATTTTAGTTTGGTCCATGTCCCATCCACTAACATGGAGGAGGCAGGGTTTATTATCTATACTTCAGCCAACCACCCGAGAGCCATCAAGATGCTTTGGCTGCACTTTGGAGTGCAGTCACGTCGTCAATCTTCATATACAGTATTCATATACCGACCAAGTATCGTTTTAAAATGTCTGGCCTTTTTAAGACAGCAAAGCATTCCCTGATGATTATATATGCCAAAGTAGTAACAGCTAGGTCAGTCCTAGAAATGTTAACATATGCTACGAGTGATGCCCACTGAGGGATGAAGTCCCACTATTGCTCAGTTGTCAGGTTCTTCACTCATCATATCTGTTTCAAAAAGAGTTGGCATGAACAGTTGTTATAATGTCTTGGGGAGGTGTTTACAGTCAGTTTAACACAGCACCTTTGCTTTTTAAGCAGTTTTTTTTGCAAAAAGGGACCTTTGATTCAAACCTCAGCCACTTTCTGTCGGGTTGCCATTATGTTGTGTCAGTCTTATCATCAGTAACCTAACTTTTTGGAACAAAGTAAATAACAAAGATTTATGTTCAGTGTTCTGAGGTCTCTGTTAACAAGGCAGAGAAGAAGCGAGTGCAGTCCTCCAATCTCTTCCATAAACAGGCACTCTGTCATCAATATTGTAGAGGAATCCATACTGCAGGAGTAGAAGACTAATTAGAGCCAGCTCTAAATTATTTAACTCCCTCTGATTTTATTGATTTGTCAGTTCAGAGCTGTGACTCAGAGCTGTAAAATTGACTCTGCTGAAAGAGACATGCTCGTCTCCTGCTTTATGGCTGTCAGCACATAGACAGAGACAGACAGTGATGTACTAATACACCCGCTCCACGCTCGCCGACACACACAGAACAAACAGAATGAGATACACTGTAATCATACACGTGGACAGAAGCGTACATGCACACAGTGGATTGTAAAACCATCAAGTTGCGGCATTAACCAGCATAATTAACAGTGCTGCAATTAAACACTCAACAGTCACACACACTCACACACACACATACACACACAACTTGTGAACTAATTACATATCTCTCTCAATTAACACAGATCTTCATGTGGAGTGCATGGAGCCCCAGGGATCCTAGTTAGCCACCTGTTACTAATATCTCAATTCAAGAATGACATAACATAACATCAATACACACACACACACACACACACACACACGCGGCGTTGGTCAAAAGCCCACACAGCAATAAACAGCAGTTGCACTTGGAGCGGGCCCCGACTTATCTGCCTTGTTTGATGTTTGCTGAATTGGTTAAATGCCTAATTGGTTAATTGTAGAGGGATTATGTTCAGATGACTGGGAATCAATTGACCGGGCACGCACATTAGCATGTATGATTGACAGCGGCAGGGAAATGATCTCATATAGGCTGTGAAGCAAATCAGGAGCAACGATTAACCAATCAGAGCAGATGTCAATAGATCGTCCAGGGCTGGAGGTGAGCAGGAGCTTATGACAGAAGATAGTCAAATAAATGGTATTAATGAAACACCTTAACCTGCACTGGATTGATATTGAATGTTTTTTTTAAGAATGTGATGATTTGAAGTACCGTTTGTGACTTTTATTATTGTATCCATTAAGGAAAGGGAATAGGTTTTCTCTACATTCTCTGTACTCTTAAGATGTATCTTGCTTCAAGGCTACATTAGCCACTTCTGGCATAATACATGCACGCTCCTACTGCGTGGTTATTGTTGCATTGTGGGAAATGTCTGCAGCCAGTGTAGACAAGGAAAGAAGAATGCATGAAATACAAAAAGATCATTTCTCTGCATCTGTTACTTTGAATCCTTTTAAGTAGTTACAGCTCATCACTAATGACACACCTTATTGTTTAATCCTCAGTGAGCAGTGAAGGAGTCTGTGCCTTGCTCAATGGCATCTTATCAGTAGTTGTTCAGGAGGAGAGTGGTGTGTCACTTATTTACTTTCTACTTACAGATGGGCCTTAATAGGTTATCGGAAAGTGCTAGCCTTTCTTCTAAGTCTTTAAAAGTACGGCTGCACTGTGATATACCAGTCAGTTGTAACAGGAAAGCTTTCTTTAGTGGCCCTCTGCAAGTGTGTCTTCATAATCTATGTGCACCCATACATTGTGTTAGGTTTATCTATACACCTGATACCCTGGAAATCTGTGGGTGTAGGTGCTTGGTCAGGTTGAAGTTCACATGGGGGTTAAACTGATATTTAACAGTTATGTCTGCTAAATTGTCTGTTGCAGCTGTGGCCTCATGACGTTATGAGACAAAGGAACAAAGATAGGCACCAGTGACCTCAGGCTACTATCGCATGGCATCCATCTTACAATTTAAAACCTATTTCCCAAACAGTTTCTGTACCTTATTTGTAACTTTGCTGCTTTGTCACTACTTTGTCCCAATTTGCAGGTTACCTATGCATCCATGTGTACCAAATGTACACATGGAAATAAGTTGCCTTGTCATGAGGAGTCCAGCTTGTTTAAAAGTGTTGGGTATTGTGTTTTGTGGCTCTGGAGGAGCTTTGTTCAGTTGGATTTTTTTGCTTGAGCTATATCATGGATGAAAAGCCAGGAAATCTCTGCTACTTTGATTCACACACACACACACACACACACACACACACACACACACACACACACACACACACACATACACACACACAGAACAACCAATACCGATGACAATACAAGTTTTGCAGCCAGTATCTCTGGAACAACTCAAACTTATTCAACTCTTTTAGTTATGTTAAGGGCTACACATGTGACTGTGATTAGACATTTTCAGTGCTCCTGTGATTTCTGTATTCGTAGTGCATTCTTATAGAGTGTATGTGTTGTCAAAGTGATGTTTTCTTTATTTGCTTGTGTTTCTTAAGTGGCTTTCATGCTTTTGCAGTCACCTTAATTAATTATTCTGAAACTTTGGTGACAGGTGTAATGTTCTTGACACCAGTGCTGACGTGTACAGTAGCAGGTATCAGACATAAATGACAAAGCGCCATGTCCACTGTTAGATTCAGCAGCCAAAAGCACAGCAGCAGATGCTTCAGATGCAGGAGCACTGCAGTCAATCCGTCACTCTCCAATCATTTATCAAGCTCTCTCTCTTTCTTTATCCCTCTCCTTCTCTCTTTTTCTCTATCTTCATTTATCAAACTCTCCAAATCAAAAGAAAACCAGCAGACCCTGAGGAACACCTGGCCTGCAGTGACAGCAACCTGAAGAAAAGCTCACGGCAACAAAAGAATTTAATTTCTAACCCCAGTGTCAATCAGCAGCAAAGAGATGTGACTATTTTTCATGTAGCTGGAACCGTGGCGGCCCTGCAGGCGCAGGGCTGACTGGACACAGATTAGAGGTGGCGTTACAGGCCACTCCCTCATTGAGCAACAGCCAGAGTGTGACTGCTGTCCCTCTCTATTACTCTCTCCCTCTGTTTAGCCCCCTGCAACAGCAATTCTTTTAGTTTTTTATTTCTTTCTTTCTATCTCTTTCTTTCTTTCTTTTTCTTACTTTCTATCTCTTTCTTTCTTACTTATTTTTCTTTCTATCTCTTTCTTTCTTTCTTCCATTCATCCATCCATCCATCCATCTCATACCTGTTCTTTTCCTCCATTTCTCCACCTGTCTGAGACATAAAGCTAGCCAGAAGAAAAGATGGATTGGACCGACCTGAGCAGCTTGAACAAAACCTGATAGATCAGAGCAGTCACAGACACTGATTTTATTTCATGCTGTATGCTCGAGCTGCAGTTTGGATCGAGATCCTCAGGAGCTGATGTGGAATCCAAGTGGTGGTATACTGTCACAGAGCGCCAGCAGCAACCGACCGCCGGGCCTCGGTTGGCCAAGTAAATGCGTTGCCGACTCACCTGTGACTGCTCAAACAAATACTTCAACATCTAGAATGGCAATCAGCCATACCTTCACCAAGGTCTAATAGTCCCCTTAAATGCAATTAAAACTCTACACACTCATAGATATCAGTCCTTTGAATATATCAGATTTTTCATTCAAGATCCATTAATTATTCCCTGGGAAACCTGAAAATTTGAAAAAACACCATCTTCTCCCAATGTATTTTATGATTTTCTTTAAAACAAACAACATAGCAGTGTCAGGGGTGTAAACCCCTCAGGAGAAACAAATCTAAACAGAACAGAACAGCTCGGCCCACTGACACAAGCATTTAGACAAGAAAGAGACCCAGTCATTGCATAATGTACAACTAAACTTAAAAGAAAAACAGGACAAAAAGTCGATAAATTAAAGAAATTTAACAATAATGTAACAAAAGTGACAATAATAATAAATACAACAAAATAAATGAATGAGTTCCCATTCTACATAAACCCTTTAGTAAGAATGGAGGAAACCTCTAAGAATTTGAATCCTCAGAATTAAAATCTGGGGATGCACAGTGTTTCCCACAGAATTAATTAAATCTATGGCGGTAACAGGGGTGAACACGGACGAAGGTCACTCTCACATGTAAACAGATTCCAAGTGACAGGTGCACAGACTGAAGAGTGAAAGATATGCTCTAGTGTGAGAGAGAGAACTGCACTGATGCCACCGGTGAAACGATGAGGTCCGACTCTCTACGTGGACAGTAAAAACGTTATGGACCACAGAGCAAGTATGCGTTAGCCCGACACTGCGTGCGAACATGTTGCAAATAGCGTTGAGCACACCAAGTTACAAATCTTTTATCTTTAATCTTTTAAGGGTTTGGCACAAGAGGCTTCTGCGTGATGGCTCAGGTTGCTGTTGAAGTAAGTTTCTACTTGGGAACAGACACTGCGCTGCAACTGCCTCTCCAGGATAACAAACCTACATTACCCTGCGCTTAATGAACACCCACATGATGGAAAGGAATTCTCTACCAACCATTTCACATACTATACTTAGTCTTTTCACGTCTTTTCAAATGTGAATAACATGGACTGCATCACACTGTGTGTGGGGGTGCTTTATATGTTAAGATATGCATGTATGCACCCAAAGAGACACTTAAGTTTGCATGTATGTCTCTTCCTGTCAATAATTGTGTGTGTGTGTGTGTGTGTGTGTGTGTGAGGGGGCGACAGATGTATCCAGTGGCAGTCCCATGAAGAATGAAGTCACCTGGCTTTCCCCTGTCTTTGAAGGTCAAGGAGACCCACTTGCATATTCATGGTTGAGCGCGTGTTTGCATGTGTGTGTGTGTGTGGAACGGTGGGTATTCTTGCGCGTCCACTGTGTGAGTGTGTGCCGGGATCGATGGCTTTTAATTGTTTTTTCCTGAGCTGTGGAAGGAAGTGCCAGCAGTTATTGATTGGATGGAGGAGTGGAAAGAGAGAGAGAGAGAGAAAGAGAGAATACAGAAAGAGTACAAAAGAGGAAGACGGAGAGAGAGACAGAGACAGCGTGGCAGACAAGAAGGAAATGTGACAAGACAGGGTGGCGACATGGAACATAGAATCATTGTCTAGTGGGTGGGTGAGGGGGGAGGTGTGTGTGTGTGCCTAACTCTGCATGCTTGTATGCAAGTGTGTGTGTGTGTGTGTGCAGGGGGAGGGGAGGTGAGGTGTCATAGGGTGTCTGATCTTGATGCTCCACACACATTGTGGCCACACTCACTAGGTGCATTATTGAGTCAAGTGTAGTGTGTATGTGTGTGTGTGTGTGTGTGTGTGTGTGTGTGTGTGTGTGTGTGTGTGTGTGCGTGTGTGTGTGTGTGTGTGTGTGTGTGTGTGTGTTTGTGATTCAGGCCTTTATTTTGTTCTTCTTTGTTATATTTTTTTACAATGTAAATTTTCTACCTTCAACAGAAGTGAGATTGTGTCATGTGTTTTCTGAACATTTTCAAAAGTAAATGCAGATAGGTGCCCAAGATATTATAGATAGTATGAAAGTAAAGTAATAATATTCATTGTGTAATGATTCATTAACCTGAAATTAGAGTAAAGTTTTTAAAGTGTGGGGGGGGGGTCTTCAGAAGGAGTGCTCATGTTACGACATTTTGTCGATAATTCAGCAACACAAATGGTATAGAATCATTGACTGCTTTGGATCTCAGACTTGATAAAGATGCTAATACAATAATTATTGTTTTCTATAATATGCCATATTCTATTTTCACTTTTCCTAACTTTAGAATACCTCAGAACCGCATTAGAAAATACATGATATACTATTAATTAAAATACGTATTAATGGTAGAGAATATTTATTTTCTTTTCATTTCTGCTGGCTGTGGCTCAGGAGGTAGAGAGGGGTTTTCCACAATCCAAAGTTTGTGATCCAATCCCTTGGCTCCTCCATCCCACGTGCCAAGTGTCCTTGGGTAAGACTGAACCCCAACTTTCTCCCTGACAGTATGTGAGTGATGTATGTTAGAAACACTGCTGCACATAAATGCACTGTATGAATGTGTGTGTGTGAATGGCAAAAACGGTACTGTCAAGAGCTTTGAGTGGTCATCAAGACAAGAAAAGCTCTATATGAAAACAGACCACTTATATCTTATATTAGACTATTGTTAAAGATACCTGGGGATCTATATAGTCATTTCCATCAAAGACAAATGTAATATTTAAGCTTTCAAACCCATATCTACTCTATAAAATAGATAAATCCTATGAACCTGATAATAGAGCATTAGGAAAACTGACAGTCTCCTTCATTATGTGGGTGGTTTAAGATGTTAATGACGATTTTAAAGGTTCTTAATCATTTACATAAAATGTCTAAATTGAATACATCTTGTGTTTAGATTAGTGTTGAGAGGAGTTTAAGAGACCTGTTTGTTTCCTGTGTTGTTTGCTTTCAGGTCACACCATTAAACTTTGGCTTCACAGCGATTAGTTTCTAGTGATCCGAAAAAAAAAACGAGAAAGAGAAAGAAAACAAGCAGCTCCACATTTGAGCTACAGGGCAAGATGAAATTGGAGTCAATGGTGTTGGTCAACCCTGACCCAGTGTTAGCTAAGGCTTGTTTGGATGAAATGTGTGTGTATCGCTATACTGTGTGTGTGCGTGAGTGTGTTTGCGTGTGTGTTTGGACTAAAAGTAACAAGCTTTATTCCCTAACAATGTTCCACCATGCCCTCATTACACACAGGTTAAAGTGGCACTCTGCCCTGTCTAGACAGCTAAAGAGAGCACACACACACACACACACACACACACACACACACACACACACACACACACACACACAGGTGAGAGTAGACTGTGGCTCGGTTTCACTGCGGACCAGACCACAAGTCAGCACAATGTGTGTGTTTCCTAATTACATTTAATGCAATGAAAACAGTCGTGACTCATCAGCTGAATAAAAGTGTTACAGAGCAGATTGTACTGCTGCTGTTATAGTTGCTGACATTAATGTTTCAGGTTTTGATATTGTTCTTTGGTCCAGCTGTTGCTGATGTTTATGCCTGTTCTGTTATAGTTGTTAATTTCTTGTATTTGCTGTTATTGTTGTCTTTTGCGATCCATTTCTGTAATTACCTTTGCTTATACTCTTTGATATTGATGTTGTTGCATCTGCTGTTGTGTTACGCTTTGAATGCACCACATTATTCATTGTAAGGATCAAGAGAGTGTATTTTCTTTATTTATTAAGTCAATTGCATGTAATACAGGGTCATGTTTACAATTGACTGTTTTTCTCTAAGACAATGTTTTACTTTGTACCAATTAGACCCTCATTCACTCATTCTCTCCAGTGAATATTACAGACATGATTTTTTTTTTTTAAGTCATACGTTGAATTGAAACACATCATTACTTCAGCATTTCAGCTTATCGCTTTATTTTTATTTCAAAATTCATACATTCCTTTAAATGTCCTGAACTTTTCATCACACTTTGTCTGGGATTAACCACAAAGTAAAAATGTGTTCAATGGTTTGATTCCAATTAATTAATTATAATACATAAGTTAACCTAATTAGGTGTGTTTTAATGAATGCACAAGTGAACATACTGTGCTGTGAAATATTCATCATGTGTTTTTACAAAAAACAACACTAGGTAACGGATATGACATATCCAGAAAATAAATAATCAATAATAAATGAATGCTGAATAAATATTTACTTTACTTATAATGAAGCAGTGCTTTAAAGGACATTTCTCTGGATATCTGAATCTGGATATTTGTATAATATATCCAATTTATACTCAAAACAACTAAAACAGTGTTCTGTAAGGTAGTAACAAATTGTTAGTTAATTGCAGGGGAAAAAAACGTTTTGATATATTTTTGTAAAAAGTATTTTGGAGAAAACAGAGGTATTATATTGTGACATATTTAGAAAAAAAGTATTGCACATGCCATGGACATTACTTTTTGTTAAGGCCACCATAAGGGGCAAATAAAATGGCTTGGGGGTTAAGGTAGTGAGCAAGGCAGCAAATAGGGAGTGATGTCAGACAAAGCTCAGGCACCCATGCATATGCACGACCCTGGGGTGTGTGCGCACACTCACACACAGGGTGTCCATAGTGTTTTCTCTCTCTCAAAGAAAGAAGTGTTTCTTATTCCTCCTTCATTGCACTCCAGTCTCTCCATCTCAGAGTCCCTCTCTCTCCCCCACTTTCTGTCTCACTCCGTGCCCAAAAACCTCCATTCCAAAAGACGTGATAATCAGCGTCTACTGAAGCACGGCAGAAAAACATTTAAGTGAAGAGAAGGTGCTGGTGGAAACAGGGATTGGGGGGGGTGAAGTGGTGATGGTGGCGGTGAGACTGCGGCGACATCACACACACACACAAGGCTTTGCTCTGCTCCACCACACTGTCAAATCTGCCTTGTATTCACACACAAACACTCGCTCACTCACACACACACACAAAGATTCTCTGTAATAGATTCTCGTCTTGACACTCAATTCCGTGGCGAGACGATCCCGCTTTATCCCTCCCTGCATCAAATATTTAAACACTTGTATTAGTGGCTGTGTCATCCCCTCAAACACCCGCAGCTTAGGGCACCAATCTCCCCTCTCCCCCTCTGTCTCTCTCTCTTCTTATTTCTTTTCTGTCTCTCCTCTACCTTGCTCTCACTCTCTTTCCTCATCTTCCGCAATTCCACCCCTAATATCCACAATGTTATCACCTGCTTGCCTGCCTCCCCATCATTTTATATTTTTTTTCCTTTTGGAGTGTGATAGAGGAGGGGGTATGTTTTATTTTATTTTTTTGCTCCCCTGTTCTTTCAGGGTTTTTGTCGCGAGCCGAGAGCCCTTTTCAATCTTAAGAGCCACAGCTCTACAGATTGCAACAAGGAGAGGGGGAGATGGAAAGGAGAAAGGGGGATAAAGGAAGGAGGGGGAGAGAGTGAAAAAGGGAGAGAGAGAGAGAGAGAGAGAGAGGGGAAGGGAGTGGGGATCGGTGGCGGCGGGCTGTGCGCTTGAATGATGTCTTTCAAAAGGAGCAGTCTAGCTTGTCAAATCGCCGGCTGCGAAATGAATTGGCATATCTGTTGGGCTGTTGGGCAGAGATGTCGCGCCGCAGCGTTTCATATTCCTCGATAAGGCCAAATAACGCAATTGTCAGAGAGAGAGAGTGACAGAGAATGAGAGAGTGGAGCCAGTTAGAAGAGAGAGGTGGTGGAGAGGGGGCAACAATGGAGTGTGTATGATCGACAGAAAGCTTTAACACCTGATATTTTCTCCGTCTGTCTGTCTGTCCGCAGCTTGTGTTGCGGCACGCTAATGCAAACCTTTTAAAGCCACTCAGTACATGAATCGGCCGCCTTAAATCTGATTGCTTCGCCATTGAAGTTTTGCACCTTGGGGCTAACACCATGACCTGCTCATTTTTGCAAGATTATTACAGGGCATTTCTGCTTCAGATATGATTCAATAAATTACACTCACAGTGTCGAGAGAGGGAGAAGCAAGTGATAAAGGTCATGAGCCAGATTTGAACCCGACATTGCCTCATCAGCCAGTGTTAGGACCCCACAGCTCTGACATGGTCTGCTTAACTCTCTTTCTCACATTGAGGTGTTGGTTCTCCACTGCATTGCAAACTACAGAGATTATTTTTTAGCAAATCAGGAAGTGAGTATTACCTTTAAAGGTGATTTATAGGGTTAGTCTGTAAAAGCAGCTGTATAATGTCCTCTGTGGCTCCAAAGAAGCTTTGAAAAGTATGAAAAAAATAACCCTTGTGAAGCCTTCAACTTGGGCTTGGACAAATGTTTTACCAAAAAATGTCAGATCCCGTGTTTTTAAATCGTGACCAATAAGGACTGAAAGTCAGGATGTCTTGGCCTTTGCTGCATTGACGAAGAACATTATTTTTCTTCCAGTTTCTTAAAAGACCTCTAACTTCACAGCAGTAAAATACTATTGTTATGCTGCTTACAGACTCAGTTATTCTCCAGGAATTATCCAGAAAGTCTGTATGTGAGAACGCAAATGTCCGAGTTTTTCCACCCAGCCGCCTAGTAAATCTCCGTCCGAGTGAGCCCATGTGAGAATACAACAGGACTATGTCAGGAAAATTCACAGTGAGATAGTGAATAACATTTCTATATGATGTATGGAAAACTTAAATATAAGAAAAGGAAATATGAAAAAAAGGAGCCATACACATGACACCGAAGATATCAGCTTAGAAAGACGCAAGAAAAAATATCTTTTTTGAAGTAGAAAAGTCTTTTTTTCTTTCCTTACCTTAACTTACCATTCTTGCCATCCTGTGGGATGTGAACCACAGGTTGGCAAGAATGGTAAGTTAAGTAAGTTAGCAACTGCACTTTACACCTGTAATGAGAGATTTTGACTATTGTACTTTTTGTTGATCACAGTCTATCAGAGAGTCAAGGTTGGCTTCCCCAGTCTCTCTCATGCAGATTTACTTTGTATTCGATTGTGAACATATAATTCCATTTAAAGATTTTGTTTTCAAATGGTAACTCTGATTTATAACAGATCTTATTGTCATAGGTTGGGCCACGGTTACCAATTTAATAGCTGAGATCTACAAGGGAATGTGGTAACATCAGCACAAAGATGTTTTTAACAACCTCCCCATAAACAAAAGAAGAAGAAGAGAGGAGACAAGGTCTGACTGAATCCTTTAAATCTTACCATCATACAGATTCCATATACAATGAGGGATTTTGCCAACTTGAATTTGTGTCGCTGCGTTTGCAGGTCTCCATAATTAAATGGATATTAAGTTTTCATATCCAGTAAAACCAAGCCAACAAAGTTATCCTTTAAAAGGATGCACCCAACAGACCAGAGTTCACATCTTCTGCAGCTTTTATTTCCCACCAGACCTTCTACTTCTTGTGTCCATGTGAGTGTAGTTATTGAGATGGGGGGGGGGGGGGGGTGCTGTCCTTTGTGTAGACTAGAGTCTGGTGTGGTTCTGACAAACTGAGACTTGTTTGTTCGGTAGCAGAGTCCAGAGAGAGTGGGAGAGTATCGTTAAGGGAGGCCACTGTCTCCTGAGCTTATGATGAGGGGTGTGAGGAGACATACCATCACATACACAAATACACACACACACACACGGGGAATGCCTTGGTGAGTCTGATAGCGGTGCAGAATGTGACAAACTCTGAGGGCTATTTGAAGCTGTAATCCAGTTGGGAAGACTAGTGGACAGACTTGTTGTCCTGTGCATTACTACAGCTGGTGTTTTTTGTGTGTCTGTTGGTTTGTGTGTGTGTGTGTGTGTGTGTGTGTGTGTGTGTGTTTGGGACCACAAAGGTGATGGCAGGTTGCTTCATGCTGACTAAGAAATATGCAAAAGAAACAAGAAAATGCTGTCAGACTCTGACAGTGTCTTGTACATGAATGGCTGGAGTAAACACACACACACACACACACACACACACACACACACACACACACACACACGCACACGCTCAATGGTAAAATAGCCTCTTGCGATTACGTTTTTGAAATAAGTAAAGTTCACTGACCAGACTGACTCCTACTTGATTCACAAAACACTTTTTCAGATGGAGATGAAAGAAAAAAAGTCACCCCCTAGAGAATTATAATAAGAAAACATTAACGGCGATAGAACATTAATGTAGTAAATCATGGAGGTGAATGTGTTTCTTCCAAGTGACTTTTATAAATCTTCAACTTCATGATTTATTTTGCAGCCGAAAGAGACACAACATATCATATCGTTCATTTGGTTTAAATATATAACATTTAATACATTTTCAAATATTGTTAAAATAGATGTTAAAATGTTAAAATTACCAAAATTACCATTATCTTGGTCAAATTATTATCAATGACTATCTAAATCCTGTTTTAGTCACATAATCCAGCACCAGACACGATTTTCCGTTTACTTCTCTGTATGTTATTAAAAAATAAATAAAAACTACCGGTGGCATTGTTATTAAAACAATCCTTTTATTTCCTTTGTCTATAAAACTTTGTGCAGTTCTGTACATTGCTCTGTGACAGTAGAAAAATAAGCCTGATTTTCCATGAATGAAATGATTAATTTTGAATAACTCAGTGGGATCTGAGTAGGGTTCAGTGGAGCTTTCTTGCTTTCCTGTCTTTCCCAACTCTTGACAGCAGCCTTTCCTCTCCCCTCCATCTGTTACGGCCCACGTTTCTTCTCTGTGCTCGGCCCATTAGCTGGGTGACCAGTGGACTATGTCAGGGTGGCCTGGTCAGGCCAGCACGCAGCTGTAACATGGATGGTGCCTTTCACATTAGTGTGCTGAACAAGGAACAGGAGCAGGAGCTTTTCCATTAGCACCTCCCACGAGCTGCCACGATCCTGACGGAGTGAGAAAGAGAGAAGGAGAGAGAGAGAGGGGAGGAGAGTTATACAGACCATGTTTTCTTACGCGCTCCTTTACAGTGATGGGAGCCACTCTCACTCAGTCCATATTCATATGCTGGGTGTGAAACATACTTTAGTAACAAGATAAATAAAGGAGAGAGTATTGTGTGAAATCGGGATGGGAAAAGTGCCCTTTAATGAGATTCCAACTTAAATGTATAATGCCCTAAACTAAGAATCGTTAGTGAGTTAAGTTAAGAAATGTTTTTGTTACCTTAGAATGAGCCATAGGGAGTTTGTCCTCTTCCACCACCATTTCTACTGTAGATGAAAACGGACGAACCAAATGCTGTCTTGAGAGAGGGCCTGTCACTGCTTGATGCCATTAAATCTTACACACTGAACCTTCGATGGGATAAATAGTTTTCGAGTTTGGTTCTTGACAAATAATGAGACAAATGAATCAACTTGGATTTTCTTTCTTAAGGTTGTTGGTTTTTTTTCACACAGGAAAAAGAATGTGGTCACTCTGTCCAACTCCAAATGTGGTCTGACTGATCGTATCTCAGGACCCGGTTGGATGAGTTCAGATCTGAACTTAACACTGTCTTGTTGTGATCGAATAACTGGGGACAGAAGTTGGTACCAGGTCTTGTAAAGGTATCTGTCCTCGACAAAGAACCACCTCCCTTCGGGCCGCAAGCTTTTGGTCAGGTCATTTGAGATTTTCAAGCCCTGGCTGAAAGATGGTTGACATGGTTTATTTTTTCAGACTTAAATTATTTTTGGTTTACGAGCCCAGTAGTCAATTGCTTATGATTAAATTTGCATTAGATTTCATTAAGGGTACTGAACAAAGCTCCCCAAATTGACACCAATGGTACATCATTTATTCCAAGGAAAATCTTATTGTATTTTAGTGCTACAAAATATAACTTTTTTGCCACTTGAACTCTCATACAAATCTGCCTTTTTTCATTTCCATTTGACCTTTTTTTCTTGAAGTAATTACAACAGACATATTGAAAAGAGTTGCCCAGTATTTCATCAATGCTTTGCTTTTTAGAATTTCTTTGCTTCTTCTTCATCTCCAGAGGCAGCATTGACATCTCTTTTGTTAAAGTGATCAAATGATGAGGGTCTCATTTGCTGTGATCACAGGGCCACACGTTACAAGTCTTATCGAGTTTTTTTTATTTATTTAATCTTTTTTTGTGTCGCGTTTCAGTGTCGTCTTCTCCTGTCTGTTCGCTTGTAATTTGATGTGGAGATGCTCGTTATGGCAGATCAAAGGCAGCCATCTGCGGCCTGTCAGCCTCCCTCACACAAAGTGGGAGGTGAGATGAGATGATGTACAACATGCAGCTCACACGAAGAGAGAAACACAGAGAGAGACGGGGGGGGGGGGGGGGTGGTGTCTATGAGGGATAGAGGAATTAACAAACTAGGACAGGAGTGTAAAGAGAGGGTTAAACACCAACAGAATAAAAGAATAAAATAAAATAATAAATTAAAAAAATTAAGTAACAGTGGATATATTGCTCACAATTATGCATGCTTTACATTTCAATCAGCCATAAAAGTGTAAACAAACAATGTCTACTGATGGGCTTTTTCAAAACCTTCACCCTATCTGTTTATCATCTGTGAAACTGGATGCAAAAGTGGCATCATAGTTTATAATCATGTAATATATATATATATATATGTATATATTTATTTACAGCAAAAATACTCCATGGCCATAAATTCCTTATAATACCTCTAAGTAGAAGCATTTTTGTAAAGCAAGCACCAGTTTGCATAGAAGCAAATACATAATATTAAAACTGGACTATGTGAAACCTCGCTGTTAAAATTATTCCTGCCAAAGTTGTATTACACATACTCTAAATATTTGTACAGCCTCTAAAACCTTTTTACACACGCACACATTAATTGCTTAACTACATTACACATTCACAAACTTCTTCATTTTACAAGTTCACGTTCAAGTTGTTTTTCTACTTGTACACAATAGGTGATACACAAGCTTAGAATTAGATTCTTTGAGCAGAGATTGAAACATAGCTCCATAAAACTTTTAATAATATAATATATCTTTTTTCTGTTCCTATGACAAAAAATCGTTAATTTGCTATATTCAACACAATCAGTAGTGACTCGCACTGCACAACTTTCCCTTTTGTCTGCACAATGTATTTAGTATGATCAGCTCAAAACATCAGATTATTGTCTTTAAAATGTATTCTGCTAAATTAAACGGTTAACAGGAACTAAGCTCAAGAAACTCAGCCTTTTGAAGTGTTTTTCGTCAGACTACATATAAAAGTTAGCTGAAAACCATCTACCTTAAATACTCTGCATCAATTTGTATAATGGTGACTCTCCAATAAGTGTTTCTGTGATAAGTGCATAGATGTACAAGATGTAGCATGACAAGACAATAGCTGCCTAGTGATGAAGGGCACACATTACATGGAACAAGACACAGAAATGGACAGGACGGGACACTGTAGGCACGTAATGGTACAAGACCCTCATTACGCAGGATAAAACACCGCAGAGGACATGACATTAAGTGATCGAACCCTCTCAAGAGAGATAAAAGAGATGAGAATGACAGAGCCAGGGACAGCGGATGAGAGAGAGTTTGGGAGAGGACGAAAAGAATGAACGAAGGGAGGATGAAATAGAGGGACAACTCTTCTCAGAGTCCCTATCCCTCAAAATAATGATGATGTCTTAGTTGGTTAAAAAGCAGTGTTAAATATTGGCCATGTTGAATATCAGGGAGAGCTGGCTCAGAGAGATGGATGGCTTCTTAAGTAACAGCATCCTGATAGATATGTTGGCACCGGAGCCAAGCATGACGTCTACTGTGAGGAGAGGAGGTGGTGAAATATTACAGGGTCACGGAAAAGGACAGAGGGAGTGAGAAGGAGGTTGACAATGTTTCAGAGAGTAGGCCACACACTTACTCTGCATCATAAGTAACATGTTTTTCATTAAATATTGTATGAAAAGGGACAATTTCAGCAAATGTGTGAGACTCTATGGACAGCATGATAAACCACAAGCCAATAAGTTTACTTTGCATCCTGCAATATCTGCAATGGTAACAGAGAGATAAGCACACTTTAGTAAGAAAATTATAATAATGCACCTTTCAAGACACTCAAAGATACCGATAAAAAAAACTGCAAAATATCAGGACATCAACAAAACAATATACAATAATAGGCTAATAAACTAAGTATTGGGTAAGTTCATATTGGGCCTGGTCACAGAGATAAAGTCTAAACAGGTGACATCTTAGTCAGGTTTTGAAGGTGGGGAAAAGTCAATGTCACATCTGGCTTGTAGGAAAGAGTTCCAGAGACAAGGGGCTTCACAGACCCCATAGACAAGGTCTCTGCTATCCTAACAACTGAGGAAGACCTGGCCTCAATGGGGGTTGATTATTATGATTGAACATCAATCACAATACACTGGCAGTACACTTTTGTACACATCAGAATGACGAGAGCAAGAAGCTGTTAGGATGAGGCCTGCCTGTCTGTTGAGGACAGTAAACACTTTATGGACGTTCTGACAGCCCAGTGAGGCAGCCAGTAGCCAGTACAACTTTTACATTACATTTCAACTTTGTGGTTTATGTTTCCTGTGTATTTTATAAATTTAGTAAATATTAAAATATTATAAGGTTTGAAAGACTTGAAAACATTTTCAAATCAAAATCAAAAATGATTTTAACATACAGTGGCAATGGTAACATAACATTGTTATTTGGCAGAATTACCATGTTGACCATGCAGTCCTCTAAAGTTTAATCATTTTTGAGTTTGCAAATATGAAAAGAAATATTTAGGAATAATTTAACAATAAAAATCAATCCATAACTACATCTCAGGTTTCAGCCCAGTATAGTTAAATTTGTATCATACAATACAAATTCAACAGATACAAGAAACATTCAATGTTGGACTAGCCATTAATTAAATCCCATGAACAGGCCAGGCCTACCTCAGTCTTCAGCATAGCAGAAAATGTGTCGACTAGATTTTATTCAGAACTGTATCCACGTGCGGGGGGATTAGCGGCGGAAAACACTCTAGTGAGGCAAGAGTGGCCGGCCTTGAGAAGTGTGTGTGATTTGAAAACTATATAGTTTAACTTATCATATCAATTGGTCAAGATATCGGTTAACAGTGAAAGAAAATATTATAAACGTACCTAATATACGCCAAAGTTTGTAGGATTCATCCTCTTGGGACCAGGGATGTCTGTACATACTTCCATGGCAATCAGTGGTTGAGATACATAACTCTGGACGGAAAGTGGTGGACCAACAAAGAGACAGATATTGCTGTTTTAATAATGGATGACAAAATGAGCAACAAAATTTAGGCTTTTACCATAGTTTTTTCCAGCATACACTGGCAAGGCAGAAATATTTTTCGTGGAATACATCTTTATATTGTGCAGAAATTCAGACCTTAGTTGCTCTTATTTTACCATGAACATGAAAAAAGATAAATATCATGAACTCCTCTATACTGATCTGACAGAGAAAAAAATGGCTTGAATCAAGTCAAGTGAAGTCAATTGGAAATTCTGCATAATCTGATCTTAAATTTGTATCACAAAAGATTGCATTGAATTGAATTTGGATTTATAAAAAAAAGGGAAAGATGTTGAATTATATTACCACCAGCAAATGCATGACCCACGAATGCAAGTCTTCAAATTTCTCATTAAGAAAGGCACTTATTGCGCAACACACTTGTAAATATCTGAAAGAGAAGGTTTATTTGTCATCATAGTGCGGGGGGGAAAAAAACCTGAAGCTTGCCTTCGAAAATATGTCCATTTATCATCACCTTTAGACTGCTCTTACCCTCGGAGGGTTATTTTGTCTGATGGGACTGAACCAGCCCTCCTCCCCAACCACTCCAATAAGTGTTTTTCAATTACTGCTGTCAGCCCGTAATCATCTTGTGATGAATAGTCTGATATCCAGCCTTTATATTCATCTGCCTTCTTTGTTAGATTGTTTCTAGACAAGGCTGCACTTGTGTGTGTGACTAGATGGAGAGGTAATGCATTTTTTTATTTACAAAGTATAGAAGGTGAGATTAAACGAATGGCAAAGTTAATGAATTTTGCCTTGTTTAATTTTTCATAACACAAACAAATATAAATGCTGCTTTTGTGAACAATTAAACCATCCACTGCCATCCCTGAGAAGAAGCCGCAGACATTATGTTGATCAAATATTTATGATTATTACTCATCATGGATAATTATTGCAATTTATTTCTCTTTTCTCCTTTAACAAAAGCAAAGGCACAAACAAAAGTGGGCTAATATTATCATTTAGAAGCATTATGTAAATACAGTTTTATGCAGAAAGCATGTAATTGTACCAAATGAATGGCCTTACAAAGCAGATAAGGAAAATGTTGATTTCATTACTTTTGGCTCATTATAGCAATGGTCAAAACATTTTGTAAATACAGAAAATAGATATTGTCTCTGGATAAATGTTTATCTAAAGTACATGGTGGAAACAACAGCAATAAACTAACACAATTGTTATGAACAATAAGCAATATCATTACCAGGCAGCAGAGGCGGCAGGTTAAGGAGAAGCTGCTCTTGTCTGTGTTGACAGATCCAGGTTTGTGTTTAATGTGCTTCTCTGAACAAGGCTCCACTACCATTCTCACACAGAGGAAAGGTTTTCATTTCAGGGCCCTGAAAGCTTCAGGTTTTCTGTGCTGTACATCATCTTGTTTTGCTCATTTAATCAACTTCTTTGAGGAAAATGTTCCACTGAATATATCCTGACGTCATAGGGCCCAGTCTCAGGGGTTTCAAACACAATGCTGATCTAACAAGCTTTTTGTTTACATCCGCAGAATCTTTTTCCACATATGACTTTGAAAGTGGAAGTTCCTTCAGTTTGAATGCCTGCTCATTTGTAACAGCTGACGCAGGAGGCTTTCAGGTAGTTTGTCCTTTGTCCGTACAGGCCAGTTCTTTTGAACACATTATCTCAGCAACGCCTTGAAGGAATCATCAATTCATCACATGTGGCACAAACTTTAACTTGGACACAAGCAGGAGATTAGAATTTGTAGGTCAAAGGTCGCTGTGACCTCACAAAACAGGTTTTGGGCCATAACTGAAGAATTCATGTGCTAATTATGACACAGTTTTAGTGCCAATGTCTAATGGGATAAAATGATGAAGTGATGACATTTTATATCCAAAAGGTCAAAGATCAGCTTCAATCTGACATCATAATGTTCTATAAAAACATTTTTCTGGACATTATTCAGCACCATAACTCAAGAACCAAAGGAGATACTAGGTGCGTTCGACTTGATGAGGTGCTGCGCTGTGCTGACATAACCTGATGCATGCTGGTCCTAACACAATGCATGCTGGTTAGAATTTGTATCCGACTTCATCCAGTGCTGCAAAACGTCACCAGGTCACGTGACCTTAAAACATTGCGGGAGCGAGCCAGGCTGCAGTCAGACCGTGCAGTTGCTCTTCTCCAGCTGCAGGACCTTGGGGCCGCCTTTGTGACGTCACAAGTCTGCTTTGATTGGCTGAAGGCTTCAGTGACACGCATGACGTGTCTTATTTTTTTATTTTAAGAATTCAGATGCGTTTTTTTTCTCCGTATATCAATAAATGTAAGGTGTTAAAAGCAATATATCATGTATATATATATATATATATATATATATATATATATATATATATATATATATATGAATGAGTGAAGCTTAATAAGCACTGGTAGTGTATCTGTTGTTTCTGTTTTGTTATTTCATGTGTGCCTTATTTTGTGTTTCTAATGTGGTGATTAATACAGAAGAGAAAGATTCTCTCAGTTTTGTCTTCTACAAAGAGGACGTGATGAATCTCATTTCTTGTGTATTTACATGTCACAGGTCACTTAACACTATAATTTCATTTAATTTACAGCTAAAAGAAAGTTCTCAGTCACCACCGTTCATTCACTAAACATCTGTTTAATCTGCAGCAAAAAAAGCAAATGCGAGATCGGTCATTGTTCTCGTCTCACTGACGCTACAAGAAGTAAAAAGTGTCTGACATGATGTCTGTGTTTTTTTACTCCAGCCGCTGGCAGATCACGTCAGCAGATGAAATCAGACACAGTCAGACGAAATCCAAGTCGAACACACCAATTGTTTCCTGCAACTTGTCGGAGGCAAATCATGATGATTTCAGATTATGACACATTTTGAGGAAGACACACCCTGGTGGCCTGGAGGTTAAGAGACAATCCATTAAAAACAATGTGTTGATGGAACCTCGGTTACATATCATTCCGTCCTCTCTCTGTCAGTCTTGTACGTCCACAGTTTATCAGCGGGAAGGTTGCATTATACCAAACTTCAAGTGAGTTGGCAGAAGTAGATGCTTGACTGAGTAAATGGCAGCAAATCACAGCACCAGACAAAATGCTGAGAGTGCAAAAAGTTTTATCTCTGGTGTGAGTCTGCGAGTACAAAAATCCTGTTCCTTCCTGTCACTTCTTTGATGCTGAGTGTGTGTGTGTGACTATATGGATATGTCACATGCAGATGGATGTGACATATGCAGTGTTTGAGACCTCGTTTCAAGTTGAATTTGAACGTCGGGGCTTACGGACACTTGGATGACACAACAGGAGCAGTATGGAGGCATTTTCTGTTCTTTTCCCCCGGGGTTTTTTACGTTTGAAGAATTGGTCAACATTTACTTCAATTTTATTGGATTTGGCTGCAAAACTGTTTACCCCTAAAACTCAAACACTTCACCCACCCCTCCATTGGCATTGTGGTTAGTAGATAATGAGTACATTTTCATTTTGGGTGAATTATCCTTTTAAAGTCTGGTTCAGACATGTAAATACTGTCCTGCCTTTTCTTCTCCATGGTTGTTATAAAGTCCTTTCCTAGAAACAATAAAATAAAACCCATGTGCAGGCAGAGGAAGTTCTCCCTGCCCTCCCCCTCTCTCCGCTCCCCCTTTCTCCCCCCTCTCTGCTCTCTCCATCTATCACATCCAGCAGGTACCACAGGCCACTGACCAAGCCTGTCCTCCTGTCATTAGCCCTGCGTTCTCCCCACGCGATCCGTGTGGCTACCCCTGTCTCCTCTCTCCAGCCCGACACCCCATAATAATATCTCTTTCAACCTTCACACCGTGATAAATAGGAGCGTGCAGAACAAAAGGGACGGATGGGGGGGGGGGGGTAAAAGAGAATTGGGGGTAAAGGAAAAAAAAGAGGGGAACTCACAATGTGATTCTCATGTGCTCACATGTAAGGGTTTGTGAGCGTTTCTATTGTGGCTTACTCAATAGAAACGCTCGAGGATATATTATTAAAAGTTTGAATAGGACAAGAGTACAAAATGGAGTCACGCTGACAACAATATTAGCAAACAATCATCAGTAAAATTACTCCAAATACTAAAAAAAGTAGAAAAATCTATTCTACTTTTAGCTATAATTATAACTTACTCTTTCAAGTTTCCCAAAAGCCTGTTAATCCAAAAATGTGTTCCAATTACAAATTTATGTAATGTACGCGTAACTTCACTTCGTCAACAGTTGACATCATCCGAAAGGTACATTTGATGATGTGAGTCAGGAGGCTGCATTTTTCCTCAAGACGGAACGATCCATTAAAACAACCCTAGGCATAAGAAACTCTGCACACCTGTGTATCTTTGGGCAGATTTTAAAAACTGAAAGAAAAGAAATGTGAAATAATTCTGTGTTCTATAGATACTGGACTCTTTCATTTATTCTTAAGAAATATTTAGATATTTTTTCAGTTTCAGCCAATAAAACAAAAGACTAACCAAATTTGAATGACTTAATGATAGACAGCACAATACAAGCATATTTACTCAAACACCAATCCATTCAAAATTATCCATTACATGGTATTATTGATACTTCTCTGCTAAAGTCCCATGAAATTATTATTTTACAGTTATAGTTAGTTACTTGGCACATACACTAAGAATTATTGAAAAGTATATATGATATGAATTAATATACAGTACAGTGGTATATGCAATGGTATAGGTGTAATGTATACGTGATTTTGTACTGAGATGCTAGTGATTGTAACCATTCAAAAGAACTTTTAAACACATGTTTGTGTGAATACACACGTAAATTAAGTATCACTATAGTTAATCTTTTGTATTTATTTCTTTTTCTTTGTCTTTGCCTTTCTTTATTGTCCTCTTTATTTATAATTATACCAATACAACTTGTTCTGTGAGGAACCCGAGTGAAAAGAACTCCCGAGAGGTTTGTGGATACCATTTCCACATGACAAAATACCAGTGAAGATTTTAGATAATTTCTGGAATTTGTATAACTTCGGATCATAAAGCATAAAAATAACATAATAAGTAGTAATAAAATAGTAGTAATAGTAAAATGCTGTTTTGTATTTGAGGAAGTGGACTCAACTGCGAATTCCGCTCCGGTTGCTGATCTCCTTTCTTTATCTCCATTCATATAATATTACAAATAATTATAATAATGAAATAAATCAACATCCCACTGATAAAGAGTGTGTGTGTGTGTGTGTGTGTGTGTGTGTGTGTGTGTGTGTGTGTGTGTGTGTGTGTGAAATCATTATGCAGAATCCCCTGAGACATGTTTGAGTTTGATGTTTAAGTCATAATTAAAAAGTCCCTCTCCTCTCCTCTGTCTCACTCCCTGCTCTCATAACATCTGTGTGATTTATTTGCACAGCCACAAATTATAGCCTTTCCCCCCGATATGTATATTACATTTCAACAGTTAAACAGATTGGGGTGTGTGTGTGTGTGTGTGTGTGTGTGTGTGTGTGTGTGTGTGTGTCCATGTGTCTGTAAATGGTCCATCTCTGTATTACTATTGTGTTTTCCTCACTGTGATATGAACTAGTCGCATCTTTGTCACCTGCTAACTTGGTGTGTGTGTATTTGTGTGAATTTGAGTGTGTGTGAATATGTGGATTCCAATGTGACTTTTGATATCACTTTGAATTTAGAGTGTTAGTTGAGAGCGAGTAAAACAATATATCATGTCATGTCAGAGTGGAAAATGTTGTTTACCTCTTTTGTTTTTCCCACTAAACAGTGTAGAACTTGCTTGATACTTATTTGTTCCTCCGCCACAAATCCCTCCATCTTTTCCTCCGTCCATACCTCTGTCTATCCATCTTTGCCGCCCTCTGTCTCTCCCCAACTTGATTTAAGAGTTGCCTTCATGGCTTTGACACATCAGTATTTCTATCAGAGCAGATTACAACTGTGTGTGTGTGTGTGTCTGTGTGTGTGTGTGTGTGAGAGAGAGAGAGAGAGAGAGAGAGAGAGAGAGATATCAATGATGATTCAAATATAATAGCTTTGTATTGCTGCCTTCTCTCTCTAACCGTACTGATAAGTCTCAGAGATTAATGTGTGTGTGTGTGTGTGCATGCATGCTGAATTGCGTGGCTACACATTGTAGCCCAGACAGTAATATCTGCCACGCATACATTATCCATCCTCCCCATTATCCAGAAATCACAGGCAGAAGAATTAAAGTGCGGTTCCTCTCTGTCTTGTGTCTCTGAGCCGACTGGACTGCTGTGCCTTCCCCCACAGTCAGAGGTTAACATTGCAATCAGGACAGGAGCGCAGATGGAGCCAGACGTTTTTTAATATTATTTTAATATTCACAGTGGCTGGTAATTGTGAAAGTACAGTTCAGTCCTCACCGCTCTCCCTCAAAGTCCTGCTAATGGCGCCAAAGGCTACAAAGCATGGAGGCTACAGAGCGATGGCCACGAGGGGGGAAGGAGAGGAAACAAAGATGGTGAAAGTGGCTCCTGGGATGTAGGGTGACACGGCTGGAAAAACTGGTTTTCCTTCCTTTAATTCCTTCCATTAGTTGCTCTTATTTATTCTGATAAGTTATGTGTTGGTCCAGAAAGTTTATTTTCAAAAGTCTGGGAAACATTATGTCACAGGGCAACTAGAATATGACTTCTTTGCTAAATTAACACCTTTTATGTTCTATTTAATCCCCCTTTTCCAAGTGGAAGCGCATTACAGTTGGTTGACCAATACTCAAAGAGAATAAAACATGTGGTCCTTCAGTTTTGATTGGAGGCCGTGCTTAGACAGACATTAACACTGTGGACAAATACAGCCCTTTCATTTCCAAGGGACCACTGCGTTATCCCAGCAGAGAAAACCCCTTTCTTCAAAAGTAGGTCTGAGGAGAACAGTTCACAGCAAGGCTTGAGAATTCTCATTTGCCCTGGAGACGACTTGAATTAAAAATCTAATTTCAAATGAAGTGTAATAATAGCAGTAGTCATGCAATACAGTAACATTTACAGAAATTTAGGCAGTGCTGTTATAGTCCAAAAAACAATAACATTATAGGCACATGCTCTGCACGCGCACTCACCTGCACCTCATTCTCCGATGAGGCTTAGCCCCAAATCTCTTCAACTTCCAGAAATGCCTTTGAGTATAACTAAATGTAATTGAGGAAAACTGTTAAAGCACTTGATCCAGTTGTCTTTTCCTTGAGAAGCTGTGATCTGAATGAATCTGGAGCTTTTTACTTCGAACATGTAGAGTCGTGAAATCCGATGTTGAACCTGATCGCCTTTGAGAGGACTGAATACACAACTTTGATTAAAGTCATGTCCCAGGCCCACCCCCCTGTATTGGAACTACCACATCTGAAGTGGCTGAATGGAACAGGGCCGCCAGGAGAGTAAAGGGAGGTGACACCAAAATAGCCTGGTTGCTCTGCATGCTTCTTGCTGTTATGCATCAATCTATCAGCCGGCCTTATTACTATTCAGATTACACACCCCACACACACACTATTCAGATTAGAGGCTAAGGTGTGCAGGGCTTTGAGGGGCGCAGCGGGGACATGAGTGACCTTTTCAATCATTGCTGGATACTTTGAGTTGGCAGTGAATCCATCTCAGCGAACTGGTGTGAAAGGTGATTTCTTGAAGCCTGTCAAATGCTTTTCAGATCTACTACCAGGCTATTGTAATGTATGCACATTGCATTTGTTCATCTGTGTACTGCTACACTCGTGTTTTTCTTTTCTACTTGTGCTGGTGACTGCAAACATGCTTCACTGGTGTTCATTCAGAAAAAATCAATTCAGGTTACAGTTGTACAAACTACAGTTTTATCAATGGAAGTATATTTTTTCTGTACTCTCGACAGGAGCAGTTTGAATTGCAGAAGTGTAGTCCCACAGTACAGCTCTGACAACTTTGCTGTTTTCATCATAGTAGATTTCTGTCATGTCACCAATACCCAACTTGATTAATTCTAAATGTCCAGCTACAAAACACCAGCCTGGTTCTAAGCCTCTGAATCATGTCACACCACCCTACTTTTTTCAGCAATCTAAATCAGTCTGTAGTTGTGCTCTTTTACTTCGCCTTCCCCCACTTGGCAAAATACTCAGCCAAATGAGTTTTGTTAGACGAATTAAAGATGGGGACACTGTGTCCGAAATAGCTTGATAACAGAGAAATTGTCACCGTGTGTTGATATTCCAAAGCACCTCTTCTGTGTGTGCTGGGCATAGATACATCAAACCATTTGGAAAAAGCTTCAGAAAGAAACAGTGTAGATTCATGTCACTCTTTTATTTGCATTGAAATGTATTTATAACACTTAATTGGGGATCTATTTGAAAATGTGGCTGTAGAATTCTTGGTCAACAGAGCTGCTGGTATAAACTAGTATGATAAATAATTTATGTATGTATAATTTATCTGTATTTGTACGTGTCATTTTTTTGATGAATAAGACAATATTGTAGTGGGGCAGCTGTTTGAGTTTCACTCACTGGGTAGTTTGGGTTGAACTTGAGGAACAAGAAAAAAATGTTGTCATTTGTTTTCTAGAAAAGACTAATTATTTTAGTCAGGTAAAGAGCAGTTGATATACTTTTTCCCAGGGAGACAAAAACAGACATGACCTGCCCTGCTCAGCCTATGATTGGCTTACCCTAATATTCTTATCCTAACACACCAATCACCACTCCTCATACCTCAACCAATGTACCCAACCAACGAGTACTTACCAATCAGAGGCAGAGTAAGCTGGATGATGCTTGCGCTGTCCTAGTGATGTTAATGGTAAATTTGACCTACTACTTAGTCAGTTGTGTTGTCATTAACATAATTTAAAAGTAGGTAAATATTTTACAGTGACGTCGACAAACATGGCTTATGTTTTTTCTGCCTGTTAGTTTCCTGAATTCTTACACAGTAATCACAGACACCAAATTACTATATAGGCCTGTACATACATGTTTTTTGTGATCTGATCACAAGTGCGTGCGTTCAAACCTGGCATTAAAATGTGGCCCCACATGCATCCCGTGATCGGATCTCACCTCCCCGCTCTACACAAACACAAATCTGTGTATGTGTGGGCAAGACCGAGCAAAAGAGAAGCAGAGAGAAGAGTCAGGAGAGTCTGAATGAATCTCGTGCAGCTCAGCTGTGAAGAAAGATTTGACAAATTTACAGAAAGTATCGATTATTACGTGGTGATCAGTGTTTATATTGTGGCGGTGGTCATAAACAAATCAACGAGAAGAGAAACAACATGTTTGATTCACAGTGAAACTGCAGCAGGTCAGAGGACGTCAGCTGAGTACGAGGTCCTTCATACGAGGCCCAGGACGGATTAGCATTCACACTGCGAAAAAGAATGTGGACACATGTGGCCCAGAAGGGCTCCGAATGTGGGCTGTTGTAATCGGATCTATATCCGATCTGAGTGCGTTCACATCGTACTTACAGCTGTCCACTTGTGATCGGATCACAAAAACCACAGTTTAATAGGTGTGTACATGGTTTCACTGGCAAGTGGCAGCATGCACATTCACAAACACACACACAATCTAGTTGTGAGTTCACTAATGGTGGTCGGTGCTCCACCGTGCATTTCGAGCCACAGTCTTGATTAATGATCTACACCATTAATATATGGGCTTTGTATATTTGTTGCTTATAAACCCTCCAGTGAGAGAACAAAGTCATGAGCACACTCACCCTCCAGCTCTGTCTCTCACATACACACAGAACAAAGAGGGGAACCTGATTGTAGTGTAACTGCCCCAAGCAGGGACTGAGGGAACAAGATACGTAAACATGTACACATCAACAACCAAATAACTCACATTATACACAATATAGGCTACATATATATATTTTGTATCCCATATTAAACCAACACAGGGCATTAATGAAACTTTAGGAAAGGTGGGCGATCAATATTAAGATAAATATCAAGTCTACCAACCAAGACAGATACTCACTTTAAACATTCAAATATCTTAACCGCTTATATAGTTGTTATTGTATTTAGTCAGTTAAACATTTCGATTTACACATTTAATGCAATTTGAGTTGAGATTAAGTAACCAAATTTCTTCTTCGGGTCAGTTAAAATGTACTTATTTCAGAATTCTAGCTATGGTTTAATGGAGTTTAGTGGAGTTTTGTTCATTTGTGTGCAATTGTAATGAATAAAATATCACAAAAATATGAAAAACTTTGATTAGAAATATAATTTGCAACACGTGCGTTTGTGCTAAAAATAACTTTCTAAATCTTCTTAACTTTTTATTCTAAGAAGCTGTCTTCATTGAAAGTACCTTGTTTTATATGTGAAAGTGCTGTAGCTTGAAACATTTTTATACACAGATATAAAATACTATTTGAAATCACAGCTACTTTTACAAAATTCTGGATATTTGGGTAAAAGCTTTTTTAAATTGTTATTTTTTTTTTTCATGTGGTTCCATGAAGCTCTCCTGTAATAGATCAAAGACACACTATTGAAATCCTGGCGCCAAATCATAACCCCGATAAAAAGCCTACAACAGACACAGACAGAGTCACCAGACACCGCTACACAAAGACAAGGGCGGGATCTCGAGCGGCAGATAACTTAACAGAGGGATCGGTCAAGGGCTAAAAAGGAAGAGTGAAATCATTAGGATGCAAATGAGAGGGAGCGATTAGCATGTGTGTGAGAGAGATTGAAAGAGATACTGTATGAAAGGCAGAGGAATAGATTGAGTCATCTCTGCTTTCACTGGGGTTCTCTCACTGAAAGCAACAACTGTCACACGTTCGCTGTCAAAGATCCGGCCGACGGGTGCAATTAATTTTACAGTGATGACTATTTTAACGGCCGCAGGAATTTGTTTTACAATGCAGTCACTCATCCCGCTGTCCAAACCGTTTCATGAAACATGGCATCACCGACATGACAGGGACTGAAAGGTATCGAGCATCTGGGGCCTGTTTTTTTTTTTTTACACTGCAATTTTCATGTAATTCAGAGTAGTTGTGTACTTGTGTAATTAAATGTATTGCACAATCTCCTCTGTTTTGAAGCATTCCTAAATCTCATAATTTAATTGTGAATATAAAATTCATAGGGACAAAGGTACAGTAAGTGCTCTGATAAAGGCATTTAAAGCATTTGGAGTAATCTGTTTCCCTTTACATTCCAATTACAGTAGCAGAAATGGAGAATCCCATTGCTGTTCAAGGATACGTTTGGTGATGTTCTATATTTTTATTGTCAATAAAACACCTGATGTCCAAAATGTGATATAGTTTATTCCGGCCACAGACTTCCTCTGTTGTCCAAAAAACGTTACGTGTCGCTTCATTAACATGAACACACGCACGCATGCACACACACGCGCACACACACACACACACACTCACACTGTGGTTATTTTGAGTTGATCACATTGATGCTGTCATGGACCTTACACGTCCACACCACAACACACAAGTATATTCATCTGTAAATAAATGTAAATAATAAAATATGTATAGTTGCAACCTAATCTTTGTGGTTAATTTCTTCAGGATTTGGGACAGACGAGGTTATAGGCTTCAGTCAGTATCAAAAAATGGATGAACATGTTGATGTCTCTGGTCTTTTCATTACTTTTATTGACAGCAAAGATAATACAGAATTTCACAAAGTTATGACAATGACATATCAACATTCCCATCAACACAAACAAGATATTACATTTTCATTTGAGTACATTGAGTCAGCTTATATGAAAGAACTTTACATAGACTTTAATTACATACATTTGATTTCATTTTGAAAGGCATTTGACAAAAAGTCTCCAAAAACAATATAAACAATTGTGTAGTCATGATGAGATCAGTGACTACAAAGCATTGGTTACAAAGTAACATCATTAGTTGGAAATTATCGGTGAACTTATTGAGAACATTGAATTATTTCTGTTGGTGTTTTGATAATACATAATAAATGATATATATATAGAAGTGTGTGTGTGTGTGTGTGTGTGTGTGTGTGTGTGTGTGTGTGTGCGTACTGTTGGTAGTGAGAGCACATAGTATTTCTAAACAGCATGTACAGGAACATTCTGTACATTTATGTATCACGTAAATTTCACCACTGTCACCTTTTACACTCTTGTTTTTTTTCTCTATGTATTTGTGTTTCACCTGCTCTTCTCTTACGCTCCCTGGTTTTCTCTACCAATCCAAATGGGGTGAGAGGGTACGCACCACTCTGTTAGCCGCTGTCTTGGCCGTTGAGGCTCTTCATAAAACAGAAATATGTAGTGGCTCGGGCCAAAGCCACCGCCAAATAAAATCCAGCCAAGTGTCATCCAGGGAACCCATCCATTCACATCATAAAAATGGCTCTTTATTTGTTTTTTCAGTCCGTCGTTCTGTTCGTGGCCATTTTGGTCTTAGGCACTGGGATATCGCTCCTGTCCATAAATCCCCTTCTCATCTCTCTTTCTCTTTTCTCCTTAACTCTCTCACGTCGTGTCTGTGAGTGTTTCATGGTGCATCATGTGAGATTTATTTCCAAATATACTGTTGCGAAATGTACTGTGTGTCTTCTTGTTTTGAAGAGGGATTTACTCCCCGTTAAGAAGAGTTATGTACACTGAGGCGTTTTACACCCTGACTCTTGGTAACAGGGTGTTCGGACATATTTCACCTGGGCCTCCGCCTAATCCACATATCAATCCAGAGGCTGCTGTAGACACGCACATTTACAGGAGGAGAACCAGATTTCAAGAGGTTTTTAGCTCTGAAGTTGTCAATTGTATTTACAAATATACATTAAAATACCGACATTTTTTATCAAAACGTTGCAATTCCAATATATTGTTTATTAGCGCCATATTAGAAAACTTGCTCCTAATTCATATTTGATGTAGATGCTTATTCATTAACTCCGCTGTACATTCATTGCACCCTCCCATTAACTATGCTTTCTTCTACAATAGCAAATACATTTTGAAGGAAACCAGACTGCGTGTTCTATGAACATAGTAAGGATGAATTCTTCAGTTTGGTACAGATTTGGCCAGTCATAAATAAATAAGTTGATACTGAAAATATCAGTAAAATGTTCACAAAAATGTTTTTTTGTTTTCAACCAAACTATCTTGCAGTTCATCACCACCTTGTGACCACAGCCATTGTTTTAGAATAGGCCCTTTATATCAGCATGATGCTAGCATAGTTGTTTCTGCTCGTGGTTTAGGCACCTTACAAATATACTTAAGTTATGTGTCGTTTGAAACTCTGGAAAATGTCCAGACAATTGGGTGTGGACATTATGTTTGAACATTTGAAGAACTCAGATTGTCCTCGTCAGTCTCAGGGACGGGGTAGCGTCTGGGTACAGTGTGCAGGAGGTAGGACATAACATCTCATTTCTGCTGTGGAAATCTTTTTTCTTTTTGTTACAGCACATCAACGAATCATCACCAAAACCTCTCCAATGTCTTTCCAAGTTGTCATCTTCATTTGCATCTTCTCCGTGCACCACTTTTTCATCTTGAGATATTTGTATTGTTTTTGTGTTTCTCAGTTTTGTGTCTGTCACTTATTAGAAATGACATCAACGCGCCGACATGCTCGCAGTCAATTCTGCAGGTCAATATCCTGCTGTATTCTCACATGAGCCTTCTTGGACATTCTTTGTCTCATGCCTCTCGCTCGGACATTAGCATACTCGTACAGCCCCTACGAATACCTTCAGGGAAATATCCAGAGTTAAGAGCATGTCTGAAAGCAGCTGACGTGTTGTAAGGGATTAAAACCCTGTGTATGTGATTTCTATTATTATATATAATCACTTCTACATAGTACATTTGATCGCAACTGTGTGAGAATCAAATAAAGTACATACATCCTTACACGTTACCTTTTGTAAGCTATTGCAAGATACAACCGATGGACGCAGAATAAATAATAATGTGACATTGTGATAATTAGCGATATCGGCTGATATAAACATGTTTATCTTGATATAATTCTTGGCCATATCATCAAGCCCTAAGTTCAAGGCATGTTCGATTGTACCATGTGGCGTAGATACAGTAGCTTGTGAACTTTATATTTTGAATGATAATAATTTGTGCTACTGTCCATGAACTGTGGTATTTGCTGTTCAGAAAGCAGAATCAGCACATTAGAGACAGAGTGACTTCTGGGGCTGTTTTCTCGAGGCCTGAGGCCACACACACACACACACACACACACACACACACACACACGGAAATATGCCCCTGTAGCCCCTTTCACACATGAGCTGCGCTACATTACTGTAAACTTTTCAAGATATGGAGGTTTTGGTTTAAACCGAATGGCAGCAGCTGTGATGAGTCAAACTTTCCTTTATTTCCTTAATCATACAACCAGAAAACGAGGCGGTTAAAGCCCTTCATCTTGTCCCATCTCCCAATCTTAACCTCCTTCTCCTCTTTCTCCTCATCTTTTCTCCTACCTCTGTTACACCTCAGTTCAACTCACAGTGTCCACCTCTGTTGTTTCCTGTCGCTGCAGAAATGTCCCAGTCGCTGCAAACCATTTAAAGGCGAGCGGCCCTGACTATGCAGATGTGCTAAACCTTTTCTGAAAACAAGGGCTCGATTTGAGATTAAATGATTTTCTGAGATGGACCATTTTGGCTGTGTTCCTCTGTGTCTCTTCTCTTCTCCCCTTTTCTTTCCGTCTCTCTGTGTCTCTCTCTCTCTGTCTCCTCAGGCTGTGTATCAGGGCTCTATGTTAATGACAGTTGACAGATAGTTGAAGGGCACGGGCTGCTCCCTGTCAGCCCTGTTTTGGACTCATAATTATTTCACCAGTGTCATGTCACTGTCACCCTCGCCTGCTTAACACTGTCAAACACACACACACACACACACACACACAGAACCCCCCTCACACCCCACCTCCCGCCACCCCCCACCCCAGCCGCCCTGCCTGCTGAGCCTCGAGGAGAGAGAGAGAGAGATAGTGTGTGTGTGTGTGTGTGTGTGTGTGTGTGTGTGTGTGTGTGTGTGTGCGTCTGGCTGTCACTCGACCTCAGCGTTGGCCGTTTCCCTGCCAAGACAAGCATCGCTGCCACACGGCAACCATCGCTCTGCGTGCTCGTCTCCGTGGTAACAAACCAGAACCACAGCCTTGTGGCAGTTTGTTGGCGTGAAGGAAGGTGACTTCCCAGCTGGATACCAAAATAATGCTTCGGAAATACTTGTGTTCTACAACTGGCAACAGATGTGCTGACGTCTGCTTGGGAGGGAATCCAGGAGATATTTCAGCAACCTGGCATTTTTTGTTTCTAAATTATAGTTTTCATTATGAATGATTAAGCATTCTCAGAAAATATATTTGCTTAAAATTTGTTTGAAGCAATGGATTGATCCCCCTTTCACTGTCTCATTTGTTGATCTCAATTGTACTTCCCATACAACACCACGGCTCTGTGTTTGTGCCACCTTTTGTATTTGTAACTTACTGTTATATCACATTATTATTAGTTTAAAAATTTGTATAATTAAAAACCTTTTTATACTAAATATATATCTTTTCATTAGATTTATATTATTCAAAAAGTGGTGACAAAATATGGATACAGAAGTATATTACCCTGAGCTGTGGATCAACAGATTTAGAACACATTACTCTGTTTAACAAGAAGCCATTCAAAGATAGAGAGATATTGATGGTGTTATCTGACAAAGAGATTTAACAACAGATTTATCACAGAACATGATGTAATTCAGGTAGCCCCAAAAAGAAGTAACTTATTAGTTTCTGAAACGTGTCATTATATCAAACTCAATGTCAAATGCATTAGAGTTCCTCTGCAGACCCTCTGCAGTTTCTACAGACTTTATCCACCTGCCCTCCTAGTATAATGTGCATAGAAATCCAGAAGAAGTCGATGTGAGAATGATGTGGATTTACCATGGGCGAGCGGGGGGTTGATGACGCTTCTAAAATTATTTTATATTAAAAAACAAAAGGAAAAAAAATATCTCCTGGTGAATAAGCTGTGACCCTCACACAGAAGACACAGACGAAGGTGTCAAGAGAGTTTGTGGTGATAAGAGCTGACGGCAGTGCTGTAAACAAAAATCACGAGATCTCCGCAGCAGAGTTAATACGTCACTTGCGGTCTCTGCCTGCTGCACCCGGCTGCCCCACCTCTGGCCTGAATAACAGGCAGGATTTGTTGCTGTTGTCTGCTTCTGTGCAGAAAACCTCCCGCAGTGATGTGCTCGTGTGAAAGGCAAACTGTGGGTAAACTCTGTAGCCAATTCTCCTGATTTTACCCGGAGGTCATGTCTGAAGACAGCTTATGAAGAAGCAATTCTTTGCCAGATAATTATTTTCCTCATGCTCTGAGTCATTTAAGGACTGTGTGATAAACTCAAAGTAGACTGTCATATGGCTTGTACTCAAAGTGGCTTCTTGTCTATAACCTCTCAACCATAAAGGCCTGACTGTTAAAGTGCTGCTGAGATGTTGTCCTTCCATCATGTCTCAGGACTCTGTTAGGGTGACCTAACAGAGTCCTGACCAAGACCCTGCTTACCTGATTCATCAGAGTGTTTGCCATAAACTATAGCCAGTTTTCCACTGGTCAAATGACTCTGCAGTAGACACAGGTTGAAATCGGCTCTAACCGACGGTGATGGAAACACTAGACATGTTCATTTGGCAGTTGAGAGAGTGCCTCAGTTGTTGTTGCACTTGTGACATCAAACAAAAAAGGCAAACTCCTCTTCTGGCAATGGGAAAGGAATAGTCTTTTTTTTAGCAAGTTTACCTGTGTTTAAAAAGCCCATAGATCACATTATCAGCAGCAGCCTAGACTGTTATGGATTATGGATTCATAGTTTTAATGCCAAATTAGGATTCAGATTTATGGCCAGGCTATAATTTGCTCTGTTGTGGCCCGTCTGCCTCAAGGTTCGCCGTGTTGTACATTCTGAGATGCTTTTCTCCTCACCACAGTTGTAAAGAGTGGTTATCTGAGCTACCACAGCCTGTCAGCTCCATTCTCCTCTGACATCTCTCATCAGCAACATGTTTCCATCTGTAGAATTGTTTGACTGAGTAAATTCTTGAGCCTCTTGTGTGAAAATCGTTTTGCTTCAGATATATTCAAACCAGCCTGTCTGGCACCACTGTCATAAAGAAGCTCCTGACCTGGACAGTTAGTCAGGTGAGACAGTGAGAAACCAATGCATGGCTTCAGACCCACTGTAATAGTGACAACCATACGAAGGGAATGGAGAAAAACAGCAGTAGAGAGAAGAGAAAAAGCTGAGATTGTAGCTGTGTTTGTCAGAAAGAGAAAGGGAAGGCTGAGAACAAAGACAAGCAGACAGGATGCCTGTCACAGAAACATCTGAGACGAAGAAGAAAGAAAAAGAGATTGAAAAGCGGGAGGAAGGTAGATAAATAGATAGGTAGAGAGAGAAGAAGAGAGAAAAGGGAAGCAATCAATGATTTAAACAATAATGCAGCCCTCTGTATTCACTGTCACACACTCGCTCTCAGCCGCCGTCAGGATTGTCTCTCAGACGCACGCGAGTCGAGACTGTCCATCTGGTTTATGCTCTCTTGAAGCTGTCTGACTCACCTTCCTCTTCCTCCTCTTCCCCCCACTCCTCTTCATCTCTCTCTCTGTCCCTCTTCTTGTGTCTCTCTGTCTGAGACTTTGTTACTTACACCATCATGTCACGATCACGTCACTCCTGCTTAATCTACTGTGTCCTCCTCCCTCCATTCTCTCTCTCTCTGTTTTCCCAGTTTAGATATGTCTATTCTTACATATTCTACCGGCAAACACACACTTTTCCTCCTCCTCTTCGTCAAACATTCTCACTCTATACTTGTCATCACTATTTTCATATTTTAACCATTTGATTGGTGCAATCAGAAAAAGACTTTGAAAAAAAAGTATTTGTGGTAAAAAAACACTGACTATAAACGGTGGGAAACACCGGCGATTCCCTCTCCTCACCTCCCTCACTCTTTGCCTCTCTCCTACTTCCAGCCTTCTGTTTAAATTAAGGTGGGCTGACAAACAAATTAAATCTGTCACATCCTGTTTGCATGAAGCCGACAGGAAGTCAATATTGTCAGCCATGTTGGTTAGCCGAGTTCTAATCACACTTTAGTGCCATGGCAACGGAAATGAGGGTGAGGGAAGGAAGTGGCCACACAGGCTTTCTCTATTGGCCTACTCTCTGTATTTATTTTTAATAATTAATATCTTAATCTTTTTAAGAATACAAAATACAAATACAAAGTCTAATTGTTGAACCCAGTGTTCTGCAAACGATTTCAGCGGCCACCCTAGCAGCTCTGAGGCTGCACTGGGTAACAGCAAGACACCATCATGCTCACAAAGACTAACCTGTTGTTGTTTAGCAGGTATAATGTGTGCTTATTAGTTTTAAACACCAAGTACAACTGAGGTTGGTAAGGATGGTATTTTTTGTTGTTGTTATGTTTTGATAGTACAAGTGTAGAGCAAATCAACACTTTGACCTGATGATGATGCTGTAAGCAAAATAATGAAAATGTGTCGTATAGCCCAAAGGATTGACCCTCTTGAGACCATGAATGTCTGTACAAAATGTATTGGCAGTCCAGCCAATACATATTGGGATAATTTAGTTTCAATCAAAGTAATCTCTATTAACAGATTTTGCATGTGAATATGTTGAATCTGTAGGTGAGGGACAAGAGTTTGTGGTCTGAACACTTTTGGTTTCCATTTGTAGTTTGACCAATCAGGTTTAAGCAGGCTTATGTTGCCCACATGTAAACAGTCCATGTGGAGACCAAAATAGGTCGAACACATTGACTGAAATGCATATACAGAAGGTTGTTAATAGAGATGAGTCAAAATGTCATCTGGACCTAAAATGCCTGCCATACGTTTTTGTTTTTTGTGGAGAAACGTTCGACTCGTGTGATAAAAGAAACTGGTCGAATTGTAGACAGTTTGTGGCAGACGGAGTCTTGGCCCAGATATCCAGGATCCACACCGGATAACCTTAAATATCGGCCGTTGCCCATGAGGCTAATTTGATTTCAGACCTGCAAAAAAGCATGATGGTATTTATCACATATAAAATAATATTTAAAATGTCCCAATGTCCTATCTTGGCTTATATGATATTCTCATATTAATGACAAGTAAAACCAAATGAGAAACATCATTTCATGTATGCAAACATGTATTTCACATGGTATTCAGACTTTTTCAAAGTGAAATATAACATTCCACATGTAAAATATGTGAAAGAGCTATTATTATTATTATTATAGGTAGTGTAATAATATGCCATTTTTAAATTAGAGCTGAATCTTTTGCTTCTGCCAAAGGCCTAAGCAATGCATGTTAACTGCGTGTGGCCCCTGGCACACATTGCATACATGCACAAAGTGGCATGATGTCACAAAACACAGGAAATAAATCTCACACCTAGCAAAGTCATTCAGTCATGCTCATGCCCAAACATATAGAAGACCAAAGGTCACTGTCGTCTTCGTGTCTTTAGCCTGTGTTTGACAAATCAATGCAGACCCTCTCTCTCCCCATCACACTCTCTCTGACTATCTGCCACACACACACACACACACACACACACACACACACACACACACATTCAGAAAGACATATACTCGCTGCTGTGTTCTACTCCCTGTGGAGATATTGGTAATCTCAGCAACATCAGTCAGTCATATGCTGGAGGCTGTGTGTGTAGGTTAGGTGTGCGCTTTTGTGCGTGTGTGTTTTGTATGGGAAGGTCAAGGGTCAGAGGTCAAGGCACCTGCAGGGCAGAGTTTGACCCAGCCACCCCTTAAATTCACAGGCTTCCCACCAGGATCTTTAACATTGTATATTTGTGGCTAAAAAGAGAGAAACAATGCGATGATAAAAAAATTTAAAAAATGGGTGGAACAGAAGAATTCTGTCTGACTTTTACGGAATATGTTTATTAATTTCAGGAGGAACTGTAATATATAGAACAAAAATACTGTATTATCCACTTTCTCGTGCAGGCTGTGATTAAACACTTTGTTGTGGAGCTCTAAATATCAAACATTGGTCACAGTTCCACAAATGTTTTTTTCCAGAGACAACAACAGTTTATATATTCTCTCTATAAATCCACACTTGCATATACAATTTGTCTATCTCCCGTGCACTCCTTCCTCCTTTCTTCTGGCCCTCAGGTTAAGTCATGTTTACTCATTTGACCCCACTGGTCTGCTGTTTAAAAATGCATGAACAATAAATAAGGATGCTCTACCCCCGTCTCTGTAACTTGCTCTCTCTCTCTCTCTCCGTTCATCCATCTATCCATCCATTTGCTCATGTTTGTGCAGAGCTCATTCAGCCTCTTAAAGGAAATGGAAATCCTCCGTAGTGACCCTGCAGTCTCTGAGGTGACTAACTGATATCCTCTCAGTCAACATTTACAATTCTTCGGATACAAGGTACGAAGCTATCAGGAACTCCATATCCCATAGGGCATTTGTGCCTGATGTTTTTTAAAGGGTATGGCTGAACCTTAGGACCTTAAAGATGAGGCTCTTTGAGGATCTACTGTAGGTACCCCATAGAGCATGGGGTATCTCCCCCATGTGAAACACTGACTGAGACTTCATATCCCAGTGAGCCACAGTGAATGGGTGTCAATATAATTACAATTATCTTCACACGACTTTACCGATGTGACTTCTAGTTTAAAATTCAGATCATTCCATGTGGAAAAGGCATATAATACTTCTGAGTGCGCATCTTTTCCTTTTCCGTTACACACTTGCAATGCAATGATTCAATTGCAATTTTCTCGCCTTAAAGGTTCAGTGTGTAAGATTTAGGTAAAAGGGATCTATTGGCAGAAATTGAATATAAATAAAATAATGTTTAATCTAAATTGTACTAATTGTTATTTTCTTAACCCTAGAATGGGCCCTTCATATTGAAATACTTTATATTTACATCAGGAGCCGCTCCTCTCTACAGAGGCCACCATGTTTTTTACAGTAGCCCAAACTGGACAAACTAACACCTTTTGAGTTTTGATGACAATGGTAGGCTACCACAGGTTCTCTATCATGTTTTGAAGGGGAGGGTGAGGTGAGGGGTATTCAGCTGCAACATGCAACATAGCCACTAGATGTCACTGAATTCTACACATTGAATCTTTAAAAAAATCAAGTAACTACTCTTTTGGATAATGAGAGAAACTACTAACGCTGTCCAATGTCATCCTTTAGCTTAACACATTGTTATGATCGCAGCACATCAAAGATCACCTCTCTCCTGTCTGTGGAAACTAACCAGGGACATTCCACCTTTGAACTGCAAAGGTAGAATTATAGAATGGAGAACACCTCAGTGGGAGAAGGGACATTATGTCAAGTACCAAAGAAGTCCAGGTCCTGGACTCCAGGGTTTAAAGAATGCACAATACAAATAAGAAATGGTGTAATCTGTCTGTAATTTTCGCTTCCGGGGAAAAGACAATTACAACAAATTAGATGTTTATACAGATGTCTCGTAGACATCAGAAGGAAGCTAATTTGTCCTATGGATGCTATAGCGGCTACATGTCAACAAAAAGTATGATTTAACCTTCCAGTTGACTGTTGTGCCAAGGGCTGTGTATAGCAGATTACATTTTGTTAGTTCTAGAAAAGGGTGCCATCATTGTAAGAGAGAAACACTCCTCCCGGCAGTAAACCAATCATCTGCTTTAAAACGTCCAAACTGGAAACATATCAGGCCAATCCTTCCGTTTTGCTGTGGCTCAAGCAAATCCTTGCACATTCATAGCAGGAGTATAACCAATGGATAAAAGTGTTTTGAACTTATTTTGGTAGAAAAACCAAAACCTCCTGAATAGATTTTTGAGTGGTGATTGTATACCTGCAGATTTTATTCCACAGTGACAATTGAAAGTGCAGTTATGTCTCTTTCCCCATTCATTTAGATATAAACCTTCTTGTTGGCCCTTGATAACTGACGGGGCAATGCCAAGATGGCTGCTGAGAGGTTAGACCTACCTTCAAGGACTTTTCTGCAGAAAAACCAAATAAGAAAAAGACTAATGAGGAATGAAACACAGCCGTTTGCATCACTGTTACCTCCTACATCACCTCCCATAATGCTAATAATCCTTTGCAAAACAAAATTAATTAGGAAAACTGTCATATGAGAATCCAGAGCAAATAAACTCATGGACTTTCAGTTTGTTTCAATGTCACATTCAAAGATACATCTGCATCATTAAACAGATGTCTGGGTATGTAACACTGGTACAATAGAAAAAGACGGAGCAGCAAGGACAAACGTTTTGAAACAGCAGGAAAGCCATCAATCTTTCCCCAGATCAATTTCCCAAAGGCCAGGGGATCAGGGATAAAGCCAGAATGGGGTTAATCTGTGGAAATTATTTTGTTATTAATAATAATTTCTTAAATATCTAACAGCCAGAAAAGACGAACTGTAGCGCTAATCAAAGCTGATGGGAGAGTCTGCCTTTGCGCGTCAGGAAATTTCCACCCCTTGATTGCTTTAAGTGGTGTATGGATTTAGTTCCTATAAAATTACTTCTACTAGAAAAATTGAATGTATTAATCCTAATGTATTTCCATTTACACAATATAATGTGCTGCTTGTTGTAGTTCAACATTTTAATCTCCTGTAAATTACTTTAACATAAGTTTTGCAAATAAACACTTAGATTCACTGTAAGTAGTCGCTGGTAACTCAGCAGTTTCCATTATGAATAAATGTACTCTGATTTATTTTAACTGCTGTGTTGCCCATAAATAGTCAAGATATTATGTTGTTAATAGATTCAATGGTTCAACTGACTGTGTGTGTGCGTGTGCTTGTATGTGTGTGGCATAATGAAGTAGCAAAAAGCTGCCTTCATCCTTAGACCCCTGAAACAAGCAATTATGGCTAATTTGTCTTTTTAAAAAGACATGGGAAAGCTATTTGTCCTTATACAAACACACACACACACACACACCACACACACACACACACACACACACACACACACACACACACACACACAATGAGAGAATATTCATGTCTCTTCCTCCCCCCTCCACAAACACTTGCTAATTATTGTTATTAGCATCATGGTTGAAATCCCTCCACAAGGACATGTCAGCACACTTCAACATCTGTACACTTCTGTTACTCCATCAAAGAAACCGGAGAGACGGGAGAAGAGGAGGGAAGAAGTGACACATAAAAAATGTCCTGGGATCACCTTGAAAAGGTCTAATCAAAATGATCTTCACTTCCAAGTCATTTTGCTTCTCACACAATGACACTGTTTCACCACAGCGGTAATTGCCTTTTTCAAAATATTGGCCTAATATATACATGAATATTGATTTAGCCATAAGCAGCACCAGTTCCATTATAGGCAATGGTGCTCTGATTTTACTATTATTTCAATCACAAGGTCGTAATGGACAAACATGTTACGGCAATGACAATATATTAGCTCTATAATACATGCATTAGACCATGGCTTGATTCCTATTCTATATGAATGCTATAAACAATGGTGAAGATCAATACACTGTGGATTAACTTACATATAATGCATGTCAATGGAGCAATAGGACAAAATAAAACTTAATCTTCAACATTGGGATTCATCCATAATTGCAATACCATGTCAAATTTAAAACAGATTCTGCCACTGCTCAGTTTAGGTCTTGGCACATCCATCCCTCCATCCGTCTACCCTCCCTCCATCCACCCACCCACCCACCTCAACAGCAGTCTAAGCAGGGCAGCCCAGATGTCCTTTTCTCCAGCCATGTCCTCCAGCTCTGTTCCGGAGGATACCAATCCAGATGGGATGTATAATCCCTCCAGCCTGTTATTGATCTTCCCTGTTGTCTCCCCCAAAATACCAGGACAGATAAACTTCCATGAGGCATCTTGATCAGATGCCCAAACCACATTAATTGGCTCTACTCAGAGGTCCTTCCTCTGTTGCGTAAAGGGGAACCAAGATATTCTGTTATAGAACTTATTTCTTCTTTCGTGTCAGTGTTAAGGGGTTATGCTTGGCTGTATTGAGTTTGTGTGCTGGTAAAGCAGAGATTACACCATTACTGATGTGCGGAATTTCAAAAATATATTCTGGTCTGTGGTGGCTGCAGGGATACAACACAGGTTCAAGAAGAACTTTGATTGGTCAGAAGGAACAATAATGTGTATACTGTCCTAGTCTCCCAACTTTAGAACCAATTGAAAGTTACCAAGTGTATATCGGAAACATCTAGGTCACTGCTTTTTTTACCTTTCCTTTCCTGCTTTCAGTCTTTCAGTATACACATTATTGTCCTTTCGTGGACAATGGTAAACTGCCTTAGATTACACAACTGTAACTGTGTCGGGCTTTTGGACATGGTTTACCCAAATGATGTTGAATTGTCACGCATCCAAAGTTGGAGTACCTCTAATACACAGCCCAAGTTAAGGGTCATTTATGCTGCCTTTTCATACAAAAAGACACATGTCCATTATAATCAATGTAACTGTCACTGCCTGTATGTGTTCTTCACGTTGGCATGGTTGTTAAACAATACACGTATTGGATAGCAACAGAGTGGAGTTTCTCACACCAACAAACATGTCGACGGTGGAGGAGGTTGTAATACATCTTGTAATAAAGAAGCAAAAGCAGTGGTTTGTCCCTGTACACTGGCGAAGTAACATAAATGTCAGTAGTTTCTTACCAACTCCAAAAAGTATCTTTTCCCTTGTTGACATTTCATCCTTGTGTTCTATAATAGTCTCACTTGAACTATTAGCAACACTGCCCCCCAGCGATTTTTGGTCGTACTGCTCCATTTCGTCTGTTTCATCCCTATCTGTAAGCTTTCATAAGATTTGCACAAATCAAACGAAGTGAGCGCAGAAAACACAGATGCCTCTGTCTGTTTCCATATGCGTCTGAAACATTGAGCATAAATGAGCTTTTATGGGGCTACATGTAGAGCTAAAACGATTCCTTGAGTAAATCGATTACTAAAAATGATCTATTCAAATTATTGTAGCTGCAGTAGAAAAAACTCGACATTTCTTTCCATTGCTACATTTAGCCACTTTCCCTTTAGAAAGAGAAACATATGCGAAACAACAAAAACAAATAAGAATGAAGACTGTAAGGGATACAACCGATAGCTGTGTTTTAACACTTTTAGATTTTATCTTTCGTCTGAAAAGATACCGTCCATGTTGAGCTCACAATGTTAACACCTTTTGTTATTCTAAAACACAATGGGCAGGCTTTGGCCGATTGATTTTCCAGCATCTGCCACAAAGACTCATGCAGCCGAATAAACACACATGCACCCACACTCAGACACACAAAATTAACTGTCCTGCTCTTGTGTCTAATGCATCTGTCATATCAGGGATAAGCCCTTTGATCTCTCGCTCCCTCTCTCTCTGACAGCTGGCTTGCTGCTCACTGGTCCTAAATGAATTGATATTTCTTCTGGCCACTTGAATTTGTCACTTGACTTCTCTGTGTAATCTTGACTCCGTGGTGAGTGTTGGTGTCTGCCCATGTGCGTGTGCTCATAGAAACCTGGGTAACACAGTCCTGTGTTTTGGATGAGAACACTTGGCTAATAGAGTCACTGAGTGTCAGGCCATCAAGTCAGCTAAAACGCCTCCAGAAGGCCTCCATGATGAACCTGTCAAAGGTGATCTCATTTTTCCTTCAGACACAACAATGAAACCAAATCGCCCGCAGAAGCATGACTAACATAATGGAAGAGAAATCAAAATTTGCAGGTAGAACAGAGTGTGTCTCTGTATGTGGCTTATTGTTTGAATGAACTTATAAAGCTCCAGCAAGAAAGAGCTAAATGCATATTGTTACCTTCAAGTGGGACAGATATGTGAAAACGGGGCTGTTGCCAAAGAAAAAAAAAGATTTACAGTTGGGTTGCAACACGTGTTCATCTACAGCATCATGGATCTAAAGGGCTGGTATAAGCTTGATCTTGCTGTGGGGCGTTTTTAAGACTTAAGGGGATTACGTGTTTTAAAAGACAGGGATGCAAAACAAAAAGCCTCATCCACATTCACTCTGAAAAGGCACAGTTATTAAAGAAAGTCGTAGCACATTGATTTTCATTGTCTATAATAGGTCAGAGTAGCATGAGTGACCTCACAACCCACCTCAGATGTCTATGTTTAATCCGTGTGCATATCAGGCGTTTTAGATCCCAACAAATCTTATCACAGTATTTAATCAAATCACTATTACTGTCATTTCTGCTTCAGATGGTAAAAATGATTTGTGGTGTCTTTGATCTGTCTTTGTGGGAACATTTCACACAATTTGCAGTGCAAGCTACTCTGCTTTTTTTAAATAGCCAAAATATTTCCACAGTACTGAATTCCTCTGCCACTTCTTTTCAGCAATGTCCTCGTCTTTTGAGCCTTGGGCTGTGTCCGTTGGGGTGTCTTCTTCTGTATTGCTGTCGCTTGAGTTTTCGTAAAATGTTATCGGCACTTTCTCCTTCATCTCGCTCCAAATCCTGAAGTACAGCTGCTGCTCCTACGCTCTGTGCTGTGTGCCTCAACCTGATGTGGCTGTAACTCTATTCCAGCCACATGATTGGTCTGCAAAGGCGCACTTATTTATCAATGGCTGTTTGTGTTGTCTGTCAAAACATGGGTGGAATGAGTTCTATCGATGTTGTGTGGACCATGTCTTGTTTTTTTATGGAGAAAAAGTTATTTTGCGATAATTGTCTTAATCGTTTTATCGCCCAGCCCCATTCCATGTTGTATTCCAGAATATAGAGGAAATATAAACAAGATTTTTGCTTTAACTTGCATAATTAAGTACAGTTTGATTGTAGAGCGATTGGTGTTTAGATTGGATCTATATAAGCCTCACTTTCACAATGCAGTTAAGGCTTAACTTATGGCACGAAAGGAAGCACCTCTGCCACCGAAATAGGAGGATAGTGCTGTTATTTGCTGCCATAGCTATTGGTAGCCGTCTTCGGGTAACAGAAATAGAGGATGGTGGAACAACTGCAGTAACTCTGGAAACTCTACCAGGCAGAGAAGGCCAAGAAGGTGAAGATGGAGTGAACTTAGAAAAAACAAGAATCGTCCTCATACGATAGTTTAAAACCAACATTCAGCGGCATTATTTCTACTAGAGGAGTAGGTTACAGAATCTGTCCACTTATTAATACAGTTAGGAATTTCACTCAAAGCAATCCAGTCAGACTGATTCCGTAGGCTTTGATAACAAATTGTGTATCTACTATCACTACCTCTGCTGCATAGTTTCTATCTTATTTTGTAAGAACATAAAATAACAAGATACCAACATTGTTCACTTTTCTCAACACATACTTGAGAATGTGCTTTCATGACTCCATTAGAGACTAAATGAATGAGTGAACTCACGCTTTCTCTCCTAATGTTTTCTCTGCTCCCCCATCTGCTTCTGTCCTCATGGCTTTGCGTCAGTCTTTATACGTCCGTCTTTCTTTCATGTCTCAGTCCAATCACTCCATATCTCTATCAAAAGCACTGTTGAGGAATATGGCACAATAATATTCAGCATAAAATCAATGGCTTGTTTAATTTAAACAGGGAGGAAGTGGGAAGGCGGGGTAATTGCAGAGAAAGGCCCACAAATCAGCCGTCCTTGTTATCCCATTTGACGGACCATTAAACATCTGCAGGAATAAACATTATTTTTAGCTTAACTACCAGCTTCTGTCAGCTATAGACTAGATGGGCCAATCATTTCAACAAAATCTTAAAGTGGTCTTTAGAGGTACACAAGTCAGGAGTGTTTGTTTATTCTGTCATTTGTATTTAAATGTTGTCCTACATTAATTGATAGGTGGCACTGTGTAGCATATGTGAAAAATGTGAAGTTGTCAAATGTGGTCATTATTTTACATAATAATATTTCCAAGCATTCAGTGTAGTTCTCCTTCAAAAATCTTTCACATAACATTTTTTAATTGCTAAGTAACTTTTAAGAGAAGAAGTAATCTTCCTATGATAAATGAAAAGTTGAATTCATAGGTAACAATGCATCCTAGTTCAATTCACTACATCACTAGCTGGTCTGCCTTGTTCTTATGATCATTATCATTATGTGAAGGCCTCTAATTTACAATTAAAAGTATAATATTCTATTTATTTAAATGGTTTAATTAGAAAAGAAAAAAAACAAACAGTAACACCCTCTGTCATCAAGCTAGCTGCAAAATAGCAACTGTGAGGGACTTGACATATGACTATACCTTGGACAAGAACGCACACTGTGTATGCCCAAACAATAATAAACATTCTTTATAACATAGATACCTGGACTAGCATCTTGCTACCAAACCTTTTTTTGCATCACAGTAACAGTTATTACAGTCAATTGTATTTGACTGGTTTGCTTAGGGGCTATCACATGCTAACAACATAACATGCTGGTGAAAGTTAGTTGTTTCCATTGTGTTTTGCCATTTTCATTAACTTTTTTACATTCGTACATTAGTGGTAAAAGTGTTTGTTTACTAAACAATACATAGGTTGACTTTTAGCTTTTCGAAATCAGTTTTATCTTAGCATAAATGTACCGCAGTTGGCAAAAGAAATAATTATTAAGCTTCACCCTCATCTTGACATGACTGCAACTGTTACAAACCTAGTGCTAATTTACTGTTGAACGCTGCTGCTCAGACCAATGAGAACAATATTTAGGCATATGAAAATTTGGGATTGTTGTCATGAATAATGAATTATAAAAGAATATGTACATGCATAATCGCTGGAGCTCCCGTCCATGCAAAGGTTGCCATTACCCTTCAGCGCTGCAGTGGGCGCTCTGGACCAGTCTACAGCAAGTAAACTAAATGTGGAGGTTCTTTGTTTACAGTTGATGTTTTTCAGACATTTACGTGTTGGTTCTGCTTTGTATATATGCTTACGTACACATTTTGTAAGTATGTGTAAAAGAAGGTGACTGTGTTATACAATCAACAAGAAGCCACATGCTGTTGGTCTGTGTCCTGCAGACACGAGCAACGTGTCTTTGTGGAGCCTGTCACAAAAAGCCACCTCTTCAAATGTGGTTAGTACTTTTGTAGTGCTTTTCAACTACAAGGTAAGGCCTCACTATAAAGCGTAACTTCCTCTAACACATTGGTGTATTTGAAACCAATTGTTTCATCAAAATTAGCCTAATTCCAAATTTGTTTGCATGGATTTTAAATGTCTGGTTGCCATAAGCCTGCATTGATTTCCCTGCTCTGAAAAACAAAGCCAAATTGGGGCATGTCACAGACAAAACCACAGCAATGGCTGGCACCAAGATAAAATATCAAAATACATTTTAAAATTGGTAAGCATAACTTAATTTTAAATTCGACAGAGGTTTCTTGAAGATCCAGACTTTGTGTAGTGATTTAACTCTGGAAAATCAAGGGGTGCATTTCTAATCAACGCTATAAAATGATCCTCCAGTGCCCCCGACAATAGCAGTAGGTACAGTTTCAGTGGAGTAATATGGAGATTACTTGGACTATGAAATAGGATGGTTTTACTGGGTAGATGATGATAGAAAGAGGCCACTTCACCATCTCCACCTCACTGACTGAGGAAATTACTCATTCTCTTTCTGTCACTGTAGCTGCCCCCCTCATATCTATCTGTGTTTCCGAGAACAAAGCAGATGTATATGTTAGATACTCGTGTAACAATGTAACAGCCGCCAGCTCCGCTCTTCCTTTTCACTGATAAGACATTTTTTATATGTTGCCCTTGATAAATGTTCCCACGGGGAGTTGTCAAGAAATTAACTTTATCTGGTCTTTAATTACGGTGCGTGTGCTCTGATGCATCTCTCACGCCCCCCTAAACCCCAACATCACCCTCCCCGGCCCACCCCCGACACTGTCATTTTCAAAGCTATTTTAAGACAATGTGTGATTATCTGTGACATTGCTTGACATGTGCCTCAAGGCTAGCTCTCTCTTCACTATCTCTGCTCTCTCCCTGTGCCCCCCCCCCCCTTTCTTTCTGTCTCTCTCTAATCAAAAAGCCAAACCATGCAGACAGCTCAGAGCAAATAACAAGTCACTCCCTGTGGATGTTTGAAGATGACGGAGCGACTGGAGGAACGACGGAGGAAATACACTCTGATCGTTCCCGGGTTTTGAAGCCAACACAATGTTTCAACCTATATTTTTGCACTAGTGTTTCTTTTCTTTCTTTTTTAAGATTTCCTGTTACTTTCATTTTTGTTGTAATCCATGGACACAGATGTGTTATTTGTGATTTTATCATGGACATGGAATTTGGTCCAAATGCTTAGATTTGTAGGAGACGAAGTGCCATGAATTCCTATTGTGTCACAGACAAATACAAAATGTCGAGAAGGGGATCTAAATATGTGTTAACACTCAAAGAATTACTTCTACCCTCTACTGCATTTCAAAATTACATATATAACCGTAACCATTTCTAATTAACCGGCTCTTTGGTAAGAGCAAGTTGAGCTTATTCAAATAAAACTGCTTGGTAAAGGTTTGGGAAAATCATGGTGGTTTAAAGAGACCAAAGTTGGGAATGGAAAACAAACAGCAGAGTCACGCACTTTGAAACATTCAACCAGACCTCTGGCCTCAGAGGTTTCATGGCATTGTAATAAAGGCGCACAAACAGTCATTATTTTTGTGACGTCAAAAGATCTGCCTGTTTTGCATGAATCGTTAACAAATGTCACTTTATGCAATGGTTCTCAATCCAACACCAGTCAACATAGGTTTTGGTATTAGACAGATATCATATCTCCTTTTCTATGGGATCGTTCCTCATCGTGCCCACAATATGAAGCCACTGGTAGTCTCCAAAGAAAGATGTGATTGAAAGCTCTGGAATACTTTACAAAGTGAAAACATGAGTTGAGATTATTTTGTTACACTCCTACAGCTCCTTCAGTTACCAGCCTGTTTTTACCTCTTTACTTTGTTACCATGTGCTACAAGTAGCTATCTTAGATGAGTAAAAAACAGGTTAGTGTTGAAATAACAAATGCTTGTTCTTGTCATAATGTTGAAATTCCACCAGCTCAGTATCCCCCCCCGTAGTTACATCTACATTGGACACCTCAAGAGACCAATGCAGGAAATAGTGTGACAGTGGGATGCACCAACCACAGTTTATTTTTCCAACCACAGTTTATTTTTCCTAACCACAATGTTTCCCTCACCTCAACCCGACCACTATAAGAAAACATTTCCACGCACTGTGCTGATTCTACAGAAGGCAAGAATTTAAACAGTGTAAAATCTGAACAAGATCCCTGTTTGTTTTTGCATCGTTCAATATGGATGTTCTCGTCTGTTGACAGGGCTGGACATCCCTGGCTGCATGGCACCGTGAGATAAAAGTGACGACTCGTGGTTTTGTCTCCAATGCTTCCATTTATTTGGTGAGTACAATCTTGGTTAGGCTCTCGACCTAAAGCTGCTCTCAGACATGCACTGAACTCTGGAAATCCTCCGAACATTCTCTGGAGGGGCTGTGAACGCAAATGTCAGAGTGGGAGCCTCAGGACCAGTCCCCTTGTGTAAAGTCTGCAGAGTGTCCGAAGGAGCCGATGTGAGAGCACGGCAGGAGATCCTCCGCAGGGAGTGGGGGTGTTGATGATGTTTCAAACGTGCAACAGACACAAACATAACAAAAAAAAACTACAAGAAAATAATATCTCAGGATGAAAGCAGTAGAAGAAACTCCTGCTGCGTTGTGCATGTGTGAAAGGAAAACTCCAGTAAAAGTCTGGAATGAGTTCCCTGCACATCCTCCAGAGGTCATGTCTGAAAGCGGCTGAAGAAAGCTGAAACTGGAGCTGAAGTCCCAGCCATTTACTGACAATTATGACTTACCAAAGGATAATATCTATTTTCCTCTTCGCCACAATAACAAGCTGACTGAAATTGTTGAACCTTAACCTGACGTTCAGCCTCATTTCTGATTTCTAAACACTTCTAATCTTACAATTCACCAGCTCTCGTGTCTTTCCCACTTTCTTCATGCAGACCACAGTATAATGCCTGCAATTGTTTTTAAGTTTACTGTTGCCAGGCCTCTAAATGACGGCTGAGACAGAGTCAACGTTTATATTAAAGCAGGTTTACATGGCAACCAGTGAAACATGGATGAAATTACCCATCTACCTTCCCTGAGACCGTTGCCCATGTATCATAGCTAGAACAAATACCACGTAATTACATAATTAATCAGATCATGTATGTTTCCCTTCCCTTCCTTCATTTTTTTTTTTTGTTCTTCTGTACAAGAGTCAAATGCATGTAATCACTTGTTCTGTAATGTAATCTGATCAGGGCCATGTAATTCTTCATTTTCCAACAGCTCCCTGGAGCAATGGATGTGAGGGTGAGATGAATGTGGCTGAGTCTCTGTCCCTCCTCTCTCCGTCTCTCTTCCTTTCTCTAAATGTGGCTCCCTCCGTGTGGTTAACCGCTTGGCCGTGTAGCTGCTGGCAGCTGCGTCTCCTGCCACAAGACAATATCTCTCCTCCTCACTCGTCTCTCCATCTCTCCATCCATCTATCCATGCCCCACCTCCCCTCCAATACTTTCCTCTCACCAGATATTCCTCGCTGTCTTTCTCCTCATCCTCCCTTCCTCTTCTTGCACTTTTATTTCTCGTGTCCTCTTCTCTTTCTCCCTCCTCCTCCTCCTCCTCCTCCTCTCCCTCCAGTGGCGACACCAACCATCAGGTCCCATCTATCTGTGTGTACGTCAGCAATTAGAGCGTCGTGGCAGCCAAATGCCAGCCATGTCCCCAAGCTACACACACACACACACACTCAAAGGCTGTGCCCTGACAAAACAGCAAGAGAACAAATCACACCATAATTTATAATCTTGCTGCGCTAAAATCCCATTATATTACAGACATATGGATTTGGCGGCATGCAGGGCTGGGGAGCCGGTGCTATAAATTCCACCAATCGTAAATTATTAAAGGAAAGATAGAAATGACCGTCGCCTGTCCAGATTAGCTGTAAATCACACTCAAACATGGTTTGTTTAAGGAATTAAGTCCCACGTGGTGTGAAGGACCTTACAGGGTATTGCTCAGGTCACTGAGTGGTGGGGGGGTTCAAGTATGAGCTGCCTTAAAATATCAGCGGATTATGGGTTCAGGCCATAAGATAGACGAGGGTCTGCTGCGAGGAAACCACATCTTTATCTGTAAACACACCAGCCGGCTCAAACAATAATGAAAATGATTTCAGTACAGCACCTTTTTTCCTGCCTGTTTTTTCATCAACAGGCGACATAAACAAAACAGAACCCACAGCTTGTCGCACCCTTAATCCTGCCCTCTTATTTTCGACTTTTAAAAAGTGGAATTTGATTTAAGGACAATCCCTGCCAAACAGACGTGAAAGCAGGCAGCAAGAGGGCAGCCACGGCCCTCTGCTGTCAGCTCGGCTTTTCATTATCACTCTGTCATTTCTGAGGAGATGTCAGGGGGTTCGTAACACCACGACATGACTCAGTTCAGATAGACGCCAAGAAATCTGCTGAAAACCAAGCGAGGCCCGATGTTAACCTGTGTCTTCTAATACGCAATGCTGAACGCTCGTCAGGTTGGCAGCGAGGGAGGCAGTGGCTGTGTAATGGAAGTGCTTTTTCTGGCTATTTCATACAAGTACTTATTACCTCCGCCAAGGAGGTTGTGATTTCATCTGTGTTTTGTCTGTTTGTCTGATAGTTAGCAGCATTACTCAAAAACCACTGGACGGATTATCACAGAACATGAACTCTTTTCAGACATGAACTCCAGAGGATGTCATGATTGTCTTTCATGCATGAAGAACGCAGCAGGAGAGTCTCTACTCAGGTGTATTTACAATCTCCAGAGGGTTCAGATGAGAGGCTGTGCACCATGCAGAGACGTTAACTATCAATTCAGCTGTTAAAAGCTCTAGAATCTAATTCTCATTCAAATTTGACATCTTCATTGGTGTCTCCGACGTGTATGGCATCGCTTTTTCATCCTGAGATATTAATTTATTATTTTTCCCCCCGGTTTTGTGTCTTTTGTGTGTTTCTTTGAATCCTTTAGATAGTTTTTAGGCGGGGACTGGCAGGCCAAACTCCGGACAGTGTCCATAGTGACTGATTCAGACATTTGCGTTCTCACATACCGCCCCTCGGGATGATTTCAGGAGATTAAAATCAGTGCATGTCTGAAAGCAGCTCTGGTGGAAAGATGCGGTCTGTGTCAGGAAAGAACCCGTTAAATGTACGAATCTTGATCAGGTTTGAATCCAGGGGGGGAAATCCCTTTAACTGTGACACAAGACGATTTTTGATGTTTAATTCATGGATCTGGATAAAAGAAGTCAGGTATTTTCAGGGAACTGATGTCTAAGACTGTGTGCACTTTGTTGCAGCTTGATTGAATTTAAGGGGACTGTTGGGCCTTGGTGAAGTTATTTGTGTGCTATTCGAGCAATGTTGATGTATTTATTGATCCTCTTAATAACAAAGATTCATTTTAGATTAAGTCTCTCCTAAAGCCACATTCAGACAACAGCACTGTGTATATATAACCGGCTGCCCCCCCTCATTCATTTGAATAGGATTGATGCATCGGCTCAGCAGGTGCCAACACAGAGAGCTCGGGTTAAAAAATAAAATAAAACTTTATCACACGAGCAATGTATTTTACCATTTTCCTCGTAATCATCTTGATGAAAGATTTAATGTTTGCAGCCATGATAACTTTCCATGTCACCAATAAACCTTCAAACTTATGGATCTATTGCTCTCACTGGATTTCCTGGATGGTATTTTATTGTTTCACTGGTCCCTGGAGCAAAATGCTCCCACCAGCACAGCCCCTTGAATTTTTTAACATAGAGCTGTTTTCAGTCTTAACACCTGCTAGCATGCCAATATAATGTGTCCAGGCTTGGTCTGAGTGTCTGGGACTATACCTTACCGAATATGTCCGCTTCTGCTTTTTGAACCCTCAAATTGTGGACGGCATTGGTACATGTGTCTATCAACAGATGAACAAGGGAAATTAATCCCTACTTTAATCGGTTTGTTCACTCAAATGACAAAGAAACATTTTCCCATGTACCAGGCGTTTAGAGTTGAAGCAGCTATCTATAGTGCAGCTAGCCACATCCATGTGGTACTACTAGATCAATTTAAAGATTACTGTGGTCAATTCACAAAATATCAGTGGATTCATTGAAAGCAGTGCTCATTGTGGGATGTTTGGGGATTTGGGAGGCATTGATTGTGGAAAATGTGGGTTCTGTTAAAGTAAAGTTTATGGAGTGAGCGCAAAACAAAGCATATCCCATTCACCTCCATTGGTATACGGGTGTGAAGGCAGAGACGGGCATCTAGGGCTTCATCCATACTACTTCCATTCCAAAGACAATCTCTTTCAACACAAGCGTTTTGAGTCCGGCATGCGTGTGCCGCCGTAAACAAGAATAAAAATGTATCTTCTACGCATGTAAACAGTTGTAAACTTGCAAAATGCACGACAGCTGTTAGCAAAGACAACAGGCTCAGCAACGCTTGTAATTCATTATCCATGTTGAATTCGAGACTGTTAGCCTGAAAAGACCCAACCGGTGAGTGGTTGGGAGTGTCTACGTTATTGTTTTCAAACATCTCAGGTTCTGCCTGTTGAGACTAGAACGCAGCAGCAGAGTTCTCAAACTAAAATGGGGCAAACAGTGTTTGAATTCCCCCTCTTAGTGGTTCTAAGACTCCGGTGTCGTGTGAATGCCAGGAGCAACACATAGCAGGGTATGTGTGAAGCCTATAAGAACTTTTGGGCAAATAAAACCAAAGCTGTTTGCACAGCTACCACAGAGGAGTATCGGAGAAAAATGTAAATTGGGTGAATCTGTTAAGTTTGAGATAATAAGTTCTGAATTAGTTCTAGTTTAATTGTGTTTTATACACCTGTAAGCACATTTTAAGTGTCCTCCCTGCCTCTGGTACAGAATCTGCATGGGAAATGTCTTTGCTTAGAGTGGGGGAAAGGAGCAGAGCAGTTGCCTCAGCAGTGAAACAGGTGCTATCAAAGTGCTTCCTAGTCAATACACACAGAGGCAGCATTTAAAAACATCAGGGGGGTTGGACTGAAGGGTGGCATTAGACTTTGAATGGAGAGGGATCTAATACATGGATGGTCCTCTTCCCCATCAGCCCATTGACTCCAAACTGAGCCTATTAGCAAGACAACACACCACTAATGGCACTGCTACTGCTGCTGCTGCCCCTCATGTGTATGGAGACCACCCAGCGCACACACTCACACAGCCCTCTTCACTTTTCCCACGCCATTGTTACCCAATACATTGGTATATTATAGCGTGAAACCAGATCAAAGTGTTAGATCCATTAGAAAACGATCACACCCTGCTAGGGCTAAATGTGCTCGTAGGTCCTGATGATGAAGTGTAGGTGGGAAACAGAACGTGGGGAGAGGTGTGTGTTGGAATCAGGCTTATTGGTGCTAATCGTTGAGAACTGGGTGAAATGTAAAGATAAAGAAGAGTTAATCTAGCGGCTTGTGTTGTGTTAAGCTTGTTAACTTGAAGTGTTGTTGTGGTTCTAAACTGGCTGCCTCAGATTCTTCAGAGTTTATTTTTACCCGAATCTTAATATAAATAAAGAGGAGTGTGTTGTTTATCCCTTATGTTGCCAGTCTTACCAGTTAGACCTGCTAAAGTTATTCATGTGTATTTTGACATTCCTCTTTACTTTTACAGAATTGTTTCAAAGAGGGAATCTAAGATAAACTGTCCCGGTTTCTTATTTTATCCCTCTTTTCTAAGCATTTCTTTACACCTCTATATATCTCTGCATATATCTCCTTTTCTATTCTTGCAGTAGCCCAGATTTAGCCCAGTGTTTTCTGTTTCTGGAGAATATATTATTTTCCAATTTTGTCCAGTGACAGTAAAATTCCTATTGTGTTGACATATTTAGTTTTCCCTCATATTTTTGGTTCTGGGGTCACAAAGACCAATGTTCTTACAAGAGTTTTGTTTATTTTAAGCAGTGTCTCTGGTATAAAAACTCAGTGTTCATCAGCCCATTCAGTGCACTGGTTGGAATAGAACCATGACGACATTGATGCCACATTGTGACACTATACTCAGTGTCTTATAGTTACTAAACATCATTAACAACAGAAGGGTAAAAGTATATTTAAGGCTGTAAGGGCTATTGGTCAATTCCACATGTGACCAGCAGGGGGGTGTAGTGGAGAGGAAGACAGGACAGCCTCCTGCATGTCTCTCTCGCTTTCTCTCTCTCTCTCTCTCTCTCTCTCACGCACACACACACACACACACACACACACACACACACCTGCCCCCACAACTGTCACACGCACATTTTTATTTCTCTTTTATTTATTTTCATACTTTTTTTTGTTGCTACAAACCACAGAACCGTACAGATTCCAGGTCTAATATCCTCCAGCTAATTGTTATAAGAATAACTTAACATTTAAGATACATGTTTGTACCACGTATCAGCTGTGTGCAGTTATTTGCTCTCTGTTAAAAAATAAAACCCAAATCTAATATTCTGTGGCGTTATCTCTATAAATCATTCCTCGATGTTTCCTTATCTGATAGTCAGGGAAAATTTTGCAAGATTAAATAGCCTCTTATAATTAATATTTATATTTCTCCCACAAAATATGTAGCACTAAAATTAATTTGTAAATGTCTTGCACGTTTTGGTTTGATCGGTATGGGGACACGTAGCTTCGGGTTTAGTGAACTTCCCCCTTGTGTCTCACCAACTTCAGTCTCTAGTGCGCACTTTATAAGAGTGTCTGGTAAAGTCCACCTCTTTTTGTTAAGAGGTGGACTTCATTGGCTTTATGGCGAGAATCAGTCTCTCTGAGGGGGTGAGAGAGAGATGGGAGAGAGAGGAGAGGGGGGGGGGATAATTCATTCACTTTGCGCACAAAGCGCAGTGGAAACCACCCTGGGGAATGAAGCACCAGACAGAGGGGAGAGCAAGAAAGAGCGGGCGGTGGGATGGTTGGGTTGTTGGAGAAACCGCGTCCACACAAGCACATGAAACAAGAAACACACTCTGGAAATACAACTATAAACTAAACTCCTTTGATTTAATTTCTCCTCATTACTCTTCACTTTGGAGAAGAAAGACGGATTTTGCCGACTCTGACTTGACAATGGTCACTATGTTGATTTGCTATCCTAAAGGAGATGAACTCCGTCCAGTTCCCTGGTCTCAGGAGAGGAAATGAGGGATCCAAGGCGAGAAGGACTCGAACACTGTCCCGTGTGTGAGCGCAGTGCGTGACAAGTGTGGTCTTAGAGGAAAACCTCCGAAATGACACAAACTAATGAACCTGTGTTGTTTTAACCAAGAGGCAAACAGTTATGTGTGCGTCCGTCCGTCCGTCGGTCATGGAGCGACCCGGGCGCTGCGCGGCAGCTCTGCGCATCGGTGCGCTCTGGACCCTGGACACCCCCTCCCTCCACCTCCCCTCTCCCTGAGTCCTCCCCATCCACCCCCGCTCTCCCCGCTCAGCCTCGCGCAGCCCAGCTCCAGCCTCACACACACACGTCGCTTTTGGAGCACTGTGAGACCCCCCGCCGCCACCACCAACACCACCCCCTCCTCCCCTCACACCACCGCCTGCCACCGTCTCTGCGATCCTGCGCTCCTCCAGCGGCTCTCACTCCCCTCTCTCTCTCTCTCACTCTCTCTCTCTCTCCTCTCTCTCGTCCCTCTCGGTGTTCCAGCGGAGGGGCTTGCACGCGCGATTGCGCTATTGATAGCCACTTTACACTGTGTCTGTGGAAAGTCAGCCTCTCTCTCTCCCTCCCTCCCTCTCTCTCCCTGTGTGTGTGTCCTCCTCTCTGGCTGCGCCTTTGCGAACCTAACAGGGAGGTGTTAACTACTTTTGCTTCCCCAAAGCGCCTCCCGTTATCTCCGGTGCCGCTGCGCAGGAGCCAGAGGGGCCACCGTTACTGATCTCCCGCAGAAAAGTTTTCGGTTTGTTGTGAGGATAAAAAAAAGAAGCCGAAGAGTCGTGTGTAGAAGAAGCGGATTCTGTCGCTGCGAGGTGAGTAACTGTCTTTTTGTTGTTGTTGTTGTTTGGTTTGAAGCTGATACAGTTTGTGCCTCCGCGACTCTTTTCGCGCTGCGCCGTCCTCCTCTGTGCTGGAAACGGATTTCACTCAACTTTCACGGGGACTGCGCGCTTTGGTGACTGTGCGTTTCCACACGGGGAAAGAAATAAGGAAATAAAGAAGAAGTCACGGAACCGTCTCTGTCCGTTTGGGCACGGACTTTTACGCGCGTGTGCGTTAATATCTGTACACGTCTCCGTGGATGTGCGTGCGCACACGCGAGGTTCCCAAAGAGGAAAGTGGCTTCTCGAAAACACTTGAACTGTTGAGTATAATGCGTGTGACAGTGGCATTACGCACACATTACCATCAGCTTACACCAGTGCGTTAAAACACCACACTCTGCAACTTTTTAAAACTCTTGCTATTGGTGTTGCCATTAGTTTTCAGGAAGGTGGGGTTTTGACCTTTTGGATTTTGTGGTAAATTCCTTGAATTATTTAAGGGAAAAACTGTTCAAACATGGAAAAGTACAGTACGGTTATGTCATAGAAAATGTCCTCTTTATTATTCCCGGACCTTTCCCCATCATTACCCGGCAAACCCTAAACAATGACCTATAATCAGCAGGCCTGGTGTGAATATATTCATATTTAAGTTAGACATTAGTTCCTCAGTTGGAAGCAGCAGGGGTTATGGCTCACTGAGTAGATCCATGGTTGGTTTTCAGTGAAAATACAGTAGCTTTGGAGCACTAAAGCGCACACAATGATGAGGACATGTGGCTTTAACTGCCGAATATTGGCCCCGTTAGTCAGGGTCCAATAAAGCGTCTGATGAGGCGGATTTTAACACATCATGTCACATAGATACAAATGCACTGTATTTTAAAATAAAGCGATCATTAACCTCAATTAACGAATTTGCCTCTTCAACTTGGATTTGGAACGGATGTTTTTATCCAACCGAATGTGAAGTTTAGTTAAAATAAAAGGAATATCAGCAAAGAATGGAATTAAATGGAAAAAAACAAGAGAAAGGAGATGTAACAGAAAATTCCACCCCGGGGAGCGAGCGTGTCCTCTCCAACACGCAACAAATTATTCTCAGTTTCTCTCAAAGACTTTTACATTCAAAAAGGAGACGTGCTGCGTAGCATGCGCGTGCTCGTGCGCGCACACACACACACACACACACACACACACACACACACACACACACACACACATAGGCCTAAACACAGTTGGGAAACACCTGTTAACTAGGGAGCCACTATAATTTACATCCTCCCCTTAAATAAGCAGCGCCCAGCCAGAGGAAGTCCCCGGGGCCTTCCAGCTTAATGGCCGAGCGCAGTGAGCCGAAGTCGGCTTCCCCCGAGCGCCAGGTCCCGCTGCTGCTGCTCTGCGTCGGTATTAAATAGAACACACAGTTGTAATTTTTGGCTTAGAGTCTTTTCTCATTAGGAATAACGGACTGCTGCTTTTAACTGAGCACAGGTTTATTTTTTTACAATTTGGCAAACAACCTCCTCGCTTTTATAATGGAAGTTTCTTTATTTTTATTTATATTTTTCGACATTATATTTGTTTTCATTTATTTAAATTGAAAAAAAGTTGGTATTCAGTGCTAGGTGCGCAGACAATACAAATCCTGTGTGAGATCGTCTTTCTTTTTCTTTCTTTTGTCAGTTTCTAATGGTCTTTTATCCTCGCAGTAATATTTCATTAACTTGTGCTCGCTTCTTTATTCCTTTACTCGCGTCGCCACTTTGTCTTAATCACATCCATGCCGGGTTTTTTTTTTAAGGAGCAAACAAGTGAGCAGTCGCGCACGCGCCCGGATCAGCGCGCACTACCATATACAAAGCCGCAGCGCTCAGAAGAGGGAATAATAAAATTAGTAGTGTGGGAAAAAAAGTGGAGCAGACCCATTAGTAGTGATTTCCAAGAAGGAAAGTCCTCTCGGTGGCGGCGCTAAATAGCGCGTAAAAACGCACTTTTGGAGCAAAGGTGCGCCCGGGGCGGGTCATTGAACTCAGCTCACTGTGAAGATAGAATTATTATAGTTCCTTTAAAAGAGTCAGAAGCTGTGGTTCAGATCCACTGATCCCAGCGCCATTGATCCCCTCAGATTGATTTTATTGATCAGTCAGATCAACCACTCCTCACTTCTAACGAGCTGCCGAGCCTGTTTCAGTTTGCAGCCAAACGCATTAGAGACCGATAATTATCTTTTAAAGTGTGAAACGATGGAGGAGGACAGGCGCGTCACAGAAACATCTAATGGAATCATATTCGGACGCTTGGTGATTTCTAGTCTGGTTCCAGTTTTCCTTTGGTTACATCTATTTTTTATTATTATTAATGCAATTTACTGAATTAGTGAGCAATCGTTTCATCGTAATAATCCGTATGTGTGATCCAAGTCATTTGTAAATTTAAACTACACAGAGCCCAGAGCAAATGCATCCCCTATAATTCAGGATGATTAATGTAATTTAGAGAAGAGTTTTATTTAAGGTGATGTTTCTATGAATGGCTCCCAAAAACTGTTTAGTAATTATGTTTTTGATTACGTGTTAATAAAACATTCAGTTTTCCTCACTTTCATTCCTCGTGTCGGGTTAAATCGATCATCTGTGTTTCCCTAATTGGCCATTTTTTAATTTTCAATTGATACAAAATTAAAGCTGCTTTTTAAAATGTCACTACATTTTTGTTCGCGGTCATTATAATGACGCTGTCGTCCGGACTGATGCACCATCTTTTCTATCATCGTGTCTTTTTCCGTCTCACTTTTCACTACTCGTGATTTATAGGCCGCCTCGTGTGTGCGTGTGTCAGATGGACTCAGCTCAGCTTGTCCAGATTTAATCGCGCCACAAAGGCCTGATATTTATATTGATAACTTCATACAAACGTCGGATGATAAATGTAACTTCTCGTGCCAAATGTTCAGATTTAAATCAAACCCAGTGGCGCCTGGATTTGAGTTTTCTCTCCCTTTTCAACTGAACCACCATGACGCACGACGCATTGCTGTCATGAGGAAATCTGCACGTTTATCTCCTCAAACAAACCTAATGTAACATCCTCGATTTTTCATTTAAAGTCCATGAACAACTGTTCTCTCTCTTTTTTTACTTTTGCTTATTTATTCATTTAGGCCTCATCTCCTCCCAAAGGAATAACCTGCAGGCGCAAAGGACGAGAGAGAGGCAGAGAAAAAAGTGTCGAGGTTGGAGGAAAAGTAGCAAAAGATGATTTATTTGTCAGCGTTTTCGATTCTTACCCCCCCCCCCCCTCTCTTCTCTTCTTTTTCTTCCTCTCAGCAGTCAGATGTTATTGCTCGCCATTGATCTCCTCCTGCTCTCCTCCTTTTTGCGCTGCGAGAAGTGAACTAAAATTAATGTCCATTTCACACCTCTGTCCCGGATCGATGGCCGCGGGGAGAGAGGAGTTAATTCTAATCTGAGCCGGGAGAAGCGCATCCACGTCCCAAATGATGATGATAATAATAATAATAATAATAATAATAATAATAATAATAATAATAATAATAATAATGAAATAGATTTATTTGTCACCGTTTTTACGTCGTATATCATCATAAAGTAGCTTCGAAAATATATAGCAGTGGGGATGTTTTTATCAGTGTTTTCTGTGTGGATTTGTTATCCTCACCGTATTTAATTTATTTTCGCGCCAACTCTCCGAGGAAACAGAGGAACGTATTTAAGATATTTTTTAAAGAAGTGTGTATTACGTAAGTTCCAAAAGTCGACCACATTTTATTTTCTATTTTGTCTGTGTTTCTGTTCAAAAAATCCTATTTTATTCGTATTCAATATGCCTCTCACTTCTCATATTTGGGCATATTAATGCGTCATGACGCGCACACTAACCACCCCCCTCTCTCCCTCCCATAACATGACAGTGATAGTAAATTAACCATGGATCGCTCAGTTGCGAATAGTTTGATGACCCCCCTCGGTCTATTAAGTCCTATCAATATGCACTAATTCCTCATTCTTTATTAAAAGCGGAACCGGCTCCTTCTCCATCCACTTCTTCTTAAACCCACCCCCACCCCCCAGATTGCCCCCCCCCCCCCTCCTCCACAGTGAGTGGGTTTTTATAATTTTGTCGTGCTAATAAACACTAAACGTCACGCAGAGTGGAAACGAAATAAGCGCGTCGCCGTCAAAAAAGAACAAGTGGGTTTGCACGCAGGACGAGACGAGCGCATCCCGGTCCCGCGGCACGTCCGCATCCCTAAAAAGTTTGCGTCATTTGTTGTCTCCTTATCGCCGCTGTAATCCCCATGATTAAGTGCGAGGAGCCGGATGCAATCATTTAATGGATGCGTATGGTGAGAGAGAGGAGCTGTCTCACGCGTCAAACCCAACAAATGCGTCTCTGCTCGCTGGAAATTGCAGCCTGTCCGACACGCGCATCGGGATCACTTGTCTTTGATTTGTCTAAAATTCCATGTTTGAACTTCTATGAAAACTTTGTTTTTCCCCACACACTCCATCACTTTCATTTCTAAATTGTATAATGCATTTAGCTTGTTAACTCATAATTTGGGCAAACAGACAATTTATGCAGTTTTTTAAAATGGTTTCCTATGAATTCCATAAATGTATAAAAGTGTTTTTATGTATTTCACTGGCTACAGAGACACTATTAAATCATATTCAGCATTTGAAACCAAAAATGTAAATGCGGCAAATGCTCAAAATGCATTGCTTTATTATCAATCAATTTATTATAACTGGCAAACAAAGATAGAAAACAATTCTGCTGTGAGCCTGAAGTTTATCCTCTTGCTGCAAATGTGCGTGCAATCATTCCTTTTATCGATGCAGGGAAAGCGGAGTAGCTCATGTCCAGTCATTTTCTATTGGAAGGAAATCACTCCACGGATGGGGATGCAGCAGCAGCAGCCGCCGTGTTTAATGGTCTGATTGCATTGGAGAAGGCAGCCACTGATAATGCTGTTATAGGGGGGGAATATCACTCGGAGACGCTATCGGGCAACAAGAGAAAGTCAGAGAATTAGCCTAATGGGGAGAGGGGGGGGGGGCAGAAGTTGTGTCGGATGTCAGATACTTTCTATTCTCCATATTTGCTCCGTGTCTCTTTCTCTTCTGTGTGTCTATCCCCCTCCACACCCCCCACCCCACCTCTGCCGCCACATCATATCTCTCTCTCAGGTTTCCCCCCCCCCCACCCCCTCATTCGTCAATTACACCATGGGCCCGGATCACAAGCTCCCTGCATGGAAAATAAGCTAATATGCCCACCACCCCTCACACACCTCCCCCTGAAGACACTGTAGTTGCATTTGCGTCCATCGATTGCAGACACAGCAGTATTCACGTATCCCGCTTATCATTTTTCTCCGTGCAGCCGGCCGGGTCATCCAACCAGGAGAGGAGACTGATACAGGGAGGCTGATCTAACCGGCCGAACGCATGAATACACACCAACACACACCTGTAGCAGCACACACCTCTATGCATCTGCATACATGGAGTTTCTTATCACATTGCATGCTCGGCAGCCTGGTGATAGGCTACAGTTTGAGGCCTTCATGACAGAAAGCATCCTCGTCAAACCCTACAGGCCCAGCACCGCTACTCTCTCTCTGACTCTGACCTTTGACCTCTGTGTAGAGCACAACAGGTCACCTCCCTGTAGGTATTAAAGAAGTGTCCCCTTGTTCGTATTATCATTATTAAGTCTGCAACAGAGGATTATAACAGTTAAAAACTGTACCTGGCAATAGTTCTCCCTTGTTAAACTCAAACTAATTGGCTTGCCCTTGCATGCAGCCCTGTAGTACAAATCGTCCGGCCAGCCGCCTGTCCGCCTGCCAAGCCGGTTAGATTAGTGGCTGCTGTTTGTAAACGCCGGCGCAGCACAGCTATAAAGAGTCATAATAGGGCGACTGGTGCCACACACTCAGTCACACTCCTGCAGGAAAGCAAACAAGCTCAGTCACCTGTCGGTCAGCAACGAGACGCCACTATCATCTGTCAGGCTTTTCTTCTCTTTTTTTTTAACTTTGAGTGCATCCATAGGAGGCGTTAGAACAGATTGGCGACGACTGAATACATTTTGTCCTCAGGCTTCTGTTAAGATCACTGTAGCGGTACCAGACACAAGCTATTATCGATTACAATACCGCAAAAATGGGTTTATTTCAACTAGAAATGGAGGTTATTTTTAAAATCCCATCCTCTGTTGGATATGATCAACCTCAGGAGTAAATTATTTTACGTTTACTAATCAAATACATATTGCAACAAGCTTTCAAATAACAATGCTGGCCTTTCCAGAACACTTCTAGCACCTGACAGCAGCCAAAGATGCAGAATGAAGTTTATTTAACATCATTTCAGGGAAACAAAAACGAAAAAAAAAGATGCAAAGATTTGGTTTACCAGTAATCCAAAAATACACTCTGTGGATAGTAATGTATGAGCAAAGGAATGGTGTGCTTCTCCCTTTTAGCCTCTTTGGTACCAGGAATTAGCTGGCCCCACTGAACCGGGCCTCGCTGGTGCTGCCATGAATAGAAATCCCCACCACAGGGTCAAGGCCGACTTCCAGAAAGATTTTTCTGTCTGCTTGCCATGGGTCTGTCTCAGAGATCACAAAGGCCTGTTTGAGAAGTGAAATATTCTCGCTTTCTGTATTTTGCATTAACATCAAAAGAAGAAAATGTGAAAATAGGGAAAGGAGCATGGGGGAAAAAAATGAATCCAGTCCCTCCACTTTTTTTCTGCATTCAAAAAAACACAAATGAGTTGACGTGTTCCCTGCTAAGAAACACTTTCTACAAAATATATTTGTTGTTAGTTGACTGCTGCAGAAAGCTCACATTTTCACTTGCACAAGCTTGTCCAATCCTTATTGATTTTGGTGCTGAATATTGCCCAAGTGTCATTATCCACCTCAGGATGATGTGTGTGCCTGTCTATTATTAAATCTTACTGTAATATTCCCCCCCTGCTCATGCATATATCTCCTGTTTACTGCAGCAGCTGTTGGCTGAAGCAAATAACCCGCTTACAGATTTCATACCAGAGAAGAAGGAAGAAAAAAAACAGACAGAATCATAAGACTGGATATTCGAAAGACATTTGGTAATGAAATTGTGGCTTTTATGCCTGAAAAAGAGAAACAAGGACGACTAATATGAGGGAAAGAGAGGGGGAGGCCGAGATAAATGGGAGTGATTCTTATTCACAAGGACATTTGAGCTTTGCCTCATGGCCAGACATGAATGAGTAGATTTCAATAGTATCGACTGTTGCTTCGGACATCAGCAAACACACGCAGACACACACACAACTACTCATGCGCAAGCACAAACAGTGCAGTCTGTCTGGAATACAGAGTAGACCTGTCTGCAGGTCCACTCTGTAAAAAATGGAGAAACACACACACACACACACTGTACAGACACTTTCTATGTCGGGTTTCATGTTGGTAAATATTTAATATCTGACATCAAGGTTTTAAATAGCCGTGTTTTCTTTGTCTTTTGGCTGCTGAGACGTGTTCTCAGATCTGCCTGGTTTACTCTGCAGCGTATGGAAGAAAACAGAGTGTGCCTTTTCTTTCTGTATATATTGTTGAATCTCAAACCATTTTCGGCTAATTCTGTCGTTTTTGGCAGTGCCTTGTTCTCCTTAAGTTATGAGGTGAAAACCATGTATCTCTATTTTTTGTAGTTTAAGAAAACAACAAATGTTCTGCAAACTCCAAAAATTGGTCATGAAAAGTTGGCGTTTGGGGAGTGACGACGTGTTTGATTATTAGGGTTCAGCCGTTCCATTCAGGAAAGTGTCTGTTGCTCAGATTTTTTAATATAATATTTTTGGAATGTATAGAATTATTATCATCCTGATTTATATTAATATAATTTGCTTTGTTGATTGTCCAAGAGGTGGATAGCTTTGATGGTCGCCCATATACTTTTTTTATTAGCTTGATTTTTACAGTGTTGTAATGACCCTGATATAAGATGTGTCAGGCTTTCGCTGTATCGGCTAAACCACATTAAGAGAAGTACAGTGTATATGGATGGCAGAGGCCGAGGGTAGACTTAACTGGCCGTAAATCTTAACTGGAGTTTTGGGGCTTTTCGACATGAATATTTTGTTCTCAGGAGACTTAGTTTTTTCTCTGTTATGCCACATACCTCAGATCACTCCTTATGACCTAACTAATTTAATTATGAGACCATGTATTTAGAGGAATTGCATACACTTAAGTGTATTGAGTTGTATGTTATAAGTTTTTGTGTGTCTGAATTGTCTATATATAGATGACCTGGTACGGTGGGAATCAGTGTGCGTGCGTTCACCAGAGAGATGAGTTGAATGACAGCCTGACATGTCTTGTAATAAAATGTAAAAGTGGCACTTTCACGCCTGTCAACAATCTAAAAAAATACCCGCGAGTTTGTCCTCACACACGCACACATGCACACACATACTGGCCTGCGGTTGTGAGTGATTTTCTCCCTGTCTCCATTAGAAAAAAAACTAACTTCAACTGCTCTGCTTGCTGACAGTCTCCGCAGACACACACTTAGACACAGATGCAAACACGCATACACACACCAGTCACAGTCGACAAGACGTTTTTATAACAAAAATTGGATTCTTCTTCGTTCCTCTCCAAAACTCATGCAGACACACCGGAGAACTGGATCTGACAAGTTTCGGTGACGTGTTGCAACAGCAAAAGCGTTGGTTACACACTCAAAGCATCCATGCGAGAAAAATATTTATTCCGACCAGTCAACAAACAGGAAGGCTTCAGTAAGACGAGTGCTCGTTGTCACAGCTGTTGTTATTTGGATCCCATTTTCCCTTCCACTTTTCTCATCCTGACACTCAGGACTGCCTTCTCCTCAAATCGTTATCAAAAAGAATCAACTGGAAGCAGAGAAGAAAAAAATGTTTATTCCGGTTTACAAATCCACCTTATTTTGAAAAGCCATCACTCAAAAAGTATCCATTATCAAAATGTCTCACCGTGCAAATTCTATTTATAAGTAGCCCAACAAGCAGATAATATATTATTATTATATTTAAAGAATAATAATGTTTTGACCTCAGTTACCATTAGTTTACATGGAATCTTTGACTGCCCCACCCTCCCTCTCAGTAGCTCATATTTCCTCAAATTCTCCCTCAGAATGATGTTAAAGCACATTGTTGTTGACACTGCAATTTCACCGACTGGCACAACATTGTCACTTAAAGTGCAGATTTGACGTGAAAAGCCCCGCTCGCTGTTTCGTATTTAATATCGCACTGACAGCTGTATCATTCTTCCACACTGTAATCAAATTATGACAGCGTGGCAAATGTTCCCCGTGTGACATTTTCTATTATAAAATGCATATACCCGGTGTCAGACAATGTGTGGGTGGTATCCCTAAGTGGCAAATGGGATTGTAAGTGGCACGTGTGTGTGTGTGTGTGTGTGTGTGTGTGTGTTCGATGTAATTGCACTTGTGTACTGATGATATGCATATAGGTGTGTGTCACCTGGAATTATGGTTGTTTTTGTAGTGATAAGGTTGAAAAGCATCACTGACTTTCAGAAACTTTGTGACACTTCTATTAGAGCTATATCACTGGTAGGCTATACATCACATATACAGACGGATACAAAAGCCAATGGTTATTCAGTACCGATGTCCACAGGCCTCATCACACACACGTACACATGTGCCAGGGAGCTGAGATTTGAATACTTTTTTTTCAGATATCACAAACTTCCTTTCTCGTCTCTCCTCGCATTTCTTTATTACTTTGCTTCCCCTCTCCACCTTTATCTTGTTCCCTCCTCTCCTCTATTCACTCCTCTCCTCTCCGACTACCCACCATCCTCTTATTGGATTGGCTACATCTCGTCTGCGGCCCTTCACTCGCCGCCCCTCGGCCTGCCGGGTAATGATAATAAAATTGAAATATCCCGGTACTTATCAGTGTATTACCTCCCTATCAACACCTCAGACACACTCCCTACTTTAGAGGTTATAGAGGAGAAAGCTTGATCTGATCTATGGTGCAAAACAGAGAGAGGATGCCGGCAGAGAAAGTGAGCAAAGACGGATAGAGGAAGAAAGAGAAAGAAAGGAGAGGGAGTTCACTGATAGATAGAGGAAGGGAGGAGAGAAAGACAGAGAGAAATAAAGAGTTTTGTTGTGGCTACATTTTCAAAGTGCTATTTCCAGGATGGATTGAGATAGGTAGAGAAGAGAGAGGGGTGAAAAGAGGAGGTGGTGGAGGAGGAGGAACAGAGTCATGTAACGTGACCCTGTGGCATCTGTCCAGACCAGAAGCGCGTTAGCGTAAGCCGCTCTCAACACTCCACACTGGCCTACTGTACATTTGCGGTAATGTAAAACATCTCACATCTCCCCATCTCCCTCTGTCTCGGGGCCCTGTCCTCTCAGCTCCCTCTTGGCGGTTGTTGGTGTGTGTGTGTCTTTGTGTGGGAGGTGGGGGAGCGTGCCAAAGTCGAGATCAGGTTTGGAAATTGATTTGAATGAGTGTTGTGGACAGCTGATAGCTATAAAAGATTTTCTCCTTTCATTTCCCTGGGAGTTTCTCTTTTGATGTTGGCTGGTAGTCAACGCAGCTTTGAAGCTCGTCAAGAGCGGGCCGGGACGCTACTTGATACTATGTGAGTTTGTGTTTGTTGTGTGTTTATGGATGTGTGTACATGACTTCATGTTTGACCTTTTCAAGTCACATCGGGGTTGAATTTTGATGGTGACCTTTGTGAGAATATAACAGGATATTGCTTTTTCATAGTACTATGGCATGTAAATGTATCAGATAAAAAAAAAATCGGCGATAATTGCTCATGATAACCTATTTGCATTTATTCAGTCATCTGATTTTCTTATCCTGTGCAACGCACAAAATCCTGCAATCACTTATGTAATACAACTTAACCTACCCTAAATCGTACATATTGGCTGCTTAACAAGTCAGCCACCTTCAAATTGCCCTTTGGGGATAAGAATCTCTGAAATGTTATTTTGTCGTTTCATCGGCTGCCTCCCTGCGTTCCTCAGACCTACCAATCGCACGCGCTCATCTAATCCCCAAGAGGGAAGATTCTAGTCTGTTGCTACGGATGCTGGGGGGTCACGAGGTCAAGTACGGCTAATTTATTCACTCAGTCAGATTTCCTCTGGCTCGTGGATGGCAGATGGAGAGGTCTGATATGATATCACCCATCTGAATCACCCAAGGGAGAAGAGGGAGGCAGAGATGGGGCAGGGAGGGAGAGATGAAGGGATGAGAGGAGAAGAGATTGACAGGAGAGATGTAGAGAGAAAGGAAGGACAGATAGTAAAATTGGGAAATTAAATGTGGTTAGATAGAGAGATAGGAGAGACGGTAGCATAGCCTGCATGGGTGTGGAGTGTGTTCGCCTCACCGATTCGGGTGTCGAGCTGAACATTGAGCTACATAGCTTCTTATCAGATGTGTGGGTGTGGGTGAAGTGTGGATGTGTGTGTGTCCTTATCTTAAGACAAGTGGTTCTGGTCCAATAAGATCCTGGGAGATGGTAGGAATAAGCGGCTTAGACCAAGATCTGAGATGGAAGAGGGAGGGAAGAGAGATAGCTAGCGCAAGGGAGATGAGAAGGGGAGATGAGGATGGAGAGAAGAGGAGGAGGAGGAGGAGGAGGTGGACAGATTAGCAGGGTGGAGGACAAGGAGGGGACATTTGGAAAGAGATGAGACGTGGAGGGTTGTAGAGATCAGAATGGAATGATGTGATGTGGAAATAGTTTGGAGAAGTTTTTTAAAGAGCAGAAGGGAAAAGAGGAAAGTGGGGTTTGAAATTTGAAAGTTTTGGGTTTGAAATAGTTCTTGGCTTTTTGTCAAAGTGCAGGGATTTACAGGATTTTATCAACAGCAACACTTTTTCCGAAGAGAGTTTGAATTTGTGGCTTCCGCAGAAGAACACAGGCTTTGACTTCAAGTTTTGGCTTCTTATTTGAAAATTTTCCACTAAGCTCCTTTCCACTACATGGAGATCAAACCTTGTCTCTTGTCCCTTAAAGTATCATCAAGAGAAGATGGGGTGGTCTAAAATAAATGGGAATGGTATGCAAAGTGATGTGAATTTAATTCAAGAATATTAAACCTTTTGGGAGAAAAACTTGTCTGTCTAAAATGGCAAAAGCCACATTCAATCTCTGAAAAGAGATGTCAAAGTACAAGCACATTTAATATTATGTTTAATTATATTATATTATTATAAATGGGGTTTAAACTGGGCGTTTAGTTCACAGAATACGTCTGGTGTCTGGTTAACAGCTGATACAGCTGGTCTTGTGACTACAGGTTGCAAGAACATTCTTCATGCAAAGTTATTTCTCTTATGAGACAATATACTCTCAAGAATCCTAAACATAATGTAGATCTCTGAAAATGAAATGAAATCTAATATATGTGTTTTGTATCCCCTCAGTTTGAAGACCACAAGAAGATGAAGACCCAGCTTTGATGTCCACTTTCTCCGGACGCCTTGGCTTCCACAACACCTCCAACAAACACGTCAAAAGGGAGGATTTTACTGCCTTTTATCCAGGAGGGAGAACTTAGTCACGAACATTTATTGTGTGTATCAGTAGGAACTGGACAAAAGTGTGACGCCTGTAAAATACTGGACAAACCCAGTGGCACATACCTGGCATGGAATGATCTGGACTGGACATTTCAATTCTTTAATTTCAAGAACACTCTTGTTTCCTATGAATGGCTATTTCCTGAGTCCCCTTCCTCAAAACAACATACTGAACTCTTAAACCAGATTCCCTCACTTTCTCAGACCCTTTCCAAGGGTCTTGGACATTGTTTCCAATCTCACCGAGGAGGAATAATCTCCTCCTCTTCCTCATAAAGCTCTCACAAGCTCTATCTTCTGTCCAGACATGGATCTCCACAGGGCAGCCTTCAAAATGGAGAGCTCCTCCTACCTGCCCAATCCCCTGGCCTCCCCAGCTCTAATGGTCCTGGCCTCCACTGCTGAAGCATCTCGCGATGCCTCGATCCCCTGCCAGCAGCCACGTCCATTTGGCGTCCCAGTGTCAGTTGAGAAAGACGTCCATTTGCCATTTAACAATGGTTCTTACACTTTCGCATCAATGTACCATCGCCAGGGTGGAGTCCCACCAGGATTCCCCAACAGGGACTTCCCGCCTTCCCTCCTCCATCTCCATCATCAGTTTGCTCCACCTAACCTGGACTGCTCACCAATCAGCATGCTGAATCACAGCGGTGTCGGCGCCTTCAGACCTTTTGCCTCACCTGACGACCGGGATGGAGTACCAGGTGGGTATCAGTCGGCTTTCACCCCAGCCAAACGCCTCAAAGGCTGCATGGATGCAGAGGCTTCACCCCACCTGCGGTACTCTGATGCAGAGGGGAAAGAGTATGACTTTGGAGGTTCACAGATCCCTCCTGGAAGTTCACCCAGCGGACTGAAGGCAGGGGACGACTGTATTAAAAAGATCTTCCCTGTGTCAGGCCTCCTGTCTGATCGAGAGACTTCATCCAGCCCTGAGGACCGCATTGAGCGCTGTAAGTAGCATTTCCATATTACACTCAAGCAGACTACAACCTCATTGAACTGTGCATACACATGGTGTGACACGTGTGACATACATCATAAGAAAAACCTGAATAAATGAGTGGAAGCCTTTCAGAGCACAAAGGGACACTGAAAAGTGTGATGAGCATGACCATGATGTGCAACATACTGGATGTTATGGTCTTTGCAGTCATCAGATCTCAACCCAATTGGGCATGTATGATAGATTTTGGAGCAGCATGTTAGACAGTGCTCTTCAACACCTTTATCAGAACAACAAAAAGAGGGGGCATCCTCTGAATGAATGGTGTTCATTCCTCCAGACATGAAGAACCTATAAAGAAGAGTTCTGAAGCTGCTCTGGTGACTACAGACCTGAATATAACACTTTATGTTGGGTTCTTCTTTTGAAAATTGAAAGGTAAAGTAAGACGAATACTGAAAATGATCGCATAATGTGCTCACATCAACATCAACAGATACATTTACACAACACTCAAATCACGTTTTCTTACACATTAATGTGTTATTGTAATGATATAAAAATGACAACTGTACAATATTTCAGTTAGGTTAAACAACCAAGTCTTATCTAACTGTCCATCACCCGTTTATATCAGCTGATAAGAAATCACTGTTTCTATAAACTAAATTGTCTTGCGTCTAGTCTTTACTGTTTTCACAGTTAAAACTGTAAAAACAACCTAAACCACCATGTTTTAGGACTATTCCACAGACAACTGTGGTAATTACATCTGCAAACAAGACACATGCACAGAAAACACACACAGCCAAATCTAATTCTGGCTCTCAAATTAAAAACCCCAAATACAACTTGCTGCAATTTGTGAAAGGATGCAAATTTTCACACAGTGGCGCTGCACACGCCAATAAACAATCCCATCTATGTTCTCTTGTCATCATCTCTCCTGGCTCTCCCTATCCTTGTTTCACAAGCCCACAAGCTCCGCTGGTCACATTAACATTCACCAGTGGAAGGATGCCATTTGGCCTTCACGCGCTGGGAATCTGATTAGTGTTTGTGTGTGTGTGTATGTGTGTATGAATGACTGGTTCAGAGACCGGCCATGCTCTCTGCCATCAGCATTCATCATAGCTCTACGCTGGCAGCCTCGTTGCCAAAAGATTTACCCACATACCCAAAACCTTGGCATGCTGTGTGTGTGTGTGTGTGTGTAGTAAAAGGGAGGTGGGAGAGGAGTTGTGAGAGCTCGAAGCACAAACACACAAGTGTGCACAAACACTCTTGCAGACACACAAATCTCAGTATGAGCACCGAGATCATCTTCACATGTCAACAAGCTGCATCGGATGTTGGTGACAAATTAGGAGAGATGCAGACATAGAGACGTGCTTATTGTGTTTAATCTCTGATAAAAAGTCCCCATCATTCAGTCAACTCTTCAGTCTCGTTCATCATATCTCTCCTTTTTTGCCTTTACTTCACTGCTCTTTCTTTCCATCTTGTTTCATCTTTGAGCGTGAGCGTGTGTGTATGTGTGTGTGTGTGTGTGAGAGAGAGAGAGTGTGGGATGCATCCTTGATGGAACACATGAGAGACAGAGGCGACGACCTGAGACTGATCCGATAAAAAGACCACCGCAGGAGAGACAGAGAGGGTGAGAAAGAGAAGGATGAAATTGGGAAAATGACACCCGGTGGCTGACTGGGGGGAGAATAAGAAAGAGGAGAAAGATATCAAAGAGCACATAAACTAAGAGAGGGAAAGAGACAAGAACAGAGACTCGAAGGAAAGAAAGACTTGTGACTCTGCTGTGGAACCGGATATCATTTTTAGAAACGTTATCCTGCTGATTAAACTTCAAATGCAAACCTGGTGTATGTGCATTTTAACTTCTTGTGCTTATGGCGGCACCAAAACTTCCGATACTGTGGAAGCACCTTGCTCAAGAGAACTGTGGCAGTAGAGTATGGAGTATGTGACTGCACTATGTGCCACCTTGTCTCTACACATTCATGAGCGCTTAGACTGAAGCCAGAAATAGAATGGGAGATGGGTGCAGGGCTCCTGTGCTGTCTTTTGGAACAGCTGAATCTGTATCTAATCAGGTTAAATCTTGGCACAAGTAGCCTCCACCTCGACCATAGGCTCCTAATGCAATTGGATGTGCAGAGGCGCTGCTTACAGAAAAGAATTATGGGTTCTCCTTCACTGGCTTTGGCTGTCCAGTGGAGGCGTAAAGAACAAACAACACTTTGGTACATCCCATGAGGACGGTGCTCTTGCTGCTTCACACACACATTAGCTAACTAGCAGCCACTGTGCTGCTTCACACATACAGTAGCAGCCTCTCAGAGGTTTATAATGCTCGGGATCATATAGTGTCATCACACATTCTTTAATAATTCAAACTTTTATTTTATTGAAAGCAGATTGTTCACGTATGAATAGCAAAGAAATTATTAAAACAGATTCCATACCTTCTCAATATTTGACGTTGAAGAATCATTTATTATGGATCATTAAGAGCAGCATGACATTGTCAATCTAAGTATTGCTTTTGCACTTTGAACCACTATGTGTCATTTACCATGTATCTTATCTGCTGTATATTGGTATTATTTACATGGTCTCATTTAATAGCTGCCTTTAAAGTACTGATATCTCTTTACTAAATGACTTACACAGAATTGATACTGTTATTTATAGTTCAAGGGAAATCCCAAATGCAGAAATCATGATTCAAACTCACTGTCCTGCATAGAGTCATGATGAGGGTTTCCAAGACCTGCTTTTTCATTTTCAGAGTTGAACTCCATTTATCTTTCTTAATATCAACACCTGTTATCAGCAATCTCATCTCCACAGACATATATATATATATATATATAGTGCCTGTTTTAGACCTTGCCTGTATGGAATGGGCTGTCTGCTTTACCTGTGGTAACACTGATTACAGTTTTCTCTCTGAAACTGTAAAAGGGACCTGCAGATCTACGGAATTCTGAAGCTGCGCCACCGCTGCTGCACAGAGAGCTGTTCTCCTATTTATTCAATCGATAGGAGAAGCCCAACTCAGTGCGCAGAAGCCAGAACTGGAGAATCTGTTGTTGAGTCCCAGCCACCGCTGCTACAGAGCATTGGCAGTTTATTCAAAGTTTGTTAATATTGTAGGTATCACATGTCCAAATTCAACCCTGCACTTCCTTGGGCCCTTTAAAAGACACATGCCAAGTGTGAAGCCGATAAGAAGAAAGGTTCTCGAGATATGAAAGCCACACAGACAGTTTGTTAGATCGATTTTCATTCTGCAAAATCTGTGGGTGGAACTTGTGGCAATGTATTCAAAAAGAGAACAAAGTCTATAATAGAAATCTGATTGCAGATGAACGTGAGTGACCAGATCTTAAATGTAAGATCTTCCACATTATTATTTTTTACATCTGTCCTGCATTCATCCATTGGAATTTATCCCATTACAATCCAATCACCTGTCACACAGGTTAATCCTGCATGTGAAGGGGATCCTCACTTCTTTGCTCCACACTAACAAAAAAAAAGAGGATATTAAACAACTTGAAAAAGCCCACACCTCGAACTTCCCCACACTGAATCCTGTCAGGCTGCACTGGCTGCCACCCCAGGCAACAGAGGCCTGCTCTCTGCTAAGCCCTCCCAAATCCCTGCACTGCACCGGCAGGCACGTTGGCTGTTAACTAAACCCGCTAACCTGTCAGCCGCTAAACCTGCGCATAAAGGCCCCATCATGCCTTAAGAGGACTATGCATGTCATATTATAGCAAAAGCTATTACCACTCACTGTATTCACATTGTGAGGTTGTAGCAGGAGAACGCAGGGATACGAAGGGGTTTTTGTGCATACAGTGAAAGAGAGAAGGGAATTATGGGATGTGTGATTGGAATTAATGGGAGTGTTGACAAATGAAACAATCCGCCCCCTCGTACTGCACTTTGTTTTTTGTTTGCAGAGCGGATTCAAAAATTCTTCTGTGAGCGATGTGAAGGTTTAGCTTGTTTGTGACTCGGTGGCATCTCTCCATCACTTTTCCATCCTTCCTTCAACCCCCCTGCTATGCTCCCCCCCCCCCCATGTGTGTATGTGCATCTCCACATGCGATTGTGTGACAGCTGTAGTCTGTTTGCATTCTGTCCTAAGTTTGTTTTCCTTCTCCTCGCTCTCCACATTTACAACGCTGAGAGATTTACACGGAACCTGAACCTGAATACCGAACTCAGATTCCCCCTTTTCTTTCTTTCCTTCTTTCCAAAAACTGTAATTTTGAAGACAAATGTACAGTTGAAAAAAAAAGAAAGAAACAGGAATCCTTGGCAGAAAAAGAAAGAAAACAAAAATTCTTTTACCACCGAGTGAAGGGAAGGAACGTATTTTAGGGGGAGGAATGGGGATGAGATAAAAGAAAGGATAAAAGCAATACAAAAAAAAGCTTTGTGGGAAGGAAGGAGGGAAGGAAAAAGGGAGGACGGCGAGATGTTGAGCTGAAATGCAGATTCCCATCTGTCTGGCCGAAATAAAATCAGAAGAATTCTTTAGAGAGAGACAGGTAGATAAAATAATATTCACTACTACTCATCTTAATTTAGTTAAAATGATATTAATGCACAGACAGAATGAGACTTTTCGTATTCCCATCAATATACAGTATACAGCAGTTTTAATGTTAAACCGAGTGCATCACCCACAGCTGTTAAAACACACAGCGAGAGGCCTCCTCGGCCTTTCTTCTCTTCTTCTCTTTTTGGTGTTGCCTCCTTTCTTTCTTTGTTTATCTTTATCTTCTTTTTCCACCCCTCTTGCACCGAGCAAATGTCATGTGTGTTTTTCTCTTTCTGGGGCAGAGTAGCACTAACCGTGGGTAGCTGAGACAAATAAATAAATAAATGAAAGTCACAGCAGCAAAAAAATAAACTAAAAATAGAGTTCCCACAAAGAAAAGGGGGATGACACCGATTCTGATGTTGACAGACGATGAAGCGTTTTTATTTGGAGTCCTGTGTCCAGTGTTACTGTGGGATTTCTGAACCGCATTTCCCACAGACCGCCCAACAAAAGCCATATTCAGACATAAACTCCAGAGAATTTCCGCACAATTAGGTCCAGACTTTCTCCGGAGTTGGCTGTTCACACATAAACAACGCAGCAGGAGATTCTCTGCTCAGACACGTTCACAACAACACAGAAATCTCTGCAGCCTTCAGGTGAGGGGTGGTGCAGCAGGCGGAGGCAGGGATCACATGTTTTTGTTTACAGCACATCGACATCAGCGTCGGCTCTTATTGCCAAAATCTCTCAAGACATCTTCGTTGGTTTTCATCCCCACGTCTGAAAAGGGACATTTTGTCGGATCCCTTTTTTTATCACTAATTTCCCTTATAATTCCCATCATTTCCGGTTATCAGTGTTCATCTCTCTGCCTCCCGCGGCATGTGGTGGGTTAAAAATCCATCCAAGGAGACAGAAAAGCTCATCCTTCGCTTTCGTCCTCACAAAAAAATATGCCCTCCTTCACCTCCCCCTCTCCCCCTCTCTCCCTCCCACCGCCTCCATCTCTGCCTGTCACGGTCTAGTGGCAGGGTTAAGTTAAGTAAGAGTGTTCTAATAATTAGGACTGGGACTCGCCTGCCCGCCCGCCCGTGTGTGTGTCTTCCTGTCAGTGCTTAGCCAGATGTTAAAAGGCTTGTCCCTCTCATGTTGCCTCCCTGTCAGTCTCCACTGTGTGCCACACACACACACATACACACGCATCAGTGACTGTCCTACTTGTGGTGGCTTTGTTTACCCCCAAGTGTGTGCCCCTCTGCCCTTCTGGCAGCTCCCCCAGGGTTAGAAGTGTGTGTGTGTGTGTGTGTGTGTGGGTGTGTGTGTGTGTGTGTATTTGTTTCCCTGTCAATACCATCCAACACTTTACTGATCCATCCATAATGTGCACATTTTCTTTACTATTAGAACATTTCAATTTCTATATTTAAATGTAAAGTAAAGGCATGGAAAAATTTTCTCTCGACATTTTTTTGCCTGCCTTATCTCTCTGGGTGGTATCTGGAAGAAGGCAGCAATTGTCTATATCTATCTGTGTGTGTGTGTGTGTGTGTGTGTGTGTGTGTGTGTCAGTCTGTGTGAATCTTGTGGCCATTGTTGCAATGCTGCGCAGATCAAGGATTAGTCGCTTCCTGTCGAGCCTTTTGTCGGCCCAGCCACTCCATTTGGACACAGATCGCTGTGTGTGTGTGTATGTGCGTGTGCGCGCACGTTTTTGTCTGGTGGAGTAGGTCACACAAATGAGCCACTGGAACTGGTGTAAGGCAAATGAAGGGAGGAGAGAGGATGAGATGAGAGGATGAGATGAGAGGATTCCCGTTGCGGCAGCACCCTGCAAAATGTTCTTCAGGCTGAAAAGTCATTTCATGTTCTTTTCACTCCGAAAATATGATTTTACTTCAAACCAGCCAACACCTGCTAATACTGTGACATAATACTATACTTCCCTTATTCCCACTGCTGTTTTATCAGATTCAAGAATTGTCTAGGAACACTGGGAATCTGGTTGATCATTGTAAGGACAGGATGTCACTTTGCATTCAGGGAATTCTATAAACAGGCTGCTTTGAAGTGGAAAACGACTGTATTTCTGTAGCACACAAGCCCCCCGACCCCCACCCCTTACTGGCCACTTCACACACACAAATACACACACAGAGCCAGGTCCGGGTTCCGGAATTCCACTTTGTTCCCCTGGGGATGTCAGCTTCGGCCAATAAAAACCCCACGTTAAAACTCCACTGAGCCTCGTACAACTGCAGCACACCTGGCAACACAGCACACATTTAGCTTTTAATATCTGCACACACACACACACACACACACACACACACACACACACACAAAGCTCACATAGGGTCATGGCATGCCGAAGCCCTGAACTTGTGCACTTGTCTGTGTTTTACATTGTGTTACAGTTGGTGCTGTTATTCAGGGAAGATGCAATATTGCTTTACAGGCACAAAACCTAGCAGTGAAGAATGTAAGAATAACAGCTCCAGCATTTTATCCTCTTCAGTAAAGACCAAGAGAAACACCGTTGTAAGACAGGACTAATGTGTGTTCTACTGTACGAGTTGCACAACACTGAGTTAGTTCCTGCATGTTTGGCTACAGAGTTCCCACACCTCCTAATGCAGGTGTGAGGTTTTCTCTGCCGTCTGCCTCCTACTGCCTCTCTACTCCTGAAACCTCTCCCTGCTCTCTTTCTCCATCAGTCCGTTCTCTCCATTTTCTCCTCTCCTCTCCTCTCCTCTCCTCTCCTCTCCTCTCCACTACTCTCCTCTCCTCTCCTCAGTAATCTAATCTGCAGCCAGTTTGTGGATGCAGTCTAGTGTGACAGGCCTCCCCCACCTCCTGCTTTCCTCACTTTCATACACATACACTCACTCACTCACACACACACACACACACACACACACACACACACACACACACACACACACACACACACACACACACACACACACACACACACACATACAGCAGGCCCATTTCCAAAAAAAGCCCACTTGCTTTGCTGGCAGAGGGGCCCACTCCCCCGTCTTGGTCACACCTTCTTTAATATTGAATTATTCATCAAATCTGATTGGTTCCTGCTGATGGTGGCCATGATGCAAGCGAGCAGTTTGTGTGTGTGTGTGGGGGGGTAATGCTCTGTCGCTTGACAAAGCTGGACGGGCCTGTTACTCTTTTTTTATGTGACCAGAGTCACTAGAGTCACTAGAGCCACTTGCACCTGTAGCTTTTTTAGGAAGTGAAAGACATATTTTTTTATAAGGAAGAAGGATTAATTTTAATGTTTGACCATGAACTTCTCATTTCCTTCTCTTGAATTTCAAATTTGCGGTCAGTGATGAAGAAACCTTTATCTCGCATCGCATTTGGTTTCTTCCTCTTTGGTTTTCAAACTTTCAGCAGCCCCACCAGGGAAGCAAAGCTGAGCATCTGCTGCAAAAGTCCCTTAGAAAGGTGAAAGAAATCAATAATGGGTGTTTTATATGCATGCCAGAGTGTGTGTGGATGTGTGTGTGTGTGTGTGTGTGCGTACTCATATCATTTGCATGCGCCAGAATCTATACGATTCAATATTGGGAGTGCACTGTGGTAGCTGCAGAGACCTAAAGGTCTCACAGAAATCTGTTTCCTGTCTAATCACCACAATTTCCTCAGTGTTTGCTGGTTTTATCCTCTTACACGAAAATCGAGTGAAATCTGTTCTATAATTTCCAAGTTGCGCACTACTGCTAATTCCCATTCTACCGGTATCATTACAATTACCGACCAGGAGAGCATGTGAAAGTAGGGCGATGTCCTTATCATGAGAAATTCCCCTGCTTCTCTTCAGTAAAGGTGCTTCAACTCAACACATAATGGTGCATATCCCTGCAGCGGCATGATCAGGTTTATCCACAATATTCCCCGTTTGTGCAGGTGTGAAATCTCAGTCATGCCACGGGCTACGTTAAAGGCATAAACAGTCGATGATCACGGATTTGCCTGCACTTCAGAAAAAGATGTGGATAAGGAAAGATGAGTGTGTCGCTGTTTGTGCACGGGTGTGTGTTCGGTGTCTCAAACGCCTGTCAAGGCACTCCAGGTTGACCCTGTGGTGCCTCTGCATATCTCAAAGGCATTAGAAGGACGAGGGAGTCGGTCCAGCCATGTGTGTTTTGCCCCCCCCCCCCCCCCCCCCCCCCCCCATGTTTAAGTCTCTAAGCAGAGCTGTGGCCCTCACAAAAAAATTAAAATCTCAGGTTTGAGTTCAGGTAATGGCCTTTGTTTCAGGTCACACAGAAAGATAGAATCACTAATTTAATGGACCACTGATTTAAAAAAAACACACACAAGTTACCTCTTCAAGCTCTTCATCCTCATCCCCCTTACTCACATCCCTCTTCCCCCTTCCCTCTATCCCTCCCCCTGCCTCTGCCTCCTTCTCCCCCGTCACCGGGTGTGTGTGGAAACCCAGCCCACTGTTCAGCAGATGAATAATTTAGCGGTGTGTGTATCATCTGTTTACCGTGCTAATCCATCTGTCAGCAGGCACCTATCGATTCGCGCCTGCCTGGTAATTGTGCATCTGCACCACGCGCACACACAGGATCGCTCACACACACACACACACAGAAGTGGACACACACACACACACACAGGCATACTTGTGCACCTATATGATGTGCAGGTTAGCTCATATTCAGATCCTGCAGTTGTCAGCTGGCCGCCCGGACACTTCATTTTCACTGAGTGAAACTGATTTTAGGGTCAAGGTCACAAAAAACTAAAATCTGATATTGGATGCAACAGACACAGAGATTAATGGATTTTATTTGGAGACATTTGGAGTATGTGTTTATGGTTTTTAAAACAGGACTGTTGTTCTTCAATAGTATCTCTTATTGGCTTTAATTCATGTTTTCATCTGCAGACAAAAGCAGTTGAAACACTTGATGAGATCAATGTACCTGCAAATGTCCATACAACCACATCTGTTGAACTAAAAACGCTGAAAAAACAAAAACACATTAATTTAAGGTGTAGATAATTCAAAAAATAGTGACCAAGACAAAAAGGCAACGACTATATAAGACAAAACTGTGATCCGTGTACAGCCTAACATTAAATTCCATAGAAAACCATTTCCTGAGATAATGAAATGGAAAATGATCTAAGCTGTTGTGTGGAGCAGTGGAGCTACATCCATTCTTAAAATGAAATATAAAATGTGACAAAGAAGTGGGAAGTATGCATCTCTCCTTTTGTGTTTTCACTTGAGAATGTCTGCTTTCAGGTCTATTTAGGTTTACTGTCTGACTTAGTAACTAGAATTTGTGTTTTTAATTATCTCTGTTTCTGTTCCTCCGTCTTTGTCTCCAGCCTTTTCCTCTCTACACCAGATTAAAGCTTTCAGATAGAGAAAACTAATTAGTGAGGTTTTACCAAAGACTTCCTAAAACACGAGATGCTCCAGTTCAGATTAGTTTCAAATATTTAAAATCTCACCGCCTACACAAGCTCTTCTTCAAAGCAACTGTATTCTACCTTTCATGATTTTTTTTCCTTTTCACCGGCTCATTCCAGACTGAGGCAGCGTCATGGAGAACTGCAGTGTTACATCCATGGGTGACCATTGATGGTTGTATTTATCAAATGGCTGGTTTTAAAAGCTCATTGATTGATGTCATTAGCTTCATGAGTGATTACTAATTGCCGCGCTGGTATGTTAACCACACGGGATGTACGCACACACAGAGACACACATACACATAGAAAGATGTAACGCTCACACACACACAAACACACAGTACATAATTCCGAGAGAAATAGTTCATTTAGATGTAAATAAACTATTTTGACGAGAAATGTATTGTATGTATTTTGGGGTTAAGAGATACAGGCATCAATAAATGATCACCTCAATCATCCTTTTCCTCCTTTGTTCAGTCTCTCTGATCTATTCACACATATAACGACATATAAAACTACCCATTTATGGAGATATTTTCTAATTTTTGTCTTCCATCTCTGCATGTTGTGTGTCTTGTATGGTTTTGTGTGTGCATTGTCCAACTGGGGTCAGGTGGGGGAAGATAGTTGCATCAGTTTGGCGTGATGACAGGTAAAAGTCAAGGGCAGGGGGCTAGTCTGCTGCTTGGGGTTTGTGTGTGTGTGTGTGTTACTTACGTTTAATGTGCATCCATTTTGAACCTCAGGTATTTCTTTCTTTGTTGCTTTGTGTGTCGTTGCCTGTCCTCACCACTCTTAGTTCTGACACTTGCCAAGGGTGAAGGCAGATCGTGTTCTGTTGTCCAAACCAGGCTTCTGACGCCGCTATATCACACACACACACACACACACATGTACAGACACACACACACGGCGGGGGAACACAGCAGGGTTCATTTCGATGTGGAACGTCTAATATCACATCCCTGTGGCAAAATGCTTGGAATTCTGCCCTCCTGGAGAAGCATCACATCTTTCTGTATTTGTGTGTGTGTCTGTGTGTGTGTGTGTGTGTGTGTGTGTGTGTGTGTGTGTGTGTGTGTGTGTGTGTGTGTCTCCCTCCATCGGTTTGTATATGTGAGTGTGTGTCTCCATCTACATGTTTGTGTGTGTCTCCATCTGTATGTGTGTGTGTCAGGGGGTGTTAGAAGCAGGCAGGGGCTTAGCAGAGCAAAAGAGAGCAAATCTGTCAGCTCTCCCTGGGCAGACAACCCTTCTGACCCTCATTCAAAGACATATTGATTCTCCTCTACACCCAACAGGGGAGGGTGTGTGTGTGTGTGTGTGTGTGTGCGTGCATGTGCGAGGGTGTGTGTCTGTGTGCACAAGTGCTTAACACAGCCTGATCTTTCCTCCTTGCTTCCTTCATAAACAGAGAGCCTTGTTCCTGCAGCGTTGTTAAATAAGATGAAATATATTTGATTGTATAATCAAACACATTTTTTTTGGAGCCAGAGATCATTTCAACAATCAGGAACAGAGATTTGACCTTGTTTGCTGTTCTTTAGGGTTTTTATCTTATCCGTGCTCTGTTGCCTGTCTGTTATACACTCCGTTTTGGTTATGAAAAAAAACAAAAAAACAGCAGTGGGCGAAAAATCACAAACCGAGGAGATGGAGACGAGCTTTTCTCTTATCCAAACACTGACACCACACTAAACCTCGCTGTGCACTTGTTAGCACTTCCTTGTTTTCCAGGAAGAAGCCTAATGACCTATGGGACGACACCAGTCAGGGATCTGCTGACTGTTAGGGACCCAGTGTGTACTTTCATGTAATTGTCAGAGCAGTGTCGCGCAAAGTCTGGGTCAGGACCTAAAGGCCAGCGGTGGGAAGATTAAAATCGACCTCCCAAATCACACTGAAGATGGTGCTAACTAATGGGCCCGGCTGTGAGTTGCCAAAGTCTGTGAAGTGACTTCATGGTCGGTCCATTACAAGACAACAGTCGCTGACAGAAACAGAGTCTCATGTGGAGCCAACACTTTACTACAGTGAACTGCAGAGAGGACAGAGTCTAAACAGTAAAACTAAATGTTGTGCCAAAAATTGAAGAAATACTCTGCACAGATGATCTGGCAAATGTGATAGCAAACAGTTACTGTATATACAGAAGATATGAGAAGACATTCATTCTTACATGTGCTTACTTGACTGATGGTCCATTATTCACAGTCCTTGTTGTGCTATTTCGTCTCCTGAGGGAAATCTTATCTGTATCTTTAGTTGCTTAATACAAAACTATGTTCACCAGCTAGTTGCTAACTTGGTTTGGTGCTGGCCAAGTAACACTTGCTGGCTTTAGAGAACCAAGAGGTTAAATCATCAGAAAACCAAAACAATGAGCCGAAAGATGCTCGTATGCTCCATCACGCCGAGAGGAGCTTCGGTGTTTGGTGATAATCGTTACCTCTGCCCGTGTCTGTTTGTTGCCTCTGCCAAGGAGGAAACATTTTCATTGGTTTGGAAGAACCCATTAAACTTATTCCAACCATGTTTTATGAATAATAAATAATTCCGATTATCGGACCGCTTCTTTTTTTCTCCTATAAGAGTATTTCTCGGCCTTGGTGGAGGTATGCACACAAATATTTTATGTGTAAATATTGTTTGATGCAGCTTGAAATTATCCAAACATGAACTTACTAACAATAGTAAAATATATTTATAAGACAAAAAACAACACTGACTTTGCATCAATGTCAGAGAGGCTTGTTGCACACATGCGTGTGTCTGTGTGCTCACTGACAGGTCTCATGTCTTGTGACCTGGCACGGCCAGCGCAGTGCGAAATCTTTGGTTAGTGCTGGTCACATGGGGGCAACCGGTCATGGCAAATTGTGTGTGTGTGTGTGTGTTAGGACGGTAGTGTGGTGGTGGGAGAGGTATAGGATCCTACATGGTGGGGTTGTTGTCGACAGCGTTTAAGGGCTGAAGCATAATGTCGACAGGCCGCATGCTGACCCTGCCCCAACTGACACACACACACACCCGCACACACAGACACACATACAAACACAGTTAGTGGTATAAGCTGAAAAGTGCCGGCTGCAATAATGAAAGGCAGGTGCACCAAGAGGCCGCGGCAGTGAGAGGAAGAGAAAATGAGAGAGGACAAAAAGAACATGTGAAAGTCAAAGCAGGTGAAGGCGAGTGACGAACTTCATGTTGTTGTATGTTTCAGTGTGTGTGTGTGCGTGTGTGTGCAAGAGACAGGTGCTCTGTGTCTAAAGTAAAGACAGATATTAGATGAGATGACAGGCAGGAGTGTGTCTGTACAATGTGTGTGTGTGTGTGTGTGTGTGTGTGTGTGTGTGTGTGTGTGTGTGGAAGTAATTAATGCATTCTAGCATCTGAGGGCACTCTGAGCACCTCTGTCTTGTCATCACAGTGTTCATAATTCCCATCAATACACACATCACACAGTGAGGTGGCACGCACATACATAAGTGGTCGGAATGCTAATTGTGGCATTTGAACAGAGGGTTGACAAATTAACCAAGGCCTTGATTAAACATTCAGAAGCCCGTTGATTAAAAGGTGCACCACACCCAAAGTGTGGTATTATATGTGTTTCCTAAACACAGCATCATGACAACTTCATGCCTTGAGTGGTGATGTATAACTTATAAAACTGTGCAAGACTCGTATGATGCTCTGCAGTGAAATGTGGTGTTTGGTCTGCGGCCTTGAAACCTCATGCGTCATGTTGATAGTTTTCAAAACTGAAAATTTTAAAATAATACCTATAGGGTTTTGTTTTGATTGTATTTAAAAAAAAAATGATTAGAATGATTTCCTCTGTAGATTAAATGACTAGATAACAGCAAAATCTAAAGTATCCATATTCCATATCCTTCTCGTGTTTGCATTTAACTAGATGCCATCACAGCCTGTTTACAGCACACTCAGTGAACTGTCTTTCTTTTAAGATTGACTAAAGAGAGACTTAAACCAAAACAAGATGCAACATATATTAAGAAGCACATATTTGATTTTGTGGCTGAACAAAAAACACAATATTCCCATTTTCTGGATCCGCTTCCTCTATCGCCATGTTCCTTTGTCACTGTCTCCTTTCTCTCACACAAACACACACACACACACACACACACACACACACACACACACACACACAGTGCGGGCCACAGATGGCATGGTGGTGTCAGGGTGAGAGGGGTTTGTTAGGATCAAAGAGCTCCAGTGTGTGGCCCCTCCACCCTTCACTTGCTTTCTTCTTCTCTTTCTCTTTTCTGTTTGTCATTTTATTCCTCCCCTTCCTCTGCTTTCAATCTTGCTTCCTCTACTCCCCCTTCTCTCCCTCTCTCTCGCTTCATCTCTCTTCATTTTTTCCCCTAATCTGTCCATCAGAAGTGTTGATAAATTATTCATGCCTGTCTGTCCCTGACGCCTTGTCACCTCTCCTCCACTCGCCAGCTCCTCTGCTTCCTCTCCTCTGTTGCCTTCATCCCTATCCTCCTCTTCCTCCTGCTTTGCTCTCATCTCTTCTTCCCTCCGCTTCACCACCATCCTCCTCCTCCTCCACCAGCTCCTCCTCTCTGGTCTTGCGGAAAGCTCGGGCCACACGCAAGCCAAAGTGGTCAGAGTTAATAGAAAGATTTCTAATTATTCCAGCTACTCTGAGCGATCTTTTAATGGCCTGGAGTTGTACAAAATCTGTTGAATACAACAGTGACAGAACAGAATTCGATCCTGTTAATATCCGTCAAGATCTTCAACAATATTGACTGATCAGAGACGCCTTTGCAACAGCCAATTACCTTTTTATGGCATAATTTGATCGCTTTCCTTTATTTCTGCAGCAATCTGCATGGATCGCATGCATTAGACGTGTCGCAAAAGAACAGGGATAAATAGATAAAAGAGAACGAAAGGAATTGAAAAGCACCAAAGACCTGCTTCAGTATCTCCTTCCGCTCTGCCTTTCTGCCCCAGCCACCCCCACCCCACCCTCCGCATGCCATATCCTGTCGGATGGAGTGCACAGCACAATGGGGGAAAAAGAGAGAAAGAAGTCGAAAGATGCAATAGAAGGAGTAATTCGTTGCTAATCCAACATACTCTCCCCAAACAATTAAACACTGGTTTATGTCTGCTTATACTTTGGAGCACTTACTCCCAAGTACACACACTCACACACACACACACACACACACTCAAACGCATTTTTCAGAGATAAAGTTTGTGGCGGAAAGCTATTAATCATAGGAAATCCAGATGAATACAAAGTTAGGGAGTCCAGTGATTAGTGATAAATTGCTTTGTATTTCCCAATGGTGGCGTGTGTTTTTGTGTGGAGTGAGAATTACATCTTAGGTACGTGTACGTGTGTGTGTGTGTGTGTGTGTGTGTGTGTGTGTGTGTGTGTGTGTGTGTGTGTGTGTGTGTGTGTGTGTGTGTGTTTGTGTGTGTGTTGGCTGATACAAGGGTGTAAAGTACTAGGGCTGAACGCTTGGGATATTAGAATGCAGCTCTGTGTGTGTGTGTGTGTGTGTGTGTGTGTGTGTGTGTGTATGTAGGCATATGTGTGTGCATGTGTCACATATGGTCGCTCTCTCAAAAGATGGGCCTGTCTCAACCACTCTCATCCCCTGTTACCACAACGATTAATACATTTTAAAAAATGTCCCCTCCACTTTCTCCCGGTGCCGGTCACACACACACACACACACACACACACACACACACACACACACACACACACACACACACTGCTCACTATTCAGTGGAGGTTACTGCTACATCAGCAGCGCACACAGCACTGCCTTTAGAGGCTGATCAATCTGTACTGCTGCATGCGCTGATGAATTACAGAAGTCGGGACAGAAAGAGAGAGGGAGAAAAGGGGTGAGGGACAGAAAAGGATGGAGGAGGATGAAGAGGAGGAAAGTGAGTGGGAGGATGCAGAGGAGACAAAGACGTGTAAAGGGTAGAAAAGCTAAGGTGGAAGAGTTTGGGGGAAAAAAATATGCAGGCAGAGGAAAACATGAGCAAAAGGTGGGGATGATGATGGAAGGATGGTATCTTCATGGGCGATGTTGCCTGAGAAGTCCAATAAGGAGAGGGAAAAGAGACATAGAAGTGGTGGGACAAATAGAAGAAGGAACAGATGGGGCCTTTGCAAAATAAAGGAGGTGGAGGAGTTAGTTAAAACGGAGGAAGCAGAGAAGACAGAGCAGAAGCCCATCACATGGATCTCTCATTTAGGTGTAGTCAGGCCAGGTTCAAGGACAGACAGGCAGATGATATACCGAGCTGTTGAACGTCATCCCGAAAAGCACGGACGCATGGATAATATTGACTTTAGCTGTTACATTGGGACAGGCAGGAGGAGTTTCTGGTCAGGGAGACATGTAAGGCTTGAATGGACGTCTTTGTTTAGCTGTGGGGGAAAATCTCTCACCGAATAGAGACTGTTGTTTTAAAGAGCTGTCATTAGCGCCTGAGATTGATAATGCATGCAGTGTTTTCAGTCGTCGCCAAGAAATAGGGTCAAGTGAGCAATACTTTATCGCATTATATTCTGATGCTCCCTTGGTCCAACACTTTTCACTCAATTCTTAGTTCTTCACATGGAACTACATTTAAAACATTGCTTGTAAAGGGCTGACCATATCTTCTGCGCTCTGTGCTCAGAGATACATACTGGTACCGGTCCGTACATGCCCAAGGTTCAACTCACACTGAAGTACTCACACTGTGTACCTGATCCAACATGCCATTCCATTCCACTCCAGTAGGCGGATATATTGTACCTGGAGCATGCGCAGTTGAAACATAGTCAGTGTGGTGCCAAAATGTTCTGTTGCACGCGGGTGTCCGCAAACTTGGTAATGCAAAAGAAAGTCTGAGATTAAAGACTTGGTCACATGACCTTCAAAAGTGAGGAAATTCAGAAGCAAAATCATTCCAGTCATTCCATTGGAATGTTGTGAAACTGTTTATATAACCCTCGACTCTCTGTGAACTTCTCCAAACTGACACAAGTCAACAGTGCAAATATGTTGTTTGAATAAAAAAGTGTCAACGCAATGTTCTTTCTGGCAAGCTGATTATCTTCGAAAGGAACAGAAAAGCCAAAGAAATAAAACCAAACTATCTTTACCACATTAAATCACAAGTGCTATTGCTATTCTTTTACATAGCATTGCATTGCATTGAATCAAATCATGTCAGACCACACTGCATTGCAATAGGTATGGATCTTATAGCATTAATAGTTGCTTTATATGTATATCTAATGTATTGGCTTGTTGGCAATGCATGGAGATGTGTATCGCATCGGCCCTCAGTGACGGAGATGCACACCCCTACCTCAGACAATGTGTGAAATATATTTTCTCGCTCCCTCCCTCTCCCCTCATTGTTGCCCGCGATAAATCCATAGCTATCTATGACAGCTTTGTTGCTGCTGGGAGGCCCCTCCTGCCTTGTTTGGCTGTGATTCCAGCTGACAGCTTTAGGAGCGTGTCTTTATTTAAGAGGTGCTGTAATTACACAGGCTTTAGCATATGTAGACGGCCAGATATGATTCAAACCACCACGACAGCGAGAGGGGAGAGGGAGCTCAACGGGTGAATGAGAAGAGAGATAAAACACAATGGCGGGCAGAGCAAGGGAGTGAGAGAGAGGGTGAGAGAACAGTAGGAGATGGAGGGAATGAGGGAAAGAAAGAGACAGAGAGGGAGAGATATGGTGAGCGGGGCAGACTGATAGAGCAATTGAGAGACGAGGAGAGGGCAGTCGGGAGGGGGGAGAGGAAGAGATATGGTTTGGCAAATAAAAGAGGAGCGTGGTGCTGCTGCAAACTGTTCGCCTTATGATGCCTCATTAGGGCTTAGGGCTGCAGATAGTGCCTGTTAGAGAGATCTATGGCCTCGGCACCGGGAGAGAGACAGAAGGGGGAAAGAGAGAGAAGGAGAGCCGGGCAAAGGGAGAGAGAGAGAGGTGGAGAAATGCACCACTAAAACTAAAAGTGAAATAAAAATGATTACAGCTACTTTGTGTAACATTTACTCGATAAAATGTCATGTCAAAATACATTTGTAGGAATAATTATTACAAACATATGGTCACAGTCAGCTTCAGACCGACTCAACTCACGTCCACTTGCTTGTTCCAGAGCATTCGCCCATTTCACAGACTCTTTTCCAGCAGGTGGTCACTTTTCATGTCCCTGTGGACTGTTGTGGACTGGACTGTTTTAATGACTTTGTGTCCATGTTGGCAGCCCTGATTCCAGTGTGAGGGTACTTTCTGATTACTTGGTGTCCAACACCTACATTGAAGTTTGATGAAATTTTGTGCTAGTAGGCCACTACCGATTTGTTTCTTTGCTGATGACACTGCTGATTATTGGTGGAGATTATTCATTTTGACAAAGTGGTGTTAGACTTCAGAATTAACTGACTTGATTGACCAAAATTCTCTCAAAACCCGACAAGAAACAGATTTCTGTTTGTTACAAACTATAATTGATCAAATTATGAATACGTTCAGTTTCCACTTGAGGAGCAGTGGATAGTGTGTGTGTGTGTGAACATCCAACCCAAAAAGAGTTTAGGTGTAGAAAAAGATAATTAACTGACACAGTTTCCAATTTTAGGTTTCTTGACCAGAAAACTCACAAACATTAGAAATATGTGTCACAAAATGTTCAATCAGAAATGCTTATGCTTATTTGTTTTGCCCATACGGTGCATTGCCGAAAGATGCTCCCAAAGCTGAGCAGAGGAAAGAAAATGTTGTTGCACGCCCCTGCACTTTATTGGCAGAATCTTCTCTGCTGTGCCAACACGTCGAGGAGGCTGCAGTTTTGTGACACTCTGCTAATGCTGCTCTTAACGTGGACTAATTTGACACAGTAACAGGCAAGCAGAAAGAAAAGGAGCAATTGGGCTAAATGAGGAACAAAGGACAACAAGAGAGGGACCAGTGCAGATAAGGAATCAGACGCTGTCCAGGCGACACAGGAAAGAAAAGAGAAGGACCAAAGACCAGTAAAATAAATGTCTCCTTTTCTTCAGCATGTGTAAGAGAGATAGCTGATAGTATATCACCAGGCTCCACAAGCACCAATTAGGAGCCGGATTTTAACAAGGAGAGAGAAACAGTGAGGCAGAGAGTGAGAGAGACAGGAGGGAGGGGAAGACAGGAAGAAGGCTGAAGGCAGACCGTTAATCCAGCGTCCATTGTCAGTCGCTACAGGAAGAACCGTGTTGCATGTTTCGCCATGGGAGACGGCCGTAAATCTATGATGCAACCTTTACGCGCCATGCTCACAATACGCACAGATGCAGCCGCACCTGATACCGGCTGACACAAGTGTAGCCACCCAGTGACAGATTGCTTTCATCAGAGAGACCACACAAATCAACTGCCTACACATACACACACACAAGCACAAGCACAAGCACACACAGTGAAGGAGCATAATCAGGCATTTTGTTGCAGTTATCCAAAGTAGTAAATCAGAACCTGTTGTTTCTATCTTCACAGGCGGGTGCTTATCTGCATGCTACAGGTGTGTGCATGTGTGTGTTTGTGTGTGTGTGCATGCGTGTATATATATATATATATATATATATATATATGTTCTGAAGGTGTTCTTTATCTTGTAAACACAGAGAGGGGCCCTTTGTGGCCTGCTGCTGATTAGCTGTCTGTACACATGCACCATAATAAATTTACTATACGTGAACCAATATTAGTGCTAATGAGGCATAAGTAAAGGAAGAGAGAGAGAGAGAGAGAGAGAGAGAGAGAGAGAGAGAGAGAGAGAGAGAGAGAGAGAGAGAGTGCATGTGTGTGTGTGTGTGTGTGTGTGTGTGTGTTGTTGCACTTATAATTCCAGTGTAATTTCCGCAGGGGTCTAGTACAAGTTTTCTGGGGGATTTATTACTTTGCTTCACAAGAGCTGGATTCTCTACCTGCTGCCTCAGAGACCATTATGTTACCCACACCACACACACAAGCTTGCATACTGACAATCCTCACATGAACATATGCATTAGCCACAGTCGTAGTCCTCACCCCCGCAGGGACCTTGCCCTTCCCTAATCATAACATGCGCGTGAAAACGAAGTTCTTACTGTGGGATTCACCTGTAGACACGAACACACAAATTACTGTATGTACCCAACTCCCACTGCCTCCCCTGGCCCTAAACATGCATGTTTCTTATCGTAACCACCATCATTTCCCTAACTGCCGCTTATGTTGCCCCAGAGGATCCCCTCAAGATGCCGATCATAGTCATGTTGCGCTGTTAGGCATGCAGGATGCCCTGCAGGAAGCCACAGAAATTGAGCCCCGAGAGGACAATTACTCTGCTACAACTTACCACTTACCATCTTGCTGTATTATTTGAAGGTATGAAAGTACATGCTTGCACTCGATGCAGTTTCGAGGGATTTTGCAGTGATCTTTGCCGGGGTTCATTCAGTCCATCTTCAATGAAAAATAAATCTTAAAAGGATCATGATCTGTTCGATGAGGGGAAAGGATGTGTTTACTGTCCTCCCCAGTTAATTAGAATGTCTTGATTTAATTCTTCTAATATTTGTGATGAAGTACAAGTTTTTTGCAAGGAAATTTGTATTTCAATATAGAACTGCTTTAATTGACCTCCGGCCACTTGGGGGTAAGTTGTAACTGAACATTGCACATGCTTTTACCTTTTGAAATTGAAAATACAAAGTGTTAGTAAGATGTTGCCTCTTTCCACATAAGGTCAGAACAATTATTCTGACTTGGTCAATTAATAAGTATGAGCCTAATATCCAGTATCCTTCTACCTCTGTTATGGTCTCTGCTAAAATGTACTATACTTCTCTTGGCAGATTGTGTTTATTATAACTTTTTTGCTGAAGCAGCTACAAACATGGCTGTTTAGCATTGTGAGGATTTACCAACATGTAAATTAGAAGGCTATAAAACCAAAACAAGTAGCTAAAAGATGCTCTGTAGAGCAAAGGGAAGCAGAGCCAGGCGAACATCTTCTGCAGGTTCATCAATAAAATCCCCTTTTATGTTGCACATAGTAATATCAGCTTTAAATTTGGAATTCCACTTCCACTTCCTCCCAATCGGCCATTGGACAAACATGTTGAAATCTCAGTGAAGACAGTGTTCTCAGTTGCGTTGCAGATTTCTGGCTCCGGACACTTCCCACAGTTGAAAAGTGACTACAATGCACAGTAATGGGGGTTTAACTGGGTGCGAAATGTTTGGCCTCCCTCTCATTGCTCTTCCTAATGGGACCTATTGACTGTTTGTGCAATCAGAGTACATCACTATGTATGTACAGTAGATTAGAGACTTGAACAGCAGCCCTCGCCGCTCCCGCGCGCTCTCTTTACCTCTATTTATCTTCCCAGGTTTCTGTTTCCCTCATCATGCCTCCGCTCGTGTAATTTGCAGTTAAATTGAAAGATGCTTCGCTGGTACGCCTGTCAAAGAATTAACCGTGTTGACAAAGCAGTTCACCATATATAATGATCACAACAATACAAAGAAATGATTAAGGTACAATGCAATCATTTATGCTGCCTTTGTTTCTCTTTGCATATCTCTCTCTCTCTCTCTCTCTCTCTCTCTCTCTCTCTCTCTCTCTCTCTCTCTCTCTCTCTCTCTCTCTCTCTCTCTGTGTAACAGCAGGTAAACAGTCTTGTAGCTTGTAGTGGTTATGTGATTCAGTAGCGTGGCGCGTTTCCGAATGGTAATTTGCAGAAATGAAAACTTAATCAAGCATGCTGCAGAAGTGGCCCTGAATAATTTAGCAGGGAGGGGAGGATGAGTGAGAGAGCAGGAGAAAACGGGAGGAGGATGGAGGGAGGAGGCGCAGCGAGGAGAGGAAGGTGAGACGGAGCGTCTTCGATCCTGCTGCGCCTGATCAGTTAATCATTTTACTTTATTTTATTTAAATTTTTATGATCCCCAAATATTTCTTCCCCCTTTCTTTTAACTATTCTTCTGCTTCCTGTCATCTTTAACACCTGCCTTCCTTCACTTCTTCTTTCGTTCTATTTTTATTCCAAAATATTTTTCTTGTTTCCTCCTGTTTGTTTTTACTTCCGTCCTTCAAGCTTACAGTTTTTTCCCCTCCCCTTGATGCCTTCACTCTTTTCTTCTTCTTCTTCTCCTTGATTCCTTTCCGACTATTCTTCCTCCTCCATCCTTACATCTTTCTTGACACTCCTCTGTTTCCCTCTTTTCCCTCCGTGTCTTTCTTGCACGTATGATCCTACTTTTTGTGATGTACTAGCGCAGGCAGTATATAAGTGGAAACAAATCTTAATTTGGACGAGTTTATCTTTGTCAGATGCTTTCTGAGTGGGTAATTAATTACTTAGCCCTACTTAAACTTTTAATATCTTCCTTCTCCCTCTCTATCTTTAATTAATTTCTCATCCTGAGAAAGAAAAGAGTTTCATTAATACTAAAGCCATTAGTCTTCGAACAGGAAGGAAGCCCATATTGGGTCGTTACCGACGACTCCCTCAACCCCCTAAATGATTAGAGAGGTACAGAGTAAACATTTTTCTTCTTTCTGCCGAGTCTGGCAAACATGTCTGACAAGTGCCAATACATGACCGCCTCTGTGAATGCTCCCAATCTTTTTTTCTCCTCGCATGCATAATGAAACATGATCATTCATATCACTTTTTATTTGTAAACACTACCATGATTGGATCCTTAGCATCAATATTTTTACTTGATTTAGGTGGATTTAAAAATTACAAATTAATTAACAAGACTGTTACCTTTTTTGGTGTGCACCTTTAATCAAATTGGAAAGTGAAATGGGAGAAATTCTGGCTTTTATTACAAAATTTCAAGTTGACATTAAATGATTTCTGTACTGGGTTTAATGCTTTTGGGTAATTGTTCATATATATGTGTATAGTATGCACCATGATTAATCTGACACTTCACAGCTAGTTTAGTTTAAACCCACCAGGGTCCAGAGACCTCCAGGTAACATACACTGAAATAATTTGGAGGAGTTTTTCGAACAAGGTCATTTTACATTTTATAGAAACCGACACAAATTATTATTCAAAGCAGAATAAGTTTACATGTTATAAAATATATGGTGAGAAGAGTTTTTACTACCTCTGGTCGCACTTTTAATCAAAAATGATTGAAGTGAGACATTTGAAGTATTATTGCATAAATTACAAATTTAATGTCATGAAAAGAGTTGACTTCAGTCCTAGTCTGACACTATCAGTTACAGTGGTCTTCATCAGCCCCTGCTATGAAGAATCTCACTTGTAATTTATTTCATCTATTTGTTTTATTCTTTTGCTCCAGAAATGTCAAATCCCCCCCCCCCCCCCCAGCTCTCTCGCTCTCTCTCTCTCTCTCTCTCTCTTTGTCTGACGAAACTATATACTTTGGTAAATTGGACTGAGAATGTACTACAGACCCAGACACTAGTTTGTGAAAGCTTTGCGTTCTTCTTCTCTAATGGAAATTAAGGGGCTGTGTGTGTGTGTTTGCGTGCGTGTGCGTGCGTGTGCATGTGAGAAAGGGAGATGTGCCATGCTTTTGTGACATGGCCTCGCAGGGCTCAGATTTTATTAAGTACCCCTTAGAGAAAGAGAGAAACAAAACAAGGGAAAAGTCTCTCTCTCTCACACACATGCACACACACACACACACACACACACACACACACACACACACACACACACACACACACACACACACGAAGAGCAGTCTCAGAATTTTATTAAGTACCCTTTAGAAAGAGTGAGAGTGAGACGAGAGGGGAAAAGTCACCGGCAGCATGGTAATCAGGCCCGCTAACCGAGACACCAAGAAAAGAGGAGAGAAAAGAAACGACACAGTGAGGAGGAGAGGAGGGGGGGGGGGGGGGGGGGCGACGACATTTTTTTACCTTTTTGAAAACCATAAAGTGAGGGACATTTAACATGTCTTGTATTTTTGTGCATTTCTACTTTTACCTCTCTACACACTGTGTGCAAATGAAATGGGTTAAAAAGGTATTTTAAACATCAGATGTCAATGGAACATGTCGTAGTGTATGCATAGTGCATTTCCTCTTACACAACCACATAAAAACCTGGAATTACATAAATTGATTTGCAAAACTAAACATGCTCAGCTTAACAAGCATTTGAAGAATGTACAAGAGTTCATTTGGAAATTAAACCTAAGGCTTTTAATATAATTTTATAAGTGAGTGAAGCATTTAACCAAACAAATTAGGCTAAAAGTCTTATTTGAAGGCGAGCAGCTCTGAGTGACCTTAAAATATATAACAAACATTTCCTTTTATTTCTGTCTACATGCTATGGTGTGTGATTGGCTCATCCAATGCTAAAACACAACTTTGAAGATTAGTTTGGAATACAGAGCGAACACAGTACGTGCGGCGCACTGAGAAATAACAGAGCAGTGATACAGACACATGCAAGATGGACATGAAGTGTTGTGGAGAGCAGGAGGAGAGAGGAGGAGTACAGGGAGCAACAGGAGGTGACAGGAGGAGGAGCTGGGTGATACCTTGCATGACTGCGCATTCCCCAGACGAGCCCTGCCACACACACACACACACACAGAGCAACGGCTGGTGTGCGGGTGGCTGTCTTGTTGGCAAGGGTTTCTGATTTCACGGCCTACTGGGTGGTGGCATTCAGCTTCCATTAGGCACCCCTCTTTCAGCCTTTGACTTCCCACCTCCTCCCCCTCCTGCCCGCGTGCAACACACACACACACACACACACACACACACACACACGCACACACACACACTGACCCATCCCTTCTGCCCTGTCCACCCGACGCCTCCCAGTTTATTTTTTGTATTTTCTCCTGACACAATATTAATAATAATAACCTTTAAGACAGGTTATAGACATTATATTTAACATTCCAAAAGTCATGATTTTGGATGATCAGTAACAGAAATAAATCAGTTACTGCGTATGTTACAAGGTTGTTTCCATAGTCACACACTCTTTAGTCCTCATCCTGGAGTAATCGAAGAAAGAAAAAAACAGGACAGAGAATGCCTATTTAATAAAATTTTTTTGGGCCAAACTACAATTTCCCTTTCATCATGTTGAGCAAGGCACTTTCTCTTCAGAGTCAGGGGTCCAATTCCCTGAGTGTGAGTCACTAAATGGCTCCCGGTTAGGAGAGGGAATGCTGATAATGCTGACAAGCTCCTTTTCTTTCAATGAATGGTAAGAACAGACCCCCTGCTTTCTCAGCACACACAAACACACACCAACTGACAATTAGAAGAAAGAAAAATGGCGCAGTGGAAATTTGCATTTTGAGTGAGTGCGTCCGCTAAAGTAGAGGCAGATGATGCATGCTCAATCTGGACAAATGATAATTGATAGAGAGAGAGAGAGAGAGAGAGAGAGAGAGAGAGAGAGAGAGGGTGGGGGGTCCTGTCAGCTTGTGCCCTGTGTCAGTGGCTGTGCTTGGACCGAGGGCTCCATGGGGTCAAGAAACAAGAGGTGTCATAGACACACACACACCCACAGACACTGACGCTGCTCCGCACTTTCTTTCTCAGGCATTCAGGCTTTGTTATGTGAGAGAATTTAGTGCTCAGCAAAGCAGCTCCGGTCAGTGAGGGATTATTTGACTTCATGAAGCTCTCTCTCTCTTTCTCTCTGTCTTTTTCTCATCCTCACAGAAAACCCTGTCAAATCCAGTGGAAGGGCTGTGATGACTCTAGGTCACAAAACATTATTTACAGCTTTAATTCTTTGGAATTCTTCCATCAACTTTGTCTTCTATACAATTATGTAGTGATGTACTCATATTTTCTTAAAGACAGCGTTGAATTTGACAATATTTCATTTTCTTATTCCAACTTCTTCAGAAATTTCTCGTGGCATGTAAAAACACCTCAGTAAAACTGCACATCTACTGTATTAACCCACCTTGAATTGTAAATGCTCACTTTTCTGTATGAATCCACAGTTGAAAATAGTCCCTCACAGAAGCAGTCTTTACTCCAGTGCTGTGCACTTTTAGAAATGTACTAATTTTATTACATTTTCTTTGATAAATGAGTAAAAAATATTTGACATTCACATATGTTGCTAGAATATTAATTTATGGTTAAACTGTGTTTGCGTAGTTTTCAAAATTAATCTATCCACAGTAGTTCTGCGGTTAGCTATCTTTCTAAAACATTATCAGATAATTGATTTCTTAAAAAGTAAGTGAAACTACTCTCTGTACTACAGCAAGTATTCGGTGCAGACACCCAATCCATCCCCCTCCTCCTCACCTCCTTTAGTTTTACAGAAATGCTAAATGAAGCCCTGTGTCCTTTCCATGAAGCTCTTTTGATTTAACACCGGGGCCACCCCCTTAGAGAACCTGTTGAAGAATCACTCTGCTGAATTTAGTTTTGGACAATAAAACAATGTCCGAACGCAATTAAAAAACCTGCACGCTGCTTTTCTACAAGCCGTTAACCTCCTGTGATACTTTTTAAGAAATCGCGCCATAAACTCGCCCAGAGTTTTTTAATGGGCACAAATCAAATACTGTCCCACGCTAATTTAATTAAGGCTCGCCACCAAAATGTCCGGCCTTGGTCCAACTATTTGAGGAGAGCAACACTTTTTCGACCTCCTCCAAGTTGATTAAAATATGTGATATTTCACATTAGTTTAGTTTTTATGAGCAGTGAGGTAATTCATTGTCAGTAAATGGCTTGTCAGAGTGCACCGTGAGTGATGTAATGCTATGAAGTCTATCGTTTGAATTGCCCCTACGCCTATTAGAGAAAATCGACTTCTGGGCCCATTATTTGATTATCTTGCAAGAAGTTTGCAGGAGGCCACTGCCATCATAAGGGATCACATCTCTCAGTTTTATAAGTGGCCTGTTTCTATGCTTTTAATGGAACAGTAAAAAAGGTCTAAAAACTCCTCTAAATGAACGACTAATAATAATATAAAATGAAGGATTTAAAAAATATCTTAATACAATTAAGTCTTTTCTTTTGCCATATGCTTGTACAATATGCAAACACTTCTCCTCCAACTCATTTACACCCTTTAATTAAAATATGTCAGGTTCCCATTGGCTGTGAACGCACTTGAACACGTTCCTCGGGTCCCGCACAGAGGTAGGGCCTAATACCTGGGTCTAATTAACACGCATTTAAAAACTACTCGTGATGCAAATTACCGTTAACATCAAATCAGGGGCGCGGGGGGTAGGGCGATGGTTGGTGCTGGTGGGGGTGTTAAACGACAAGACAAGATAATTCTGCTGATGCATATTTATCTCATGCTAATTGGCGTGCACGGCCGAAGAAAAGCGCACACTTAATTAATTGACATGGAGGGGGGGTGCAAATGAATCGGAGGCACTTGATATGGAGAGGGGGAGACAACAACAGAGGGAGAGAAAGAGGGAGGACGTGAAGCAAGAGGTAAACACAAAAACAAGGTTACTTTCTATCTCTATAATACAATTTCAGAGGGATACAAATGTGTAAAGCAACATAAAATCTATAAACTCAAAAATATACCTTTACCAAAGATCTGAGAATCTCTATATAATGTGGAAATTTCAATTCCATCAAACATTTCAATATACATATATGAAAACAAAAATACAAAGTATAAATAATATTTTATATATATATATATATATATATATATATATATATATATATATATATATATATATATATATATATATATAAATATTATTAGTGAAAATATAAGTGTATGCAGAGTAAATGCAGAGCCATTGCCTGATAGAACAAATAAACTTGCACTAAACTGAAGTGGCAGTGGGTAGTGATGTTAATAGGGATAAGTAATATGGCATATTGCACATGATATTGAAATAAGATGATAAAAAAAGTAGGTTTGGGTTGAGCAATATTGCAGTGTTGATATTATTTCTCAGTAAAAAAAAAAAAAGTACAAAAAGGCCACTGTAAATCAACCACAAACCACTAATGGATGTTATGATGCCATAATTTTAAGTCTTAAATAAATTCATCAAATAATTCAGATATTTTAATCTCTACATCTTAATTTGAATGAACCAAATCTGGACATTGTGTTGCACAGCAATGGCTGAAAATGATTTTAGGCTAATTTGGCATTAAAAGCATTGGCCGTGTATTTTCCTAACAAGTGGGACATGGTGGATTTCCTGAACTGGCCCTAAATGTCCGTCCCGGTTCGTCACTCTGTGTGTCTCTAATGCCAAATTTCAGAGTGGTTTTGTCTCCAAAATAGCTGTGTCCGTCCAGCTCACCCCGTGTAATTTGGGCTGTGTAGCTAGCCCTCTGTTATAGGGGCCCTCACACACACACACACACACACACACACACACACACACACACACACTCACACACACACACACACACACACACCCTCTGTATCTCTCATTTATTTGTTTACGGTCTTCCCTTTTTTTTTGCCCCTGAAAGAAACCGATAGGACGCAGAAGCAAGACCTTTCACGCTGCCTCCCCCTTCCTCCCCTCCTCCCCCTCTCTGCTCCGCCCGCTCGGGAGGCACAAGAATTAAAACAGAAATGTTTTTGAACACACACACACACACACACACGCACACACACACACACCACACTCATACATTTAAAGCCACAGATGGTCTTTTGAATGGAGCGGGGGTTCCCTTGTTGTGTGTGTGCCTGCTTGCGTGCTTGTGTGTGTGTGTGTGTGTGTGTGTGAATCTGGGAGTTTACCCTAGCTCCCCCTCTGTGTCTAGGCAGCCGTTTTGCTCCTGCATTTCTTTCTCTCTTTGTGATTCCTAACTTTCTCTTTTTCCAAACGCCCTTTGTGTGGAACCCGCGGCTGCTGACTAACTCCTGCCTTCTGCTCATTTGCCCCCATCCCTACCTCGCACATCCTGCTCCAAGTTTGTGTGTGTGTGTTCGTGCATGTGTCTGTGTTTTCAGAGTTTATTACTTATGATGATATAGACCTAGTTGTAGTAAACTTGTACTAAATCTTTAGGATGATGAAAAACTTTAAATCCTTCGGGAATTTTATTGTAATAGCTGCTTAATGGACCATTGACTACCATAGATACAATATAGTTAAATTAACATTAGATATTGTTAGGGCAAAATCACCTTTTATATATCTTTAATTCAACTTTTTATATGGACATGTTCTATGAAAAACCTCCTTTGCTGCACCTAATCCTCTGTTATGGACCAAGAAATGCCATAAACAGCAGCATGCAAGACATAACATCTGGATTATGCTCAGACACTTTGCACCCTGGTTGAAATCATGATCATACATTGGCACAAAGTATTCATTGTATTTTGGCGTCAAGGCCCCGTGAAGAATCTGGCATCAACACAAAGTCATGCCCGCTCAGATTAGTCCGGGTGACACTCAGATGGCGAGAGGAACAAAATCATTGCTACCGTACTGTATGTGGCAAATTCATAAAACTGACCACCTGTTTCTCACACACTCGCACATAGACTCTCATTCACACGGCCTCTTCCACAACACATATTATCTTTCTGCTTTATACGAATACTGACGATGCTACCAGGGCGAGCAGCTGTCGTCGTTGGTGGTCCCAGTTATGGGTTGAATTTTACTTGTATGTAAAACGAAACACGATCCTATTTGGTGCAACATTCCCCATATAGTGTTGTTTTATAGCATCGTTTTAATTGTCTACTTAATTTTTTTGGTATATGGGTGTAAGGTTTCACTCACTCATGTGGCCGCTCCGCACCTTTCAGAAGTGCATATTTAAAGGGTCGCATGTAACAGAGCTAAAGGGGAAGAGGACGGACACCGGATGTTATTGCTTTTCTCCTTCTGACTTACTGATCTCTCCTCTCCTCTCCTCTCCTCTCCTCTCCTCTCCTCTCCTCTCCTCTCCCTAGGTGGTTTGGGTAATAAACACACTAGCTGTCTGTCTGTCTTGCCGTCTTGGCAGGTTGAGGCCTACTTAACCAGGCGAGACCGCTGCTCTTTTCTAAGTCTCTTTGAATGCTTCCCCTTTGTCGGCGACACGCCACCATGTTAATGTCATGTACCGTAGAAATTGCCGCAGCTATGGCTATTAGCTTCGCCGCTAAAGTACAGAGAGCGGCGGGGAGAGAGGGAGCCGCCACAAAACCCCACCGGCTTCAAATGCAGACCATAATTGCATTGCTGTGAAGAGGGTTAGACACCCCCCCACACACACACACCCCCACACACATACTCTCCCCACCCTCTCCATATCTTTCCCCTGCCACCCCCCCACCTCCCCACCTCTGTCCTTCTCTCTCCCTCTTTTTGTGTGTGCGATTTGTCCCTTAAGCCGGCGTAACGTCTCGGCCGAGGCCACAGAATGTGGAGAGCAAATTGGAGGCAGAGCGTGAACAATGGAACATGCATCGCTGCTGGGGCATTCTTCTTCTTTACTGGGAACTGTGGGAGGGGGAAGAGGGAGAGAAAGTCCTTTTTGCAAGGGAACTCTGGTGCCCATAGACAGCCAGACGTAGACAGTTAGAGACTAGTGAAGGGTCGTGATTCTGGATACACATACAACTAAACTCGTACTTATTTCAAGTATGTTGTTGGAATGAAAATCTTACTATCATTAAGGCTATAACGCAAAACATGGGGGGAAAATGGGAGGAAAATGTGGTGATATAATATCGAGAAAACTATAAGCATAGAATTAAAGGTTTGGGCTGTTAAAAGTAATAGAAGCAAGCATTTACAGTATATATAATTTCTCATGTTCAGAGTCAGGACATCATTATTTTTTCTACCTTTTTTTTATGTTGCCCACCCTGCTATGGCCTCTTTGGTCCTCCTTCAGCCCAAGACAAGTTGTGGCCCACAGAATTCAGATGTGCGTTTTCTGTATGGACTTGATATGGACATTTGTAAGTAATTTTCATTCCTCTGTAGTCCGACCACATGGGGGGGGGGAGCACAACTGACGCGTGGAGATGAGAAGAAACAAGAAGAAGGGGGAGAGAGTATAAATATGGAATACAAACTGGACAATGAAGGAAGCGGAAAAGAACAAGTGACAGCAGGAGAGCGGAGAACAAAACCGAGCTGAGGTGTAGGAGAACGAAATAGAAATGATGAGGAGAGCGGACAAAACATCAGACAGCCAGAGAGGAATTCTTTTTTTAACAGTAACAATATGTTATCTTCGGGAGTCAGCGTTTCCTATAGCTTGATTTCAGCTCCAAACGGACAGAAGCAAAAAACCAGGAAAAAACGGCAGGATGGGGGGCCAGATGAGAAAAGAAGTCAAACGCAGCACACAGAGGCGAAGAGAAGCAGAACAGCTTGTCTTCCGTGTTGAATGGCGGCGTGTATCGTTCACATTGAGTCAACAGATTAGCGACGGAGGAAGCTTAGCTATTCCTGGCCCACCCTCGTTTGATGTTTCGGGGAGGCCTAATTTGATTTTTCACCTCCCATTGTTTCAGCACTGTGTGCCCCTAATCCACTTTAAAGTGGAGACAGCTTTCATCCTTTTTTTACCCCTCTCTCTTTTTTGTCTTTCTCTCCCTGATGCCGTTTCCCTCCGTCTTTTGTTGCTCTCCTCTCTTCCACAAGTGCTCCTCAGGCACATGCACATTCCGTTACATTGATGGAGGAAGTTGGGCCTTGGACTGTTTGGGGAAACTTACACCGATCAGCTGCATCATTAAAACTGGTTACCAGTTGCACTCAATGGTACATTTCTATAATATACAATAATAATTTTTGACAGCAGTAAGTTGTGAGTACCATAAATCCACTGTAGGCACTCCATGGAAATGGACATATTAAGCGCTGAAGGACATTTGTCTTCACATGAACTCCGGAGAATGTCCGCACAATTGGCGTTCAGGCGATTGGTGGTGCAGCAGGCGGAAGCAGGACGCAACATCTAAATTCCACTGCTGATATCACATGTTTTATCCGCACATCGTAACTGGTGTCAGCTCTTATCACAAAAAACTGTCATCCTGAGTGATTTGTATTATTTAATTTGTTTTCATATTTGCATCTGTCGCATGTTAGAATCATCTTCAACACGCCCTCTCACTCGCAGTGAATCCTGCGGAGGATCTCTTGCTGTGTTCCCATATGGGTCGCTCCCACAGGAGACCCAAGAGCTTCTCACTCTGACATGTGTGCTCTCACATACAGCCCCTTCGGAGAATGTCTAGGAGTTTAGTAAACATCTAAAAGCAGCTTTAGTGATTCACAGTTTTCTTTTTAGTGGTGTTTTATTTTACGAATTATATTTTGTATCTTACATGTCTTTAATCTAACATATCAATGGCTAAGAAAAGAAAAGAGCAAAATATATCGAGCCCTCCCGCTCGTCTATTCTCTCTCAGTCACAGTTGAAGTGCTCCAGCAGTTCTTGATCGTAATAAAAGCCTCCGGGGTTGAAGGTTTTAGTTTGGCCTTCGAGCGCTTCCCTCCACCAAGCCACGCCACATCCCACCCTCTGCTTGCAGGCTGTATTAACCCTGAAGAAAGGCCCCCGCAGGAGCAGAAGAATGGTCACAGAAAAGCAAGAGGTGGAAATTGTCACAGCAGAGAGGCCCCCACCTCTTCCCCCATTCCCCTCCTTTTTTCCCCCTCAGTGAAAACAGCGAAATGACCAGCCCCTTGGCTCGGTGACTGCGCTCAGCTTGCTATAAGGCAGCTTAATGCACCCAACCCCTCCACCCCATTGTCAACCCACCTCCCCCTCGACCCCAAACTACCCCTGAAAAAGGGGTAGCCCCCCCACCTCACTAACACACACATACACACACACACACATTACCAACGCACAAACACACACAAAAACTCTAGCCTTGAAAAGAGCCACACACATCAACTCCTTTTGTGTTAGCTTTTTCTCCGAACCATTGACTGACTGACTCACTGCTCGCTGCATTGACACCCTCCTCCACAACGTCCGCACCGTCCCTCCAGCCTCCCTCTTTCTTTACCCACTCTCCGTCCATCCATCCCTCTCTTCCTCCTCTACGTCTTCTCTTAATCGTCCCTAAAGTGGTGGGGAAGAGGAGGCAGAGGTGGGATAAAATATACAGGGTGAATAAAGACAGACAGACTGTCAGTGCATATGTTGAGTGGGAGAGTCCAGTCCTCTATGTTTAAAGAACCATCTGTGATTGTTTTCATTCAAAGAGGCAGCATCAATAGAAAGTTAAGAAGGCTCCTTTTGTTGCCTCTTTCTTTCTTTGTCTGTTTCTGCCTCTTTTTCCCTTTCTCTTAATTTCCATTTCACTCAGCATTTTTATTTCTCTCATTGCACCGTTAATTTGTTAACACTGAACCGCTGCAGATTCACAAAGCTGCTAATCCATCTTTGTTGTGTGTTTTTTTTATAGATAAAGGTTCTGTATAATGTTTCAAAGAAGCAGAGCAAACATGTTAGTTTTCCCTCTTTATATCAAAAAATAAAGAATATTAAGAAAAACCTGTCACTAAAGTAATTAGGGTTAGGGTTAGAAATGTAATAGATCTAGTGCAGCAAAACATACACCATGATATCCGCTCCTGTACTGTGTGGGTGTGTGTGTGTGTGTGTGTGGGTGTGAGATGGATTAGCTCTGTAAGGGGCTCAGCGGTACACTGATATCTTTGCTCAGTGCTCACAGCATGATACACCAGATACTGGCACGTGCTCACACACACACAAATACACACACGAGCAGGGATTTGGTGTCCAGTAGTGTGTAGATGACCCAGTGGTGAGCTGTCACTGTGTGTGTGTGAGAGTGTGAAACCTTGTTCTTCTAACAGTCCTCTAATCCTTCTAGAGTGGCCCTGATAGGCCTAATGACACACACTGGGACACCACAGGGTGCTGCACCTGTATATGTGTGTATGATAGTTTGTGTGCGTATGTGTGTGTGTGTGTTAGAACTATTACCACTTGCTGTGACACTTAAACATGATACTATTTCTTTCCTCTCTCGCTTTTTTCTGTTCTTGAAATAAATCTGGACCCATTGCAGCACAAAAACCTCCAAGATGACTAAAATTTTACAGCGAAAATGTCAAACATGATTTTGTTTTCTGGTCCCTTCTACACCCTGAAAATAGTTCAGTCACCAGTTTAAATCTCGCGGTGGCCTCAGTGGAGGTCACCTGCTGAGGACACTTGAGAGAGCGAGGACGTGTTGGCTCCTGGCACTGCCGCAGCAGCAACATGTCGCAGACGCTGCCAGCTCCAGTAACGCCTCTGTTCTCAGTTACAGCTGCAGCGAAGCAGACAAAGAACGGGTGTGTGTGTTAGTGTGCGAGGGTGACATCACCCAATGGGAGTGTTGTGCCAGGGTTGTGATCCTCTCTGAGGATTCGAGGTTAAATCCCATTGTTGTGCTTTTTTTAGATCTTAGCATTGTCATTACTTCTTCCTTGACTTGCTTTTTAAATAATTCATTTGGTTTTAACTGCTGATAGAAACCTCACTGTCTCTAAGCAACTGTAGAAAACAGACTGACAGACGCACCACTAAAGGAACTCTTGAGAATAGAAGCTACTTACACACACTGTCTTTCTTCATAGGAAACAGACTATTTAGACTCATAAACTTAAAGGTACCTGTTAACTGAAACAGGTGGCTTAACAACTTTCTAGCCCCTGGCTGCTGAGGCTAATGGCTTCCTGCACACACTCACAGACACACACACACACACACACACACACACACACACACACACACACACACACACACACATACAGTTAGCCACTATCTAAACACACACCATGACCCACAGAAAATATTTCTGTCAATGACTGGTCCCAATGTGTGTGTGTGTGTGTGTGTGTGTGTGTGTGTGTGTGTGTGTGTGTGTGTGTGTGTGTGCCCTCCATACTTAAGTTGCCATTTCCTTTTCAATCCAACACACACAAAGCAGACATCACTTGTGTGCATGTGCTGCTGTCACTGGAGCGAGATGGGGAAAAGGGAATAAAAATGAAACAGAAAAGAGAACAAAAATGAAAAGTAGAAAAAAATGCAAGGTCACACTCATTCATCCTCACTGATCTTTTTACATGAAATACAAACCAGAGAAAGGCAGATGGAGTTGGAAACGAGTTTGTTTTTCATGTCTTTCTTACTTTCTTTCTTTCTTTTTTTGTACAAAACGATTGGCAGAAAAAAGGGAAATGTGTGTGCTTGTGTGTATGTGTGTATGTGTGTGTGTGTGATGGTAGCAAAGTGAGGTTAGATTATAGGGTCTGGTCTCTGAGAGAGAGGTGGAGGGAGGTGCAGGGGGGGGTGGTGTAGGGACAGCCAGTGACATGATGGGACCCCTAATGGTCATAATTGGTGGTGGCTTTGACAGCAACTATATGATAGCTGCAGACTACACACAACAACCGTGCGTGTGTATGTTTGTGTGTGTTTCCTTAAGGAGAAATTTACACAAAATTGCAGCTCGGTTGATGAAGCGCTTGTTTGCAATTGGTGCCTGTTTCTCTCTTTTTCTTTGTGTGTAACTGTGTGTGTGTGTGTGTGTGTGTGTGTGTGTGTGTGTGTGTGTGTGTGTGTGTGTGTGTGTGTGTGTGTGTGTGCATGTCAGATGTACATATTGTATAAACACAGTTGACTTGCCTTCTGGCAGGTGTAAAAGGTAGCAGTTAAGCTTGTTCCCCTCCTACCTCCTTCCATACTCACTCACTCACACCCCAGTGGTATTGTGTGGCCATTTTCAAAGAGCAGCAGTTGCCTTTTATTGCAACTTCTTCAAAATGGAAATTAAACGTTCAACTGCTCAGTCATCCATCCATCCATCTATCCATCCACCCATGTGTATCCATCCCATCTTAAAATGTTGCAAACGTTGGCTCCCTCAGACAAATTTATCTCACAGTGTGTTACTTCCTGTTGGAGGATTTGTAGTGTGAATATATGGAATTATTATTTACATTATCCTACTAATAATTCTAGTTATCTCTAAACCTCTGTGTGTCCATCTGTCAATTTTCTCAACATCCGCCTACTGCAGCCTTGGCAGGTTTTCTGAGGACCTAAGACCTAAGTGTTGTGAATGAGTGGATCTCAAATGGGTCAGTAATAACCAAAAGAAAAACAAGGAGCCATGTGATGCAGAAAAATGAGAACGTTTACATCTGCTCAATGTTAAATGGATGGTACTTTCATAGTGTTTTTCACTCACAAACCGGTGGTGCAAACATCAAGGGCAATATGAGGTTCAGTACCTTGCCCAAGCACACTTGCAAACTGAAGGAGCCGGGGATCAAACCGCCAACCGTATGAATCGTGGATTATCTCCCTCCTGTGCCACTGAAGCTTAATTTGTTCACAAATCCAGGCACTAAAGAGCAACAAGAACTCAAATGGCTTGAACTGGCAGCTTGACTCCTAAAATAACAAGATGCAGGAAGTGATAGTTATGATAGCTGTGTCGCAGCCAAAGATCTGTTTTTGCAAAGTTGTGGGATACTTGACCTTTCGATGAAGATATTAACTACATAATCATCTGCATGCACCCTCGTAAATTACTCAATGAGTGTATAATTGTATTTCCATCGCGTGTGCAGATATAAAAAACAAACATTTAATGTCAGCATATTGAGTCTTTTCATCAGGTGTATAGTTTCTGCCTCTGTGTTTTCTCTTTGCTGCATTAATTAGTTCCCCCTCTTTTTCTTCATCTTTTAGAGTTTAAAAAGCTGTATTCCAACACAAACTGTCAGCAATGATATTATTAGACACACAAGATTTGCTGATGGAGCTTTGTATTTTCTGAGAGGTCCAAAACATAGTTTTTAATAGACTCAGTGCTACTTGAGCTTATGACAGAATTAAATGTTGTGGCCTCTCACTGAAGTTCACATAGCCAATGAAGTGACTAAAATGTAATTACTTTTCTCTCCTTTGTTGATGCATTTATTTCTTTTTTTCCATCATGTTAAAATGATCTTATTAATAAGCAGGAGTCAGCAGAGCTGAAAAAAATCGAATTGTTCAATCTGACCAGGTTGGGAAACGTATTTGTGTTTGAATAAGCGAGGGACACAGACAGAGAAATACAAAGGGACGGAGAGAGACTACCGATCAAAACTGCTCAAGATCTCTGCACCTGAATGAGCAGAAGCTGTGTGTGTGTGTGTGTGTGTGACTGCTTGTGTGTATGTGTGTGTGAGCCAAAACGCTCCCTCTGATCTTGGTTCAAAGGCAGCGGGGAAGAGGCTCAAAGCATTCTGGGTCCAGGGGAGAGATTGAGGGAAGAAGTTTAAAGAAGGCAAGAGGGATGTTGCAAAGGAAAGAGAAGAGAGAGTATGGAGATGGATGCATCACAGATTCCCTGGGGTTGACAAATCATGACGATCACAGATGGACATGTGGGTTCAAAAGCCCATTTGGGATCAGTTTGAGTTTGTCATGTCTCAGATTGCGTCATGGTTTTGCGTAATTGACCTTGGATATTTGAAGCATGTATAGCAATTGTTTTATTTCATCATACCGACTTCTCGATGACATTTATCTGAAACAGCAGTTAGAGAAGGACAACGGCAACTTAAACCTTGTCATAATTTACTAATCAGGTGAATTATTGGGAAGATGTCCAGGTTTAATGTGACATTCTAGTCTTGAATCCATAGCTCTGGATTAGGAAGTCTTGACTTCGCGAAATAAATTACGATAAGAATTTTTTCTTTATAGTATCCCATAGGATATATGGTACTTGATATACGATTAGAGAGAAAATCCAGAAAGTTAAGGCCATAAGTTAGGGAACAGTGTAACCCTACTGTGTGTGTGAGTGTGTATGTGAGAGAGAGAGAGAGAGAGAGAGAGAGAGAGAGAGAGAGAGAGAGAGAGAGAGAGAGAGAGAGTCTGATGGTCTTAACAGTAAAACTAATAGTGGATGACTGCCTTAGCTGGAGGCTCACTTCTCTGTGAAGTTTCCAGCTGCTTTCAAAAGACACACATGCACACACACACACACACACACACACACACACACACACAAAAACACAGATATGTGTGCGCACACTTTTTAGAAAAAGTCAAACATAAAGTCATAGAGGTTGGATTTTAATAAAAAAGCACAAAAGGAAAACTACATTTTCATGTGGCGGGATTGCGTGATATACTGCAAATCTTATTTTTCCTCATAGATGTGAGCCATCTCTCGCAGATCTCAGGGGTTCGTGCTATGATGAATGCAGTAGAGGGAGAGAGAGGCATGGAGGCAAGGGAAAACAATTTGGAGAAATTTACGCCTCAGTTTGGCTCAGTTTGTGGAGGGTAATGCAATGTTTTATGGCATGCTGTCTAAGTTCGTTTCCTCTCATTTTAATTCATTTAGGCTTATAGCTTCTCTTGTCGTAGTTTATTTTGAAAAGACATCCACCATCAAATACTGCGTCACTCATGTCTGTTTATCTGTCTCTGTGTTGTTTGTCTAGGTCATAAAGTTGCAGCTGTAAATACACATTTGGTGGTCCAAGTGTGTGTGTGTGTGTGTGTGTGTGTGTGTGTGTGTGTGTGTGTGTGTGTGTGTGTGTCACGTCTAAACAATGATGGTCAAGTTTTCTGTTTGTCTGGGTAGGCGGGGGT